>CM038682.1:117490291-118090291 GCA_021605205.1 Aegilops longissima
AAATACTATCGCTCGAGGAAGATAACTTAAAATTTAAAACTGGTCGTTTAAACTTAGCAACTTAGCTTCTCTTCCGTTGTCCATTTCCGGCAAGGCGATAGTTCTTCAAGCGGCGGCGGCCTACACCATTATCTTCCCTTCCCCTTCGGTTAACTTGTGGGTGGATGAACCTTCTTCTTGTTTGAGAAGAAAGAAGAGAAAATAAAGTTATGGAGCCTAGTGGCTCGTCATCTCTTACTGGGTGGATGCTGCACAAATGTTAGTAAACACATGCATATAAGATCATGAAAGCATGTATTGACAATTTGTGCGCAACACATAAACTACTAATGCACGGGTCTGCGCCCGGCTTTGTACAAAGGATTACATGCAACAGCGGCAAGACTTGTACAAAAAGGGTGGTTCTTGAACAGGTTCCGCAACTTGCATGCTATGGGTAAAACTTGCGAAGATGTTCTATATTCCAGAATTGCTCACGGGCGCCATCTTGGTCTCAAAGGCCACAGACGCGCGGGCCTAGTGACTCGTTTCACTCGATAAGGGCCTTCCCACTTGGCGTCAACATTTGGAATTCTTGCGGATTGAGCGCGAAGAACAAGGTTGCCTTCCTCGAAGCTTCGGCATTAACTGCGGCTATGGTAGCGGCGCAAAGCTTGTCAATAACGAGCAGCTCGATAGCAGCACACGAAGGCGATCCTCCTCAAGGCAGCGGTAGCGTCATCTTATCGCAGCTGCTCTTGCTCAAGATCATCATAAGCGAGCACTTTCGAGGTGACCCGTATCGAAGTTCCGTGGGGAGAACTGCCTGCGCCTCCATAGACTAGAGCGAAAGGTGTCGGCGGTGGCTCGATTTGGCATCGTCTGATTGACCAAAGAACCACGGCAGCTCCTCGATCCAGCTTTCTTCCCGCACTTGCGCGCCCGTCGAAAGTTACGGTCTTGAGTCCCCGTAGCACTTCAGCGTTTGCTCTCTCGCTGACCGTTGCTTCTCGGATGAGCTACGAAAGTGCAGATATTGGCGCCAAGATCTTGGCGTCTTGCATGAAGGTGCGCTTCGTGAACTGTGCCGTTGTCGGTGATGATTCATTAGGAATCCCAAAGCGGCAAACAATTGACTCAAGAACTTGATGCTGATTGTCAGCTGTCACCTTCCTCCCTGGATCCACTTCGGCCACTTTGTGAACTTGTCGATTCGCGATGTACAAGTACTCAAAGCCCCGACAACTTCGGGGAAAGGGCCGAGATGTCGAGCCCCAGACCGAAAGGGCCAGGATAAAGGGATGCGTCCGGAGAGCTTGGGCTGGTTGGTGTATCTGTTTGGAATGGGCGGCACGCTTCACACTTTGTTACTTGTGTAGTTGCATCACTCGAGGGCTTCGGCGGAAAAACCTTCTTGGAAAGCTTTGCGGCAAGTGCTCTGCGCCAATGTGGTGACCACATATGCCTCCATGTATCTCTGCCAACAGCTTATCCATCTTCGGCAAATGCACTTCAATTTCACACGTTGAGTCTTCTTACATGCGGGATGTTGTCAACAAACTGGTACATACTTGACCGCCGGGCTACTCTTTCGCTTTTCTTGCTCTTGGGAAGTTCTCCTGTGCTAAGGAAATGGGCGATTTGCTGCGCCCATCTCGGAGCCTGTGGCTCGACAACAAGGACTAAAGGCTCATCTACTACTGCGGGAACATTAGCTTCCACGGCAAGAACCTACGGCACACAGTTCTGCGTTAACATCTCCTTTGAGGAGGATCGTGCATATAAGATCATGATAGCTCATCATCCACTGCTGATTTCAAGTGCGGAAGAAACTGGATCGAGGAGCTGCCGGTGGTTCTTTGGTCAATCAGGACGACGCCAAATCGAGCCACTGGCCAGACACCTTTCGCTCTAGTCTATGGAGCAGAGGCAGTTCTCCCCACGGAACTCGTATACGGGTCACCTCGAGTGCTCGCCTATGATGAGCTTGAGCAAGAGCAGCTGCGACAAGATGACGCGCTGCTCCTAGGAGCACATCCAGAACCGGCAATGATGTAACTCTGTCTCCAATGCACTCGGCCGTCGTACTGTCACGTCAGGTCACGGAGCGATCGGCCGTGGCTTCCGTTGTACTCCTCGCTCCTGGCTTGCGTCCCCACTAGAGAAGACAATATGTCATACATGCATTGCACGGCAGTATGGGTTTGACAACGCACTGTCCTTGTTTGCAGAGACGAAGGTCAACAACCTCGCTGCCTCGGCTCTGCTGCTGGCCGCATGCAAGAGGCAGGCCCCGCTTGTTTCACTGGCTTTTTTGCGTCCCCTACACAAGATGCCAAGATGGTATACATCAATGCATGGGTTCAAGCTTGACATGGTAACTCGTTAAAAAAATATTTTGCTGTTTGTAATTTTCTCCAGTACCCTACATTCTACGTACACATCATGAAAGAAATCCAGTTCTATTTCTACATTATCCAGAGAAGTTCCATAGGACTATTACATGACTATGCATTTTAACATCAGAAACCGACTGACAAGAAAAAGTGTCCCAGTAAGAGAAACGTCTTGTTTAAACCTGAACTCATAAAGTAAATTTGATTTTAAAACTCAGAATATGTTAAGAGTTCTATGGTCTTTTTTTAATATTAGTACACATGTAAGCACTCATACATACGCACATACACTCACCCCTATTAACGCATACACGCACACCCTACCCATATGAGCACCTTCGAGAGACTACTACTACTACTAAAAGCGCATCGCCGAAAATTCTGAAATAAATTCAGGAATAATACGAGCACCAGGACTTGAACCCTGGTGGGCTGGGGATACCATTGTCCCTGTAACCATCCAACCATAGGTTGGCTATGGTCTTCGTTGGTGTGTATAGCTGTGATTGCACTTTTCCGAAAAAAAATTACTACAATTCTTTGCTTGGTGGTGCCATGCAGGTAGAGAGGTCTGTCAAATTTTGATCAAAACAGTTTCATTTTAAATAATCCGATAAACTCATCTCGATGCCACGACCAGCTCCTCGGCGTTAAGGTGTGGGTCAAGCTGGAGGGCGGTGCGTTTCTTGTCTTCCATGCCTTCATGGTCAGGAGCAGAAGTCGTACTAGTAAGAGCATCTACAGCCGCAGATATCGAATTCGGGCTCTCAAACTCCCACAGACGTACCTGGACGCGTACGCGGGCAGTGACCGGTCTGCATCTGCATACCTCATACTTGAAACCTTAAATCTACACAAAACATGCAAAAGAGAAAAACCTACTTATTCCATAGATCAAACAACCTACACTACTCTAATCCTTGTCGGAGATGTCCACGATCTCTGTGACCGGCTCTGGGTACATGGGCGTCAACCGCAACTCTTGTTCTTATACGTCGGCCTCCGGAACCCCCACCAAGACGATGGGCCTGTTGGAAATATGAGCAATTTACCATATGATTTTATTAACAGAAATACTAGATAAAACATGACTAATGTAATAGAGATGAAACATGTCATGTAATCTAATAGAGAGAAGGCAAATAGCATCCGTGCATATCAAGTAGAATGGAACATATCTAGAATTGATAATAGAAGAAGAAACTGCAGCAGGATTCCGAACAAGAAGAACAGGAACATGTACGGAACAACGGCAGAAGCATTGGTATTGGGGTCAACATCCTCACCGGCCATGTCGTCGAAGAGGTTGTCGACGTCGGGGAAGAATTCTTCATTGGGGAAGTGGTTGTCGGCATCTGGATCGCCCGTGATGAACCATCCAGTCGTCGCGCAGAGCGCTCCCCAAAAGCCTTATCGTCCTTCTCCCGTACAGGACTCAAAGAGGTGGGGTTTCGAAGGCCTACTGAGGGAGCTCTGGACTAGGGGGTGTCCGGATAGCCGAACTATCATCATCGGCCGGACTCCAAGACTATGAAGATACAAGATTGAAGACTTCGTCCCGTGTCTGGATGGGACTTTCCTTGGCGTGGAAGGCAAGCTTGGCGTCTGGATATGTAGATCTCCTACCATTGTAACCGACTCTGTGTAACCCTAACCCTATCCGATGTCTATATAAACCGGGAGGGTTTTAGTCCGTGGGGCGAACAACAATCATACCATAGGCTAGCTTCTAGGGTTTAGCCTCTTTGATCTCTTGGTAGATCCACTCTTGTAACACACATTATCAATATTAATCTAGCAGGACGTAGGGTTTTACCTCCATCAAGAGGGCCCGAACTGGGTAAAACATCGTGTCCCTTGTCTCCTGTTACCATCCGCCTAGATGCACAGTTCGGGACCCCCTACCGAGATCCGCGGTTTTGACACCGACATTGGTGCTTTCATTGAGAGTTCCTACGTGTAAGCCACCGATGGCTCGATGGCTCCTTTGATCATCAACAACGGCGCGGTGCAGGGTAAGACTTTTCTCCCGGGCAGATCTTACGTGTCCGGCGGCTTTGCTGCGGGCCAATTCGCTTGGTCATCGGAGCAGATCGGCTTCGCCCCGACCGTCAGGTCAGATTCGGAAGATTTAAACTATCGGCCGATATCCGCGGAGACTTGATCTTCGACGGATTCGAGCCACAACCAAGCGCAACCTTGTCTCGATGGGCATGATCTAGCTCTGCGGCGAGCGGTGCCACGGAGGCCGCACGAGAATCCGCTCCGACCCTTAATCCGGGCGGATTCCCCGATCGAGGACGAGTAGTTGGACACCGCCTCGGGGGCTTCAATCTCTACGGCGATCGCGCCGAACTCCATCCCTGTCCTTTGCAAAGACCTTGACTCCAGGAAGCCGGACTCCTTTCCGGACTCCGAACCCTCCGCGCCCTTGCCAATCGAGTCCGATTGGGCGCCCGTTATGGAGTTCACGGCCACGGACATCTTTCAGCACTCACCCTTAGGCGACATCCTGAATACACTAAAGTCTCTCTTTTTATCCGGAGAGCCCTGGCCGGACTGCGGTCAGGACGGTTGGGATCTGACGACGAAGAAACTCAAAGCCCACCGACCACCCACTTCATAGCCACTTGCCGAAAGCTTACACGGCGTGCTCGATTTCGACTCAAGACATCGACGGTATGGACGGCGATGTAGGAGACAACAATGAGCCAGCACCTATAGGATGTTGGACAACCTCACCCCATGATGTATACATGGTGGATACACCTAAAGCAAATGAAGGCGAGGAAAGCGGGGCCTTCGAAGGATAAATCCTCGGCAGTCAAAGCGGCAGCGTAAGCGCCCGAACAAAGTCCGCCTCAACAAAGACCCATCCATAGAGCAAGCGAACGGTGGACAACGACCAAGCTATCGGCGATCGTCTGAACAAAACAACTTGGATAAACAATCTTTCCCAAGCGAACACAACGTCCGGACGACCTCACGCGGACAAACCATTGAGCAAAATGACCTCCGAGAAAAAGGCTGCGTCGCCATGGCGCGTAGCCTGAAAAAGCAGAAGGAAGCTCAAAACAGCGGAAGATGCACTCAGGATTAGATGGAGCAAAGTATTCAGCACCGCAGAACAAATGCAACAACGATCGCGAATAAAGAGCTACCCAAAAGCTAGCTACCGCCGAATTGACGAGGAAGCCTTAGAGCCCCCACAATTAAAAAGCAAGAAGGCCACCCGGTCGGATGGACGACCTCATGGCAAGAAGATTGCGGCGAATGGCGCCGCACACAAGCCAATATGTGATCCGCATAAGGATTCAAATCAAGAGGATGGCCCAGTTAGGTCCATCTATGGGCCAAGAAAGCAGGCTCGTCAAAGCAATTCAATACGCCAAAATTCCGAAGATCATGGCACACCCAAATATAGGGGCGCCGCACACCCCCTATGTTTCACCGATGAGGTGCTGGATCATGAATTTCCAGCGGGATTCAAACCCGTAAACATAGAGGCATACGAGGAACAACATACCCTGGAGTCTGGATCGAGGACTACATCCTCCACATACACATGGCTAGAGGAGATGATCTCCATGCCATAAAATACTTACCCCTTAAACTCAAAGGGCCAGCTCGGCATTGGCTTAAAAGCCTCCCCGAAAATACCATTGGAAGCTGGGAAGAGCTCGAGGACGCATTCCGGGAAAAATTTCAGGGGACTTATGTCCGCCCTCCGGACGCAGACGATATAAGTCACATAACTCAACAGCCCGGAGAGTCAGCCCGGAAATTCTGGAACAGGTTCCTTACTAAAAAGAACCAAATAGTCGATTGTCCGGACGCCAAGCCTTAGCAGCTTTCAAACACAGCGTCCAGAGGCGAATGGCTCGCCAGAGACACCTCGGCCAAGAAAAGCCAAGAACAATGGCCGCATTAACAAGCCTCATGACCCGCTTTTGCGGGAGAGGACAGATTGGCTGGCTAGATGCAGATTACCGACGACCAGTACATCGAAACCAGGGATGGAAATGGAAATCACGACGCAGAAAAGATCAGCGCGGAATAAAGAAAATGGCCCAAATAATGCGGCGGTCGGCGCCGATTCAAAAGCTCTCGGCGAACAAAAAACACTGCCCTAAAGGATAACTTGTGGATGAGCTATCCAACCTAAACAAGATTACGGACAGACTGTGTCTAATACATGGTACCTCCGGGAAGCCTGCAAACCATACCCATAGAGATTGTTGGGTCTTCAAGCAGTCCGGCCGACTTAATGCCGAACACAAGGGGCTCGACACACCAAGGGAAAATGATGTCGAGCACCACAAGCAGAGCCCCGGAAAACAAAAGAATTTCCCACAAAAGGTTAAAACAGTAAACTCACTTCATGTGATCAAAGGGAAAAACAGAGCGGTGCCCACTAAAAGGCGCGCCGCACATCGGTTGTCAAAACCAATCACCTTTGACCATCAGGACTATTCCGATAGTATCCGGAACGCAGGATGGACTGCCTTGATATTGGATCCTATAATCAACGGATTCCAATTTACACATGTCCTCATGGATGGCGGCAGTGACATAAACCTGATATATCAGGACACAATCCGCAGGATGGGGATAAACCCAACCAAAATTCGCCGTAGTAACACCTCCTTTAAAGGAGTACTGCCCGGCCCACACGCCCTCTGCACGGGCTCCATACTGCTAGAAGTTGTGTTTGGTTCATCCGACAACTTCCGTCGCGAAAGGTTACTCTTCCATGTCGCCCCCGTTTAAAAGTAGCCATCAAGCACTATTGGGACGCTAAGCTTCGCCGCTTTAACGCAATACCGCATTATGCATCTCTAACACTTAAAATGCCCGGTCCACGCGGCATCATCTCGTTGAAAGGAATTATTAAGTGTTACTCGAGCGCGGAAGAAGGGGAGACTGCATCGACAGCTCCACAGCTACCCGGCTCCACTAGGCAAAGAACCTGCAGTAGGTCATTCAAACCCCGGAAACGGCTAGACGAGTCCGGCGCCCACTAGCGGCATACCCCCGTACAAGGGGCTACATGCATGTATAACAAGAGACAATAAAGCTCAAATTTTATTCACTTCTTTGAACCGTACTTTGTTTATTTAATACTAAATACATTTTCCGCACGATCCTTTTTCTTTTCAAACTAAGTTCCTCTATTTTACAGATGATCAACGTGCTACACCCGTCCAGGATACGGCACAACGGAGACACAGGCGCAGACGTGCAGTAGGGACCCGTTGCAAGGATTCTTTTAGATTAAGACCTCGTAAACCTTTTTCACTGTTTCTTGTTGATATACATTCCCCCAGTTCCTTAAATATAACTGAGAAGGAGGCTGGTGCTTTGGCATTGGCAGCACCAGAATTTTTGCGCGTACCTGGACACAATGGGATTAGGGCATTATTTTGCCCGTTTTTCATAAAGACTGAATACCTTAGGGAGTATTCGGCGTCTCGAGTTAGGCCTTATATGCATCAGCTCCGAATCATGTCTTTGGTCAAATGTTGGGTTGCCCGGCTCTCGTGTTTTGCTGCCTTACGTTTCGCTTTCACGGCTAACGCGGCACCGGAGAACTCTGCGATTGTGCCCCGTTCGCCGCAGCGAGCACCTCAGTAGAGAAAGCCGAAAACTGACTGTCATGATATAGCGAGAGACTGGTCAACCACTCGATGACTCACAGGAATGTTTAGAATTCCTCCGCATTAACGAAGGACCGGTTTTCGGTCAGGCACATACGCACTCAATTCGAGAGTGCGGTGCCCTGTGGGCTATATAGTAGTCCCACCTCGAACTCCTATGGCTAAGTGAAAGTGATAAAGCACTATAGTCCGGTTACCTGGTTTGCTACGCTATCACCTCCTTAACAGGACCAAGACGTTGGATTAAGTGTGAAAAGCGCTTTTCGAAACACCCCGCACTATAAAGCGTGGGGGCTGAAGCCAAGGACTGCCATCTTTCAGTTATATACACATATACATAAACGGCCGCACAAGGAGTAGTTTACTACTTGAACGCACAAGTATAAAAAGCGCTTATATTACATTAAAACATCGTTTTCACGAATCATACATGTCATTCAAACATAATATCCTTCGAGCACTGCGTCTCTATTAAACGAGCGCCCGACAGGACTTCTTCAAAGTAGTGCTCGGCAGGTACTCGGCCTCTGTCCGAATCCTGGGATGCAACGTCAGTGGCCTTCATCTCTGCCCAGTATGTCTTGACACGGGCAAGAGCCATCCGCGCTCCCTCAATACATGCCGATCGCTTCATCGCGTCGATACGCGGCACCGCTCCAAGAAACTGCTGCACTACACCAAAATAGCTCTTCGGCTGGGGTCCATCCGGCCACAAGTGAGTCAAGACATGCTTCATGGCCAATCCGGACAATCGATTCAGCTCGGCCCACTCAGCCAACCGATCGGTCAGCGGCAGAGGACGCTCCGGACTATGGAATTGCGACCAGTATAGCTCTTCCCTTTTGTGCCCCTTCTGGCCCCGGAAGTGCCCAACTACGTCCACAGCGCTCGCCGTCAAGTCCATATAAGCATCCTCTGAACTCCATAATTTATCCAACGGAGCATACTTTGGATCTATATATTTCCTCCGCAGCAGAAACGGTTTTCCAGCCGCAATTGCCCTGGCCTGACTCAGCTCCTCCTTGGCAGCTCTCAAAGCCGATTGGGCATTCTTGGTTTTGGCGGCGGCCTTCTTTAGGCCCTCCTGTTCCGCTTGATGCTCTTTTTCAAGAACCTCGCAGCGATCGATAGCATTCCTTAAACTTTTGGCCATCTCGGCCATCTCCTCTCTGCTTCGGCGGTGAGCAGCCCGTTCAGCTTCTAGCTCTTCGGCCGCCTTTAAAGCAGCCGCATTACTAAATCTGGCTTGCTCTTTCGCTTGGGCGAGTTCTGCCCGAAGCTCTTCCACGGCAGCGGCACCATCTGCATTAAGCATATGATTAGTAAGACATGGGCGTCAAGCTCCCTTACCAGGTGTCCGCATAGAAGTCGCATACTTTGTGACTCATCAAACCGTTTATTGACCAGCGCGATGTCCGCATCTGCCTCATCAAGCTGCCGCTTTAGTTCGGCATATGCATCAGTCCGGCTGGCCTCCGGACGACCCGTCACTTGTTTAGGAGCGGCGATATGTTAAAACTGAGAATTTGATCCTCAGCACGTTGTCAATTTTGACAACATACCGAGTCTCAGGGGCTACTATCTATACATGGCGCATTTTATATGCATAACTGTCAGCAGGTACATCATTTTTTTTGCGTACCTCAAACCCTGTCAGTAAGCTTCTGACGGCTTCGTGCAATCCGCTCTCTGCGGATGCAATTCTTTCAATCACCGTACCCATTAGAGCACGGTGATCTTCTGAGATAGCCGCTCGCCCGAGCAAATCCCTCAGCTCCTCTGACCGCACACCACTTGGCGCTGGACCTTCCGCCCCCGCCGGACTTGGGGGAACCCTCTGCGACGACACCTCCGGGTCGTCCGCTTCACATTAGGGTGCGACAGGTGGAGGCGTTTCGCTCTCCATCATCTCCGGAAGAAGATCCCCCGAAGACGAGCTCTGCTGAGAAGGGCTGAGGTCCGAACTACAAGGTACAATTTCGGTTATCTTCATAAATAAATACAGGGATGTTCCTTATTTACAAGACCACTTGCTTTTACTTACGGCTCATTGGAGGCTGATCCCTTGGGGAAATAGTGCGGCTGGGTTACTTCCAAAGACCGACTCTCGATGAAGATTCCTTCCTTTCTTTGAGGCCTTGACCTCCGGATCTTCGGAAGTGGTCCTCTTCTCTCCTCGGAAGGTGGGACTCTTAATCCCTCCTTCCTTGATAGCCTCCTTCGCAGAGGCAGTTGCTCCCCCGCTCCTCCCTTCACCTTCTTCAAAAGGCGCGACCTTCAACATCTTGGTCAACATGGGATCCGGCATTGTCTCTGGGAGGGGAGCCGGACACCTTATCAACTTTGCCTTGGCTATCCACTCCTGTTCAAGAAACGACTCTTTTAAAGGGCATATATGTATAATGAATGAACAGCTTGTCCGGTTACAGGACTACTTACTTGAGCATCTGGGCGATTGCAGCTTAGTCCTGCGTCCTCGGTCAAGTCCGGACACTCCTCTCGTGATCCGAAGAACAGTTTATGCATCTCCACGGGCGTCGTGCCCATAAAATTTTGGAGAGCTCGTGGTCCCTCCGGTTGAATTCCCACAGGCGGAGGGGGCGTTTGCTGAGGCTGAAGACGCCGGATCACCATAACCTGCGCCATGCAACCAGATTGATCCTCTTTCTGGAGATCTCAACACGGCCCTGCAGCAGGGAACGTCCTTGGACGACCCCTAGTCAAGCCCCTTGTTGACCCATGACGCCAGCCACTGTGGTGGACCTGAGCGGAAGGCAGGGAGCGCCGCCCATTTGGTGCCCCTGGGAGCGGTGATATAGAACCACTCCCGTTGCCATAAACCAAGCTCCTCTTGAAAAGAGCCCTCGGGCCACGGAGCACCAGCGCATTTGCTTATGACCGCTCCTCTGCACTCCGCTTGCTGCCCCTTGATCATCTTTGGCTCCACCTTGAAGGTCTTGAGCCACAATCCAAAGTGAGGGGTAATATGGAGGAAGGCCTCACATACAACAATGAATGACGAGATATGGAGGATGGACTCCGGATTCAAGTCATGGAAATCAAGCCCATAATAAAACATGAGCCCCGGCACAAAGGGTTCCATCGGGAAGCCTAAACCTCGACGGAAGTGAGACACGAACACCACGTTCTCACCGGGCTCAGGAGTGGGAATGACCTGCCCTGGAGCAGGCAGCCTATGCGAAATCTCGCCGGTAAGATACCTGGCGTCTCGCAGATTTAGCACGTCTTCTTCTGTGACGGAGGAAGACATCCATCGGCCATGCTGGTCGGAGCCGGACATCTTCGAGAGTCCGAAGCGCCTGAATCTGAAGCTTTGGGTGTTGGAACTCGAAGCACGAGGCGAACTCGATAGAGGGTGTAAAAAGGATAGGGCCTTGGTCTCGTTATAAAGAGGTTGAATACCAAGAGCCCACCCCGTGGTCGACTAGGACTTGCCTTTGATAGAGAAGGCAGGCCAACGGGCACGGTTGGGTTACCCACGTCCGTATTGATGAGAATCCCGGAATAAGGGGGCACGATCTACGCTTTGATAAGACGTGCCAAGGAAACCGCCTCGCTGAACACGCTGAGGTGGAACAATAAAAAACGATTCATATAAAAGTCTGGCCGTGATGTGATGTCACGCCGCGGAATACGTCAGCAGATCTGTGCAAAAATTATTCTCTCTACGGTGTTATGTGGAACTTGTTTTGCAGAGCCGGACACTATCCTGGTGTTCACAATCTTCTATAAATTATTCGAGGAAGAACCCGCCTTGCAATGTCAAAGACAATATGCGCGCGGACTCGCTCGTCATTGAAGCCTGGTTCAGAGCTACCGAGGGGTTCGGACTAGGGGTGTCCGGATAGCGAACTATCATCATCGGCCGGACTCCAAGACTATGAAGATACAAGATTGAAGACTTCGTCCCGTGTCCGGATGGGACTTTCCTTGGCGTGGAAGGCAAGCTTGGCGTCTACGGATATGTAGATCTCCTACCATTGTAATCGACTCTGTGTAACCCTAACCCTATCCGGTGTCTATATAAACCGGAGGGTTTTAGTCCGTAGGACGAACAACAATCATACCATAGGCTAGCTTCTAGGGTTTAGCCTCTTTGATCTCTTGGTAGATCCACTCTTGTAACACACATTATCAATATTAATCTAGCAGGACGTAGGGTTTTACCTCCATCAAGAGGGCCCAAACCTGGGTAAAACATCCTGTCCCTTGTCTCCTGTTACCATCCGCCTAGACGCACAGTTCGGGACCCCCTACCCGAGATCCGCCGGTTTTGACACCGACAAGGATCTTCGTGCCGCTGAGATGGTTGATGTCTACTACACAACTTTATTCTTGTAGACACGTGTTGGGCCCCCAAGCACAGAGTTTTGTACGACAGTAGCAATTTTCCCTCAAGTGGGTGACCTAAGGTTTATCAATCCGTGGGAGGAGTAGGATGAAGATTGTCTCGCTCAAATGATCCTGCAACCAAATACAAGAAATCTCTTGTGTCCCTAACACACCCAATACAATGGCAAATTGTATAGGTGCACTAGTTCGGCGAAGAGATGGTGATAAAAGTGTAATATGGATGGTAGAAATATATTTTTATTATCTGAATAAATAAAAACAGCAAGGTAGCAAATAGTAAACGGGCACAAAAGCGGTATTGCAATGCTTGAAAAATAGGCCTAGGGTCCATACTTTCGCTAGTGCAACCTCTCAACAATGCTAACATAGTTGGATCATATGATTAACCCTCAAAGTGCAATAAAGAATCACTCCCGAGTTCCTATTAGCAGAGAACAAAAATTAGAAATTTTTTGTAGCGTATGAAACCACCTCAAAGCTATTCTTTCTGTTCGATCTATCCTAGAGTTCGTACTAAAATAACGCAAGCTATTTTTTCCGATCGATCTAATCAAGAGTTCGTAGTAAAGTAGCACCAAAGCAAATTCATATTCATAATGCTCAATCCACACAAAGAACTACAAAGATACCCCAAAGTTTCTATTGGAGAAAAGATAATAAAAACTTGCATCAACCCCTATACATAGATTACCCCAATATCACCGCGGGAATCCGCGGGTTGAATGCCAAGACACATATCAAGTGAATCAATATGATACCCCAATTGTAACCTCAAGTATTCATACCGCAAGACATACATCATGTGTTCTCATCTCTGAATATTCAATCTGACATGACAAAACTTCAGAGGGTAAAGACTCAATTCATCACAACAAGAGTATAGAGGGGAGAAACATCATATAGTCTGACTATATTAATAAAGTCCATGATATAGATCATGAGAGAGAGAGAGAGAGCGATTAAACACATAGCTACTGGTACAAACCCTCAACCCCGCGGGTGGACTACTCCCTCCTCATCGTGGTGGCCACCGGGATGATGAAGATGGCCACCGGAGATGATTCCCCCCTCCGGCAGGGTGCCGGACCGGGTCTACATTGGTTTTCGGAGGATACAGAGCCTTGCGGCGGCGGAACTTCTGATCTAGGTTAACCCCGAAGGGTTTCATAATATTTTGGAATTTATAGTGCAAAGAAGGGGTGCGGGAGGCCACCGAGGTGGGCACAACCCACCCGGGCGCGCCAGGGGACCCTGGCGCACCCTGGTGGATTGTGCCCCCCTCGAGGCACCCCCCAGGTGCTGCTCGGGCCCAATGGGTGTCTTCTGGTTCATAAAAAATCTCCGTGGAGTTTCGTTGCGTTTGGACTCCGTTTGATATTGATTTCCTACGATGTAAAAAAACAAGCAAAAAATAGCAACTGGCACTGGGCACTGGGTCAATAGGTTAGTCCCAAAAATGATATAAAGTTGCTATGAAATGACTGTGAAACATCCAAGAATAATAAAATAACAGCATGAATACTTCATAAATTATAGATATGTTGGAGACGTATCAGCATCCCCAAGCTTAATTCCTTCTCGTCCTCGAGTAGGTAAAGGATAAAAGAAATAATTTATGAAGTGTGAATGCTAGCAAAGTGCACAAGTTTGATCAATATAATGACAATTTCAATCACTTTTCCTAGCATCATAATAGCAATTCTTTCTTATAAAACTTCTTATGTTATAGTAGCAACCAACTCACATGTTAAGGTTCAAACAATGAACTCTCTTGAAACTCAACAACCTATGTTCTCAGTCACCCAACAATTGCAATTCAACTTATTCGACAGAGTTTAAGTAAGAGCTCCACATACTCAACCATCATATAGTCTTCTATAATTTCTAACACTCACCGCATACACATGAGCAAAACGTTTCAACCGGACACATAGAAAGATAGGGGCTTATTGTTTTGCCTCCCAACGTATTCACCTCAAGGGTGATGTCAACAATAATAACTCATGCTACCCATATTCAACTAGACATATGTGCCTAGATCTTTCCTCGCCACATGATGCTTGCCAAAGGAGAAAAATAAAAGGAATAGAGATAATAACTTTGACTCTTTGCATAAAAATAAATACTGAAAAGTAAAAGATAGGCCCTTCGCAGAGGGAAGCAGCGGTTGCCATGCGCTTATTTGTTTGTATGCTCAACCCCTTAGTGCAAAAGAACATCACGTTATATTGCCCCTTATGATAGCAACCTTTATTATGCAGTCTGTCGCTTTTATTGCTTTGCCATCACAAGTTCGTACAACGCTCAATTTTCTCTTACACTAAATGATCTAACACTTTTAGAAGCAACTTTATTGCCTTATTGCACCGATGACAACTTACTTGAAGGATCTTGCTCAATCTTTAGGTAGGTATGGTGGACTCTTGAAAATAAGATTTGGGTTTAAAGGTTTTTGGATGCACAAGTAGTATCTCTACTTGGTTCAGAATATTTGGCTAGCAAAGATGGGGGGCAAGCACCACATGTTGAAGGATTTATCACAATATAACTTCTATGTGAATATGAACAAACATAAATCATTATGTTGTCTTCCTTGTCCAACGTCAACAATTTTGGCATATAATATTTTGATGGGGGCTCACAATCACAAAAGATTTCCAGGATAGTGTATTTGCATGTGAAAGTTCTCTTCCTTATACTAATTATTCGTGGGGAGGATCGTGGCAGTAGCTCAATGCTCAGGAACTCGGTGGCGAGAGGAAGAAGAAGATCTGGTGTGTCTCTCTAGAGAGGAGCAACCTCCCTTTTATAGGCACAGGAGAAGGAGGCGAGAGGCCAGCGACGGGAGGTGAGGCGAAGATGAAGCAAACAGCCAGCAGCCGAAGGGATGCACTTGCATTCAAACTCCACTATAGCAAAAATATTTTCAACTGCGTGACCTTTCGTATACCAGTCGTGTGCAGCAAAAATTTAGACATCAGCTCATTCCCGCAACCCGCGGTGCGTCGTGACGAGGCGGGTGGCGGAGGAGGAGCGCACGTGGATGTCCCTCTTGTTCTCGTGCTCATACATGTGGGAAAACAACCTTCCTTATGAAGAGGTCCAACTCCCACCAAACTAGAAATGTGAGACTAAACTTTAGTTCCACCTCTTGCCTTGCACAAATGGGATGCGTGGGCCTCTAAGATTTATTAGGAATTTCTGAAACTGCTATTGGGATGGCCCATAAATAGACAAAATTTCAGCAATCCCCCACCAGATCCGAGAGGCACTCAAAATTTGCCTTTGGTTCCAAAACACTATTTTATATACCGGTGCTGCGGTGGAGACTGTTAAGTTGAACTTCCACCTAGAACTCTACGCTACACTAGTAATCAACTTGAAGAGTGGACTGGGCCTTGAACTGCAAGTTTTCTGCGAATCTAGCTTCACACAAAGCCTTGACCAACACTAGTAGAAAAACACCTATTAGTCCCGGTTCGTAAGGGCCTTTAGTCCCGGTTCATGAACCAGGACTAATGGGTCGTTACTAATACCTCCACCAATTAGTCCCGGTTCGAACACGAACCAGGACAGATGTGCCTCCACGTGGCCGGTCCGCCGAGCCCAGTCAGGTGGGCCTTTGGTCCCGGTTGGAGGCTCCAACCGGGACCAAAAGTCCATGTTTTTTTAGAAAAGCGGCTGTTTTAGGGGTTTTGGGGGTTATTTTTAGGTTGTTATTAGCTAGCTAATAGAGAGAAGTGTCCTCTCTTATATCTTCGTCCTTGGTTTATCAACGCTGCTGCTATGTTCATTTCACCCGCTGATATAACATGCTCATGCATGCTCGCATCATACATCATTATATATAATAACAAGTCCTACTAATCATGCATCATCATACAACTTCTACTCGTTATTAATAATAAGTCATACGATCATCTTCCTCATAGTCATCGAACCCAACCCTACATAATTGTTCTTAGCACATGATCATCGATGTCGGTAGGACCTAAACACCCTTAAGGTAAAATAGCATAAAACAATATAGACCCTGACTCTCCATTATGAAGAATGGCGATCATCCTGTCTCCAATTCTTGCCCTTCGCTGCTTTTTGCTTCCAAGAAGCTCCTTACGACTGTCCATACATTTTTTTTCCATTCTTTGATTGTCATGTCTCCACTTCTTTTAGAAATCCGGTATGGACAGTTGAGATTCGTAGGATGACCTGGATATATGTTCAAAACATGAAGGCTGCCATTCTCATACATCAAATGAGGCACACAATCCTCTGGGATTCTCTGTTGAAAAACATAGTAATAACTTCTTAGTTAGCAATGATGTACTAGTTTTAGAAGTATGCAAAAAGATGCACGGATGTTGTAATAGTAAAAATCTTACGTGGTATCTCCATGGTAGTTACAGAGTTCAACACGTGCACTAGTGGCACGATTGACCATAATGTTGAGGAGTTCGATTGTAGACATTGTAATTCTCAAGATCTCTACAAAATGCTATCAGATGATTTTTATCCTTATAAGTTAATTCGGAGCCATCGATGTAGTGTGTTTTGTCTACCATCTTCCGCACATTCTTTGAACAATCAAAATAAGCTGTCAATGGAAATAAGCTGTCAACTATTTTGAAATAAACAATATAAATTACTTAATAACTATGTTAAGCTCACATGGGGGAAGAATTGGAGGTGTATCCCCAAGGACCCAAATCGAAGGTCTCTCTTGCTCGATTGCAGGATCACCAAGATCCATGGTGACAAGCATACCCTCATCAAGACCATACATCTTGCAAAGTGCTTCCCAATTTTTGCAACCAAAATGGGTTACACTCTGAGCATTGTACAGCTTTACTTGAAAATCCACACCATGATGGGTACTTAGGATAATTTTTTTGGTTTCGAAACTTTCATGGTCTTCAAAACCCATCCTCTCCAAGACATAGCGTCTTGCAAAGAATGGGATAAGCTAGTCGAATTGGAAAAGATGAAAAATATTGTCATGATTAAAATAGTTGAAGTCATGATTAATTACGAAAAAAACTATTGTCGCTGCTATGCATCAGTATGAACATCGAAGGTCTCATCAAGCTTAATGCAGAAGCGCCGATCTTCGCCCAGCTCAATGAACCTGTCGCAAATACCTCGATCGTCGTGGCACCAACGACAGCCCCAGGCGGTTTTCGTCGTCCGAGTACGACATTTCCGGCCTATGTTCATAATTCAAATGAAGGATAACTTATCCAATATGAGCACTCAATTATAAGCAAAACCAAATCATAAAATAAGCAAAACCAAATCATAAAATAAAGTAGTATTCAAATTAGCATGATTCAATAATTATAAGCAAAAGTACACATCATCTCTTGGTGTTCGTACATCGTCGAATATTATCACTAATATAGCATCACTCATACAACTAGAACCGTAGCGCCCGACGGATATCGACGCGGGCGGTGGACACCCAAAGATAAGGAACCATCACAGGATCATAGCTCCAGTGAGATCCTCAAGAACGTGCTGTATTGTCGAACCTGCCCTCCAATGCAACCATGTAGCGACGGACGTGCTCGTCCTCCTCGCTGACACGGGACGTACCACCTCCGCGGTGTCCGGAAGCCTCGCACCGTGATCGCTCACGCGACCGCCACCAAACAAGGATCGGGTCAACAACGGGCTGCCCCTCACCAACCTCGTTCGCGGAAGGTAACACCTCCCAATACCAGCCAGCGGAGCCCAGTCCCGAACATGGCCCTGATCAAGCAAGCCTCCACCGCCGAGTCGACGACGACGAGGATGCGGGATAGGCATCGCCGGCGTCGATGTGGGAACTACTTCTATATATAGTTAAATAAAGTAGTTTTATTAATTAAATCAACTAGTTCAACTACTAAGCACTTACTACAAATAAATAAAGTAGTACCTACTAAAACAAACTACTTCTATATAGTAAAATAAAGTAGTTTAACTATAGTTCTATTATTTTCCTAACTAAAATAAACTACTTTCTCTTCTTAGTTTTTCCTTTTCCTCTATTCTAAATATGAACATATTCATAAATGACTTCTATAATTCACAATTTTTCTATACATACACAATAAATTGACAAAGAAAATACTATGAACAAAAAAATTATTAAAATTCTATGAACAAAATTACAACAGGAAAAATCATAAAAGTTCTATATGAACAAAATTTGACATATTCGATCTTTGCATATATATGAACACATATACAAACATGCATATATATGAACATACAAACATCTTTTCATAAAAAATCTATTAATAGAGAAAAAATCTAACAAAATATGAACAAATTAATTACACAATATGAAAAAATATCTGACAGAAAAATCTATGAACTACACATCTAAATTACTACACAACTAACAAAAAAATCTATGAAACTACAAAAAAATCTAACAAAAAAATTACTTGCTCACGGCGACGGCGTGTCGGGGATGGCGATGCGACGGCGAGGTGCGGTGCAGGGGCGGGGCGGCGCGGTGACGGTCGACGGTGGTGCGGCGGTGCGTTATGGGGCGGGCGGCGACGGTAGGGCTCATGGAGCACGAGGCGCTGGGTGCGGGCGGCGCGGTGACGGTTGACGGTGAGGCGGCGGTGCGTTATGGACGGGCGGGCGGCGACGGGCAGGGCAGGGGCACGGGCGCGAGGCGGGGGCGCGGGCGACGACGGCGACGGCGAGGCGGAGACGACGGGCAGCCTGGACGCGTCAGGCTCGGGGAAGAAGGAACTGAACCAAATTTTCGCGAGTGCCGCTTATATAGGCAAAGCATTGGTCCCGATTCGTGGCAACAACCGACAATGCCTTTTAGTCCCGGTTGGAGGCTCCAACGGGACCAAAGGCCTCTTTTCAGCAGCGAAAAGGGCGAGAAGCAGAGCTTTGGTCCCGTTGTTGCCTCCAACCGGGACTAAAGGGTGGGCATTGGTCCCGGTTGGAGCCACGAACCGGGACGAATGGCCTTGTGCTGCCACGGTGCGGCACGAAAGTTTAGTCCCACCTCGCTAGCTGAGAGGGGCGCGCAGTGGTTTATAAGCCCCACTGCCGCTCCCCTCTCAAGCTTCTCTCGCACCGCAGCTTACGGGCCTACTTACTACTGCTTTGCTCGATGGTCCCATCGGGCCACCATGGGCTCGGATCCCGCCCATGGTGGGTTTCTAGTCGTATCCAGGCCGTGGGGGCCCAGAGGAGGCACTTTTTTCTTTACTTATTTATTTTATTGCAGCTGTTTTTAGTCCCACCTCATGGCGAGAGGCACTCGCAGCTGTTTATAAGCCTTGAGTGCAGAGACAATGAAGAAGAGGCTCAATGCTCACCAAGATGTTGGTTCGCTTCAAGCCTTGAGGAATAGGGTATACTGCACGAGCTATGTGCGGTGCAGTTTACACTATTCGAAAAGCTTGAAGCGAATTAACTAGCATTACGCCTCTTTTTATTTTTAATGACTTATTACCACACAGAAATAAATAGAAAAATAAATATAGAAGAAAATAAAAAACTATATAAAAACTACTCAGAAATAAATAGAAGAAAAATAGTTGTGATTAACTTTACTAAAATCTTTTTAATTTTTAATGAATTATTACAACTCAGAAATAAATAGAAAAAATAAATATAGCAGAAAAGAAAAACTATATAAAAACTATTCATAAATAAATAGAAGAAAAATAGTTGTGATTAACTTTACTAAAAATGAGCATAGATGCTTATTTTAATGACTTATTACAAATCAAAAATAAATAGAAGAAAAAATAGTTGTGATTAACTTTACTAAAAATGAGCATAGATGCTTATTTTAATGACTTATTACAATTCAAAAATAAATATAAGAAAAAATAGTTGTGATTAACTTTACTAAAAATGAGCATAGATGCTTATTTTTAATGACTTATTACAATTCAAAATAAATAGAAGAAAAATAGTTGTTATTAACTTTACTAAAAATGAGCATAGATGCTTATTTTTAATGACTTATTACAATTAAATAATAAATAGAAGAAAAGATAGTTGTGATTAACTTTACTAAAAATGAGCATAGATGCTTATTTTAATGACTTACTACAATTCAGAAATAAAAAGAAGAAAAATGGTTATGATTAACTTTACTAAAAATGAGCATAGATGCTTATTTTAATGACTTACTACAACTCGAAATAAAAAGAAGAAAAAATAGTTATGATTAACTTTACTAAAAATGAGCATAGATGCTTATTTTTAATGACTTACTACAACTCGTAAATAAAAAATAAAGCGAAAAGAAAAAAATACTATATAAAAACTACTCAGAATGAGCATAGATGCGCTTATAGAGGAATTAACTTAAATTCATAACAAATTTCAAGAGAAATTCGTATGAATTTAGGCTAAATTCCTATATAAGGGCATCTATTTTCATTTTTAGAGGAGCTCAATAAGGCGTAGAGGGAGGGCTTATAAACCGTCTGATTCCCTTGAGTTGGCGAGGTGGGACTAAACTCAAGCGGCAACAAGGACCAACCTTTAGCCCCAGCTTGGTGGCATGGACCGGGACTAATGGGCAGCCTTTGGTCCTGTTCAAGCCACCAACCGGGCCAATGGTGGTGGGCCAGAGCGAGGCCCATTGGTCCCGGTTCGTCCCACCAACCGGACCAATAGGTCCAGATTTAACCGGGACCAATGGCCCACGTGGCCCGGCCGGCCTCTGGGCTCACGAACCGGGTCCAATGCCACCATTGGTCCCGGTTCTGGATTGAATCGGGACTAATGGGCTGGACCGGCCTGGACGATTGGCCCCTTTTCTACTAGTGCAATATTGGGCTACCGTGGGTCTTCCCTGCGTGTGGAGCTTATGCGTCATACTCCGAGACCTTTCATGAGTTTACTAGAGAGAACCCTACTCTCATATATTCAACGGCTAACAATCAGACTCATATAGGTGTGTTCTTCAAAAGATGTTCTGCAGGACAACACTGCTTAAATTAGCCACTTAGAACACATTAAGATATACATCAACCTGCCATGCATATTTAGAAGAGTATTGCATCTTCATGGAGTGGTATTATTAATAGTAAGGATACTCTCCTCTTAGTTGACCAACAACTTGTCTTCCACATCTAATTTACAGGATCTCCGATCACATAGACTAGGTTACCAATGTGAACAACTCATATTGTGTGTCTCATACCCATCTTCCTCGATGCATTATCTATCACATTACGTGATAGACACTTAATAAAAGGAGCTGCAGATTTTTAGACGTTTGGATATAATCCAATGCAATAACTCCGGAGTTTTTCATTTTTCTAACATACTTAAACATTTTCGGAACGTGTCTTGATGACTTCATGTTATCCTTTGAGCTGCCCAGTTTCGTGATCACAGTTTGATTTTCGCAGCTCATAAGGATATCCGGTACAGGTTTTCTCAACAACTGGCAAGTCATTCAAGAGAAGACGAAGCCAATCTGCTTCGATCATAGTTGTATCTAGTGTTGTGAGCTCTATTTCTATTGTTGACCTCGTTAAGATGGTCTGCTTGCAAGACTTCTAAGAAACAATGCCACCTCCATGAGTGAATACATATCCGCTCATGGCCTTTATCTCATCAGCATTAGAGATCCAGTTTGAGTCACTATATCCTTCAAGCACCTTTGGGTGCCTAGTGTAGTGAATTCCATAATTCGCAGTGCCTTTCAAATAATGCATAACTCTCTAGAGCTTTCGAATGAACATCTCCTGGTTTTGAGACAAACTGGCTCAGATTGCTAACAGCAAAATAGATGTCAGGTCTTGTAGCACTGGCTAAATACATAAGCGAGCCAATAATCCAAGAATATTTCAATTGATCTCAATTCTTTGATTCTTTCAAAGCAGCACAATAGCATCATATGGTGTTGGAGAGGGCTTGCAGTCACTATAGCCAAAGCAACTCAAGATCTTTTCCACATAGTGAGATTGAAGCAATGTAATCCCACCACCATCCTCTCTCAACAACTTCATGTTGAGAATAACATCAGCCACTCCTAAATCCTTCATCTCAAAACAACAAGATATGAAATCCTTGGCCTCCGTAATAACATTCAAATTTGTTACAAGCAAAGGATAACTCCCTCGCCCCCACCATGGCGATAGTACACATATTTGTCAGCTTCATTTACAACAAAGCCTGCAGCTGTTAAAGTTCTTTCAAACTTCTCATGCCACTGTTTGGGTGCTTGCTTGAGTCCATACAAAGACTTCAACAACTTGCATACTTTTCCTTCCTGATCATCTATTACAAACCCATATGGTTGTTCCATATAAATTTCCTCGCTCAACTCTCCATTTGGGAAAACAATCTTAACATCCATTTGATGAACGAAAAGACCATGTGAGGTAGCTAGTGAAAGTAGAACTCGAATAGTGGTCAGTCGAGCCACATGTGAGTAAGTATCAAAGAAGTCTTCACCTTCCTTTTGGGTATAACCCTTGGCCATGAGCCGTGCCTTGTACTTCTCGATAGTACCATCAGGCCTAAGCTTCTTATTGAATACCCATTTTGCACCCTATAGGTTTGCACCCATGAGGGCGATCAGTGATCTCACAAGTTTCATTTGCCAAGATGGAATCCATCTCACTACGGACCGCTTCCTTCTAGTAGTCAGCATCTTCAGATGCATAGGCCTATGAAATAGAACTGGGAGTGTCATCTATGAGCTAAACAAGAAAATCATCACCAAAGGACTTTTTAGTCCTCTGTCTCTTGCTCCTAGTAGGAACATCATTGTTCTCCTCCACATGATTTCCAAAGTGTTCCATCGAAAATGGTAGGTTCAGTAATTGTAACTGGATCCTGATTTGATCAACTGGGCATCTCCTGATTAGATGAGGTAGCCATATCCTTCGTGGGAAAGATATCTTCAAAGAAAGTTGCATCATTCGACTCCATGATTGTACTGACATGCATGTCAGATACCTTGGATTTTACACTATAACCAATGCTATGAAAAGCATATCCCAGACAAACACAATCCACAGTCTTTGGTCCAAGCGTGCGCTTTTTTGGAATTGGCACATTGACTTTCGCCAAACAACCCCAGGTTCGTAGATAAGAGAGTTTTAACCTTTTTTCTTCCATTCCTCGAATGGAGTTATTTCTTTGTTCTTTGTGGGAACTCGGTTTAGGACATGACATGTAGTCAATATCGCCTCCTCCCACCATGCCTTGGAGAGACCTGATGTGTCTAACATGGTGTTAACCAAATCAGTTAGAGGACGGTTCTTTGTTTCGGCTACCCCATTTGACTGAGGTGAATAGCGAGGCGTCCTCTCATGGATTATACCATGTTCCACACAAAAAGAATCAAATTCATTGGAAAAATACTCTCCACCACGGTCGGACCTAAGCCTCTTGATTTTACGATCAAGTTGGTTTTCCACTTCAGCTTTATAGATCTTGAAAAAGTTCAAAGACTCGTCCTTAGATTTTAGAAGATACACATGACAGTATCTAGTGGACGCATCAATTAACCTCATGAAATATTTCTTTCCACCTTTTGCCAAAACACCATTCATTTCACATAGATCTGAATGTATGTGCTCTAGTGGTGCAAGATTTCTCGTTTCTGCAGTCGTATGAGACTTACGAGGTTGCTTAGATTGCACACAAACTTGACACTTAGATCCCTTAACAGTGGTGAAACTAGGGATTAAGTTCAATTTGGCTAGTCGCGACATACAACCAAAGTTAACATGACAGAGATGTGAATACCACACATTTGATTCACTATTGTTGCAAACATGATTAACAACTTTATTGCAAACATTTGACAAGGATAAACAAAACAGGCCTCCTGACTCGTGGCCTTTACCAACAAAGGTTGCATACTTGGATATTACAAATTTATATGACTCAAAGACAAGCTTGTAGCCATCTCTACACAGAAGAGATCTGCTAATAATATTTTTATTGACGGAGAGGACATAATGCACGTTCTTCAACCGCACGATCTTCCCCGAAGTAAACTTTAGATAGACCGTGTCAACACCATGAACAGAAGCACTTGAACATTGCCCATCAGCATGGTGGAAGTCCCTGCGGTCTGATAAGACGAAAACATGGAAATATTACCACATACATGCACATTAGCGCCCGTGTCAATAAACCAATCAGGAGAATGACATACTGAAAAAATAGTGGGAAATATACCATACCGAGCATCTTTCATGTCAAGATCACCAATGACAACATTAGCGGTCTTGCCGCCTTTCCTAAGACGATGCTTGTCATACCGATTAGGGCAACTAGGAGCCCAATGGTCAGGATCTCCGCACACATGACAAACACCTTTCTTCTTGTCATTCTTCTTCTTGAAGTTGGTGTGCTGTACAACCTTGTTCTTCCCATCAAACTTTGCTTTACCATCAAACTTGTCCTTGTTCTTGAACTTGTGGGATTGTAAGTATTTCTTCTGTACCAGATTGGCACTAGATCCTCCCTCAATACCCCAAGCACGTGTGTCCTTTTCTCTCACCTTTTCTTCCACATCAAGAGTACAAATGAGATCCGGAACGGAAAACTCCCGTCTTTTGTGTTTCAGAGAGGTAGCAAAGTTCCTTCATGAGGGAGGAAGCTTAGTGATGATGCCTTCGGCAACAAACTTTTCCGGTAACATACAGTTGAAGTGCTCAAGTTCTATATAAAATGATTGTATCTCGTGAGCTTGCTCAACCACGGAACGCTCACCAATCATCCTGTAGTCATAGAATTGCTCCATGATGTACTCAATGCCGACATCCGAGACCCCAAACTTGGCCTCAAGTGCGTCCCACATATCTTTTCCATTATTAATTGACGCATAAGCATCAACTATGTTCTCACCAAGAACACTCAAGAGAGCAGCCTTAAACATGGTATCCATTTTCTGAAAAGCTTATTCCCGTTGAGCATCATAATCTCCTTCAGGTTTGCCAAGAGTGGAGTCATAGCAGCTCATGGATTGAAATCGTATAACGACTGTCACACGCCACCTCTTATAGTGGATACCCTCAAACATAGGAGGTCTCATGGAAGCATCAAAACCACTCGGGGTAAATTGCGAATAATAAGGTTTTTGGATTGTTGGAAATATAAGCAATTTACCATATGATTTTATTAACAGAAATACTAGATAAAACATGACTAATGTAATAGAGATGAAACATGTCATGTAATCTAACATAGAGGAGGCAAATAGCATCCGTGCATATGAAGTAGAACGGAACATATCTAGAATAGATAGTAGAAGAAGAAACTGCATCATGATTCATGACAAGATCGAAGAACATGAACACGTACGGAACAGCGGCAAAAGCATTGGTCTTGGGGTCAACATCCTCACCTGCCATGTCGCCGAAGAGGTTGTCTACGTCGGGGCAGAAGTCATCTGTCACGCCCAATATGCGACCCTATCCAAAAGGAACTTGAAGGTCCCACCAAGGATAGACCCGCATATTGAAATGCTTTTGCAAGGTGGATATCATTACATCAACATTACATAATAGATGGGGATACATACATAAGGCACGAATGCCACAAGAATACATCAACATCATATACAAGACCAACATCCGACTACGGATGAAACATAAACAGAAGCTCAAACGACATCCACCCTGCTAGCCCAGGCTGCCGATCTGGAACCTATCCCCTGATCGAAGAAGAAGCAGAAGAAGAACTCCAACACAAGCAAACATCGCTCTCACGTCATGATCATCGCACAACCTGTACCTGCAACTGGTGGTGTAGTAAACTGTGAGCCACGAGGACTCAACAATCCCATTACCATGGGTATCAAGACTAGCAAAGCTTAATGGGAAAGGAGGGGATAAAGTGGTGAGGCTGCAGCAGCGGCTAAGCATATATGGTGGCTAACATACGCAAATGAGAGCGAGAAGAGAAACAAAGGAACGGTCGTCAACTAGCAATGATCAAGAAGTGATCCTGAACTCCTACTTACGTCAAACATAACCCAAGAAACCGTGTTCTCCTCTCGATCAACCCCAAAAAGAGACACTCACGATTCGCATACGGTTGGTGTATTTTAGAAGAGTTTGCTTCAAGTTTACTACAACCGGATATTAACAAATTCCCATCTGCCACATAACCGCAGCACGGCTCTCGAAAGTTTATACCTGCAGGGTGTCCCAACTTAGCCCATGATAAGCTCTCGCGATCAACGAAGGATATTCCTTCTCCCGGAAGACCCGATCAGTCTCGGAATCCGGCTACAAGACATTTCGACAAAGAATAAAACTAGACCAGCAAAGCCGCCCGATCGCCGACAATCCCGATAGGAGCTGCACATATCTCGCTCAGGGCAACACCGGATGAGACATCCTACGAGTAAAACCAAATCTCGAGTTGCCACGAGGGGGCCCCGCAGTCTACTCGGTTCAGGCCAGCACTTAGAGAAGCACTGGCCCGGGGGGGGGCTAAAATAAAGATGACCCTTGGGCTCCGGAAACCCAAGGGAAAAAGGGGTAGGTGAGGCAAATGGTAAAACCAATGTTGGGCCTTCTTTGGATGAGTCTTATTCAAAGCGAACTGTCAAGGGGTCCTATAAATCACCCGACCGCGTTAGGGACGCAAAATCCGGGAACATAATACCGATATGACGGAAACTAGGGCGGCAAGAGTGGAACAAAACACCAGGCATAAGGCCGAGCCTTCCACCCTTTACCAAGTATATAGATGCATTAATTAAATAAGATATATTGTGATATCCCAACAAGTAAACATGTTCCAACAAGGAACAACATCTCCATGTTCCAACAAGGAACAAACTTCATCTTCACCTGCAACTAACAACGCTATAAGAGGGGCTGAGCAAAGCAGTAACATAGCCAAACAATGGTTTGCTGGGAGGGTGACAACGAGTTAGAGGTTCATGGCAATTTGGGATGGCTTGAGCAGCAAGTGATAGGTAACGCGGCATAGCGATAGAACGAAGCAACTAGCATAGCAATGATAGTAGTGAGATCCAGGGTAGCGGTCATCTTGCCTGAAATCCCGCAAGGAAGAAGAACGAGTCCATGAAGAAGACGAACGGATGAAGCCGAACCAAGCGTAGACGAACGAATCCTCACGATCGCAACAAAACAGGAACTAACAAGAAGAAGCACACAACATAATAAACACACCACACTTGAACGTAACAAGATGCACAACAAACATGATGCATGACAAGACTACATGAAGCTACTCATGGCAAGAGATGATGCAAACAAGAGCAACACATCACAGCAAGTTTAAATGAGGCTGGGAACAACATATAACAATTCCGGTAAGTCCTCATAAGCAAATTTCGAAATTGGTCCAGATCTGAATAAACATTATGTTCAAGTTGTTAAACAGCAAGTTAAGATGCACCACGATGATCTACACGAAATTCTAGTCAAGTTACATATAAAGTTCATTTAATTCGAAGCTACGGCCTAGAAGATATGAGCAAAAACGAGTTAAACATGGCATTGATGCAAAATGCATACAAACATCAAGCAAACACCTCAAAACAAGGATGCAACATGATAATATGAAACTACATGCAAAATCAAGCAAGTTTCATATAGAGCACACTCAAAACGGAGCAACGGTGCAACACATACACTCTAAACAAGTCATGACAACAATCTGTCCAAAACAGCAACTAGGCATATTGCAAGCATCAAAACAACAAGCTACAACACCCCAACATAAAAACAAAAGGCATGGGCATGATGTACAGGTAAAGCATTACAAAACATGAACACTGAGCTATCTCCAGAAACAACTAGAACATGCTCAAAATGACATGGCAAGATTGCAAATAATAACAGTTTCAGACTTTAACAGAAATAACATCAGGTTGCAATGTTTAGAGCTATCAAACAACATGTTACAGGAACTTATCATGGCAAACAAAGGCATGGCATGAATCTACTAAAAGCATAGAACAAAAGTCCTTTACTGACCATAAGTCAAAAAGGACCAGAAGATATGATGGCACCTATGCAAACATAGCAAGTTATATTACAGATTTGAACATGGCAGGATCAACGATAGGTAGGCATGTTGGTGAGCTTGAACCACTCACCACAGAGCAAGACATGGCATGGCAAGGCAACCAACAGTAATAAGACATGGCATAGAAGCTATACATGGCAAGAACAACATCATAGCATGCTTGGATCAACTACAACAACCTTGGCAAAATTGAATAACATGTAAACAACCTGCCAGGAAACATTTTATAGCAAAAGTAGAGCTCGATTGACTCAAGCTAGACTACTCCATAATTGCAAACAAGGGCATGGCTGGATAGAGCAAGACATGTTTAACAAAACATCCTTACTGAAGTATCTTAAAATATGCATGGAACTCTCTGTAGCATCAAGTTAACATGGCATAAAAATATCAGCAGAACAGGGCTGCAATCAGCAACATCATGAAGCCTAGTTTGCATGCTTGTGCTAGTCACCACAGAGATCACAAAAATACATGGCATACACCCCTGTAAAGATGGCATGGCATATTACAAAACACATGTAGGACTCAAGGTCATAGGGTGCACACATCAATCATGGCAAAAATGACAAAAGTGCATGTTCTGTTAAGAAACAAAAACTAACATCACATAGCACTCTTCCAACAGCATTTCGGGCATCAAGATGAGCTCAAATGAAAATGATGCAATGAGATGAAATGATCTACTCTTCGAGACGAACAATTTGACATATTATACGCACAAAACGGAGCAATGTGCAGAGAGTTATGGCATGGCGAAAATGACAAAATCCTGGGACTTAGGCATTTCGGGGAAGGGAAAAAAGTCGACCTCCGCGGATCGGGCACGGGCTACGAGGTTGGCCGGAGTTCGTCGCCGGAGGAGGCCGGGGAAGGCTCGCCGGAGGGTCGGGGCGGCGGATCCGGGCGGCGCCGGCCCGGATCCGGCCACGACGCTGGCTGACGGGCCGGAGCGGCGAGGGGCGCGATGGTCGGGCGGATCCGGCCGGGCCGGAGCTCCGCGGCGCGGCGGGCCATGGAGGCGGTGGCCGGCCGGCGAGGAGGAGGAGGCGGCAGCGCGAGAGGCTCGCGTCGGAGGCGGTGACCGCCGGGCGGAGCTGGCGGGCGCCGCCGGAGGGCGAGCGGCGGCGGCAGGGCGGCGAGGTGCCGGCGCTCGGCGAGGCGGCCGGAGGCGGCGGGCTGCGGTGAGCGCGGCTGGCGGCGGCGGCCGAACTGGCAGGCGGGCCCCGCCTGGCTCCATGGGCGGGCGGCGGCGTGGAGAGAGAGAGAGAGGCGCGATGAGGTGGCGGCGCCCGGTTGGTCGGGGCGGCGCTGCCGACGTGGCGAACTGGATTGGCCGGAGCGACGTGTCCGGCGGATATGTCCGCGCAGATGGACATGTCCGCGCGCGGAGGAGAGGGATTAGGGTTTCATCCGCGAAAATGGACGGGGAGGGTCTATTTATAGGTAGAGGGAGCTAGGAGAGTCCAAATGAGGTGCGGTTTTCGGCCACGCGATCGTGATCGAACGACCGAGAGCATGGAGGGGAGTTTGCTGGGTTTTGGGCCACTTAGAAAGGGGAGTTGGTCTGCAACAAAAGAGGCTTTTGCGGTTACCCGGTTAACCGTTGGAGTATCAAACGACCTCCAAATGGTCCGAAACTTGACAGGCGGTCTACCGGTGCTATACCAAGGCCGCTTGACAAACCTCGGTCCATTCCGAGACCGTTCAACACCCGCACACGAAAAGAGGTAAAAGGGGGCGCCGGGAGACATAGGAGTGCCGGATTGCAAAACGGACAACGGGGAAAATGCTCGGATGCATGAGACGAACACGTATGCAAAATGAAATGCACATGATGACATGATAAGAAATGCAGATGATGACATGGCAAAGTGCAACACGCAAGCAAATGACATGGCAACGACGGCGAATAACTGGCAGACACCTGGCGCATCGAATCCGGGGCGTTACATCATCATTGGGGAAGTGGTCGTTGACGTCCGTGATGAACCAGCCAGTAGTCGCACAGAGCTGGGGTTTAGGAGGCCTACTATCCCGACCTGCGGTGCACGCCGCAAGCTGGGATGTGAAAGATCGTGGTAGTAACTCAGTGCTCAGGAACTCGGTGGCGAGAGAAAGAAGAAGTTCTGGTGCGTCTCTCTGGAGAGGAGCGACCTCCCTTTTATAGGCATAGGAGAAGGAGGTGAGAGGCCAGAGACGGGAGGTGAAACAAAGAGACGAAGATGAAGCAAACAGCCAGCAGCCTAAGGGATGCACCTGCATTCAAACTCCACTATAGCGAAAATATTTTCAACTTCCGTCTGACCTTTCATATACCAGTCGCGCGCAGCAAAAAATTTAGACATCGGCTCATTCCCGCAACCCGCAGTGCGTCGTGACGAGGCATGGCGTGGCGAGGCGGACGGTGGAGGAGGTGCGCGCGTGGATGTTCCTCTTGTTCTCATGCTCGTACATGTGGGAAAACAACCTCCCTTATAAAGAGGTCCAACTCCCACCAAACTAGCAATGTGGGACTAAACTTTAGTTCCACCTCTTGCCTTGCACAACTGGCATCCATGGGCCTCTAGTATTTATTAGGAATTTCTGAAACTGCTATTGGGCTGACCCATAAATAGAAAAAATTCTAACAGGGCCAAGTGGCGAGGCGAGCGGACAAGGACCATGCCAGAGAGGAACCGGGAGGTGATGGGAAATAGGTGGGAGAAGGAGAGGACCATGTGTGACCGTGCGGGAAGCAAAATGCCTGCCACTTGGATGGACATTTCTTCCACCAAGAAGGAGAAGAATGGGAGAGGTACAAGCTCTTAGTAGAAATGGGAGAGGATGTTGTTCGACTGGAAGAGGGTGTGGGAGATGTTGAGCATTGAGAGTGAGAAGATCGACATAGAGAGGGAGAGAAATGGGCAAAATGAGAGCTTGAAAAGGCGAGGACATGGGAAAAATTGAGCTCGAGAAAGATACATTGAGACTTGCGAGGCACACAAAGGAGTTGAGGATCATGTTACAGAACACTAACCTCTTGTATGAGAAAAGCATGTGGTTGTTCAGCAACAACAGGAAGATCAACGACCCAGACGAATGCTTCAAACCGACCCAGACGGACGCCTCAAACCGGCCCCTCGTATCCAGCCCAAATATGGGGCGAATATGGGGTGGCCCAGGGGCGACCCGGTGCGTGTGCCACGTCGGAGTTGGCCCACGCTGGCCCACCCAGGCCACCATATATTCGTCCTCATCCGCCCCCCAAACCAAGCCCTAGCCACTTCACTTCACTTCACTCCGCCCCCAAGCTCTAGTCCGGCGATATCTGGCCTTCGCCTGGCATGGCAAGAGGCGAATCTGACACTGACCACTCTGGATCCGTCAATTGGGGTGTCGTCCCATGAGGGTTGGAGGAGGTAATGGCTGCCCTGCCACACTGCCCTGTGTTGCTCCTAGGAGGACTGCGCCGGGCAGACGGCGGGATCAGACCGGCGTGAATCCATTGTGTTGGCGCAACAAACGCTCGAATCCTTTGGGGCTAGATCATCGTGGTCCTTTAGCCTCCCCATCTACGAGGGACCGAAGCATCAAAGGTATTGGGACCGGTGTGCCTGTAGTGGGAAGGAGAGGGTTAGGGTGCCTGAGGCCCGCCTCGCTGTCGACAAGGCGGCGGCGGCGAGCGCTGTCGTGGAGGAGGAAACCATCCGCACTCGTATCATAGAGAAGAGGCAACGGAGGAACACGTGCGCTCTCGCCTAAGCGCATAATCGGGTAGTCTGTGCCATGGTCGGACTACCCCCGAAAGAGGAGAAAGGAGGACAACGACGGGTTTGACAGCTCCGGTGATGAGCAGATCCGTCTTGATCCATATAGCGTTTTTGACCGCTACTTCCTCGATAAGTACAGCAAGGGTAAGGACAGCCATGGATGATCTTCTCCATAGCTAGTATGTAGGTAGAACATGCCAAATTTATGTAGTCTGATGTCATGTCCTGATGTAGTAACCGGACAATATGTGTTGCATCGTTTATGTACCGTTACATGTCTTTGTATGGATATGAGGTGTGCTAATTGAGGTGTTCAGTTGTGCGAAGGAAAATTTGAGGTGTGTTCGGCCTGTTCACATAGACTAGTCCGGGCACGTTCGTAGGCGTTTATGGGCACAAATTAGCAAGTTCTGGCTATAGATGCTCTTACGAGCACGTGCACAAAGACATCCTGGATGTTATCCACAAGATTGAGCCGGATCCGGTAGGGAAACGACAAGAGCACGTGCATAAAGACATCCTGAATGTTATCCACAAGATCAGGCTGGATCCGGTAAGGGAACGACGACAGTACCTCGTTAGAGACTCGATCTGCTTGAAGTATGGTCGTTTAGTGGTACAGAAATCTTGATGTTCTTTTTATTACGATTGAAAGTGTTTTCTAGTTTGATGAACTTTTATAATAGATAATGACTCTTCCTCCGCCAAAAGTAAGGTGGTGTTTGGTTCTCTAGTCCTAGGATTTTTTCTAGTCCCTAGGATTTTTTGAAAAAGACTCTCAAAGAGATGCTTTTAAGGACTTTTAGCAAAAAGTCCCAAAAAAGTCTCCTGTTTGGTTTGCTAGGGACTTTTAGGAATTTTTTTAGTTCCAACATAAAAAAGTCCCTGGAACCAAACACCCCCTAAACTAATACAGATAAATGCAAAATGCATGATTTCTCCTCTTCTTCGTACAATGACTCATTCAACAATGGGAACCAAAATTGGAAGGGAATTTGCAGCTACAATTAATGTTTAATTATTTCCAATGCAAAGTCGAGTGTCCTTCCAAGGAATAGCAAAAGGTAACAATCTCATCAACTTGACCAGAATGGTTTCAACTCATCTCTGTGTCACGACCAGCTGCTCGACGTCAAGGTGTGGGTCAAGCCGGAGGGCGACCCGTTTCAGGTCTTCCTTGCCGCGCTTGTACCCCTCCGCCGCAGACTTCGCAAGCCGCCGCTTGTGCTCCGTTGACAGCCGGAGTTGTTGCACCGCCGTTGCCTTGGCGTTCTGGAGCTTCGCCTCGTTCGCCTGCTTGGCCGCAGCCAGCTCGGCCTTGTCCTTCTCCACCTGCTCCTGCAGTGCAGCGGTCTCTGCGGCAGTGTCACGGTCTAGCGCCGCCAGCTTCTCCTCCAGCTTCATCTGGTAGTTGACAGAGAAAGCCACGCAGTTTGCTGCCTGCATGGTGTCACCGTCGACCCACAAAGCCACGAATCACGCAAAGATAACAGCACGAGACAATGTGATCAGCACTTAGTATGGAGCGATTTGCCGCGCATTTGCGTAGTACTACCTCTACCCTAATCTATTGGTCTCCTTTGTATTTTATGTTGAAATTAGACCATAAATTTAACTATCAAAATGATAATGCATGTTACTAAAATTTATATAGTTAGATTCATATTTAAACATAGTAGTTTGCCATGATATTATTTTTCCTTTGTATAGTTTATATTTTATAAGTTAAAATGATGGCCAAAATATTAGAACAAATACGATGAGGACTAATAAACCAAAATGGAGGTAGTAACCTTGAGCAATGCTGAGGATGTGGCCGCAAAGACGTCGGATGGTTTAGCTTCGGTTAGCTCTCGCTTCCGTGATGGTGTGACAACGCTCTCCAGCACCTTCCGCGTGGCCATGGCGCCGTGGACACCTTCCTCACCATTATCATCGGGCCCGGGCATGGGAAAGTACCGTGGGCTGGGGCCAAAGCCCGGCGGATAACACCCGGCATGCTCCTGCTTTATCTTCTTCCCGGGCAACGCCGGCGGCGTGTCACCGTCCGGCTCTATTTTCAGCTTCTCCGCTCGCATGCTCTCAATCATGTTGCCGATGGATAGTTGCGTTCCTAGCACACAACCCAGCAGGGTAATGTAAATCATCACACTTAACACATGTACCTCTGGACCGAGTGTAGATTCGGAAGCACGTTTTTACCTTTGTCACCACTAGAACGAGGAGACGGTTGTGGCGACGGTGGCACTGGTGATGCACCGGTGAGGCTGGAGAAGAAGGCTGCGTCAAGATTGACCTTCTCGGAGAGGTACGCCCTGAGATCAATGGGGAGGACGCGGACGCCTAGCAGCTCTAGGGCCGACGCCTCATCTTCGGCTGTCAGCACCGGATTAGTAGTGGAGCTCGTGTAGGCCGTCTCGCGCCAATTCACGGGGAACGGCCATTGATCCGGCGACGTCAGGAAGAAGAAATCCTCTTTCCACCCTTCGTCGGAGTTGGATGGGGTCAGACCCGTGAACAGCGACATGGCGACGTCCTTGTCCCGGAAACAGTACCAACCTTTGAGGAGGTCGAATATGACCAGCGAGAAGGAGCAACGGAAGACGGCCAGCGACGGACGCACGCGGGCGTCGTGGCAGAGCGCGACGAAGCCCACCAAGACTCGCCACCCGCTGGGCGCGAGCTGGCCCGGCGCGAGGCCGTAGTGTTTGAGCACCTCGACGAAGAATTTGTGCAGCGGGAAGCGCACCCCGGCCTCCAGCGCGTGCGCGTACACGCACACGGACCCGTTCGGAGGCCACGGCGTGGATGCGCGCAGGTCACCGGCGGGAAGCCCGGCGAACTCCCTCCGCACATCGTACTTCTTGAGGAGGTCGTCGACGGCTTCCTTGGTTTGGAGCGACGACGTGTAGCGGTCGGCAGCAAACCCCGAGAGCCCCGCGGCGGCGGCGCCGTTGGAGGTACCGTCGGCGTCGCCGGCATGCATGCCGCAGGCGCGGGGAGAGAGAGGTGGGGTGGCGCCTGGGATCTTGGCGGAGGACGAGTGGAAGTCCTTGGAGGAAGGCATCACGGCGTGCTTGTACTATCTGTTCGTGCGTGTGCTCGCTCGCTTCGGGGTAGAAGAGAAGCATTTGGGTGAGCCTGGCTCTATGCTCTATAGTAGTATATACCGTTGAAAGGGCAAAGGCACATGCACAGTCGCACACCGCCCTGTTCATAGGACCTGCTTGAGTATTTGCCTAGTTTAATGTCCTTGAATATGTGCCGCTCGTTAGTGAGATTAATTAGACGCGTATACGCTTTGAACTTCAGAGCGGGGGCTCCGAGCTTTCTTTCGAGACGTGAGACTTTGAAATAGCTCTCTCACACCTAAGTTTGTGACCGTTTGATTAAGAAAAGGGAAACGTTTACTACCGGCGCACCGGCCGAAGCTTTCGGCCGGTCCCGTACGCATCGTGCGATCGCTTTCGATCGTGGGCCTAGCGACCTCTCCTCCGCTGGAACAGGCAGGCCCAGGCAGTACTGTTTTTTGGCCATGCAACATTTATCTTCTTTCCAACGCGCATCCTCCTCCACTCGTTTCTTTTTGCTGCCACTTTTTCTTCCTCACAACGACGACGGAGCATTTTCTTGCACAAACACGTGCTTAAAGACTCCCTCTTTTCTGATGCACTATGCCATGACCAAGTCCTCGTCCTCTCCTCTGATGCTTGCGTCGTGGTTGCACTTTCTCCTCCTCTCCTCGAAGCCCGTCGCCATGGCCGTCTCCTCCTCCACCCCACGCCCCAACCCCCCAAATGCTGCAACTGATGTGCTCATGGCTGGAAATTCATGTGGCTGCGTGCTGCATTCCACAGTCATGGCTGTGAGCTCTTTTTCAGGGGGAGGCCATGAATTTTCTGTTGACGAGCTGCCACCGCTACGGGCCGTGTGTTGCCATCGGCATTGTTTTTTGCTGGAACCAGCAACGCTATTTGCTGGAACCGATTATACATTTTGCTGCAACGCGAGGTCGATGGCCGCGGCGTTTTGCTGGAACCGGCAAATATGGATGCTACAACCGGCGATGAATGAAGCTACTACCGGCCAATTTTTTTGCTGCAATCATTCATGATAGCTGCGACCCCCGCGACAATGGCGATGACATTTTGTTTCTAGCATCGTCGTTTTTTGCTACTACCGAAGATGATTTTTGCTACATCCATTTACGACTTAGCTGCGACCCACTGACGGTGAGACGACGTTTTGCTGCAATCATATGGATTATTGCTACTACCATCGACATTTTTTGCTACATCCGTTCTGCTCAACAGGTGAGATGCCCAGCGGTGGTTTGCTGTGAATCCCGGCGACGGGATCAAGCATGGGCGAGGGGCAGATGCTGGAACCCGGTCACCGGCAAGCTGCAACCTTGACCGGCAAGGTGCGACGGCGACCACGCGATGCTACAATTGTAGAGCTGGGGGAGCTGCAGCCTGACTCTTTTTTTGGCTGGAACGAGTGACCACGACGAGCGCGCGGCGAGCGCGACGAGCGCGACGAGCGCAGGGTGTGGAGGGGTGGCGCAGACGAGATTCAGATCGTGCGGGGATTTTTTAACGAAGCGGGAGGAAGAAGAAGATAGAGATCGTGTGGCCCTCTCCGCTCAAATCGGATGGCTCGTAGCAGACCGGCCGAACTTAAGAAAAATGTTTAAAAACAATCGGATGATTTCTGGAGGAAACAAGCCGTTTCGCTCGCGCTCGCGTGACACGCGTCCTCTTGGGGCCACGCACCGCGTCCCTGCCTTATCCTTATCCCCAGCGTCAAGCCGAGCGGCTCGTTCCATTTCCTCTTCCCAGCGAGATCTCGATTCCTATTTCATCTTCTAGCTCTCTCGCATAACAAACAATCTTCTGTTTCACTATCGGCCCTCGTCGGAGCAGCCGTGGGGCGGCTTGTAGCAGCGGTCGGCAATTTGTAGCACACTGGCATAGACTTGTAGCTCCCTGTGCCGGTGAGCTGCCGCATCCGTATTTGACCTGCAGCTCCCCTGCGCTGGCCCGCTGCTGCCAGTGTTTGTGAGCGCGACGGTGCTGCGAGGGAGCGCCCACTGTTGTTAGAGCACGTTGATGCAGCTTCTCCGATGGCGCGGGAGCAGACGCCTCTGTAGTGTCTCCGGTGGCGCGGGAGCAGAGCGCCACTGCATTGTCTCCGGTGGCGCGGGAACGTCTCTGTCTCCTTGCTGCTGCCGGCGACGTTGCAATGAAGCGGGGGGCGCTGCTGCCGGCGGCGACAAGTCGAGGACGGCGACGCTGCCATGAAGTAGGCGCTGCTGCCGAGGCTGCAATGGAGCTTCGCCGGAGCTGTTGGAGCTGCAACGGAGCTCGGCTGGAGTTTCAATGGAGCTTCGCGGGAGCCGTCGGAGCTGCAATGGAGCTCGGCCGGAGTCAACGGAGCTTCGCCGGAGCCGGCGGAGCTGCATTGGAGTTCCGTTGGTGCTGCTATGGAGCTCAGCCGGAGTTGCAATGGAGCTTCGCCGGAGCGTCAGTGCTGCATTGGAGCTTCGTTGGTGTTGCTATGGAGCTCGGCCGAAGTTGCCATGGAGCTTCGCCGGAGTGTTGGTGCTGCGTTGGAGCTCCGTCGGGTTTCAATGGAGCTCACCGGACTCCGTCAGTGCTGTGTTGGAGCTCCGCGCGGGGCTGCAATGGCGTTGCGCTGAAAGCAAGCTGCTGTCTGCTATGAAAGCTCGCTATTGTCTGCTATGATCCAACGAACTCATTGTCGGCGTCAAAACCAGCGGATCTCGGGTAGGGGGTCCCGAACTGTGCGTCTAAGGCGGATGGTAACAGGAGGCGGGGGACACAATGTTTATCCAGGTTTGGGCCCGCTCGATGGAGGTAATACTCTACTTCCTGCTTGATTGATCTTGATGATATGAGTATTACAAGAGTTGATCTACCACGAGATCGTAGAGGCTAAACCCTAGAAGCTAGTCTATGATTGTTGTTGTCCTACGGACTAAACCCTCCGGTTTATATAAACACCGGAGGGGGCTAGGGTTACACATAGTCGGTTATAAGGGAGGAGATCTACATATCCGAATTGCCAAGCTTGCCTTCCACGCAAAGGAGAGTCCCAACTGGACACGGGACGAAGTCTTCAATCTTGTATCTTCATAGTCCAACATCCCGCCAAAGCATATAGTCCTACCGTCAGAGGACCCCTAATCCAGACTCCTCAAGAGCCCCTCAACCAAAGCTTCAATGACGATGAGTCCGTGCAAGATCGCCTTTCTAATTGCAAGGCGGTTTCTTCCTCCGAATACTCAGAGAAGATTTCAACACAAGGACCGTGGTCCGCCTCGCAAAACAGATTCCACATACCACCGTAGAGAGTATAATGTTTCCACAAATCTAATCACGACAACTTTTCATAACGTGACATAACGCCATGGTCTTGGCCATTATTCAACCGCTTTTCTCAACCACCATCGCACACATTGCGGCGGTTTTCTTGGCACGCCTTGTTGAAGCAGATCGTGGCCCCTTATCACGGATTCTCATCAATACGGGTGTGGGTAACCCAACCGCGCCATTAATCACGGCGCTTGGGGAATAAGCGAGTTTACTAGGCAGGTGGGGAGGCGCACAGTTTCTTCCGCCCTTATAAAGGGACAAGGACTCCTCCTTTTTACCCATGCCTTCTTCTTCCCGATCTATTCCCCTTCGCTCGAGCTCCAGCGCCGGACGCTCGGCTTCTCCGCCCACAAAGGTCTTCAGAAAATGTCCGGATCCGGAGTAGGAGGCAAGTGGATGGACTCTACCGTCCGGGAGAAGGATATCAAAGCTTCGGAGGCCGCACTGCCAAGAAAATCAGCCATCGTCTCCCGACGGCGGGACAGATCGTCCCTACTCCGGAACCCCACGAAAGGGTAGTATTCCTCCCTCATTTTGTCCATGGGCTAGGGTTTCCCCTCCACCCGTTTGTTCGCGGCATCATGTATTATTACGGGATCGACTTCCATGATCTATCCCCCAATTCCTTCCTCAACATCTCGACATTCATCGTCGTGTGCGAGGCTTTTCTCCGCATCTCGCCACACTTTGGCTTATGGCTAAAGATCTTTAATGTGAAGCCCAAGGTAGTGGGAGGCGAGCATGCTGAGTGCGGGGGCGCTATGGTGAGCAAGATGCCCAACGTCACATGGCCAACATGTACTTTTAATGATTCTATCAAAGAGTGGCAACAGCAGTGGTTTTACATCACTGAGCCGCGCGGCGCGGAATGGGCCATTGCTTCTCGAAGTTCCGATCCGAGCCCTCTCGGCTTATGTCCCGCCTAAGAAGGGCTCGAATCGTCTTCATCCGATTTAATTGCGGTGCTCCAGACGCGCGTTAAGGATATGGAAGACAAGAACATCAAACTTGTCAATGTAGTCCACGTAATGTTAGTTCGCCGGATCCTGCCTTGTCAACACCAAACTTGCAATCTATGGGAATTCGATCCAGCCAAGCACCAGACCCTGCGAGAGCTCTTTGGCTCCTCGCACAAAGACATCTGTAAGGTGCTTTTCAGGTCCCGCAAACCATGGCCGGACTCTGCCGAGGACCGCGGGTACCAACTGTCCCACCCTGCAAGCTCGGTAAGTCATTATACGTTTTATCCGCATAACCCAAGGGAAATGGTTAATGTGTGTTCCCCAACTCTCCTAGGGCTGGACAAAGAAGGTGGAGCGGATCCATTGTCCGGCCCCGCTGCCCGATGAACCGGCCGACCCACTTCTAACGAAGATGCTGGTCCCGGCGCCTTACAAGGCGCCGAAGAAGAAGGCCGGGAAGGAGGCCAAAGACCCGGCGGCTTTCGTTGCCAAGACTTTGGACACAATATCCGAAGGCTCCAATGCCCATTCTGCCTCCGAAGAGGACAACGAGGAGGAGGAAGACGAATCCCCAGTGGGGGGAAGAAAGAAGAGGACGACCTCCATACACTTGGATCCCGAGTCGCCTAAAAGGGGAAAAACTCCTCTTCCGGAACGGTCCACTGCCGCCGCCGACAAAGAGCCTGGTGGGATCCTGGCCCACCCCGTGAACTCATGAGTATATAAAATCCAAAACGCTTATGCGTCCAGACTCATCATGGCATAATATTTTAACCCGAGCCATATTTTTGTAGTCCGGCGAGGTCCCACACCGAACAATCCTCATCAGAGGATTTGCTGAGCTCGGATTCTATGAAGAGCGGGACGCCCTCGAAGGCCCCTTCCCCCAAATATGTGAATAACACCGAGGCTTCGTCCCAGAAGGACCCCAGCCAAGGAGGGGGGGGGAGATCATGAAGGCGGCGCCTGGAGGTCGAACTTCAGGGGCCGGAGACATGGGGGAGAAGATTCCCATGGAAGTCGACGGCGGGGGTTGTCCTGAATTCGGCCCCCCGCCGGATGCAATTCCGGAGATCAATACGGCTCCATAATCAAGCAGGCGGCCTCCCTCGGCTGGAGGGGGCGTGCCTGTTCCACCGGCAACCTCTGTCCTACCAGAGGTGCCGGATGCTTTGTTGGCGGCGTCAAGAGCCTCCATCGTCGATGAACATCGTGCCCTTATGGGTGCGGTGATTGAGAAGATTCAGTTTGCCGAGAGTGGACCAATGAAGCCCGTGTCACCTTTATAAGAGGCTTTGAGGTATGTTTATGAGATTTCAAGAGTGTCATAGTATGGATAGTAGCCCCGATACATCGTTCGTGAAAGAAAGAACCGACAGAGGATCAAATTTATGTTCGCAGGAAGACTCACTTGATGACATCTATATCTCTTCTTTTATAAACAAAGGCTCTGCAGCTGTCTTGCCGCTTCTCATCATCATGGAGGTCTCCTGACCGAATCAAAGTATGGAGCGGCTAAAGAAGAACTTGGCCAGTTGAAATGGCAGTTGGAAGATAAACAAGGTATGCGCAAGCCTTGTTCACGTTCAGTGCGAACGAATTTCCAGTATGACAAATATGTTTCATGATTGGCGCCAAGGGCGATGACCGAAGTCGAGGCTCTGAGGAAGACTGTTGCCGAGGCCGAGGAAAAGGCAGCCGCAGAGCAGGCTCTTCGTGAGAAGCACGAGGCCAGGGTTATTGAAGCTCAGCGAGAGCCTCAAGAGGCCGTGAAGAAATGCGAGACCTTGGAGCAGAGTTTAACGGAGAAAGAATCCGAACTCACCAGGGCTCATCAGGCCACGCGCGATGCCCGGGGGGAAACCCAAGGCGCCCTGCAGGAGATCCAGGAGGCGAGGAAGATCGCGGCGGGTAAGGCTTTTTTTCATGTAAAGCAAGTATTTAAAGAGAAAATCATGTTTCTAATGTTGAGTTCGGATTTCTCCAGGGGTATTTGTGGAATCGCCTGACAAAGATATCGATGCCGCCTAATTTTACCGAAATAAGAAAGGAACACATGCGATAAGCTCTTCTCGTCCCAGATTCGCATCAATTATCCGGTGTTTTTGCCGATCAATCAAACAAATGATCAAATCGCATAAGGCGGCCGAACTAGCCATGAAGGATTTGATTATCCGCTATGGCCCGCCGAGCCGATTCCAACACTAGTAGATAAACCACCATTAGTCCCGTTGGTAGGTTTTTGTCCCGTTCTCAACCGGACTAAAGGGTCGTTACTAATGCCTCGACCTTTACTCCCGATTCAGTCCGTAACCGGACAGATGAGCCTCCACGGGTCGGTCTTGCCCGAGCCCACGCAGAGAGTTTTGGTCCCGGTTGGTGGCACCAACCGACCAATAGGCATCCACGCCACAAGATTTCGTGGGCTGTGGTTTTTATTTTTTTTGAAAGGGGGGGTGGGGGTTTTGGGGGGTTAATTTAGGTGTTTCATATATTGTGTTAGCTAGCTAATTAATTGAGAGAAGTGTCCTCTTTTATGTTCGTGCTTGGTCGACGCTATGTACTATACATAGAGAGGCCCTCGACACGCTAGCTAGTTATAAAATGAAGGAAACCATTAAGTACATAAGTTCGTCATGCATACCGAGAGAAGTGATCGATCGACCTCTCCTTCTCCGAGAGATTGGTCGAACAACAAGTTTTCGTATTATCTATCCGACGCTAATGGCTACATACATATACAATATGTAAGATCTCTTACAATCCCCTAGCATTTGAAATCAACTTCCACATGGTATTCTCCGGCTTTATTGATGACGTTGTCACGAAAGAATCCTGCCAATTCCTCTTGAATTGCTTTCATGCGATCTTGTGGTAGGAGTTCATTCCGCATCTGCCACGTCTAATTTGAAGAAGGGGGTTAATACATATATATGAATGAAACTCAATAGAAATGATGGTGTAATAAAATGAAATTGTGAATATTATTGCTTACGCACTTCATATTGTCTTTTAGAGTAGCCCCGCTTATTTTTCAAAGTCGCGTTGTAGATGAACTCGCATACGTAGTATCCACATAAATTATTCACTTCTTCCCCGCCACAAGCACTTTATGAGAAATAGAGGTCAATCAAACGATAATGAAGCATTATAAATGGCATTGATGAAAGTATAGCTATAGAATCAACGGAGATGCGCGAACTAGCTAGCTAGTAGTACTTACTTTGGTATGTATATCGCAGCTCCTTCCTAGCCCCGGAGCTTCGCAGTGAACTGCTTCCAAACCCCGCAAGACAAAGAAAATAATTATTATTACTTGAGATATCGTGAAATGAACAAAAAGTTGCCGATATGGTGCGATAATGATCGATTGAACTTACTTGTTGAGCAATTTAGTCATGTCCGCATAGGTTTCGGATCTTTTCGTCTCGAGTCTAAGACGGTTACTAGTCCTCGCTCAAGCTTAATCTCCGTAAGAAGATAGTGGAAGTGCATGCACGCATGCATAACTCATCGCTACATTACTATAACCTCGCCGAGTAATAAGGGAAACCGAATATGCACACGACAAGAATTCTCACTTGAAGTTGTAAGGAAAGAGTATGGTATCTTTGTTTTGATTTTTGATCAACGATTGCAGAAAGTTGGCCTCGGCCTCTTCTTGGCGTGCTTTTTAACCTAAATTTCATCTATGATATTTGTGTTAATGAACCCAATATAATACATTTCTTGTTTTCAGACTCGACGATCTTCAATCTGCATAATATAGTGAGGATAATTAATTATAAATACATGCAATGAAAGAGCTGAGCTATATATAGAGACTTAATGACGTAAATAGTACTTACAGCATGAGCAAAAGATCGTTAATTTATCGAGGGCCATTTGATTGAAGAACTCAAGAACTCCTCAATTGGAACACCAATGATCGGTTCCAACGAGGTCGTGTCCTCTTTAATTCTCGATACAAAGTATTCGTCCCCCTGCACTCTCTCGCAGGTTTTCATGTACCAATTATGGAATCTTCGTGATCATCGTTGTTAGAGATTTTTCATCTTGACGAGAGGCTTCCTGCATCAGATTCGTGTTCGCCCACCTCCATGAAATCAAAATGTACATCGTCAGTGTAATCTGCAAGATTGCTATAACCGCACCATCCTCGAGCATTAGCGATTTATGTCGCTAGACACATTGAGCGGGGCACGATTGGTTCGCTAGTTCGCCGAGCTTGGCAATTTTTTTCCCACCGCTCGTCGCTTCTTTTAACCTTTGATCAACGACAAGAGTTCCCGATCGCGACGCTTCTTGATATGCCTTTTGAGTAATGCGCCATAATTGGTTTTCGGCGGAGACATTGGTGGTTTCCTCAGGGCATCGATAGTGCGCTTTGCTTTCACCAGATCTACCTTCTCCTCCGGAGGTGGATGTCTCTGCGCTTTCAACCCTTCAAAGAAGTCCTTCACTTTGGTCCGCACGATCTTCGTGTTTTCCTCCTCGGTCCTCTCATACGGTAACTTCTCTAGAGGCTTGAGAGCTAGACCGTATTGATACGTCTCCAACGTATCTACTTTTCCAAACACTTTTTCCCTTGTTTAGGACTCTAACTTGCATGATTTGAATGAAACTAACCCGGACTGACGCTGTTTTCAGCAGAACTACCATGATGTTGTTTTATGTGTAGAAAAGAGAAGTTCTCGGAATGTCCCGAAATCCACGGAGGCACTTTTGGAATTAATAAGAATTTTGGTGAAAGAATTAATGCCAGGGGCCTGACACCGTCCCACGAGACAGGCGCCTCTAGGGCGCGACCTCCTATCTCGTGGCCCCCGGACCTCCATCGACCTCAACTCCAACTCCATATATTCATGTTCGGGAGAAAAAATCAGAGAGAAAGTTCCATCGCGTTTTACGACACGGAGCCGCCGCCAAGCCCTAATCTCTCTCGGGAGGGCTGATCTGGAGTCCGTTCGGGGCTCCGGAGAAGGGCATTCGTCCTCGTCGTCATCATCAACCATCCTCCATCACCAATTTCATGATGCTCACCGCCGTGCGTGAGTAATTCCATCGTAGGCTTGCTGGACGGTGATGGGTTGGATGAGATTTACCATGTAATCAAGTTATTTTTGTTAGGGTTTGATCCCTAGTATCCACTATGTTCTTAGATTGATGTTGCTATGACTTTGCTATGCTTAATGCTTGTCACTAGGGCCCGAGTGCCATGATTTCATATCTGAACCTATTATGTTTTCATGAATATATGTGTGTTCTTGATCCTATCTTGCAAGTCTATAGTCACCTATTATGTGTTATGATCCGACAACCCCGAAGTGACAATAATCGGGATACTTCTCGGTGATGACCGTAGTTTGAGTCGTTCATGTATTCGCTATGTGCTAATGCTTTGTTCCGGTTCTCTATTAAAAGGAGGCCTTAATATCCCTTAGTTTCCGTAAGGCCCCGCTGCAATGGGAGGGTAGGACAAAAGACGTCATACAAGTTCTTTTCCATAAGCACGTATGACCTATTTACGGAATACATGCCTACATTACATTGATGAATTGGAGCTAGTTCTATATCACCTTATGTTATAACTATTGCATGAGGAATCGCATCCGGCATAATCATCCATCCCTGATCCATTGCCTACGAGCTTTTCACATATTGTTGTTCGCTTATTTACTTTTCCGTTGCTACCGTTACAACTACTACAAAAACCCAAAAACATTTATCTTTACTTTTGCTACCATTACTATTATTATCATTCCACTTTTGCTACTAAACACTTGCTGCAGATACTAAGTTATCCAGGTGTGGTTGAATTGACAACTCAACTGCTAATACTCAAGAATATTCTTTGGCTCCCCTTGTGTCGAATCAATAAATTTGGGTTGAATACTCTACCCTAAGTCATATTGCATCCCACATACTTGTGGGTTATCAAGACTAATTTTTGGCGCCGTTGTTGGGAGCATAGCTCTATTCTCTCGAGTCACTTGGGATTTATATCTTTTGATCACTATGAAGAATTTGAAAGACGCTAAAACCAAGATTTTGCCCTCAACTACGAGGGGAGGTAAGGAACTGCCATCTAGCTCTGCACTAGATTCTCCTTCCATTATTAGTAGGCTTGCAACACCTAAACCTACTATCGCTATGAATTCGATATGTCGCATGTTATTGATGATGCCACTTCGCTATGCATGACTGAAACTACTCAGACGTGATACTATTGTGCCATTAGGTGAATTTCTTGATGAACAACTTGCTAGAGTTAGGGGGAATGATATTACTGAAGAACCTATTATTGATGATAGTGATGATGAAGGTTCTCCCAATGATTATGTATTACCCGTTGTTCCTAAGGGTTATTTTATGAATGAAAAAGCTGCTATGGAAATTCTTGCTTGCAATGATAGAAATGATCTTAAGAAATTATTAGCTAAATGGAAGCAAAGTCTCTTAATGCTAGAATGAAATCCGATCCTGCTTTTGCTACTTCACCTATCTGTATTCTCGATAAGGATTACGAATTCTCTGTTGATCCCGATATTATTACTTTAGTTGAATCTGATCCTTTTATGGCCTTGAATCAAACTGTTAGGCACATCTTACCAAGTTGAATGATATAGCCACCCTGTTTACTAATGATGAGAAGTCTCGCTATTTATATATCCTTAAGATATTTCCGCTCTCATTAAAGGGTGATGCTAAGACTTGGTATAATTCTCTTGCTCCTCGGTTGTGTGTGTAGTCCCGTGATATGATTTATTACTTCTCGCTAAATATTTCCTGCTCATAAGAAACAAGTTGCCTTTATGGAAATATATAATTTTATGCAAATCAAAGAAGAGAGTCTCCCACAAGCTTGGGGAGGCTTCTCCTACATTTAATGCTTTGCCGATCATCCTCTTAAGAAAAATGAAATACTTGATATCTTTTATAATGGACTAACCGATGCTTCCAAGGACTACTTGGATAGTTGTGCTGGTTGTGTTTTCGTGGAAAGAACAATGATTAAGCTGAAATACTATTGAATAATATGTTGACTAATGAAAATATTGGACTCTTCCCGAGCCGCCTCAAGTAATTCTGAACCAATTGAGCCAACTCCTCGAGCCTATTCCTAAACCCACTTCAAGAAGAGAGGTGTTTTATTTCTCGATCTCAAGATATGCAAGAGGCAAAGAAATCAATGAAAGAAAAAGGTATTAAAGCTGAAGATGTTAAGAATTTACCTCCTATTGAAGAAATACATGGTCTTAATTTCATCATTGTTGAAGAACCACCTTGTCTTGATAACCCGACACGTAGTAAAGGTAAATTCTCTCTATAGATATGATAAAATTGAAATACCTCTACTAAATTTCATAGCCCATGCTTAGATGAATTTGATGACTTTATGGCTAGAAAATAAAGTTTTAATGCTTATGTTGGTAGAGAGTTAAAGAATAATGCTTTTAGATAGGACGCGAGGTGATAATCGGCTAGAGTTAAAGATGAACTTCACCGCGTTAGCAAATATGCTTCTATGGTTGCTACTCAAGTCGAGCAAGTACTTAAAGCTCAAAATAATTTGCTTGATGAATTAAATAATAAAATGACTTTGCTGTTAGAGTGGCTACTAGAACTGGTAGAATGACTCAGAACCTTTGTATCCCAAGGCCACCCTAAGAGAATCGAGCAAGATTCTCGAGAAATAATTTAGAGGCACCTAGTTCTTCTAAAAAGAAGAAAAGAAAACGATAGAACTTTGCATGCTTCTAGTGAACCTCATCAGAGACACACCGAGAATCACAATGATATTTCTATTTCGATGTCAAACACAATCTGGTGATGAACATGAACCTAGTGATAATGTTAATGATAATGTTCATGTTGATGCTCAACCTAGCAAAAACAATGATGTAGATATTGAACCTGCTGTTGATCTTGATAACCCACAATCAAAGAATCAACGTTATGATAAGAGAGATTTTGTCGCTAGGAAGCACAGTAAAGAAAGAGAACCATGGGTTCAGAAACCCATGCCCTTTCCTCCTAAACCATCCAAGTCAAAGGATGATGAGGATTTTGAGCGCTTTGCTGAAATGATTAGACCTATTTTCTTACGTATGCGCTTAACTGATATGCTTAAAGTAAACCCTTATGCTAAATATATGAAGGATATCATTACAAATAAAAGAAAGGTACCGGAAGCTGAAATTTCCACCATGCTTGCTAATTACACTTTTAAGGGTGGAATACCAAAGAAACTTGGAGATCCGGGCGTACCAACTATACCATGCTCTATTAAAAGAAACAATGTTAGAACTGCTTTATGTGCTCTTGGAGCCGGTGTTAGTGTTATGCCTCTCTCTTTATATTGTAGACTTGAATTGAATAAGTTGACACCTACTGAAATATCTTTGCAAATGGCTGATAAATAAACTGCTATACCGCCGGTATTTGTGAGGATGTGCCTGCTAGGTTGCAAATGTCACTATTTTAACGGACTTTGTTATTCTTGATATTCCCGAGGACGATAGTATGTCTATTATCCTTGGTAGACCTTTTCTTAATATCGCAGGGCTGTTATTGATTGCAACAAAGGCAATGTCACTTTTCATGTTAATGGTAATGAGCATACGGTACACTTTCTGAGGAAACAATCTCAAGTTCATAGCATCAATTCTATTGAAAAAGTTCCAACTATCATTTTTGGAGGTTTTGAATTTCCTCTTCCTGCTGTCAATAAAAAGTATGATATTCTTATTGTTGGGGATTTTCATATCCCCGTTGAGGTAACTTAGTGTTATTCCAAATTTCTCTGGTTCCGTGTTATTCTGAATGAGTTTGTTAACAAGACTTGATCAACCTTGTTAGCGGGTTCACTTTGATGATCACGAGATGGATGAAACTAGAAGGCACAACCTTCTGTACTCTTTTTTTACTTTATGATATTTAGAATAAATAAAGCAAGAATAGTATTATCCGTCTGTTTTCTGAATTATCCGTGCATTAAAAAATAGTCCGAAAATAAAAGTGCTCCAAATTCCCTGCAAAACTTAGTATGATTTTTTCTGGAATATTTGAAGATTTTAGGCACTGAAAACACTGCAGGAAGGGCAAGCACCAGGCCACGAGAGAGGAGGGCGACTTCAGAGGGCGCGCCTGCCTTGTGGGCCCTCGTGGCTTGCTACGCCTTGAGCTTTCCTTGGTTTTCCCAAGAGGAGAGGATGATGCAAAGACAAGAGCGTAAGTATTTCCCTCGTTTTTGAGAACCAAGCTATCAATCCTAGGGAGGCCACGACAAGTCCCTCGTGACGCACAAAATGATAGCTACTGCGACCAACGCGATGAGGGGTTGTCAATCCTTCACAAATACTTACTTAGAGTGAGAACTGATAGAGATAATATTTTGGTATTTTTGGTATAAAGATGCAAAGTAAAAAGTAAAGGCAAAGTAAAAACAAAGCAAGTATAAAAGTGATGGAGATTGATATGATGAGAATATACCCGGGCCATAGGTTTCACTAGTGGCTTCTCTCAAGAGCATAAGTATTCTACGGTGGGTGAACAAATTACTGTTGGGCAATCGATGTAATTGAGCATAGTTATGAGGTTATCTCGGATGATCATGTGTATAGGCATCACGTCCGTGACAAGTAGATCAAACGATTCTCAAGATCTACTACTATTACTCCACTCATCGACCGCTATCCAAAGATGCATCTAGAGTATTAAGTTAAAAAGCAGAGTAACGCCTTAAGCAAGATGACATGATGTAGAGGAATAAATTCATGCAATATGATAAATACCCCATCTTGTTATCCTCGATGGCAACAATACAATACGTGCCTTGCAACCCTTTCTGTCACTGGGTAAGGACGCCGCAAGATTGAACCCAAAGGAATGCACTTCTCCCATTGCAAGAACTACCGATCTAGTTGGCCAAACCAAACGGATAATTCGAAGAGACTTGCAAAGATAACTCAATCATACATAAAAGAATTCAGAGAAGATTCAAATATTATTCATAGGTAAGCTGGATCATAAACCCACAATTCATCGGTCTCAACAAACACACCGCAAAAAGAAGATTACATCGAATAGATCTCCACGAGAGAGGGGGAGAACATTGTATTGAGATCCAAAAAGAGAGAAGAAGCCATCTAGCTATGGACCCGAAGGTCTGAAGTAAACTACTCACACTTCATCGGAGAGGCTATGGTGTTGATGTAGAAGCTCTCCGTGGTGGATGCCCCTCCCATGAGCTCCGTAACAGTGCCCCAAGATGGGATCTCGTGGATACAGGAAGTTGCGGCGGTGGAATTAGGTTTTTGGCTCCTGTTCTGATTGTTTGGGGGTACGTTGGTATATATGGGAGGAAGGAGTACGTCGGTGGAGCTTCGAGGCACTACTAGAAAAACCGCTACTAATGGCGCACCTAATTTGGCCATTAATGGCGCATCACTGGTGCGCCATTACTAGCACGCCATTAGTATTTTACTAATGGCGCACTGCTGGTGCGCCATTAGTATTCTGAGATACTAATGGCGCACCACCGGTGCGCCATTAGTATAGGCTACTGATGTGCCATTAGTATGCCTCCCAGGGCCATGTATACCAGTGCTTTGGCATACTAATGGCGCATCACCACGAGATGCGCCATTAGTAATTATGGATACTAATGGCGCACCGACCATGATGCGCCATTAGTATGCTTTGTCATACTAATGGCGCCTTTGTCATGTGATGCGCCATTAGTATGAATATTAGGTTTTTTTTATTTTTTATTTTCTGTTTTTTGCACAGGTTACAAAATGTATAATTTGACAAAATATAGACAGACACATCAACAACAGATTCATCGAATACAATAGAAGATTAGTCTTTGAATACAATTCATCATATTAGTCTCCTAATACATTCATCATATTAGTCTCCTAATTGAAAAGACCGAACAAAGATAGAACATTATATTACAAGTCTCGAGACCGCGAGTAGCGAGTTTGGCTTCACATTACAAGTCGATATCGATCATCTAAACTACCATCACATAGAAGAGAGCCGGTCATCACGATGAGCATCATCACGATGAAACTCGCCTTCATCCGGTTCCTCCAACGCCCTCCCTCTCCCGCTAGATAGCGGGCGATCTAGATTCGCCTCGCCCTAGTGGTGTACCCTTTGTAATCATATCGCTGAATCGGTGAACCTGTCTCGACACTCCTCCCACCATCGAGACTCGGAACCTTACCTTTGTACACGACATACGCCGGCATCGCTATGCACTAGCCAAATGAAACGTTAGTACCAATTCACGCACAATACATAAGCAATATATAAGTATGCAACAGAACGATCGGAAGAGAAAAGCAAGACATTAATAGCATCGATTACATCTAAGTTGAACGACTCTCAAACCAAAGAGACATACTACAAGTTCATTAAAGTTTAATTACAACATGAGCCAATCGATGTTTCGTAACTAGACAACTCGACTCAAGGGATCGGAGCGTGGATGAAGCCGCCGCTCATCGTGGGAGTCATGAAAGAACGGGCGTTGTCATCCTGCATTTGTAGCATTGTGTCGATGTCACCGCTTGGACGGTTGATTTATGAGGTAGAACTGCCCCGAGGTACGGCGACATCTTGATGGATGATTTCCGCAAACTCCGATCGGATGCGAAAGAATTCTTGTCCGATGTCCGCCCCGGATTGCCGACACGCTATGCCCAATCTTGGAGTTTACTTGGTAGCGAAGTTGATGATGGTCCCGCACGATCGCCTCGCATGTGATGGATGGCGAGTAGGCACCCTTCGATCCAGCGGCGCTTGACGCAGCAGAACGTCAGATTGTGGGAGAACACGGCTTGCCGATTCATTTAATAGGCCCGGTGAAGGTGCCTCCAGATTTGGCGAGCCGGGAGAACATCATCAAGAACCTTCTTGACATTTGTGTAGTCTACGCTCGATCGGGCGGTCCGGGTCGAAATACGTGGCCATGGAATATTTGGGGCTTAGGAGGATGAGCGCAACGGTGTCACCGCAGAAAACACGGAATGTTAAAAGAAAACGATCGAAATGTAAGAATTCATATGTTACGGGCGGTTGAGGGAGGACTTACTCGGAAAGTAAGGCACGAGGAAGTTATCCTTATCTTGGTTTGCCGAATGACGCCTTCGAGGTAAGAACTCGCGACTTGCCGGTCCCCGCGCTGCCCAAGATCTTGGCACGCATGTTGAAGGGGTCGACTATCACGATGTCCGGGTCTTGTCGCTAATGATCCGTGATCTCCATACTCAGCGAAAAATAGCCGAACGAACGTGTAGTGCAGCGGATGAAGGTTCAACATAGCGTGATGTCATCAAACGCAGGACGATCGTGACGCCTGATGGAGTTATCCACAAAGCCCTTGCCCTCCGCACCTTGGCCGCGAAACTGGCTATGCCACATCCTTCTCCCCGAGACGCCGCTTCTCCAAAGAAAGAACACTGTCATGCAGACTCCGCATAGCACCGGTTGCAGCATTGAGCATATTTGTCGGTAGCATCGCCTCTACCCGCCACATGCACCTCCTCGAGATATCCTGCGGTGAAGGTGGCCCGCCCCGAGCACGGATCATACTCTGCCGGGCTGGCTCGCACCCTTCTTAGTCTTTCTTTTGCGTGCCTTCTTCTTCTCCCCGTAATGGGACCGAGTTTTGCTCACAGACCGCCTTCTTGAGTGTGTTGGGGCTGATATATTTCGCACCTCGCCTATCCGAGGCTCGGTGAAGTCGGCAGCCGGAGGCGCCTCCTCGAGAGCTGAACGCCAGACGGCGCTGCTGTAACTTGGCTTCTCCGCATGACGAGCTAGATCGCACACGCCTTTTGTTGGGTTTGGTTCTTGAGAAGGAGGCCCCATGAAGTCGCCATCGCACCCATGATCGGCAAAGTATCGATCGACGCTGCCAAATGTATCATAGTTGTCGCCGCCGTCGTCGTTCGATCCCGTGCCATATGCATGTTTGGATCCAGGGCATAGGGATGTCCGCACCGCTATGGGCGGTCTTGCCATGGGGCCGACTTGGCGCCGCAAGACGACCGGCGGTGTTGTCTTTGGGGTGGTGTCCCCGCCTCCAAACGAATCGCTCTTCGCCAAAGCAGGGCCAGCTCAAGCATGCGCCGAGGGTCATCACGCTATCATCGCCGGCCCCGACGGGTCGATTCGGAGGTAACAACTCGTCGCAGCCTGGCAGCACCAACCAGCTTGAACCCTAAACAAGTTGGGTGGCATCCGGTACCGTGGAACAAGGGTCGCCGGTTGAACTATTTTTCCTTGGCGACATCGACCAACTCGTTGTTCACGGCGGAGGAGAGTGCACGAACGTCGGCGGCGCCGCGAAACATGTAGGGCGCCGTGGATGCCCGTCAAAGGCAAGGAGATGAAGTCCTCGGCGAGAGGCTTAATTAGTTACCGTGATGATGGCGCCGAGCTCGGCTATCGTAGAGGCACCGCCAACGGCGGGCGCAGCAGATTGACGGAGGGGCCGCTTGTCGCAGAGGTGCCGGCCGGCGACACCCGGTGCATTAAGCTCCGTGCGGCGTCGGAGACACCAATGCCGCCTCGCCGGAGGCACCAATGGCCCCGCCATCATTATGCGAAGTTGCTAGCCGTGAAGCTAGGAATCGGGCGGCCCTGCTGGCGCCCGCAATCCACGACTCAACCCCGAGATCAAGGTAGGCACAATGGCGGTGATCGCTGTTCGAGTCGTTGTTCCACTTGCTCTTGGACAATCTCCGAATCCGCGCCACCGTGCCTTGAGTTCTTGAACCTCTCGCTACCGGCTTTCCGAGCTGGTCTTTTTCTCCTTACGCACACCAGCCGTATAGTATGACCCCATTTTGTCGACAAGCCTTTGCCGCCACACGACCAGTGACGCCGGCTTATCGAGCTTATCCTTGTTCTTCATTACATTCAACCCCTATTTAGAGTGGTGTCCCAAGGGTTGCTCTGAGTCGACCCCTGCCATCGCTTTCAAATATCATGCGGAAGGAATGTGAACCATTTAGAAATTTGGCTTCATTAATTAGAATGCAACCATATGGAGCTAATTACGCTGGGTGTATTCCTTACCGAACAAGCTCAAGTGCCCCGGTCTTCGGATCCGTGGTAAGCTCCTTTGTTTTCGGTCCTTCTTGTACCGGCCCCGACAAAGTTCCCGGTCCGCTTGTCACCGATTTATCAAAGAGGGGTGGTAGGCCTTGCTCGCACGGTCCGCCTCCTCCTTGTCCCATATAGGCTCCGCCACTCAGAACCACCGGACCGTGTGTGTTCCCCATGTTCAGCTCCCGATTTGTTTCCACTCACTTGATTGGGAATTTGCGGTGCTCGAGCAATTGATCTTGAAGTCGCTGTAGTCATCTTCGTGATCGGGATTTTCTCCTTGATCTTCTCATAACTCTCACCTTTCTCGATCATTCTCTTCACATTGCTTTTCCAAGTAGACAGGCCTTGCTCATCTTCGTGAGGGCAACATTGTTCACTTTATTCCCTTTGAGGCTTGTGTTTTCGAAAGCAGCGGGAACTTGTATCGCTCGTGCAGCTTCGGAAGAGGAGGTTGCACAAATTCCCTCGGTCGATGCCTCGTGTTCTCGGTGTTGATCGAGACGGTGCTCGAGAATGCACCCGAGCTGAAGCGAGTACCCTTGACTATTCGCTCGGGCGCCGTTGAATTCCCGCCGAGTCCACTTCAAGAACTTCCTCCTTGAGGGTGCGGAGCACGGTCGAGCGCCGGTCCTTCCGCTGCCTCTTCCGCTGGCTGCCATCTCGTGCGCGCGCCGCCATCATCGATGGTGGCATCCTCGGCGGCACCATCGGTGGTGGCATCAGTGTGGTCATCCTCGGTGGCACCATCGGTGGTCTCAAGATCGCGGGGAAGGCGGCGGCCTCATACAAGTGAGGTTGTTCCTCCATCTCCGGGACAGCTCCTGTAATGCCTTGCCGCCCAACCCCGGCCTCATCGTTGGGGCCATGTTTCTCTCTAAATAGAAACAAAGCTTGGTCAAAAGTTGGTTATTGTCAACTAACAAGATCATGGTCTCATCATTTAGGGTTTGTCGACACCGAGGCATCCTAAAATCTAAGCTTTTATCATTGAGGGTTTTTCGACGCCGAGGCACCCTAAAAGCCTAAGCTTTCATCATTTCGGTTTTATCGACACCGAGGCACCCTAAAAGCCATGCATTAGTCACAAGTATGCCGGGCACTTGATCCTACTTAATTAACTACTACGATACCCGCCCATGCATTAGTCACAGTACCCCATATGTCCTATTTTTAGCAAAGTCATGCTAAAATTCACGGAAAATTTCAGCATGACCTTTGCTGAAAATAGGACATATGGAGTACCCGAATTTGCCGGAACGGAAGTTAATCGACATTCCGCAAACTCAAGGGCCTCTCGGGTACTGCAAAATCATTATCCTGTGGACATGGATGCAATGTCACATGTCACATGGATCCCACACCCACAGGAGCTGGTGAAGCTTCATGTGTATTTCACTTAAAACCAGCCCGACTAAAGAGCTTTATGTAGAAAACAAATCACTCCACCAGCTCACACAGGATCATCCTCTAAGCAATTACTCAAATGGGCACTAGCTGCAAAATGAACATTTTACACCTGAACTTTTACACAGGATCATCCCACCACTCACATTACAGATTTGAGGAGCATTGGTCACAACCCTTTAATCTCTCTCGCCTACTTTTTCTAAAACAAAGGCACAAATAATTCTGCAAGACATTACAAATAATTCAAGAATTTGAGAATAATCAGAGGAAATTAATCAACTTGTAAACTAATAAAGAATAATATATTGAGAATATCGACTCGACACGCTTTTGACAAAATCATCGAGGTGCATTGCTTATAGGAAGTTATTAATACGTAACAAGGTGCCATGGACAACCGCACTCAAGATGCAAAATGCACTTCAAGATGCCATGGACAACCTCGACTATCAACTACATGGTGAGCAACCAGCACAATTTATCCTACATATGTTTGCTACTCCAATTTTCGAACCTGGTTGGTCATAATTCTTTATTCAAAGCATGAATACTAATTGTGATGTCGCATCGTCGTGCCATGGTCACCGTGGGCAAACAGAGGCCTATGGGTGAAGCATGAATACTAATTAACATAATGCTTTTAGCAACACGGCAATGTCAGTAAGGAATGTAACTAGTACTTCCAAATAGCGATGACTAATTAGCAGTGCTATACTACAAGCTGAAAACCACTATGTACTAATCCATTGATGCTAGACAAAACTGAGTAGTCAACAAGCAAAGACAACAAATCCAGCAACGGACAACCCTCACATCGACAAAAGGATTGCAGATTTACATCGCTATGGTCCGACCTTGTCCTTGAAGTCGATAGGCAAGTCTCCTATGATGGTTGTGCTCGTAAGCGTAAGCGGTCTAAAACGATGCCAACCACAGCAGCGATGCAGTTATGATGTCCCGTATACTGTTTTTAGTAACAAAGATAAGTGCAATCAAACATAATGATCTCAAGATTAACAAGTCGAATTCGTATAGGCGTAACAGATTTGCAATTTCCATAGGTCCCATCAACACAGCAATCTCATGTCATTGGCTCTCAAGATATTTCATTTGTTTCTAAGAAACACGATATACCAAACTAAAAGTTTGAAATGCTTTGATGAGCTCCGTCAAACAGGACACAGACTCCTTGAATCATAAAAGAGTGGCTCTATGCTACCATAAATTCTGCTTAAAGGGTCACCGATGTTGTGATGTCCATCATTACCATATTGTTTTCAGATTAATATAAAGAGACACATATACCATTTTCATAGGCCCCATCAATCGAACAAATCTGATGTGCTGGGCACTAAAGTTTTTATTTGATTCTCTACTAGACAACAAAAGAAACACATATACCAAGCTAATAGCTCAAATACCTAGATGAGCTCATTCTACCATAATTTCGGGATGTTAAGTTTATCGATTTACAAATTAGTCCTTTACTTGCAAGGTAAGGCGCTAAGCTAAGTTATCTCTATCCCTAAATACCTCTAGTGAGTGGTGACATACAAATTAGTCCTTTCTTCGCAAGGCAAGCATAATGCTGGTTGCTAAATACCTATAGTGAGTTGTGAAAATATATAACTAGCTACCAATATTCAACTGTCATAACATAATACATAATAAGGCATCCAAAAAGCATACCGAAACAAGGAGCATAATACATCGAACCCTAGCCTAGTTTACCGAAAAAAATCAATCTGGCCATGACAGGGATTTAACCAGCCGCATACCTTGCTGCGAGAGGTTGAGGATTTACGATGGCCGCCTTCTCCGCTGTTCAGACGCTGGCCCGCTTCCGCCTCCCTGGTTCGGGCGGCGGGCGACGGACGGTGGTGTCGGGCGGCGGGCGACGGTGGTGTCGGCGGCGCCGAGGGCGGCGGGCGACGTGGCGGCGGGCGGGTCGAGGGCGGCGGGCGACGGTGGTGTCGGGCGGCGTCGGCGGCGGGCGACGGTGGCGCTGGTCGGGTCGAGGGCGGGCGACGGGTGTCGGGCGGCGCTGGGCGGGCGACGACGGGGCGTCGAGGGCGCGGGCGACGTGGTGTCGAGAAGCGGGCGACGTGGCGCCGAGGGCGGCGGGAGAGGAGATCGGGAAGGGATCGAGGGCGAGGCGAGGGAGAGACGGATCGGTACGGGTAGGGCGCCACAATACTAATGGCGCACCACCTGCAGCGCGCCATAAGTACATACATACTAATGGCGCACTGTGTGAGGTGCGCCATTAGTATTTTTTTTTCGCCGAGCCAACAGCTTATCTACCACCGACCCGATACATGTCAAGTCTTCTACTAGCTCGACCGGTCACAGCTAGTTCTCACACCAGAGGTCCTGGTTCGATTCCTGTGCTCCACAATTTTTTTATGCATTTAAAATGCTGTTTGATACTTATTTGTGTTTAAATATGTTCAAACTTGTTTAAATCATAACAGAATATTTTTTTATAAGACAGTAATAATTTTTAAAAAATATCATCAAACAAGAATGCCGTGGGAGCGGGAGGTGCGGGGTGTGGGGGTCGGCGCGGCGGTTGAGTAGGGAGGGTGCGGGGTCGGCGGCGGCGGTTGAGTAGGGAGGTGCGGGGGTCGGCGGCGGCGGTTGAGTAGGGAGGTCGCGGGGTCGGCGGCGGCGGTTGAGTAGGGAATCGAGAGGGTGCGGGCGGTCGGCGGCAGCTGCCGTGGACCGGATCTGGGGTCGGGGGTCGGCGATGGCGGTTGAGTAGGGAATCGAGAGGTCGGGCGGTCGGCGGCGGCGGCCGTAGACCGGATCTGGGGTGCAGGGGTCGGCGGTGGCGGTTGAGTAGGGGAATCGAGAGGGTGCGGCGGTTTGGCGGCGGCGCCGGACCGGATCTGGGCGCGGGGTCGGCGGTGGCGGTTGAGTAGGGAATCGAGAGGGTGCGGGCGGTCGGCGGCGCGGCCGTGGACCGGATCTGGGGCGGGGGTCGGCGGTGGCGGTTGAGTAGGGAATCGAGAGGGTGCGGGCGGTCGGCGGCGCGGCCGTGGACCGGATCTCGCGAGGTGGGATAGCGACGAGATGGAGGAGGATCGAGATCGAGTGTCCATGAAATTAAAAATATTCATGATAGTTCAAAAGTGCCCATGAAATATAATCGAGAAATGAAGTCTCGATTTAAATACAATCGATCTTAGCTAGCTATCTGTTCACAATCTTCTTGCCCTTCTTTTTCGCAAATGGAGTTCTTCTATGGAACGGACGCCCTTAGGTAGGGTGGTCCTGCTTCTTCTTGTGGTGTATGCTGCTACTTCATCATCGCCGCCATGTTCGATCCTCGGTCGCCGTGCTTGTCAAGTCTTGCTCATTGGCTACTCCATCCATTCCGATGATCTTCCTTTTGCCTCTCCTCACGACAACACGACTGGGCTTTGGCGGGTCGGTAATGAAGAAGCATTGGTCCACTTGGGAAGCCAGCACCCATGGCTCATTTTTGGCGGTGACGCTTATGCCCGCGGTCTTGGATTTGGCTTCGGTATAACCATGGTGGTGAAACATCGGTCTTCTTTTAGGACACTTTTGGCCCATCTCGACACGGAACATTGGCACCTTCTCTCCAACAGTAGCTCAGCTCCCGATCTCCTCGATCCTTCCGTAGTATCTGTCCTTGTCCTTACCGTGTAGGATTCCATAGTTACCCGGAGTTCGATAACCATCGCTCTTCATGTCCTTGTCCTCGTGTAGAATGTGTAGCCGCTGATATCGTGACGCCTCATAGGTCATCGAGGTTGTGCTCGGCGCCTGTGACAAGGTGAATATGAGTTGTTCTTCCGCGGAAGAATCTTCATGTAAAGGGTACGATGTAAGCTTCGCTTGAACCAACGCGTGAAACATGAGTTGTGCTCTTTGAGTATATCTCCGTCCGTCCTCTGCTGGCCTCGGTCATTGTAATGCCTTCTCAATAAAGGTTTTGTGCTCTACCACCCAAGGATCGACCACGCCTATGTGTTGTAGCGCCGACTAGGTTTGCTTTTTCAAAGTCGGCGAGTCGACCCTCGAAGTCGACATGCATTTCACGGCGACCCTCACGGTGACCCCATCCAGCGAGCCTGCCGAGGTGCTGCTGACGGGCAGACCAACGGGTTCTCGATGCCTAGATAATTCGTGCAGAGGAGATGCACTCTTCGGTCGAAAGCCCCGCTATGCTTCCTCTCGACGTGACATGTTGCGAACGTATCCTTTGATGACACCATTCATCCTTTCGAACGCATCATGCTGCGCAGGAACGCCGCCCGAGTTGGATGATATCCTCCACTATATGGACCAGCAGATGCACCATAACGTCAAGAATGCGGGCGGAAGTACATCTCAAGCTCGCATAGTATCACCACGATCTCTTCCTCGTAGCCTTCTCGCTTGCCTCACGCCAATCGACTTCCGAGATGACGTCAAGAAGTTGCATAGGCCAAATAGCGTTTCCCGGACGCAGCGCGTCCATGATCCCACGGATTGCAATCGAAGTATCTCAAGGCTATCAAGACGTGATAGTCGTGAGACTTCATCCCGCTGAACTTCGCTTCATTGGTCTAGGTATCTGCTTATCTTCCCTCACAGAATCAGAAGGAAGTTTTACTCCTAGGAGGCAGGTGAAAACTGCTCGATCTCCTCCTCGACTTAGAGTGAAGCACGCTGGAGGGTAGTCATTTCCGGTCTTCTTGGCCTTTTTGCCTTTGCGACAACTTTTCGTGTCCTGCTTCGCCTCATCATCATCATCATCATCATCATCATTAGCGTGAAGCTCCCGCCGATGCCCATTGATTTCAAGTCTGCCCTTGCTTTCGCCCATCTTTGGTCCTCTCGCATGTTGAGCAGGGTACCAAGCAGACTCTCGCACACGCTCTTCGTGATATGCATGACATCAAGGCTATGAGGCACACGGTGGATCTTCCAAGACGGCAAGTCCCGTAAAACAGACCTCGTTTTCCATACCTTCAGCAGCTGCTCTGGCGCCTTTCGCTTCTTTCCGGCTCGGCGCCTTTTGCTTCTTTCCGCAAGGGCAGTCTTTCCAATTTTTCAACAGCTTGTCTATTTCTCGCCGCTCCTCGTGACACGGGCGTTTTGGGTTCGGTTTCACCATCGAACAGATCCTTGCGCTTCTCCACGGGTCATCTTCGCGAAGCCACCTTCGATGTCCCATGAACACGGTTTTCAAGACCCGGATCTCTATCTAGCTGGCAATACGCTGTGTCATCCATGCACCTTACGCATCCGTAAAATCCGTGGACTACCTGCCCCGCGAGATATCCGTAATCGAGATAGTCGTGCACCGTCGTGAGCAAAGGCGGCTCTCATAGGGAAATATTCTTTCTCTGCGGAGTCCCACGATTGGTGGCGTTTTCCACAGCGTGTCAAGCTATTCTTTCAGCAGCCCCAGATATGATTGATGTCGCTCCTGGTTGTTTCGCCCTTCAATTAGCATACTCATGTGAATGTACTTCCTCTTCATGCACAACCAGGAGGAAGGTTGTACATCCACACAAACACAGGCCAGGTGCTATGTGTGCTTCTCTGGCTGCCAAACGGATTGACTCCATCGGTGCTCGCGCCAAAGACGATATTCCTTGGATCGCTCCCAAATTCCGAGTCTTGGTTCAACGCTTGCACCGCTCGCATTCTTAGGGTGACTCAGATCTTGTCTTTCTTATCTATCTCCGGATCATTTGCGCCATCTTCTCGCTTCTTCTCCTCCCTATCCGCGTGCCAACGCAGGAACTTTGCTACCTTAGGGTCCGCGAAATAGCGCTGCAGACGAGGAGTGATCGGAAAGTACCACACCACTTTTCGAGGAGCTTTCTTCCTCTTCTTGTATCGAGTGACGCCGACACCGGACATATGGTAGACTCCGCGTGCTCGTCCCGATAAATGATGCAATTGTTCATGCACACATGGTATTTCACGTCGCGTAAATCGAGAGGACAAACGATTTTCTTCGCCTCCTCCAAACTGGTCGGGCACTTGTTCCCCTTGGGAAGACGTTCGTGCTGTAATGACATGTTCTCGCCGAAGCATCGCCGGTCATTTTGTGTTTTACCTTCATCTCCGAGCCATGAGCGCTACTTTCAGCGGGTATCCTCGGCCTGCATCCTTCATACAATGGAGTAACCACGCCTAACTCAAGTTGATCCATCTTGGCTTTCTCTCGGCGGCAGCTCTGGCGTTATCCGTCCGCTTGAGAAGCAGCTCTTGAATATGAGGGTCCTGCACCCAGCCCATCGATGGTCCAGCGTCGTCGCTCCGCCGCATCATCATCTTCATGATCATGCCCGTCGCCTGCTCCGCATCTTCCTCATCATCATGTCCTCGCATCTTCTACATGATGATCGTGGTACAAGATCACCGTCGTGATCATCTCCGGGATTCTTCGCCTTCTCGCCGCCCGAGCCGCAGTGGTTGTCTTGCTGCCCTTCCTCATTTCTAGACCGCCCCCATGGACGACTTCAGTAGTCATCTTCATCACCTTGCCACCGATAGCCATCCATGAAACCACGCAAGAGCAGGTGGTCCCGACCTGCCGGAATCCGGGTCCGCAATAAGGCTCTTCACTTGCATCTTCGACATGGACATCTTATCTCCGCCTCGTTCTTTTGAAGCATCTCGCCTTCAAGGACCTCAAAAACCTATTCACGATGCCTTTGGTCATCGTATGCGGACTATGGTCGCTCAAGGGTAGAGCAAAACGATATTTTAGAACCAAACAAAAATTTGACATGACTTTCCCTAAAAATAGGACCAAAAAGAATGCTTAATGCCAAAATTCTCGCCGAAACGGAAATGAATCAACATTCCGGCAAAATATTGGCAACTATCGATTTCAAATACCGTACACCTCCAAACACAAACACATATGCAACACCACAAACATATGCAACACCACTAAACATACATAGATCTAGCTAGGCCGTAAAAAGTGCATGTGCACATTGTTGTAGGAGAACAACATAAATATAGCTTCCCCTTATTTACCTATTAAAACAAGGTAATTTAACCACTTAATTTGAATGAATCTATGGTGGAAATGAGGTGAAAAGAGGAGGCACCCGAGACAAGGAGGAGGTGGAGAGAATGAAGTGGGGAGAAACTGAGTGTGGGTAGGAGAGGCTGTCCAAAATATCTTGTTACAACTACTAATGGCGACTTAAGAAGGATGCGCCATTAGTATGTTTGGACAAAGCACTAGTTCAAAAAAAATTTCTATACTAATGGCGCACCCACCGCCTGGTGCGGCATTAGTAATTACAACTACTAATGGCGCACTTAAGAAGGATGCGCCATTAGTATGTTTGGACAAGCGCACTAGTTCAAAAAAATAATTTTCTATACTAATGGCGCACCTATCGTTGGTGCGCCATTAGTAGTTACAACTACTAATGGCGACTTAAGAAGGATGCGCCATTAGTATGTTTGGACAAAGCGCACTAGTTCAAAAATTGATACTAATGGCGCACCTTTGCATGGTGCGCCATTAGTAGTTTCTGAACTCTAATGGCGCATCGAAGGTGGTGCGCCATTAGTAGAGATTAATGGCGCACCAACTTTCTGTGCGCCATTAGTGTCAATCCCATCTATAGCCCTTTTTAGTAGTGAGGGGCCCACGAGGCAGGGGCGCGCCTAGGGGGGCCCCACCTCGTGACCGCCTCTGGTTTCTTGGCGAGGGTCCAAGTCTCCTGGATCATGTTCGTGAGAAAATCACGCTCAAGGTTTCATTCCGCTTGGACTCCGCTTGATATTCTGCTTTCTTCGAAATACTGAAAAAGGCAAAAAACAGCAATTCTGGGCTGGGCCTCCGGTTAATAGGTTAGTCCCAAAAGTAATATAAAAGTGGAAAGTAAATCGCATTATAGTCCAAAACAATAGGTAAAGTAGCATGGAGCAATAAAAAATTATAGATACGTTGGAGACGTATCAGGCATCCCCAAGCTTAATTCCTGCTCATCCTCGAGTAGGTAAATGATAAAAAGAGAACTTTTGATGCGGAGTGATACTTTGGCATAATTTCAATGTAAATCTTCTTAATCATGGTATGAATATTCAGATCCAAAAGATTCAAGACAAAAGTTCATATTGACATAAAAATAATAATACTTCAAGCATACTAATCAAAGTAATCATGTCTTCTCAAAATAGCATGGCAAAAGAAAGTTCATCCCTACAAAATCATATAGTTAGGCTATGTTTCATTTTCACACACAAAGATGTTCCCAACTTCTATACCCCGATGACAAGCCAAGCAATTGTTTCATACTTAAATAATCTCAAACTTTTTCAACCTTCACGCAATACATGAGCGTGAGCCATGGATATAGCACTATGGGTGGAATAGAATATGATGATGGGGATTGTGTGGAGAAGACAAAAGGAGAAAGTCTCACATTGACGAGGATAATCAATGGGCTATGGAGATGCCCATCAATTGATGTCAACATGAGGAGTAGGGATTGCCATGCAACGGATGCACTAGAGCTATGAATGCTCAACAAAAGAAAACTAGTGGGTGTGCATCCAACTTGCTTGCTCATGAAGACCTAGGGCATTTTGAGGAAGCCCATCGAGGAATATACAAGCCAAGTTCTATAATGAAAATTCCCACTAGTATAGAAAGACAACTTATGAGACTCACTATATGAAAAATATGGTGCTACTTTGAAGCACAATATATGAGACTCACTACATGAAGAACAAGGTGCTACTTTGAAGCACAAGTGTGGAAAAGAGATAGTAGCATTGCCCTTTTTTTTGGGCCTTTATTTTTTTCTTTTTGGCCTTTCTCTTTTTTTGGGCAATGCTCTAATAATGAAGATCATCACACTTCTATTGATTACAACATAAGGATTACAACTCGAAACAAGAACAAGGTATGACTCTATATGAATGCCTCCGGCGGTGTACCGGGATGGTGCAATGAATCAAGAGTGACATGTATGAAAAATAATGCATGGTGGCTTTGCCACAAATACGATGTCAACTACATGATCATGCAATAGCAATATGAAAAAAGTAAAGTATGTCATGATGATGATGAACAGAACGGTGGAAAGTTGCATGGCAATATATCTCGGAATGGCTATGGAAATGCCATAATAGGTAGGTATGGTGGCTGTTTTGAGGAATACATAAGGAGGTTTATGTGTGATAGAGCGATCGATCACGGGGTTTGGATGCACCGCTAAGTTTGCACCAACTCTCAAGGTGAGAAAGGGAAATGCACGTGCATCAAGAGGCTAGCAAAGGCGGAAAGGTAAAAGTGCGTATAATCCATGGACACAACATTAGTCAAAAGAACTCATATACTTATTGCAAAATTTTAGAAGTCATAAAAAATCAAGTACTATGCGCATGCTCCTAGGGGGATAGATTAGTAGGAAAAGACCATCGCTCGTCCCCGACCGCCACTCATAAGGATGCACAAGCCAGATACACTTCATGTTTCAAATTTGTTACACAACTTTAACCATACGTGCATGCTATGGGATTTGCAAACTTCAACACAAGCATTTCTCAAATTCACAACTACTCAACTAGCACGACTTTGATATTATCACCTCCATATCTCAAAACAATTATCAAGCATCAAACTTATCTTAGTATTCAACGCACTCAAAAGAAAGTTTCACATATCTTGAATACCAAGTATGTTAATTATTAAGCAAATTACCATGCTATTAACGACTCTCAAAATAATCTAAGTGAAGCATAAGAGGTCAAGTTTCTTTAAAACAAATCCACCACCATGCTCTAAAATATCTAATTGAAGTAATAGAGCAAAAATTATCACGCTCAAAGATATAAGTGAAGCATTATGAGCAAAACTATCTAGCTCAGAAGATATAAGTGAAGCACATAGAGTATTCTATCAAATTCCAATTCATGTATGGCTCTCTCAAAAGGTGTGTACAGCAAGGATGATTGTGGTAAACTAACAAGCAAAGACGTAAATAATACAAGACGCTCCAAGCAAAACACATATCATGTGGTGAATAAAATATAGCTCCAAGTAAATTACCGATGGAAGTGGATTTAAAGAGGGATGCCTTCTGGGCATCCCCAAGCTTTGACTTTTGGTGTCCTTGATTATCTTGGGGGTGCCATGGGCATCCCCAAGCTTAGGCTCTTGCCACTCCTTGTTCCATAATCCATCAAAATAATTCACCCAAAACTTGAAAACTTCACAACACAAAACTCAATAGAAATCTCCTGAGCTCCGTTAGAGAAAGAAAACAAAAGACTACTTTAAGGTACTGTAATGAACTCATTCTTTATTTATATCGGTGTTAAACCTACTGTATTCCAACTTCTCTATGGATCGTAAACTATTTTACTAGCCATAGATTCATCAAAATAAGCAAACAACACACGCAAAACAGAATCTGTCAAAAACAGAAGTCTGTAGTAATCTGTAACTAACGCAAACTTTTGGAACTCACAAATTCTAAGAAAATTAGACGACCTGGACAATTTTTTTATTGATCAGCGGCAATTGGAATCAGTATTTTATCACGTTCTGGTGATTTTTAACAATTCGGGCACTGAGCACAAAGTTTCTGGAAATTACAGCAAGATCAAATAACTATCATCCAAGAAGATCCAATAGGTTTAACTTGGCACAAACACTAATTAAAAGATAAAACCACATATAAACAGAGGCTAGATGTATTATTTATTCCTAAACAGAAACAAAAACAAAAAACTAAAAATAAAATTGGGTTGCCTCCCAACAAGCGCTATCGTTTAACGCCCCTAGCTAGACATAAAAGCAAGGATAGATCTAGGTATTGCCATCTTTGGTAGGCAGTTCTTCAATGAGGCATCTACCTCCTTTAGAATTTTCTTTCTTTCTAGTAATTATCAAACTTTTAGGCACAAGATCGAAAAATTCATTCGTAGCAGATGGTTCCTTAATGATAGTAAAAAGATCGGGATGAATACTTATAGATTTAAGATCCGCAGTTTCCTTACTAGATGATTCACCCTTATTTTTAGGAACATACATAAGCTTGGCAATTTTAGTGGGAGGACTAGGAGTATTCTTTACGGAAGAAAAATCGGTTCCCAAGTTGGTAATGATACCCTCAAGTTTATCGATTCGAGTAGAATCTAGATTTATTTTCTCATTAACCATGGGTTCCTTCTCCTTAATATTTTTCAAAGTCATTCCTACCTTAGATCCATATTGTGTAATTTGATTATGGATCTTTTTATCTAGATTTTCAATGGATTCAATGGTAGCAACTTTGTTTTCAATAATTTCAAGCCTTTGCATAACATGCTCCAAAGTTAACATAGTTCCATTAACCAAAAGAGGAGGTGAGACAAATAAATCTATTAAAGCATTATAAGAATCAAAAGTATGGCTACCCAAGAAATTCCCTCCGGTAATGGTATCAAGGATATATCTATACCAAGGATTAGCACCTACGTAAAAATTACGATGAAGAACTGAAGTAGATTGCTTCCTGGTAGATCTATTTTGAGCATTGCAAATTCTATACCAAGCATCCTTTAGATTTTCTCCCTCCCTTTGTTTAAAATTTAGAACTTCATTCTCGAGAGATAACGGAGAAGATAAGAGACTAGTCATGACGGCAAGCAAACAAACTAACACACGAGCAAACAAGCGGACGAGGAAAAAGGCAACGGGAAAAAGAGGAGGAGATTTTGGGAAAGAGAGGGCGAATAAAACGGCAAGGGTGAAGTGGGGGAGAGCAAAACGAGAGGCAAATGGCAAATAATGTAATGCGAGAGATAGGGATTGTGATGGGTACTTGGTATGTTGACTTTTGCGTAGACTCCTCGGCAACGGCGCCAGAAATCCTTCTTGCTACGTCTTGAGCTTGCGTTGGTTTTCCCCGAAGAGGAGAGGATGATGCAGCACAGTAGCATAGGTATTTCCCTCAGTTTTTGAGAACCAAGCTATCAATCCAGTAGGAGGCCACGCACAAGTCCCTCGTACCTTCACAAAACGATAGCTACTCGCAACCAACGCGATGAGGGGTTGTCAATCCCTTCATGGTCACTTACGAGAGTGAGATTTGATAGAGATAATATTTTTGGTATTTTTGGTATGAAGATGCAAAGTAAAAAAGTAAAGGCAAAGTAAAAACAAAGCAAGTATAAAAGTGATGGAGATTGATATGATGAGAATAGACCCGGGGGCCATAGGTTTCACTAGTGGCTTCTCTCAAGAGCATAAGTATTCTACTTGGGTGAACAAATTACTGTTGAGCAATTGATGAATTGAGCATACTTATGAGGTTATCTAGGTATGATCATGTATAGGCATCACGTCCGTGACAAGTAGATCAAACGATTCTGCATCTACTACTATTACTCCACTCATCGATCGCTATCCAAAGATGCATCTAGAGTATTAAGTTAAAAACAGAGTAACGCCTTAAGCAAGATGACATGATGTAGAGAAATAAATTCATGCAATATGATAAATACCCCATCTTGTTATCCTCGATGGCAACAATACAATACGTGCCTTGCAACCCTTTCTGTCACTGGGTAAGGACACCGCAAGATTGAACCCAAGGCAATGCACTTCTCCCATTGCAAGAACTACCAATCTAGTTGGCCAAACCAAACGGATAATTCGAAGAGACTTGCAAAGATAACTCAATCATACATAAAAGAATTCAGAGAAGATTCAAATATTATTCATAGGTAAGCTGGATCATAAACCCACAATTCATCGGTCTCAACAAATACACCGCAAAAAGAAGATTACATCGAATAGATCTCCATGAGAGAGGGGGAGAACATTGTATTTAGATCCAAAAAGAGAGAAGAAGCCATCTAGCTACTAGCTATGGACCCGAAGGTCTGAAGTAAACTACTCACACTTCATCGGAGAGGCTATGGTGTTGATGTAGAAGCCTCCGTGGTGGATGCCCCTCCAATGAGCTCCTAACAAGCCCCAAGATGGGATCTCGTGGATACAGGAAGTTGCGGCGGTGGAATTAGGTTTTGGCCCTGTTCGATCGCTTGGGGGCAATGAGGTATATATAGGAGGAAGGAGTACATCGGTGGAGCTGAGGCCCACGAGGCGGGGGCGTGCCCTAGGGGGCGCCCCACCTCGTGACCGCCTCTCTGGTTCCTTGGCGTGGGTCCAAGTCTCCGGATCACGCTCGTGAGAAAATCACGCTCAAGGTATCATTCCGCTTGGACTCCGCTTGATATTCTGCTTTCTTCAAATATCAAAAAAGGCAAAAACAAGCAATTCGGGTTGGGCCTCCGGTTAATAGGTTAGTCCCAAAAGTAATATAAAAGTGGAAAATAAAGCCCATTATAGCCCAAAACAATAGATAAAGTAGCATGGAGCAATCAAAAATTATAGATACGTTGGAGACGTATCATGGCTCCCCTCCACTTATGCCAGCACCCACACACTTCATCTTCTACCCAAAAAAAATCCCCATCCAGCTCAAGCCCGAGTTCTAGCTCGTTTTGCTGCGATTTTCGATCTCTTAGCTCAAAGCTCCATTCGCAAAACTGCTTTGGGAGATTGTTGCTTGGTATGCGACTCCTCCATTGGTCCAATTAGTTTTTGCTCTAGTGCTTTATTCGTTCCAAATTTTTGCTGCATAGGTGACCATGTTCTTGAGCTTGCATGTTAAATTTTTAAGGTCCCAAGCAATTCCAATGCATGATATAGGCTCTAGGCACTTGTAGGAGTAGTTGCTACCAATCTTGCTTAGTTTTATTCTCTTTTGTTTTGAAGTTACTAAAATTTCAGAAATTTTCAGAAAATGTTAAGGAGGCTCTTTAAAGGCTCTTCTAGCCAAAGCTCTAAGGAAAAACAAGACAAAGAGAAGGAAAAACCCAAGTATAATCTTCCTCGCTTAGCAGAAGTACGGTCGTGTGAATGGCCATGCGAGGATTTCTTGAAAGAAGCCGGAATTCATGAAGATTTTTATGCTTTAATCGAGATCGCAGGCCTCACCAGCTTCATCAACGAATCGAATCGATCAAGATTCTTACTTACCAATACTTTCGTGCAAAACTTTTATTATTATCCTAAGAAGTCACCGCCTGCAGTATCATTTCATTTATATGATGAATTCAAAGAAATGTCTTTACGTCACTTTTGTGCGGTGTGTAGGATACCTTATGAGGGAGAATTAGAGGAACCCCATCGTCAAGATGTGGATGCCTTCATTAAAACTATTGTTGTGGAAGAGCCAAAGAAGGGCTCCGAGGCAAAAGTCTCTAGCATACACTTTCATGTTTTACGCTACTTTGCCATATTTGCTAGTAGATGCTTAATTGGTCGTGGAAATAGTGGAAATTTGAGCGTCCCAGATATTATTATTCTTCAACATGCTTTGCTGGGAGACAACACTTTTAGTATGGGTGCTGTCATTGCTAAACGGCTAGCCCTGAATCGTACAAAAGGCCCCATATTTGGAGGTTTGTTGCACGTCTTGTTGAACATTTTCAGATACCCATTAGGCACCATGAGGATGAGACAAAATTACCTCCTCATATTTTAGATTACAAGAGCATGGTAGCACACAAGTTTATTGTTGACAATGAAGAGAAGATGCTCTTGTATAAACTTAGATTCAATAAGAAACACTTTGAGATTATTATTTTGCCTGCGCCTTTGTTGTTTGATTTGATTGCAGAAAATTTTCTTGCCACGCCAGAAGTGGTGAACAATCATCGAGCTCAAGCTTTTACTCCAGAACCTGAACCTGAGCCAGAACTTGAACTGGACCCTTATCGTGCATCATCTGTCCAGTGGGATCCGGAGATGACCAGCCAGTGGTATCCTGATTACACCTCCCATTACACCGGGGAGAGTAGCGGCGGTCCTTGGTATTAAACCAACTTAGGCCAAAAGCCTAAGCTTGGGGGAGTACGTATTTCTCACCGACTTTACATTCATGTTCACATACTAGTCGTCGGTGCTCATGCTCTTTCATTGTATTATCCATGCTAGTTTAATTTTCTTTTTCTAGCTTTCTTCTTGTGTGTTTGATAAACTTTAAGAAAAACCAAAAAAAAGTTAGTTTAAATTCCATGCTTGTAGTAGAAATTAAAATGAAAACCCAAAAATATTTCTCGTTCTTATTTTACTTGTTGGGAGCTTTCCCGTGTAAATAGTTTTATTTTCTTTTCTTTCTTTTGGGGGTCGAGAAGACTATATTGAAAATGCTTAGTGGCTCTTATACACATGATTGTTTATTTAACTTAGAGCCCATATTACTTGTCTTCTCTCTTGAGTTGAATGCTTGCAGATTCCAGCTTAGTCCAATGCACGTGCACTCTTATTATTATACACATCGTTCAGTCGTGCAAGTGAAAGGCAATAGTGACGATATATGATGGACTTATTGGGATGAGAAAAGCTGGTATGAACTCGACCTCTCTTGTTTTTGTAAATATGATGAGTTCATCGTTCCTGAGTCAGCTATTATGAAGTAAACATATTTGCAGTGACATTTAGAGATTATAGTTACTTGTGCCATGCTTGATTAGCTATGAGTTATAATGGTTTACCTTGCGTGCCAACATGCTATTAGAATGATTATGATGTGGTATAATGGGATGGTATCCTCCTTTGAATGTATTAAGTGACTCGACTTGGCACATGTTCACGCATGTAGTTGAATCAAATCAACATAGCCTTCACTCATGCTTGTACTCGGTGTGAAGTAATTTTAATGCATGTTTACGACTGTTGTCGCTCTCTCAGTTGGTCCCTTCCCAGTCTTTTGCTAGCCTTCACCTGTACTAAGCGGGAATACTGCTTGTGCATCCAAACTCCTTAAACCCCAAAGTTGTTCCATATGAGTCCACTATACCTTCCTATATGCGGTATTTACCTGCCGTTTCAAGTAAATTTGTATGAGCCAAACTCCAAACCTTCAAATGAAATTCTGTTTTGTATGCTCGAGCAGCTCATGTTTCAACTAGGGCTGCCTATATCTTCCATGCTAGGTGGGTTATTCTCACGAGGAGTGGACTCCGCCCTCATTCACGAGAAAGGGCCGTAACCGGATGCCCAGTCCCATGATCCAAAAGATCAAAGCAAATCAAAATAATTAAACAAAACTCCCCTAGGGATGTTGTATGTTGGAGGCACTCGTTGTTTCGAGCAAGCCATGGATTGATGCTTGTTGGTGGTTGGGGGAGTATAAACCTTTACCATTATGTTTGGAACTGCCTATAATGCTTGTAGTATGGAAGATACAGCCATCTCATAGTTGTTGCGTTGACAGCAAAAGTATGCCGCTCAAAATGTTATTCAATCTCTATTTTAAAATCGAGCTCGCACCTCTACAAATCCTCGCTTCCTCTCTGCGATGTGCCTATCTATTTACTTTTATGTTGAGTCATCATCCTTCTTATTAAAAGCACTACCGAGAGCACACTCGTCATTTGCATTCATTATTATTGGTTTATATAGGGTATGACTTGACTGGATCTCTTTTACCATGAATTACAATGTTTAGTCAGTCCTTGATCTTTAAAGGTGCTCTGCATTTATGTTTTGCGGTCTCAAAAAGGGCTAGCGAGATACCATTTTGTTATATCATGTTATAATTATTTTGAGAAAGTGTTGTCATCTGAGTTTTGTTATTATGGCTCGCTAGCTGATTATGCTATTGATATGAGTAATTGTGAGACCTAGGTGTTATTGTGAGTATGGTTAGTTCATAATATTTGCTGAAACTTGAATGCCGGCTTTTCATGTTTACAACAACAAGAGCAAACAGAGTTTGTAAAAGTTTTTCTTTATCAACTGAATTGCTTGAGGACAAGCAAAGGTTTAAGCATGGGGGAGTTGATACGTCTCCAACGTATCTACTTTTCCAAAAACTTTTGCCCTTGTATTGGACTCTAACTTGCATGATTTGAATGAAACTAACCCGGACTGACGTTGTTTTCAGCAGAACTACCATGATGTTGTTTTATGTGTAGAAAAGAAAAGTTCTCAGAATGTCCTGGAAATCCATGGAGGCACTTTTTGGAATTAATAAGAATTTTTGGCGAAATAATTAATGCCAGGGGGCCCACAGCCTGTCCACGAGACAGGGCGCCTCTAGGGCGCTGCCTCCTATCTCGTGGCCCCCGGACCTCCACCGACCTCAACTCCAACTCCATATATTCACGCTCGGGAAAAAATCAGAGAGAAAGTTTCATCGCTTTTACGACACGGAGCCGCCGCCAAGCCCTAATCTCTCTGGAGGGCTGATCTCGAGTCCGCTCGGGGCTCAAGAGGGGATTCGTCGCCGTCGTGATCATCAACCATCCTCCATCACCAATTTCATGATGCTCACGGCCGGCGTGAGTAATTCCATCGTAGGCTTGCTGGACGGTGATGGGTTGGATGAGATTTACCATGTAATCAAGTTAGTTTTGTTAGGGTTTGATCCCTAGTATCCACTATGTTCGAGATTGATGTTGCTATGACTTTGCTATGCTTAATGCTTGTCACTAGGGCCCGAAAAGCCATGATTTCAGATCTGAACCTATTATGTTTTCATGAATATATGTGTGTTCTTGATCCTATCTTGCAAGTCTATAGTCACCTATTATGTGTTATGATCCGACAACCTCAAGTGACAATAATCGGGATACTTCTCGGTGATGACCGTAGTTTGAGGAGTTCATGTATTCACTATGTGCTAATGCTTTGTTCCGTTCTCTATTAAAAGGAGGCCTTAATATCCCTTAGTTTCGTAAGGACCCCGCTGCAACGGGAGGGTAGGACAAAAGACGTCATACAAGTTCTTTTCCATAAGCACGTATGACTATTTACGGAATACATGCCTACATTACATTGATGAATTGGAGCTAGTTCTATATCACCTTATGTTATAACTATTGCATGAGGAATCGCATCCGGCATAATCATCCATCACTGATCCATTGCCTACGAGCTTTTCATATATTGTTCTTCGCTTATTTACTTTTCCGTTGCTACTGTTACAACTACTATAAAAACCCAAAAACATTTATCTTTACTTTTGCTACCGTTACTATTATTATCATTCCACTTTTGCTACTAAACACTTGCTGCAGATACTAAGTTATCCAGGTGTGGTTGAATTGACAACTCAACTGCTAATACTCAAGAATATTCTTTGGCTCCCCTTGTGTCGAATCAATAAATTTGGGTTGAATACTCTACCCTCGAAAGCTGTTGCGATCCCCTATACTTGTGGGTTATCACGTATCTGTATTGCCTCCCGCCTCTGGTTGTACTGCTTGACGCCGGAGTAGACAGAGCGGCTACGGCTGTCTTCTTTTGTGCTTGCTTACGAGGCGGAGGAGAAGGACTACGACGCGCCGGAGCAGACGGGACGGCGGCGGATCTCTTCCGCCCTTGCTGGCGAGGCGGAGAAGCAGGAGGCTGCTAGCTACTCGGGCGCGCCGGCGCAGGCGGAGAAGGAGGCGGAGTGCCGCCACGCGCCGGAGAAGGAGGCCGAGTGCCCTGATCGTCACTCGCCGGAGGAGGAGGAGGTGGAGGAGGCGGAGTGCCCTGACTCGCCGGAGGAGGAGGCGGAGGCGTCAAGTTCGGAAGGTTGATGAGCTCCTTCCGCCATAGGCATGGAGTCTTCAGAGTAGAACCCAGCCTAGTCTCCCCTTCACCGGTAGGGTGGTCAAGCTGGAGGTCCTCAAATCCCTCCATTATTTCATCTACCATCACCCTAGCATATCCTTCTCGAATCGGCCGGCAGTGAAAAGTTGCGCTGGATTCAGTAGGATAAACAGAGCCAACAGCCGCCTTGACCTTCAAATTCATCCATTGTGTCATAATGTGGCAATTTTGAGATTCCGTGATAGCATCCACTGGATAGATGGCAGGAGCCGTCAAGACATGCTCCGGCTGAAGCAGCTCGGTGGAAGCCACGCTGCTTCTCCGTTGAGAGGGCGGGGTAGCTTCGGGGGAAGCTTCGGCAGTTCGTTTGCTGCGATTTGCTTCTCGTTCCTCTATTGGTTGTACCCTTAAGTGCAGCGCGTGCAGTTGGGTCTGCTGCACTTTTTTCTTCCTCTCCTGGCATTTGTAACTGCATGCATCCGGAAAACCAGCATTCCACGGAACGGAGCCTGGCGTGCCTCTTGTCCGTCCAGGGTGCTCGTGGATTCCCGAGGGCCATTGTGAGCTCGCTGCGTTCTCTCGTCTCGAAGGAACGTCCCTTGCTGCGCTGCATCGGTATAGTGCCGAAGCCTCTTGACTGGTATTTCCAATTGCTCGTTCATCCAAATGCACTTCCCTGATACAGGGTCCAAGGTTCCACTAGCCCCGAAGAACCAAGTCCGGCAACGGTCTGGCCAGTTCATTGTCTCTGGTTCGATCCCTTTATCAACCAGATCATTCTCAGCCTTGGCCCACTTAGGCCGGGCTTTGAGGTAGCCACCTAACCCCGTGCGATGGTGAAGCTTCTTCTTCGCAACATTTTTCTTGTTTGTCGCTGACATCTTCTTACTCTTTTCCGATGTCTTGTGGGCCACAAATGCGGGCCAGTGATCTCTGATCTTCTCATATTTGCCCTTGAATTCTGGTGTCTCTTTTTTGTCGACAAACGTATTCAAGTCTTTCTTCCACCTCCTGAATAGGTCTGCCATCTTCTTAAGAGCAAAAGACTTGATTAATTGCTCTTTAACTGGCTTCTCCGGATCATCCTCTGGCGGTAGGGTGAAATTTGACTTCAGCTCAATCCTAAGATCATTTTTCTGCATATCATTGACATAAGACACCTCAGGGTCTTTGTTCTTAGGCTTATACCATTGGTAGATGCTGATCGGGATCTTGTCCCTAACCAAAACCCCGCACTGAGCAACAAATGCGTTCTTTGTCCGGATGGGTTCAATCGGTTGGCCGTGGCGCGCGATTGCTATGATCTCAAACCTTTCATCCGAGCTCAACTTTTTCTTCGGGCCTCGTCTCTTTACCGAAGTTGTGCTCGATCCGGAGGGCTAGAAAAAAGAACAAAGACGAGAGTTAAATAATATGTGTACATACCAAAACAATGAATGCATCAATTAGCTAGTCAGCACAAGCTTAACTAATATATATACCTGGCCGGACTCGGTTCGGTCACCGGAGCCGTCATCATGGTCTCCTTCTTGCACCGTCATTGGGTCACCGGAGCCATCATAATCATAGCCAGCTGCTTCTTCACCCTCTCCTTCCAGACCATCGGTGTCGTTGAGAAACAACGAGCAGACGGCATCACTTCCTTGTGCGATTATGTCCCCCAACAACGCTTCTTGTGCTTCGTCTCGGAAGGTGTCCATAGTTTCTACAAATATTTACAACATGGCAATTATTATTCAAACATGACAGATGCATATATTAGCTAGTGGCAAACGTACAACTAGCTATCTAATCATAGTAAGGAATCATATTAATTAGTGGCCTCGACGCTTCTTCTCTAGGGTTTGGGGTGGCCTCGACAACGCTTCAAGGGGGTAATATCGACAACGACGACATACGTACATGGGAAAATAATATTATCGGAGAGGGGGTATATCGACCCCCCCCCCACGTGTTGAAGTTATCGGGAGGGGGTATATCGACCCCCCCCCCACGTGTTGAAGTTATCGGGAGGGGTTTATATCGACAACGACGACATACGTACATGGGAAAATAATATTATCAGGGAGGGGGTATATCGACCCCCTTCTATTTTCTCTTCTTCTCCTCTATTCCTTTCTTCTTCTCCTCTTCTTTTTCTTCTTTTTTCTTCTTCTTATTTATTTCTCCTCTTCTTCCTCTTCTTATTTCCTTTTTCCTCTTATTCTTTTTCTTCTTCTTCCTTCTTAAAAATACATGAAGTAGTATTGCTTGTTTTTTTAAATAATGTTCAAATAATTTTTTAGAAAAAAGCAAAGGTTTTGCCTAAGTCATTGTTCATATGAATATACAAACATTTGCATATTTACAATAATTAATATCACCAAAAAAATTCTATGGACAGAAAAAAATACTATTTTTCTAAAATCTATCTTTTGCATATATACATGAACATATATATACACAGAGAACATACATACATACATATATACATTTTTATAAAAATGCAAAAAAAAAAATCTAAAAAAGGACATATAGACAGATATACACACATATATACATATACTCATACATATACATATAATCAGGAATAAAACATCTATATATGTGCAAAAAAACAGGGGGAAGAGGGGGGCGGTGCCGGCCCTGACCAAAGGGAGAGGTGCGGCGTGGTCGGGGTAGGGGCACGGCGCGTGTCGGGGTAGAGGCGACGGCGGCGTGGTCTGGGAAGGGGCAGAGGCGAGGGCGGCGTGGTCGGGGCAGGGCGAGGCAGAGGCGATGGCGCTGGGCAGGCTGGGCGACGACGACGTGGTCGGGCAGGGCGCGCGACGTGGTCGGAGCGGACTGCAGCGGCGTGTTTCGGGTGGCGGCTGCTGCCGACGAGGCAGCAGAGGGCGGCGACAATGGCGAAGGGGCGAAGCCTCGGGCAGCCTAGCGGCGCTGCCGGGCGGGAAACTGATGTAGATGAATCTGAAAAACGGCAAGTGCTTTCTTATATACTGAGAGTATTGGTCCCGGTTCGTGGCACAAACCGGGACCAATGCCCCCCTTTAGTCCCAGTTGGCGCCACCAACCGGGACCAAAGGCTTCTTTTCAGCAGCCCAAAGGGCGGGAAGCGGCGGCCTTTGGTACCGGTTGGTGGCACCAACCGGGACTAAAGGGGGGCATTGGTCCCGGTTTGTGCCACGAAGCGGTACCAATGCACCCCTTTAGTCCCGATTGGTGCCGCCAACCGGGACCAAAGGCCTTGTACAGAGGGGTGGTGGTGGGAGTTTAGTCCCACCTCGCTAGTTGAGAAGGGCGCGCGGTGGTTTATAAGCCCCACTTCCGCACCCCTCTCGATCTCCTCTCCATTGCAGGTTTACGGGCCTAATTGTGACTGCTATGCCTGATGGGCCTACTGGGCCTTCTGCGGGCCTGAATCCTGGCCCATCGTAGGGTTTCTAGTCGTATTCAGGCCATGGGGGCCCAGTAGGAGGCACTTCTTTTGTTTTTTTTTGTTTTCTTTACTTATTGTTGCTATTTTTATTTTTTCCAGTTTTTTTGTTTTGTTTTCTGCATTATAATTTTCTTTTGTTTTTTTGCTTTATTTTTTAATTCTTTTTGCTTTTACTTTTAGAAAAATTATAAACTTTCTGTTAGTGCCATTAGTTTTCAAATTTTAAAACACTTTTTTGTTTTTTGTTTCTTTCTTGCTTTATTTATTTTATTTTGTTTCTACTTACAACAAAATACTTATTGTTGCTATTTTTATTTTTTTCCTGTTTTTTGTTTTGTTTTCTGCATTATTTATTTTCTTTTGTTTTTGCTTCATTTTTAATTATTTTTGCTTTTAATTTTAGCAAAATTATAAACTTTCTGTTAGTGCCATTAGTTTTCAAATTTGAAAACACTTTTTTGTTTTTTTTTTGTTTTCTTTGTTGCTTTATTTATTTTATTTTGTTTCTACTTACAACAAAATACTTATTGTTGCTATTTTTATTTTGTTTCCAGTTTTTGTTTTGTTTTCTGCATTATTTATTTTATTTTGTTTTTGCTTTATTTTTTATTCTTTTGCTTTTAGATCAGCAAAATTATAAACTTTCTGTTAGTGCCATTAGTTTTAGAAAAATTATAAACTTTCTGTTAGTGCCATTAGTTTTCAAATTTGAATAGTTAAAATTTGAATTCTTTGAATTTGTGTGAATCACAAGTTTGTGATTAACTTTATTAAAATGAACATAGATGCGCTTATAGAGAAAATTCAACCTGAATTCATAATAAATTTCTATGAATTTCAGAGAAATTCACTATGAATTTAGGTCAAATTCTCAGATAGGGGCATCTATTTTCACTTTGAGAGGAGCTCAACAAGGCGAGAGGGACGGGCTTATAAACCGTGTGAGCGCCCTTGGTTGGTGAGGTGGGACTAAACTCGAGCGCGAACGAGGATCAATTTAGTCCCGGTTTGTGGCACAAACCGACTAATGGTCATGGGCAGGATTTAGGTGCATTGGTCCCGGTTCGTATGCGTGAACTGGGACCAAAAGGTCTGCATTTAACCGGGACCAATGGCCCACGTGGCTGTCCTCTTGAGAGTGTTCTTGGTGAGAATATAGTTGACAAGGAGCGAACCGGGATTAATGGTATTACGAGGGCCGAACCATAAGACATTAAAGCATTTCAAATGAACTCTGAAAAAGTTGAAAGTTGGCATGGTATCATAATTTCACCCACATAGCATGTGCATGTACAAAATGGACAATGGTATCATACTCGTCTGTTACAAAGTTGGCATGGTATCATCATAATAGTTGCGGGAGATAGTGTTCACTTTTTCTTCGCTTGTGTCATTTTCTTATTGCACCGTAACCATGGATAATAGTCATCGTTTATCAGGATGCTTGGGTCAGCCTTGACTTTGCAGGGAGGAATTTCATGAAACTTTTCATAATCTTAAGACATGTCTGTCTTGCCCTCCACTCCCACGATGTCCCTTTTCCCGAAAGAACTATGTGGCGCTTTGGCTCATCGTATGATGTATTCTTCTCTTATCTTTTCTTTTTCTCGGTCCGTAGACATGTCCTTCACATAGATAACCTGTGCCACATCATTTGCTAGGACGAACGGTTCGTCAGTGTAACCAAGATTTTTCAGATCCACTGTTGTCATTCCGTATTGTGGGTCTACCTCTACCCCGCCTCCTGACAGATTGACCCATTTGCACTTAAACAAAGGGACCTTAAAATCATGTCCGTAGTCAAGTTCCCATATGTCCACTATGTAACCATAATATGTGTCCTTTCCCCTCTCGGTTGCTGCATCAAAGCGGACACCGCTGTTTTGGTTGGTGCTCTTTTGATCTTGGTCAATCGTGTAAAATGTATTCCCATTTATCTCGTATCCTTTGTAAATCAATACAGTCAAAGATGGTCCTCTAGACAACAAGTATAGCTCATCACAAACAGTCTTGTCACCTCTGAGACGTGTTTCCAACCAACTGCTGAAAGTCCTGATGTGTTCACATGTAATCCAGTCGTCGCACTACTCCGGGTGTTTGGAGCGCAGACTGTTCTTGTGTTCATCGACATACGGGGTCACCAAGGTAGAGTTCAGAGAAGCTGTAGTGTGCTTGAGACCAAGAATATCCGCCCCTGCATATTATTGAGTCCCTTCAAGCGCGTTTTTCCAAATAGTCTCCCTCATACCACGATTTAGGGAGACCTATCTTCTTAAGGCCAGGAATGAAGTCAACGCAAAACCCGATGACATCCTCTCGCTTGATGGCCCATGGAGATGCTTCCTTCGCCTAGCACGGTTACTTAACATATTTCTTTAGGACTCCCATGAACCTCTCAAAGGGGAACATAGTGTGCAGAAATACGGGCCCTGAATGACAATCTCGCCGACTAGATGAACTAGGACGTGTGTCGTGATATTGAAGAAGGATGGTGGGAACACCAGCTCAAATCGACAAGACATTGCGCCACATCACTCCTTAGCGTTGGTACGATTTCTGGATCGATCACCTTCGAGATATTGCATTGAGGAATGCACATAGCTTCACAATGGCTAATTGGACGCTTTCCGGTAGAAGCCCCTCAATGCAACCGAAGCGCTTGGCCATAATCACGTGGCAGTCATGAGACTTTAGGTTCGGAACTTTTCTCCAGCATATTTATTATTCCTTTATATTCGATTTAGAAGCCAGTCGGGACCTTCATATCGAAAGGCATTCAAAGAAGATTTCTTTCTCTTCTTTCAGAAGAGCGTAGCTTGCAGGACCTTCATATCGCTTCGGAGGCATGCCGCCTTTTTCGTGCAAACGCTGCAGGTCCTCCCGTGCCTCAGGTGTATCTTTTGTCTTTCCATACACGCCCAAGAAGCCTAGCAGGTTCACGCAAAGGTTCTTCGTCACATGCATCACGTCGATCGAAGAGCGGACCTCTAGGTCTTTCCAGTAGGGTAGATCCCAAAATATAGATTTCTTCTTCCACATGGATGCGTGTCCCTCAGCGTCATTCGGAACAGCTAGTGCGCCTGGACCCTTTCCAAAGATTACGTGTAAATCATTGACCATAGCAAGTACGTGATCACCGGTACGCATGGCGGGCTTCTTCTGGTGATCTGCCTCGCCTTTGAAATGCTTGCCTTTCTTTAAACATTGATGGTTGGTCGGAAGAAATCGACGATGGCCCAGGTACACATTCTTCCTGCAGCTTCCCATGTATATACTTTCAGTGTCATCTAAACAGTGCGTGCATGCGTGGTATCCCTTGTTTGTCTGTCCTGAAAGGTTACTGAGAGCGGGCCAATCGTTGATGGTCACGAACAGCAACACCTTTAGGTTAAATTCCTACTGTCTGTGCTCATCCCACGTACGTACACCATTTCCATCCACAGCTGTAAAAGTTCTTCAGCTAATGGCCTTAGGTACACATCAATGTCGTTGCCGGGTTGCTTAGGGCCTTGGATGAGAACTGGCATCATAATGAACTTCCGTTTCATGCACATCCAAGGAGGAAGGTTATACATACATAGAGTCACGGGCCAGGTGCTGTGATTGCTGCTCTGCTCCCCGAAAGGATTGATGCCATCCGCGCTTAAAGCAAACCATACGCCTTGGGTCCTTTGCAAACTCATCCCAGATTTCTCTTGATTTTCTCCATCGCGACCCGTCACCGGTGCTCTCAACTTCCCTCTTTCTTACGGTCCTCACTGTGCCATCGCATCAACTTGGCATGCTCTCCGCTTCGAACAGACGCTTCAACCGTGGTATTATAGGAGCATACCACATCACCTTCGCAGAACCCTCTTCCCGGGGCTCGCCATCAACATCACCGTGGTCATCTCGCTCGATCTTATACCGCAATGCACCGCATACCGGCATGCGCTCAGATCCTTGTATGCACCGCGTAGAGGATGCAGATCATTAGGGCATGCATGTATCTTCCGCACCTCCAATCCTAGAGGGCATACGACCTTCTTTGCTGCGTATGTACCGTCGAGCAAATCGTTATCCTTGGAAGCTTCTTCTTCAATATTTTCAGAGCTTCTCAAATCCTTTGTCGCACAGCATTCTCTCGCCTTCCACCGCAGCAATTCCAAGACGGTACCGAGCTTTGTGTTGCCATCTTCGCAATTGGGGTACAACCTTTTTGTGATCCTCTAACATGCGATCGAACTTCAGCTTATCCTTTGACTTTCGATTGCGCCCTTGCATCGACAATGACCCGGCGGAGATCATCATAATCGGGCACATCGCCCGCTTCCTCATGATCTTCAGCAGCTTCACCCGCTGCAGCATCATTGGGCACATCGTCTGTTCCGCTTGATCTTCACCAGCTCCCCGCTGCAGCATCACCGTATTCAGGGGCACATAGTTGTCATCGTATTCTTCTTCTTCGCCGCCTTCCATCATAACCCCTATTTATCCATGCCTCGTCCAAACATTATAGTGTGGCATGAAACCCTTGTAAAGGTGGTGGGTGTGAAGGATTTTCCGTTAGAGTAAGACATTGTATTCCCACATTTAATGCATGGACAACACATAAAACCACTCGCTTGTTTGCCTCAGCCGCTTAAGAAACTCATGCACGCCTTAATGTACTCGGAGGTGTGTCTGCCACCGTACATCCATTGCCGGTTCATCTGCGTGCATTATATATAATTATGTGTCAAAACCATTACGTAACATCATGAATAGATAAATAAGTGACCAAATTAATAGAAGTTCATCATCACATTAAAACCAAAGTACATACATAGTTCTCATCTAACAACATATAGCTCTCCAGAGCATCTAATTAATTAACCATACATTGAAACTATGTAAAACATTTCAATGCGATCATAATCGCAACCAAGGTAACAATTGATCCAACGGCATAATGATACCAAGCCTCGGTATGAATGGCATATTTTCTAATCTTTCTAATCTTCAAGCGCATTGCATCCATCTTGATCTTGTGATCATCGATTTACATCCGCAACATGCAACTCCAATATCATCTTCTCCTCCTCAATTTTTTTTATTTTTTCCTTAAAGAAATTGTTTTCTTCTTCAACTAAATTTAACCTCTCGACAATAGGGTCGGTTGGAATTTCTGGTTCACATACCTCCTAGATAAATAAAATTTATGTCACGTTGGTCGGCATAATTTTCATAAACAATAAATGAACCAATAGTTATAAAGAAAATATATACCACATCCGAATGATAGACAGGACGAGGGCCGACGGGGGCGGATACCAAAATCATTGCACTATATAAGATGCAATAATAAAAGTAAGAAAATAATACAAGTATCTATCTAAACATACGAGTAAGAATATTTTTCCTTTCAGAAAGAAGATAAGAACAAGAGGCTCACCACGGTGGTGCCGGCGATGAGATCGGCGCGTGGATCGACGGGCGGTGAAGACGGGACGGGCGCCACGGACCGCTAAACCTAGACAAATATTGAGGAAAATGGAGCTTGGAGGTCGAGCTTGGAGAGGAGAAAGCTTAAGTAGTGTGGCTCGGGCATTCCATCGATCACCTAGTGTGCATAGGTGGTGAGCTAGAGCACCACCAAGCCCTCTCCCCTTGGCGGCCAGAAAAAACAGAGAAGTGTGCTCTGCTCTTACGCGAGGGGTATATATAGGCACCTCATTGGTCCCGGTTGGTGGCATGAACCGGGACTAAAGGGCAGCCTTTGGTCCCCGTTCAAGCCACCAGCCGGGACCAATGGTGGTGGGCGGAGAGGCCCATTGGTCCCGGTTCGTCCAACCAACCGGGACCAAAAGGTCCAGACGAACCGGGACCAATGGCCCGCGTAGCCTGGCCGGCCCCCGGGGCTCACGAACCGGGTCCAATGCCCCCATGGGTCCCGGTTCTAGACTGAACCGGGACTAATGGGCTGACCCGGCCTGGACCTTTGCCCCCATTTCTACTAGTGCAAGCAGCTACTTCGGGCTCGTGAAGCGGCTCGTGAGTGCCTTCCCTCGACTTGACGTCGTCAAGCGGTCGGTCTACATAGAGGGTGCACGAATGGCCTTCGCCCGCGCAAAGGTGCACTGGGGAAAGATGGATGCCGAAAAGCTGATATCCGAGGGACCGCCAGAGGGTAAGGAGCACCGCCAGCCCGAATTATATTATGAAAGTGTCCTGAAAGGATCCTGCCTTGCGGCGGAGCAATGCACCAAGGACATTATGTTTCCATGACTACAATCATGTTGTCCTTTGTAATGTTGAACAAGGTTATTTCTATTATTTATTGCTTGTTATAAAACTTTATCCTCCTGCACGGCCGTTTTATATATTAATCCTGAGAGTTGGCCAGTCGTCGGCTTCTGCCCCCATGTAAGGAGTACGGGGGTGTTCAGGATAAACCTGATCACTCTTTTTCCCAGTTTTGGGTCCTTCGAAGGAGGTGTTCAGCACAACGAACCAGGCAATCGGACTATAGGGCTTTATCACTCTCACTTAGCCATAGGAGCTTTAGGAAAGGAAGGTAGCCGCAGCCCTTGGTGTTCGGAAGACCACACGAGGGGCTCTATGAGCACCTGATCAGAAGAAAAACCGATCCATCGTATGCTGCATTGGTTATGGAATTATGCGGGAGAAATCCTTAAAGATTTTATAACCTCTCGAACAGCTGACCAGCTCTCGCCATATCATGACAGTCAGTTTTCGGCTTCCTCTACTGAGGTGCTCGTCCGGAAGAACCGGGACACAATCGCAGTAGTTCTCCCAGTGCCGACTTAGCCGATATAGCAGAACGTAAGGCATCAAAACTTGGAAGCGTGCAAACCCAACATTTGACCCAAGACATGATTCGGAGCTGATGCATATAATGCTATAAGTTCGGGGTGCCGAACTTCCATGAAGGTGTTCGGACTTTATTGCCGTATTATGGGTAAAACGAAGCCCCTGGCATATTTAAGGCATATCGCGGTGTACGGATGCCACTTGAAAAGAGACTTTCAATAAGCAATAACAGTAGATAAGCGTCATATAAATCCACATATTGCATTTGAGTAGTACGTCGATGCATATGAGTACAGGTAATGTGATAAAAAAGAGATATGACTGTGGAACCTGCTAAGACCAGGGGGGAAGAAGCTGTGTGCGGATCCGGAGTATAGTCGGATGGTCATTGCGGGGAATATCTAAGGATTCCCTTGCGCATTCGAGCTGCTTCTATATCGCCAGTCCTGGTCGGCGCAAAGGTGAACCTGCAAAGGAAATGTAAGAAATGTTTATGTGCCGGAGAGCGGTTGAGCCGCGGTATGCGGCCTGTCATGGCCTTCGCCGGAGTGTTTAATTGAGCTCCGGACGAGCCGGGCTATCCTGTCGCGAAGTAGTTCGGAGTCCTTTGGCGGTGTCTAGGAGCCTGGCCGTCGACTCGAGGTTCGATTGAAAGGTGCCACTCGTTGCTTCTGCTGTTAAAGCAGCGGTATACTCCTTGGTGTCGAGGGAAAGTTCGGCCTTGCCATTAACCGTGATGATGCCGCGCGGACCGGGCATCTTGAGCTTACGGTAGGCGTAATGCGGCACCGCGTTGAATCGAGCAAACGCGGTTCGTCCGAGCAGTGCCTGATAATCACCGCGGAAGGGGACGATGTCGAAGATTAGCTCTTCGGCACGGTAATTGTCCGGTGATCCGAAGACTACCTCAAGGGCGATGGAGCCTGTACAGCTGGCCTCCACACCTGGTATAATACCTCTGAAGGTGGCTTTAGTGGGCTTGATCACCGAATGGTCGATGCCCATCTTGCGCACTGTTTCCTTGTAAAGCAGGTTTAGACTGCTGCCTCCGTCCATAAGGGCTCGTGTGAGGTGGAACCCGTCAATTATTGGGTCGAGGACTAGTGCGGCTGGATTGCCCTGAATGGTGTTAACCGGACGATTCTTGCGGTTGAAGGTGATCGGCCCTAGTTTATATTGTGGGACGACTGGTTCCGTTAAGTCGACATCCCTAAGGGTGCACATCCGGTCCGGGGTGGGAATGTGGGTGCCGTTTACCACGTTCACCGTTTGGGTTTGCGGGGGAAATTTCTTTTGCCCTCCTGTATTCGGTGATTTGGGCTCCTCGTCGCCATCATCGCTTTGATACCCCTCATCTTTATTTTTGGCGCCTGACCTGCCGGCTTGTTTAAAGACCCTACATTCTCTATTGGTATGATTGGCTGGTGTTCCTGGGGTGCCATGGATTTGGCATGGGCCGTCGAGTATGCTGTACAGACTGGACGGACCCGAATTGTCATTTTTGAGTGGCCCATTCCGCTAACCGGACTTAGAGCCACTAAATCCGGCATTGACTACCGTATCTTTGGCGTTTTCACCATTTTTGCGGCGCTTGTGTTTGTTGCGTCGGGGTTTGCCATTGCTATCTCTGGCCTCTGATGTGCCAGGGTTGCTTTCTGTGTTGTTGCTACGGGCCAACCAGCTATCTTCGCCCGCGCAAAAGCGGGTCATGAGTGTCGTGAGGGCTGCCATGGATTTTGGCTTTTCTTGGCCGAGATGTCGGGCGAGCCACTCGTCACGGATGTTATGTTTAAAGGCCGCTAGGGCTTCGGCATTCGGACAGTCAACAATTTGGTTCTCTTTAGTTAGGAACCGAGTCTAGAATTTCCTGGCTGACTCTCCGGGCTGTTGTATTATGTGACTTAAATCATCAGCATCTGGTGGTCGCACATAAGTGCCCTAGAAGTTGTCCAGGAATGTGTCTGCCAGGTCCTCCCAACTTTCGATGGAGTTTGCTGGAAAGCTATTCAGCCAATGCCGTGCCGGCCCTTTGAGTTTTAGCGGGAGATACTTGATGGCGTGTAGATCATCCCCGCGGGCCATGTGAATGTGGAGGAAGAAATCCTCTATCCATACCGCGGGGTCTGTAGTACCATCGTATGATTCAATGCTCATGGGTTTAAACCCTTCTGGGAATTCATGATCCATTACTTCATATGTGAAGCATAGGGGGTGTGCGGCGCCTCTGTGCCTGGCTATATCACGACGCAGTTCGTACGAGTCTTGTCTATTGTGTTCGGCCCGGCCGGATTTGCTTTTAATATATCCGGCGTGACGGTCGTCGTCATGGGTTGGGGCGCGCCCCCGTCATCCGTAGATCGATCTTTTATGTCCTGTTTTGTTTTCCAATACGTCTCATAGGTCCTGCATGTCGCCCTGGGCCTTGGTGTTTTTGTTTGACTGGCGACGGGGTGCGGGCTGGACTCTGGGCTGATATGCCGCTTTGTCTCGGCCACGAGGTGGCCGGTCAGCCGCATCATACGCTGGAAGCGTAGGCTTTAATGCTTCCTCCTCGATTTGAGGTAGCAGCCTGCGCTTTGGGTTACTTTTGGTTGGGCTTTTGAGTTCATATTCCTCGGCCGCCAGGACCTCAGTCCATCTATCCGCTAGCAGATCTTGGTCATCTTGAAGATGATGTTGCTTTTTCTTCAGGCTATTTGCTATGGCTATAAGGCGGCGCTTGAAGCACTCCTGTTCGACGGGATCCTCAGGCATGATAAATTCTTCGTCGCCGAGGCTCACCTCGTCTTCGGAGAGAGGCATGTAATTTTCGTCCTCTAATTCTCCGTCTGCTGCCTGTCTGGCCCATCCTCCCGCTCGGAGCCTGGCTGGAGGGGATTGTCTTCGTCTTCGGCACTATCAGCAGCGTTATTGTCTCTTGTGCCGATATCACCGCTTTTGCTATGGCGGGGCTTAGAGCGGCACCGTTGACGCCGGCGCTTAGATTGCTTCTCGAGGGGATTATCCTCTGTTTCCTTATTGCCATCGCTTTCTTTGGGGGTGTCCACCATGTATATATTATATGATGAGGTGGCAGTCCAGCGTCCTATGGGCGGTGGTTCCTGTTCTTCTCCTACATCGTCGTCCATACCGTCGATGTCTTCGGAGCCGAAATCAAGCATGTCGGTTAAGTCGTCGATAGTGGCTATTAAGTGGGTGGTGGGTGGGGAACGAATTTCTTCGCTGTCCGTTTCCCACTCGAGCCGGACATAGTTCGACCGAAGGCCTTCTTACACGGAAAGAGACCTTAATGAGTTTAGCACGTCGCCCAAGGGCGAGTGCTGAAAGATATCCGCGGAGGTAAACTCCATGATCGGTGCCCAATCAGATTTGATAGGCACGGACGCAGGCGGTTCGGAGCCCGTGGCCGGGGACGGATCCGAGGGTCCGGCAACACAGGTCTCATAGGAGGTGAAGTCAGTATTCGGCTCTATCGCCGCTGAGTGTGCGGCCTCCGTGGCGGGGTCTATCCACCCGTCCTCGGACGGTGTGATCTGCTCCGGATCAAGGGCCGGAGTTGCCACAGGTGTGATCTCCCGAATACTGTCCGGCGGCAGAGCTAAGTCATGCTCGTTGTGACTATGCGGATGTCGACACGGGCTAAAATCCGTCGAAGATCAAGTCTCCATGGATGTCGGCAGTATAGTTTAAGTTTCCAAACCTGACCCGACAGCCAGGGGCGTAGCTCTCGATCTGCTCTAGATGGCCAAGCAAGTTGGCCCGCAGTGCGAAGCCGCCGAATACGAAGATCTGTCCGGGGGAAAAACCTCACCCTGGATCGCATCGTTGCTGATGATCGAAGGAGCCATCGAGCCTTATGGTGACGGCACACTGGAACTCTCAATGAAAGCACCAATGTCGGTGTCAAAACCGCCGAAAGGGGGTCCCGAACTGTGCGTCTAAGGCGGATGGTAACAGGAGGCGGGGGACACAATGTTTACCCAGGTTTGGGCCCTCTCTATGGAGGTAATACCCTACTTCCTGCTTGATTGATCTTGATGATATGAGTATTACAAGAGTTGATCTACCACGAGATCGTAGAGGCTAAACCCTAGAAGCTAGCCTATGATTGTTGTTGTCCTACAGACTAAACCCTCTGGTTTATATAAACACCGGAGGGGGCTAGGGTTACACAGAGTCGGTTACAAGGGAGGAGATCTACATATCCGAATTGCCAAGCTTGCCTTCCACGCAAAGGAGAGTCCCATCCGGACACGGGACAAAGTCTTCAATCTTGTATCTTCATAGTCCAATAGTCCGGCCAAAGCATATAGTACGGCTGTCCGAGGACCCCCTAATCCAGGACTCCCTCACTCATCACGTTGATCGAACGGCTAAACAGGCGTATGATTTCTCTAAGAAATCATCTGGCTGATTTGTAGCAGCTGCCTTTGATTAAACGTATCAAGATTCGGACGCTATTATGTGAGCTGACTACGGGTTTTTCTGAGGGGTTTTTAGTGCATGCTACGACGTGTCTCTGTTCGTCGTTGTTCACTAAGCGGATCTACCTGGTAGGAGCGTGCATGCACGTAACTCGTTTACCTTTTTTTGCCTGAAGTAGCTTTTGTAGCATGCGCAGCCATTATTTGACCCTTTATTTTTTTTCAATTTTTTTTCATTGTATTTTTTGTACGTGGGGGCTTTCTTTTGCATTTTGTGCTCATTTCAAGGTAGTGCACTTGTTACAGAAAAATGCATCATACTCAGCTCATTATTCTTCTTCGATGTGGATTGTTTGTCCTTTTTGTTTTTGTTTTCTCTAGTAGCTTTTTCTCTTTTATTTTGGTAACTGTTCAACACCAAAAATAAGGCGTATAGATCGCAATGAATTTTGAACATCAGATTTACAAATTCTCATTAGATGTAAAATGTGGTTAAGTCTCAGCTAATTTCCTGTACAATTCATACGCCCATATTTGTGTTTTCCGGCCACCTTTTCTGTCTTTTAGCGGTGTGCCATGTTTATATGTCACATGAAGTCCACCCCCCCCCATAGTGTTTGGGTTGCTGTCCCTTTCTGTCCGGTCCATGGGTGGGATGTGTTTACTTCTGTGTGGGTTGCATTTTATATGTTGTGTGAAGAACCATTTCATTTTGTGTTTTTTCGAGAAGTTGGTGGAAACAAATGAGAGGGAGAGAGTAGTGATAGAGAGATGCGTGATATGTGAGGTTTAATCATTCTCCATTTTCTCTTCGTCTCGTCTATTAATTAGTTTCTCACTCACTTTATTTTTTTGTTTGATCAACTATTTTTCATTTAATTTTATTTTATATTGTTGTTGGGGAGGACAAGGAGTTAGGATTTCAAGAGAGCATGCGACTCACAACTGGGCCATAGTTTCTATCATCCCAATAGCAAAATCGTCACCGATTCACAACTAGGAAGTTGTTTGTTTTTCATCCCAATTGCAAATCCATCATTGACTCGTAACTGGGCTCATAATATGTAGTTGTCCCAGTTGCAAGTTCACCCTCGACTTGCAACTCGTATCATAATTTCATATAGTTATCTCGGTTACAAGTCCAACCTCGACTCGCAACTATGTTTGTAGTTTGTTTTATCCCAATTGCAAGCCCACCCTTGACTCGCATCTGGGCATGTGTTTTGTCTTTCATCTCAGTTGCAAGTCCATCATTGACTCGCAACTGAGACTGTAGTTTGTTTCATCCCGGTTGCAAGTCGACCCTTGACTCACAACTGAGCGCATAGTTTCGTAGTTTTCCAAGTGGCAAGTCCACCTTCGACTCACAACTGGGCTCATAGTTCCCAGTTGCAAGCCACCCTCGACTCGCAACTAGGCATGTGTTTTGTTTTTCATACCAGTTGCAAGGGCACCCTTGACTCGCAACTAGTTTGTTTCATCCCAGTTGCACGTCTGCCCTTGAATCTCAACTGGGCTCATTGTTTCATAGTTGTTTTAATTGCAAGCCCATCCTTAACTCGCAACTGGGATCATAGTTTGTTATTGTCCCAGTTGCACTCCCAGTTACAAGCCCACCCACGACTCGCAACTAGCATGTGCTTTGTTTTTCATTCCAGTTGCAAGTCCATCCTTGACTCGCAACTAGTTTGTTTCATCCCTATTGCACGTCGGCCCTTGACTTGCAATTGGGCTAATTGTTTCATAGTTGTCTTAATTGCAAGTCCACTCGACTCGCAATTGGGATCATAGTTTGTCATTGTCCCAGTTGCACTCCCAGTTGCAAGCCCACCCACGACTCGCAACTAGCATGCGTTTTGTTTTTCATTCCAGTTGCAAGACTATCCTTGACTCACAACTAGTTTGTTTCATCCAAATTGCTCGTCGGTTGTTGACTCACAACTAGGCTCATTGTTTCATAGTTGTCTTAATTGCAAGTCCATTCCAGACTTGCAACTGGTAACATAGTTTGTTGTTGTCCCAGTTGCAATCGTAGTTGCAAACCCACCCATGACTCTCAACTAGCATGTGTTTTGTTTTTCATTCCAGTTACAAGTCCACCCTCGACTCGCAACGGGATGTGTTTTGTTTTTTATTTCAGTTCCAAGTCCACCCTCAACTCGTAACTCGCATCATTGTTTTATATACTTGCCTTGATTACAAGTCCATCCACGACTCACAACTAGACAATTAGTTTGTTTTATCCCAGGTGCAAGCCCACCCTTGACTCGCAAGTAGGCCTATGTTTTTTTCTTTCGCCCTATGTGCAAGTCCATCCTTGACTCGCAATTGGAACCGTAGTTTTTTTATCCCAGTTGCAAGTCGACTCTTGACTCGTAACTCGTAACTGACTCTTAACTCGCACGAGGTATCCCTCCACCATGAATAATCAAAGCAAGGAGGTTGTAGGATATTACTCCATTGAGGCCTGAACCTGGGTAAAACCCTCGTGTGATCTTCGATCTCATACTTCTAACCGCGCTTGGACCCCTACCGAGGGATCTCATGGTATTTTGCACCGTTAGTTGACATGCTAGGCATGGGTGGCGTCGGCTGGAGACTAATTGGATCTTGTACGTCTTTGGGCGGCCTTTTGCCGAGAGAGGGGGCTTAACTTTCGGCTCCCTCACATTCACCACCGACGGCGCAGGCTAGGTGAACATCATCCCACCGGCCCACCCTACACGCATGATAGGCAATGTAGCAGTCACCATCACTACTAGGGAAAACCCTAGTAGTAGCGCGGGTTTAATGCCCACTAGTAGCGCGGGACACCGCGCTACTAGTAAGGCGCTACACCTATTCCTCAGCGGTAGCGCGTTCGACACACGCTACTGCTAAGACATATAGCCGCAGCGTTTGTTCACTCCCGCGCTATTGCTAATATAGCTAGTAGTAGCGTGTTTACTCTCCATTGCTACTAGTATTCTTTTTATCATTTTTTTAATTTTTGGTGTATTTATACGCCGTTATACAAATTTTTGGTACAATACCAACTATGAGGTTGTTATATCAAGATGTCCATAATGGTGTGTCAAATGAAGGTGGATTAGGTTCAAGTGGAGGCAACATGTGGGGCATGTCAAAAGTATACTACTAATCCAAACTTGATCTAGTTTGGACTAGTAGTACTTTCGATGTGCACCACATGTTGCCTGCACTTGAATCTAATCCGCCAACACAAGCTATTTAATCATCATCATAGTCATTACCACCAACAGTTGCTATTTAATCATCATAGTCATAGTGTAGCACACATCATCATCTTCAAACTTATTCTAACTAGCTAATCACCACCAACACTAGCTGCGGTAGCTATCTAATCACAACCAACACTAGATAATAATAATCATCATAGTCATTACCACCAACACTAGCTGTTTAATCATCATAACTCATTTCTAGCTAGCTAATCACTCTTGCTGCTCTCTTTCGGGTAAAATAACATAAAACATGTGTAGCACTCCTGCTTCATCAAGTTGGAGCATGCAGATGAACCTGTCTCCTAATCGTGGGTTGCGCTTCTGATTGCTTCCCCCTAGTACTTCTCTGCGATCGTTCACAATTTTGCTCCAGTCTTTCACTATTAAGCATTCCTCGCTATTAGAAATCCTGAATGCACTAAAGTGCATTGTAGGATATCTTGGCCATAAGCTAACAATTCTCATGCGACCTTAGTCTCGATCCAATGAGGCACAACATTCATTGGGAGTCCCTGTTGAAGCACATCGTATAGTAACATACTTAGCAATGAAGTTTAGCTTAAAAAATAATGTATGCAAAAGATGCACTGAGGAAAAATAGTAAAATCTTACCATCTTTCCTAAATAGATGTTATCGTAGTTCAGTACGAACACTATTGGTCGTACGTTTTGAGTACTAAGATTTTTAAGTCCAGGAAAATAATTTGTCTTGACAATATGAAGATCCTCAAGCCATGAAACGTAATGACCTATCTCCTCGCAGTTTAGTTCAGCCCCGGGACAGTGGACGGTCATTTCTACCAAGCGCCGGACATGTTTGCTTGAATGGAAATAAGCTGTCAATAGAAATTAGTTGTCAACTATTTTTGAATAAACAATATCAAAGACATAAATATGGTTGAGAAACTCACATAATGGTATAACTGGAGGCGTATGCACATCGACCCAGCTGTCTCTGTTACCTTCAATATCATCTTCGGGACGAATATCAAAGGTGATAAACATATCAGGCTCAAATGCATAAGCCTCACATAGTGCTTGCCAAGTTTTTATTCAAAATAGGTGTAGGTGTCTACGTTGTATAATTTTGCGTGGAAAGTATAACCATGCTCCGTCTTCGAGTAAACTCTCTTTACCTCCATAGTAGTTTTCATAGGACTGAAACCTATATTATCCAAGACAAAACTCTTGCATGGCAGGGGATACGCTAGTAGAATAGTAAAAGATTTAAATTATAAGTTGAAGCAAATGAAGCAGATGTCATGCTTAATTACAAAAAAAGACTTGTTGTTGTGACTTACTGTATCCACTTCGAAGTTCTCGTCCATCTTGATGCTGAAGCGCCTATCATCATCTAGGAAGATTCATGCAAGACAGGCGCGCCGACTTCACAGTATTCACAAATACCGAAATCCTTTTCGTCGTCAGACATTTCCTATGTTCATAGTTGAAACATTAATTGAAAATCGATCGAAGGAAACTACCAAGATACTCGACACACAAATCCGGGGCTCTCGATATTTCCTACATATTCTCGCACAAGTCATGCCAAAATTCACAGAAAAATCTGGCATGACCTTTGCTAAAATAGGACATATCGAGCGCCTGAAATTTGCCAAAACGGAAATGAATCAACACTCCGGCAAAACATAGGCCACTCGGAGGTGTAACCTGCAAACATGACCGGCCACTTGGGCAAGCACATATCCTATTTGAGCAACACAAGATATACATTTCAAAATATCTTATAGGACTCATATTGACATGAGCATTCAATAAGCAAAACCAAATCGTAAAATAAATAAGTATTCAAATTAGCATGCATTTAATAAGCAAAAGTAAATCATCTCATGCGTCCGTACATCATCGAATATTATCACTAATACATCCCGAATAGTATCATACATATAACATCACTAATACAACTAAAACCCTAGCGCACACGAGTATTGGTGCGGGCGGTGGACACCCAAAGAGAAGGAACCATCACAGGATCATACCTCCAGTGAGATCCCTGGAGAACCTGCCAGGTACTGGAGAACCTGTGCTCCAACTCAAACAAGTAGCGACGGACGTGCACGTCCTCCTCACTGAACGATGACATACCACCTCCACGAGGTCCTCGAGCCTCTGGACTGTCACTGGCCCACGCGACTGCCAACAAAGAAGGTTCGGGTCAACGACGGGCTGACTCCTCACCAAGGTGCGCCCCCGGTAGGTAATGCCTCCCAGTACCAGCCCGGCGGAGCCCAGTCCCAGACATGGCCCATCTGGTCAAGCAGGTGTCCTCCGCCGAGTCGATGACGACGAGGATGCGGGATAGGCATCGTCGATGTCGATGCGGGAATAATTACTTTAACTAATAAATGACAACAAATGTGACATGTTCAACTAGTTCTTACTAAAAATAAACTTATTATAAATAAAAATAAACTAGTACCTAATTAGTACCTAGTTCTTACTAACTAATTAGTACCTAGGAACTACTGCCCTAATTACCATCTAATTTAATGAACCTAGGGGTGGAAAGTGGTAGCGGATATCACAATTATCCAACTTAAAAGTGAAATAAGTGGTCAAATTTTACTCGTTTTATTATGCATTACAATAGTGTTTATTCATCAACATCATCTAAGAAAACATCTGAGCCGCATCCGCATCCGATTCGTTTCCACCCATAGATGAACCCTAACTAATTTGATGCAACTAAAATTTGAATAACCCTAGGCAGAGGTAGGGGACGGGGAGGAGCAGGCGTGCTCACCTCGGGTGCCTGCAGTGAGCGAGGGCAGGCGGCGCCGAGGTCGGGTCGGGCTCGGGCAAGGAGGGCGGCGTCGAATCCGGGGTCGGGGCGGCGTCGAGGGTGTGCGGAGAGCGACAGGAGAGCGCGCGGCGGCTGACGGGCGACAGCGGCGGCGACAACGGAGGAGTTGGATTTGGGGGAAGTGGCCGTGGGGAAGAACGAACCACGCGATTAAGTCAGAAGTATCAGTAGCGCATTCCAAGAAGTGCGTTGCTGCTAAGCTAGCTACAACGCGTTCCTCGATACGCGCTACTGCTATTCCTTTCTCTTTTTTCCCCTTTTTCATTTATTTTTCTTTATATTTTATTTTTTTTCCTTTCACCTTTTTCTATTTCTATTGCCTTTCAGCGTAAACGCGCTGCTACAAAGCAAGTAGCGGTAGCGCGGTTCGACGTAGATCGCTACTACTATGTGTAGCCTATCGGCTAAGCCATGGGAATTTTAGTAGTAGAGCTTTTATCTTCAGGCGCGCTACTGCTACAACTATATCTCTAGCGCCGTTTACATCAGCGCGCTACTGCTACTTAGCACCAGCGTGCTTTTTTAACATGTGCTACTGCTAAAGTTCTGTGTATAAGGTTTTCCCTAGTAGTGCATCAATAGTCGTGGCGACCTCCGATTGTGTTTGCCATGAATTTGGGACGCAGCATTGAGGTATTCTTTGACTGCGACGACCTCGTCATCGGGAATGTGCAGTCATACCCATTCAGCCTACGAAATGTTGGGGAACGTAGCAGAAATTCAAAATTTTCCTACGTGTCACCAAGATCTATCTATGGAGAAACCAGCAACGAGGGGAAGGAGAGTGCATCTACATACCCTTGTAGATCGCTAAGCGGAAGCGTTCAAGAGAACGGGGTTGAAGGAGTCGATTGTCGTGATCCAAATCACGGAGATCCTAGTGCCGAGCGGACGGCACCTCCGCGTTCAACACACGTACAGCCCGGTGACGTCTCCCATGCCTTGATCCAGCAAGGAGACAGGGAGAGGTTGAGGAAGACTCCATCCAGCAGCAGCACAACGGCGTGGTGGTGGTGGAGGAGCGTGGCAATCCTGCAGGGCTTCGCCAAGCACCTACGGGAGAGGAGGAGGTGTCACAAGAGGGAGGGAGGCGCCAGGGCTTCAGATGCGGCTGCCCTCCCTCCCCTCCACTATATATAGGGGCAAGGGAGAGGGGAGGGGCGCAGCCTTGGCCCTTCCTCCAAGGAAGGGTGCGGCTAGGGAGGAGTCCATCCTCCCCAAGGCACCTAGGAGGTGCCTTCCCCCTTTAGGACTCTCCCTTTCCCTTATCTCTTGGCGCATCGGCCTCTTGGGGCTGGTGCCCTTGGCCCATATAGGCCAAGGCGCACACCCCTATAGCCCATGTGGCCCCCCGGGGCTGGTGGACCCCCGGACCCCTTTCGGCACTCCCAGTACAATACCGATAATGCGCGAAACTTTTCCGCAACCAAAACAAGACTTCCCATATATAAATCTTTACCTCCGGACCATTCCGAACTCCTCGACGTCCGGGATCTCATCCGGACTCGAACAACATTCGGTAACCACATACAAACTTCCTTTATAACCCTAGCGTCCATCGAACCTTAAGTGTGTAGACCCTACGGGTTCGGGAATAATCGATACATGACCGAGGCGTTCTCCGGTCAATAACCAACAGCGGGATCTGGATACCCATGTTGGCTCCCACATGTTCCACGACGATCTCATCGGATGAACCACGATGTCGAGGATTCGATCAATCCCGTATACAATTCCCTTTGTCTAGCGGTATTGTAATTGCCCGTGATTCGATCGTCGGTATGCCGATACCTTGTTCAATCTCGTTCCCGGCAAGTCTCTTTACTCGTTCTGTAACGCATAATCCCGTGATCAACCCCTTGGTCACATTGTGCACATTATGATGATGTCCTACCGAGTGGGCCCAGAGATACCTCTCCGTTAACCGGAGTGACAAATCCCAGTCTCGATTCGTGCCAACCCAACAGACACTTTCAGAGATACCTGTAGTGCACCTTTATAGCCACCCAGTTACGTTGTGACGTTTGGTACACCCAAAGCATTCCTACGGTATCCGGGAGTTGCACAATCTCATGGTCTAAGGAAATGATACTTGACATTAGAAAAGCTTTAGCATACGAACTACGATCTTTGTGCTAGGCTTAGGATTGGGTCTTGTCCATCACATCATTCTGCTAATGATGTGATCCCGTTATCAACGACATCCAATGTCCATGGTCAGGAAACTGTAACCATCTATTGATCAATGAGCTAGTCAACTAGAGGCTTACTAGGGACCTGGTGTTGTCTATGTACCCACACATGTATCTGAGTTTCCTATCAATACAATTATAGCATGGATAATAAACGATTATCATGAACAAGGAAATATAATAATAACTAATTTATTATTGCCTCTAGGGCATATTTCCAACAGTCTCCCACTTGCACTAGAGTCAATAATCTAGTTCACATCGCCATGTGATTAACACTCACAGGTCACATCACCATGTGACCAACATCCAAAGAGTTTACTAGTGTCATTAAACTAGTTCACATCATCATGTGATTAAGACTCAATGAGTTCTGGGGTTTGATCATGTTTTGCTTGTAAGAGAGGTTTAAGTCAGCGGTCTCGCAACATTCAGATCCGTATGTACTTCGCAAATCTCTAGGTCATATTGTAAATGCTGCTTCCACGCTCCACTTGAAGCTATTCCAAATGGTTGCTCCACTATACGTATCCGGTTTGCTACTCAGAGTCATTCGGATAGGTGTTAAAGCTTGCATCAACGTAACCCTTTACGCCGAACTCTTTATCACCTCCATAATCGAGAAACATGTCCTTATTTACTCCAAGGACAATTTTGACGATGTCCAATGATCCATTCTGGATCATTCTTGTACCCTTGACTAACTCATGGTAGGCACACTTCGGTGCGGTACACAAGATAGCATACAATAGAGCCTACGTCGAAGCATAGGGGCGACCTTCGTCCTTTCTCTCTCTTCTGCCGTGGTCGAGCTTTAACTCTTAACTTCATACCTTACAACTCAGGCAAGAACTTCTTCTTTGACTGATCCATCTTGAACACCTTCAAGATTATGTCAAGGTATGTGCTCATTTGAAAGTACCATTTAGCGTTTTTTGATCTATCCTCATAGATCTTGATGCTCAATGTTCTAGTAGCTTAATCTAGGTTTTCCATTGAAAAACACTTTTCAGACAACCCTATATGCTTTCTAGAAATTTTACATCATTTTCGATCAACAATATGTCAACAACATATACTTATCAGAAATTCTATAGTGCTCCCACTCACTTCTTTGGAAATACAAGTTTCTCATAAACTTTGTATAGACCCAAAATCTTTGATCATCTCATCAAAGCGTACATTCCAACTCCGAGATGCTTACTTCAGTCCATAGAAGGATAGCTGGAGCTTTGCATACTTGTTAGCGTCTTTCAGGATTGTCAAAAACCTTCTGGTTGTATCACATACAATCTTTCCTCAAGAAAACTGTCAAGGAAACAATGTTTTGACATCCTATATGCAAGATTTCATAAATAATGCAGAATCGCTAATCCAATTCCAAGACTCTTAGCATCGCTACGGTGAGAAAGCCTCACCATAGTCAACTCCTTGAACTTGTCGGAAAATATCTTTAACGACAAGTCGAGCTTTCTTAATGGTGATACTTACCATCATTGTCTGTCTTCCTTTTCAAATCCATCTTTACCCAACGTCCTTACGACCATCAAGTATTTCTTCCAAAGTCATGGATCCTCTCTCGGATGTTATGGCCTCGAGCCATTCGTCGGAATCCGGGCCCACCATCGCTTCTCCATAGCTCGTAGGTTCATTGTTGTCTAGCAACATGACCTCTAAGACAGGATTGCGTACCACTCTGAAGTAGTACGCGTCCTTGTCAACCTACGAGGTCCGGTAGTGACTTGATCCGAAGCATCATGATCACTATCATCAGCTTCCACTTCAATTGGTGTAGGTGCCACATGAACAACTTCATGTGCCCTGCTACACACTGGTTGAAGTGATGGTTTAATAACCTCATTAAGTCTCCACCATCCTCCCACTCAATTCTTTCGAGAGAAACTTTTCCTCGAGAAAGGACCCGTTTCTAGAAACAATTACTTTTGCTTCCGGATCTGAGATAGGAGGTATACCCAACCATTTTGGGTATCCTATGATGATGTATTTATCCGTTTTGGGTTCGAGCTTATCACGATGAAACCTTTTCACATAAGCGTCGCAGCCCCAAACTTTTAAGAAACGACAACTTAGGTTTCTCCAAACCATAGTTCAAACAGTGTCGTCTCAACGGAATTACGTGGTGCCCTATTAAAGTGTGTGCGGTTGTCTCTAATGCCTAACCCATGAACGATAGTGGTAATTCGATAAGAGACATCACGGTACACACCATATCTAATAGGGTGCAACTATGATGTTCGGTCACACCATCAAACTATGGTGTTCCAGGCGGTATTTATTGTGAAACAATTTCCACAATGTCTTAATTGCGTGCCAAAGCTCGTAACTCAGATACTCATCTCTATGTTCATATCATAGACATTTTATCCTCTTGTCACGAAGATCTTTAACTTCACTCTGAAATTACTTGAACCATTCAATAATTCAGACTTGTGTTTCATCAAGTAAATATACTCAACATCTACTCGAATCATCTGTGAAGTAAGAACATAACGATATTCACTGCATGCCTCAGCACTCATTGGACTGCACACATCAAAATGTGTTACATCCAACAAGTTGCTATCTTGTTCCATCTTACTGAAACCGAGGCTTTTTCAGTCATCTTGCCCATGTGGTATGATTTGCATATCTCTAGTGATTCAAAATCAAGTGAGTCCAAATGATCCATCTGCATGGAGTTTCTTTATGCGTATACACCAATAGACATGGTTCGCATGTCTCAAACTTTTCAAAAACGAGTGAGTCCAAAGATCCATCAACATGGAGCTTCTTCATGCGTTTTACACCAATATGACTTTCATGGCAGTGCCACAAGTAAGTGGTACTATCATTACTATCTTATATCTTTTGGCATGAAAATGTGTATCACTACGATCGAGATTCAATAAACCATTCTTTTAGGTGTAAGACCATTGAAGGTATTATTCAAATAAATAGAGTAACCATTATTCTCCTTAAATGAATAACCGTATTGCGATAGACATAATCCAATCATGTCTATGCTCAACGCAAACACCAAATCTCGATGGTAGAGGGAGCGTGTGATGCTTGATCACATCAACCTTGGAAACACTTCCAACACATATCGTCAGCTCACCTTTAGCTAGTCTCTGTTTATTCCGTAGCCTTTTATTTCGAGTTACTAACACTTAGCAACCGAATCGGTATCTAATACCCTGGTGCTGCTAGGAGTACTAGTAAAGTACACATTAACATAATGTATATCCAATATACTTCTATCGACCTTGCCGGCCTTCTCATCTACCAAGTATCTAGGGTAATCCTGCTTCAGTGTCCGTTCCTCTCATTACGAAGCACTTAGTCTCGGTTTGGGTTCAACCACGGTTTCTTCACCGAGCAGCAATTGATTTGCCGTTTCATGAAGTACCCTTCTTGCCCTTGCCCTTCTTGAAACTAGTGGTTTCACTAACCATCAACAATTGATGCTCCTTCTTAATTTCTACATTCATGTGTCGAACATTGCGAATAGCTCAAGGATCATCATATCTATCCCTGATATGTTATAGTTCATCACGAAGATTCTAGCAGCTTGGTGGCAATGACTTTGGAGAAACATCACTATCTCATCAGGAAGATCAACTCCCACTCGATTCAAGTGATTGTTGCACTCAGACAATCTGAACACAAGCTCAACGATTGAGCTTTTCTCCCTTAGTTTGCTGGCTAAGAAAATCGTCGGAGGTCTTATACCTCTTGACGTGGGCACGAGCTTGAAATCCCAATTTCAGCCCTCGAAACATCTCATATGTTCCGCGACGTTTCGAAATCGTCTTTGGTGCCTCAACTCTAAACCGTTTAACTAAACTATCACGTAGTTATCAAGACGTGTATGTCAGATGTTCGCAACATCCACAGACGACGTTCGAGGTTCAGCACACCGAGCGGTGCATTAAGGAAATAAGCCTTCTACTGTCCGCATAATTGCTACTGTCAACTTTCAACTATATTTTCTCTAGGAACATATCTAAACAGTGGAACTAAAGCGCGAGCTTACGACATAATTTGCAAAGGGCTTTTGACTATGTTCAGGATAATTAAGTTCATCTAATGAACTCCCACTTAGATAGGCATCCCTCTAGTCATCTAAGTGATTACATGATCCGAGTCAACTAGGCCGTGTCCGATCATCACGTGAGACGGACTAGTCATCATCGGTGAACATCTTCATGTTGATCGTATCCTCCATACGACTCATGCTCGACCTTTCGGTCTCTTGTGTTCCGAGGCCATGTCTGTACATGCTAGGCTCGTCAAGTTAACCTAAGTGTTTCGCGTGTGTAAATCTGGCTTACACCCGTTGTATGTGAACGTAAGAATCTATCACACCGATCATCACGTGGTGCTTGAAGCATTTAACTTTCGCAACGGTGCACAGTTAGGGGAACACTTTCTTGAAATTTTAATGAGGATCATCTTATTTACTATCGTCGTTCTAAGCAAATAAGATGTATAATCATGATAAACATCACATGCAATCAAATAGTGACATGATATGGCCAATATCATATTGCTCCTTTGATCTCCATCTTGGGCTCCATGATCATCGTCGTCACCGGCATGACACCATGATCTCCATCATCATGATCTCCATCATCGTGTCTCCATGAAGTTGTCTCGCCAACTTATTACTTCTACTACTATGGCTACGGTTAGCAATAAAGTAAAGTAATTACATGGCGTTGTTCAATGACACGCAGGTCATACAATAAATAAAGACAACTCCTATGGCTCCTGCCGGTTGTCATACTCATCGACATGCAAGTCGTGATTCCTATTACAAGAACATGATCAATCTCATACATCACATATCATTCATCACATTCTTCTTGGCCATATCACATCACATAGCATACCCTGCAAAAACAAGTTAGACGTCCTCTAATTGTTGTTTGCATGTTTTACGTGGCTGCTATGGGTTTCTAGCAAGAACGTTTCTTACCTACGCAAAAACCACAACGTGATATGCCAATTGCTATTTACCCTTCATAAGGACCCTTTTCATCGAATCCGTTCCGACTAAAGTGGGAGAGACTGGCACCCGCTAGCCACCTTATGCACCAAGTGCATGTCAGTCGGTGGAACCTGTCTCACGTAAGTGTACGTGTAAGGTCGGTCCGGGCCGCTTCATCCCACAATACCGTCGAAACAAGATTGGACTAGTAACGGTAAGCATATTGAACAAAATCAACGCCCACAACTACTTTGTGTTCTACTCGTGCAAAGAATCTACGCAATAGACCTAGCTCATGATGCCACTGTTGGGGAACGTAGCAGAAATTCAAAATTTTCCTACGTGTCACCAAGATCTATCTATGGAGAAACCAGCAACGAGGGGAAGGAGAGTGCATCTACATACCCTTGTAGATCGCTAAGCGGAAGCGTTCAAGAGAACGGGGTTGAAGGAGTCGTACTCGTCGTGATCCAAATCACCGGAGATCCTAGTGCCGAACGGACGGCACCTCCGCGTTCAACACACGTACAGCCGGTGGCGTCTCCCATGCCTTGATCCAGCAAGGAGAGAGGAGTGGTTGAGGAAGACTCCATCCAGCAACAGCACAGCACAAGGCGTGGTGGTGGTGGAGGCGTGGCAATCCCGCGAGCTTCGCCAAGCACCTCACGGGAGAGGAGGAGGTGTCACGAGAGGGAGGGAGGCGCCAAGGCTTGGTGCGGCTGCCTCCCTCCCTCCACTATATATAGGGGCAAGGGAGAGGAGGGCGCAGCCTTGGCCCTTCCTCCAAGGAAGGGTGCGGCTAGGAGGAGTCCATCCTCCCAAGGCACCTAGGAGGTGCCTTCCCCCTTTAGGACTCTCCCTTTCCCTTATCTCTTGGCGCATGGGCCTCTTGGGGCTGGTGCCCTTGGCCCATATAGGCCAAGGCACACACCCCTACAGCCCATGTGGCCCCCCGGGGCTGGTGGACCCCCTGGTGGACCCCCGGACCCCTTTCGGCACTCCCGGTACAATACCGCTAATGCGCGAAACTTTTCCGGCAACCAAAACAAGACTTCTCATATATAAATCTTTACCTCCGGACCATTCCGGAACTCCTCGTGACGTCCGGGATCTCATCCGAGACTCCGAACAACATTCGGTAACCACATACAAACTTCCTTTATAACCCTAGCGTCATCGAACCTTAAGTGTGTAGACCCTACGGGTTCGGGAATAATGCAGACATGACCGAGACGTTCTCCGGTGAATAACCAACAGCAGGATCTGGATACCCATGTTGGCTCCCACATGTTCCACGATGATCTCATCGGATGAACCACGATGTCGAGGATTCGATCAATCCCGTATACAATTCCCTTTGTCTAGCTGTATTGTACTTGCCCGAGATTCGATCGTCGGTATGCCGATACCTTGTTCAATCTCGTTCCGGCAAGTCTCTTTACTCGTTCAGAACACATCATCCGTGAGCAACCCCTTGGTCACATTGTGCACATTATGATGATGTCCTACCGAGTGGGCCCGAGATACCTCTCGCTTAACGGAGTGACAAATCCAGGTCTCGATTCGTGCCAACCCAATGCAGACACTTTCGAGATACCTGTAGTGCACCTTTATAGCCACCCGATTCGTTGTGACGTTTGGTACACCCAAAGCATTCCTACGGTATCCGGAGTTGCACAATCTCATGGTCTAAGGAAATGATACTTGACATTAGAAAAGCTTTAGCATACTGAACTACGATCTTTGTGCTAGGCTTAGGATTGGGTCTTGTCCATCACATCATTCTCGCTAATGATGTGATCCCGTTATCAACGACATCCAATGTCCATGGTCGAAACGTAACCATCTATTGATCAACGAGCTAGTCAACTAGAGGCTTACTAGGGACATGGTGTTGTCAATGTACCCACACATGTATCTGAGTTTTCTATCAATACAATTATAGCATGGATAATAAACGATTATCATAAACAAGGAAATATAATAATAACTAATTTATTATTGCCTCTAGGGCATATTTCCAACACGAAACTCAGGATCGACATACCAACCGGAGGTCTACCAGTGCCTACAACACCAGCTCGACGGCAATATCGATGTGCGGTCACCCACGCTGGACCGCCGCCTCTTGCTCGTGGATTCAAAGGACAGCAGGGAAGCGCTGGAGCCTGAAATGTACGAGCTCAAAACGCCAAGTAGCCTAGATTCCATAAGGTTGGATCTACTGGCCAAAAATTCACAAATGGTCGGTATGATTTACAACAATTATCACATCGACCATTTCCAGGAGCATTGTTTCCTCTATGAGCTCATCTAGAATTGCAGCGTCGATATGGTAGATCTAATCACGTTCTACGATTACGAGAACAACGACGAATGACAAGACTCGAAGCATGGCGACACGGCTGAGGAGGACGCGACACCACTGTCAAAAGCAAAAGCTGGAAGAGATAGCCACGAGTCACCGAGAAATCAGAGCCTTGACCGGGAGCTAGAGGTTGGCGCAACGGAAGATGCCCGGGGAAGGCCGTAGAGTAATACATCCCACAGCCAATCTCGCTGCACCAAGTCATGCTGGCAGAAGCGGGAGATGAAACAGCCGACCAAGAAGCAACAAGGTCGGCCACCACGACCGTGTCCCTGGCACTAATAGCAGAACGCACATCCATCGAGCTCCAGACCACTGGTTCCGGGGACGCAAACACTCTAGACACCGAACCTCAGGAATTCTTCACTCCGGGGGCCATAGAATCCATACTAGGCGGCACTACAACAACACCGCCAACCATGATGACTCGGGCCATACGACGCGTCATCGCGCCCGTAACAAGGCAACAATCACATTAAACTATCAAGGGAAGCCAAAAGGATATGCGCGCTAAAAATACAAGTACGGGTTCAAAAAGACGCCCTCGAGACCGTCGCTAGCCAACAGGCTGCAACTAACCTTGAGCCTAGACGTTGGGTGCATCGAAGAGCATAGGCCAATGCCCGTTGTAGTGCATCCCATGACCGCGAGGCAGTAAAGGGACTCGAGGAACAGAGCAACATGAACAACCCTCCCACACAAACCCACCGAATTCAAGCAGCAACAACACTGCTGGATAGACTACGTACAAGCGATGTTGGGCAACCGACTCTTCAGGCAGAACTCATCAGGGTGATCCACCGGACGGCATAGCTCCAAGGCAATGCAACCAAATCACGGGACAAACTAGCTGGAACATAGAGCGTCCTGTCAGAGTGTCGGTAGCAGAGGAACTACCCTGCTATCAGCATAAGAGGTCCTCTAAAGGCTAGGAGGTCATAATAGTACAGGAGGCCGGAGACCTCCATGAACAAATAATGGAAGCAAGACAAGAAACCATGGTGTGACGGTCCACGACCGTCTATGCTTACGTCCAGATCTCAACGATCACATGCGAGCCGACACCATGGAATGCTACAGGCCAGGTTATGAGGCTCCGGTTCCGCGGTTTACGTCAGGCATCACACCACCGTGCTTCGGATACGAAGTGATCACACACCAATTCCCGCAGCCATTTATCGTACGAGGTGTCGTAAAATATCCAGGGGACACTAAGCCCGACCTCTAGCTCAGTGACTACGTTGCAGAAATAGAGATGGCACATGACGATATCGACAACACATTGCGCCATGTCCCGTTATGTTTCTCCTGATCAGCATCGTCATGGCTAGACGGACTACCGCTCGATTCCATATATACATGGGTGGATTTCGAGCATGACTTCCTCAACAACTTTGAGGGAACATACCAGAGGCCCAAGAGCGGCGTCGACCTCCATTGATATTATAGGAAGACAAAGAGTCAGTCTGCGACTGCATTACCCGCTGGCTCAAGAATATGAACGCACTCACGAACATTTCCGTTGAGACAGCTATAGATGAAGGAAATATGCCCTAGATGTAATAATAAAGTTGTTATTTATATTTCCTTATATCATGATAAATGTTTATTATTCATGCTAGAATTGTATTAACCGGAAACTTAGTACATGCGTAAATACATAGACAAATAGAGTGTCCCTAGTATGCCTCTACTTGACTAGCTCGTTAATCAAAGATGGATAAGTTTCCTGACCATAGACATGTGTTGTTATTTGATAAACGGGGTCACATCATTAGAGAATGATGCGATGCACAGGACCCACCCGTTAGCTTAGCATTATGATCGTTAAGTTTTATTGCTATTGCTTTCTTCATAACTTATACATATTCATCTAACTATGAGATTATGCAACTCCCGAATGCCGGAGGAACACCTTGTGTTCTATCAGACGTCACAACGTAACTGCCTGATTATAAAGATGCTCTACACGTGCGGCAATAAAGAATCTCGGGCAAGTAACATACCGTTGACAAAGGGAATAACGTATGTTGTTATTGCGGTTTGACCGATAAAGATCTTCGTAGAATATGTAGGAACCAATATGAGCATCCAGGTTCCGCTGTTAGTTATTGATCGGAGATGTGTCTCGGTCATGTCTACATAGTTCTCGAACCCGTAGGGTCCGCATGCTTAACGTTCGATGACGATTTGTATTATGAGTTATGCGTTTTGGTGACCTAAGTTTGTTCGGAGTCCCGGATGAGATCACGTACATGACGAGGAGTCTCGAAATGGTCGAGAGGTAAAGATTGATATATTGGAAGGTGGTATTCAGACATCGGAATGGTTTCGAGAGGTTCGTGTGTTTTACAGGAGTACCGAGGGGTTACCGGAACCCCCCGGGGTAAGTATTGGGCCTACATGGGCCTTAGTGGAGAGAGAGAGGGGAGACCACAAGGGGTGCCCCCCCATGGGAGTCCGAATTGGACGAGGGGAGGGGGCGGCGCCCCTGACGATTTCCTGGACGAGGGGGTACTCACCACGTCGTCTCCCGACCAGCTAGATCGGGCCGAGGACCCCCCCCCCCCTCCCCCCACGGCGGTTCATTCATGGGCCACTTCGGGCAGCCCACGCCGCATACAAGGAAGATCCCACGAGACTTGGCGCCCAAGACAAGGATTCCTCTAAACCCTAGACCTACGGTGCATATAAACCGAGGCCAGGCTAGTCAATAGACAACCTCATATTCATTACTACAATATCGTGATAGATACATGTACTCTATACTACACCCATATGAAAACAATCAAAAGCAGCATATAGGGTATTATCACTTCAAGAGAGCCTGAAGCTGGGTAAAATCCCGTGTCAATGTTACCATCGCTCCAAGACGCCTAGCTTAGGACCCCTACTACAAGATACGCCATATATAGAACCGACATTGGTGCTTTCATTGAGAGCCTGCTGGGTGTTCGTCGCAGATCGATGGAATCAAAATCAACGATCAGGTGCTATTTTTTCAACTAGATCGGTTTTGCATAAGGTTGTTTGTTTGCAACCAAATTTTCTTGCCATCTATCTTGTTTTGTCTACAGATAAAATTATAATCAGCAGAAAATTTGACGGCAACAATGTAGCCAACATGATTCGGTTCGCTGAATCTGATTTGACATCACGGCTGGCTCCTCGAACAATTAAACAAAAACAGCAGGGATAGGATGGCGGGCCGCAGCCGAGCTGCGCTGCGGTGGCAGCGAGCGGACCGCTCCAAAAAGATGTCCACGGGGACAAGAACTAGGGCAGCACCCAGCCAGATGAAAAGGAAACCCACATGTGGACGGATTCCGGCCGGCCTGGGACTCCATGGTGGTAAAAACCGATCCTGAATCATAAAGCTGCCCAAGCTAAGTATTTAACTGCCAAGCATTAAATCGGTTCTAGTTTTCTACTACGTTGCGCCATCTAGTATTACTTTCCTTCCCACGTACTAAAACTTAGAGCAATCTAACTTTGGTACTACTAGTTGCAGTACTATACTTATTAATTGGTCTGCTCAAGTGCTATGATGAAGCTCTAGGCTCTCTCAACCACGTCACTGATAATTCGGACACAGTCCCGACCTGCGTTAATATCTGCATGCCACTATTCCGTTGTGCCATTTGATCGACCTCCGCTCAGGCCGCATACCTTTAATAAGTTGTTTTGCATAAATTAATTATGCCAATTTTTTCCTAATATATATGTATTATTTGTTATTATTTTGGGACTGCATTATTTTACATGTGCAGGTAATCGACTTCGACTTTGTCACGCGGCCGCCTCGGCACGCCGACGTCGTCATCCCGCCTCCGATGTTGAAAGTGTGCTAGTCTAATCCGGCTACCTCTCACGCTGGCCCTCTAGAGCACTTCGGTGCAGTTTTTATTCCTCTGGCTTCATCCGGAGTATCTCTACTCTCTACTACTACTAATATAATGCCCGTGCGTTGCCACGGGCTTTTGAAATATTTTGCTGAAGTTATATAAAGATAATGTATGTTAAATTTCACAGGTAGAGACAATATAACACAGACACCATTGCATAATACTTGAAGTCGAGAGACCCCTCTCCCCTCCCTCCTCCTGGGTCGCCCCGCGCGCTACCGGGAGGAAACTCTAGCCGCCGTCGGCAGGGTCCCCCTCCTTCTCCTCCTCCCCCTCGCCGCCGCAAGAGGGCGTGGCCAGGCGAAGCCTGGTCGGCGGTGGCGGCGGGGAGATCTCGACCTCTCGCAGCTGGCTCTCTTGAGGGCCAAGGCGGCTGGGCAAGGGTGTTGCGCTAGACGGTGGGCGCGGTGGCACGCCGGAGCAGTTCACGGCGGCGGCATGGTGGCGGCGTGGCGGGCGGCGTGCAGGGGTGCGCGCTTGGGGGCTGGATGTGGTCACGGCTCCGCCGGATCTAGCCCTCCGAGCGGCGCGGACCATGGGCGGCTCGGGCGGCGAGCGGCCTCCTCCGTCGTGGCCATCTTGGCTGGTGGAGGGGGCGGCACAGTGGTGGTGGTGGTGTGCCCTTCTCCCCTGCTGCTCATTAGTCCGTGCTCATCGACCGGTGGCGAGTGTGTGGCCGGACGATGGGGGCTGGGGGTGCTCCAGGGAGGGAGGTAGGGTGCTTCCCGGCCTTGCCGTCATGCACGACGGTGGCCCTAGTCCCCGGTGCGCAGCCTGGCTCGTCGTCGCTGACGGTAGTGCCCCACCCCTAGATCTGGTCGGCTCATCCCTGATCTCGTCAAGGGGCTCACTTTGGGGGTGGAAGGAGGGGCCTTTTGCCCCTCACCGGTCAGTGGTGGCTATGGGCTGTGGTGATGGGTGGAGGTGGTCCTGGACGCCGGGGCGGCGGCCTAGGTAGTAGGAGCGGCGGCGCCCGTGGGCGGGGCGCGCGGCTCGGGTGCTGGCTAGCGGCCATGGCCGTGAGCGAGATGTAGCGGCTAGCTTTTGGCGTTCGGTAGTGGGGATGGCCGGCCTGTTTTGGTTGTGCATACCCTGTTCCTGGAGTAGTGCTTACCAGGGTGAAAACTTTGTTTGCCTTCGGCCGACTGACGGCGGCGGCATCTGTGGGCGTCGTAACCTTCCTGGAGGCTCCGTCGTGGCTGTTCTTGATGCTCCGGGACGCTCCGGGTGAATACCCTGATCCTTTGGATCGGGCGGTGGCGGCGCTACGACGTCGTGATCTTCTTGAAGACGCTGGTTTGGAGGCCCCGATCTGTCGATGTTCGGCTGCTCCTCTTCGTGGTGTCACGTTGAGAGCTTCTTCGAAAATAGCGATGATTTATCTTCCAACCTATAGTGTGCTAGGTTCTGCTTGGAGTTGTAGATTTTCTCCAGCACTTATGTATCCTGCCCCGGGTGTGTGTTGTATGCAGTGGTTTGTGGTTGATCGATGATCATTGCTTTATATATAAAGCAGGGCGGAAGTCTTTTTCGGCAATAATTGAAGTCTATGTGAGATGATATTTCTAAAGCATCATTAGAATCCATCATTTTTTATCTCTGGTGAACAAAGTGGAACATATATAAGGACAGACTAACACATTTTTTATTTGCAATAAAAAACTGGATACTGCTAATTACATATAAATATATAAACATATACAAATGATATTTTATACTCTCTATGCACAGTATATTTGTCGCTAGAAGTTTATAGTACAAAGTTCGCCATGTACAATTGTTTCTTCTTTTTCCTAAACTACCCTCCCACCTCTTCCACTCTCTCGCCCACTCGCCCACTCTCTGTCTCGCTGAGCCGAATCCCTCGCCTGCGTCGCCGGCGCCTCTCCCTAGCTCGCGTCGCCGGAGCCTCTCCCTCGCCCGCATAGCCGGCGCCTCTCCATTGGCTCCGTCGCCGTCGCCAAGATCTCATTTTCCATCGCTGCTGCTCATCTAGACTTGATTTGATTCACCCACCCCCGTCTCTTCTCCCTCTCTGACCCCGTCTCCATTAGCAGGACGACGCCATGGAAGGGCCACCATGACCAGGAGCAGGACGACGCCTTGGAAGGTTCACCAACAGCAGCAGCTACGGTCCGGTCTTCAACACTGACAGGGATATGGACATGGCGGTCCGCCATGGAATGCCTGGAGCTCGTCATGGAGGGCCCTCCTCTCTCTTCCCCTCCCTCCACTCTGTTGGTTGGTTGGACGGAAGACCACCGCTCGTCTGGCTCTGCTTCTTCCACCGCTGCTCCCCTCCCACCATAGTGCCAGAGACGTTGTGCCAAGCACGGAAGGTATCACCCTCCTCCCTATTTGCTTGATTGCTGCAACTTATCTTCAGATATGATAAAACTGTAGAAATCTGAAACTGCAGAAAACTTCAGAAATCTTTAGAGTTCCTTCTTCAGAAACTTTTATTCTGGCTCAGTTTGTACAGATTTTTATGTACAGTACGCAAAATCACATGACTGCTGAAAATGGGCCGTCGTATATACCTTTACAAGGTTGGGGGAGGCATGGTCAGCGTTGGTGTATTTTTAGTTTGTACTGTCATAATTTTCAGTTTGTAAAACTGAGAAGTGTATTTTCCATTTTGAAAGTGAGATCTGCTTGCACTATCATTACAGTAATTTTCAGTTTGTAAATGACTGTTAATTAATGGGTTTCTTGTCTGGAATTAGATTCGGGCAGCCGTCTCGATCCAGAGTGCCATCGTGCTTGTAGAATTGTAGTCGTTCCTTCTTGTAGGAATGGAGCTAAGCTACCATCCCAGAAATGCAGTTACTCTTTACGTTGTTTGAGCAGAACCCAGTGAAGCTGTAGCCTAATACAGCACATTTGTTACTATGCTCCTCTACTATTGCACTATCCATGTAATCACTTTGAATTGCATTGCTCCTTTTCCTGTTGCTAGCCGAGGTGTCTGACAGTTTTTTTGTTTGCTGAAAAAATCAGATCATGTGTCGTTTGTCAAGGAAATCGCTGTGATTGTTCGCCCGGAGCATCTTATCTTTTTGTTGAATGTGCTTCAGGCATGAGGCATGACTTCACATATCTGAGTAAGAGTTTTCATTTCCAAGGATTCTTCAGTCGTACCAACAGACCCTTTGTCATGCAAGTTGAAATAATCTAATAATTATTACACTTTTAGATTAGAGAAGAGAAAGATCCAGGGCCTCTTTGATTCGTAGGATTTTGAAAACGTAGGAATAGGAAAAGTGTAGGGTTGGAGTGGCATGCCCATTTGAATCCTATAGAATTGGCAATGATTGTTTGATGCCACGGGAAAAACAAAGGAATTGTAAAAAGAGGTTGGAGTGGATGTTAAATTTCCTATGAAATGTAGTACAAAAGATTCCATAGGAAAAATTCCTATGGGATCCAATCCTATGAATTTAAGGACCAACATAGGAAAAAATCCTAAGGATTTCAATCCTCCAGAAATCCTATAAAATTCCTTTGAATCAAAGAAGCCCCCCAGATATTTTCATACCTAGAGGAACTCGCCTTCTTGATGCTCCTTGCTTACATGAGGTAGTCCTCGGGAATTTTTCCTCCAGGTCTGGCTATTTTGATCCTTTGCTATCTGTGATGGGAGAAGGGAGAGCAGGGAGGGGGGAGGGATAGCAGAGGAGGTTAGTATAGGTAGGCCATGGGGAGGACAACTGGGCATCAAATAATAGCTTGTTCCAGTTATATCATATGTTGCTGTATGGAGCAGCTCTCCTTCCTTTTTCCATCAAAAAGATGTCAAAGATCAGAACTCACTAAAACATTAAATTATCGTATTAATTAAATGAAGAACTTATCATTGCTTATATGCCAAGATTAGTTACCACAATAAGAAATTCATGGCATACACACTAACATCTCTACTATTAAAGTGGTAACGGTGAACAGATAACAAAGTGTTTTTGTTCACTTATTTCTCATTGAAAAATAATGCTTTGGTCTTTCCTGATACTTATTTGGTCGACATGTACTTTTTTTCCCATTCTTAGCTCTTTTTGTATGCTTTAATAGTTTGTACAAATACTAAATTCCATATATTGGAAGTTATGTACAGTCTCGATACACTATTTGCAGGTCTAATATCTGGGAGTTCGAACAAGTTGGATGAATTTCTCAATTCCAGTTTCTCTATGTTTATCCAATGCCAAAGGTAACCAATATTAGTTTTGGATGCGTGAAAACAGTTTGCCGTAGACATTATTAGAGAACAAACGCTAACACATTTCTTTGATAGGCAGTAACCAGTAAATAACTTACGGCAATAGTACAACACATATATGTACAGGTATGCTCTTATTATTGCTCATCACATTCGATATCCAGTGAGGAGTTTATTGTAATTTTGATTGTCGTCTCATAAGTAGAGCCATGCTTTACTGAATTTGTGACCACAATGTTCAATTGCCTTACCCCAACAACAAAAATCATGATAGCTGCAATATATCTGTTTGTGCATTTTGGATTCGTTCTTCTGTGGCTGCAGCATCAGACCTTTTTTCCTTACAAGTAAAGATAAATCTAAAATTTTAAATGTGAAAACATCTAATTTTCTGTAATAAGATATTGTGATTCAGATAGCTAGTTCAATTTTACTCTAATATGTTTGGCCTTCAGTATGCCTTGAAAAAGGGTAATATGTTCTTTACAGGATAAAGATCATTGCTGGATGGAAAGTTCAAAAAAAAAGAGATCCTACCTTGAAAAAGGCTAATATGGAAGAGCCTGGAAACAAATATCACCCTAATCATGCCTTCTCATTTATCCAACCAGAAACCTTCTCTAACAAGGCACGGCCCTGTCCAACGGTGGCACATTTTTCGCTCGGGCATGCCATGTTGGCATGAGAAATAATCTCAAGAGCATCCTATTTAACCAAAAATGTTACCATTCCAGATTACTCAACGCGTTGAATAATCTCATGCCATGCAGCTAGTTGTATCCTATGCGGACATGCATCTGCTGTTAAATTAGAATTCATCACAATAACAGAAACGCAAATTGCAAAGAAAGCACATATGTTTGTGTCACGGTAAGCAGCCAATTAGTACAAGCTTCCACATTATGCAAAACTGCAATACACATATATTATTACCGATATGCGATATTCTCTTTACATGTAGAAGGTAGATTGCATCGTCATAGAACGTATAGAAAAATTCAATGCTTACAGACTTACCTTCCCATGGTTCTTTCTCAGGTCAGAAGAGATGAATAGGCTTCCACCGGATCCTTAGCTTGGTGTAGCCTCAACTGCTTGCTCAGGACGATTGCTTAGGATGACGTGGAGCCTCCCGCGGCAGTAATCCCCGGATCTCCACACCCCTGACCCGGCGTACATCGGTGCCTCCATGGCTGTTTAACAGGATGAAGAGGGGCACTGGAGGAGGACCATGGCAGCGGTGAGACCCAACCCGTCGCGGCACCTAGTGAGCAGGCGCACGGGCACACCAGTAAAGCACAGCACGGCGGCGGCCGTGTCCTCCGTCTCAATGCTTCAGCCTTCAGCCGGGCGTCACCACATAGTCACGCAACGACCTGCACTCCATGATAACCTCTCGATTCCGCCGCCCCCGAATCTCACGGTGTCGAGGTGGCCACGGGAAGGCTCTCCGGAGTGGTTTAGGAGAGGATCAGGGGGTGTGGAGATCTGGGTGGAGGTGGTTTGGGAGAGGATCGGGGGTGAGGGGGGATCTGGATAGGATGGAGACCGTGAAAGGAAACCAAAAACATAGGTGATTTTCTCCTTATTTTTTCATGCGGAAGAGAGGTGGAGTCAAACGTTTTCTCTATCTCTTCTCTATCTCTATCTCTATATACTTCTATATATCTATATCTATATCTATATATCTATATACTACCTAAAATAAACGTAACGTTCCCTCTCCCCTCTTACGTTTCGTCCAACCCCTTCGTTTAACTCCCTCGTGCGTTCCCACCTCCCACCGTTTCTATCCCCAACCCATCTGGTTTTCTATTTATTAAATCGGTTTTTATCTGGACTGCCAAATCATATCAATCAGATCTTTGGTAATTATAACGCAATAAAGGTCACATGGAAAGGACTCAATTCACGGTGGGCAATCCTGCTAACTCAATCGCATTCAAAAAGAATGGAAGGAATCAATCAAAAGGAATGTATCAATTGTGTTCGTAACAGGTACTCCTATTTGGTAACAGAATAAAATCACCGGGAAGTAATCAATCACGGATGAGGCATAACACCATCTTTCCTTGTTGGTACAGATCTCCCTCTCCTAAGCAATCCATGGGCCCTTCCAGAAAATGTACGCTCGAACTTAAAAGGACCTAGCTCCTCGTTCACCAAACTTTTTTTCTTTTTTGCGGAACTTGTGGCGATGGACGAACGAGGGCGGTTGCGGCGGCGGACGAACTAAGGGAGCAACGGCGGCATACGTGAGCCCTCATCTCCTTTCGGTTCCAGATCCATGGCATGGCAGTAGTAATGGTCCTCCTCGTCCTCATTCACCCTGGTAGGAGACCATGTCTGAGCGCCGTAGGAGGTGGCCGGCGTAGTCCCCAGCAGGGGAGAGATGGGGCAGGCCGCCCCTCCTCACGGACGCACCAAAACGAGCGTCTCACACGCGGCATCGGTGGAGGAGACGTCCACCGTCTCGCGCTCAGCAGCGGGAACAACAGATGTGGCTGTCCTCGTTCAGCCTTAATTCAAGGTATGTGGGAGACACACAACCACAGTGAAAATCTTTTTCTTCTTTTTATTTTGATTTTGGTAGATCTCAATAAATATGCAAGTGCTCTACCTCTACTACATCATATCAACGTCAGTTCTGTATGTAAATTCTCTACTAAGAACGAAAGTTCATTGGTGACAGGCTGAAGCTGATTTTAAGATTTTAATATGGCCAATTAAGCTGAACTAATATTGTGTGTTGACTTAAAAACACATACACAACCTAAACTTTACATATTATGTGGGACAGTAGTGTGGCATCATCTTTTCTGTTATCGACATTTTTGTTAACCAGATCGTTAGTTGTCCTACTTAATTCCTAACTAACTCATCATATTGCTCTTGATTTTAGTCATGCTTGGAGCTTTGGTCTGCAGCTACATGAGATCACAGAGCATGTTTTAGGCTAATGGTAAAATTGGAAGTTGGAGGTGATTACATCATATGCTTTGGCGTTTAAGAGTGTAAAGCTTTCTGTGACTTGGCCTGAAGTTCAGATATTTTGTAGTTGATGTATATCTTCGGTAGATTCTTCTTTTTTCCTTTGGGTTTGGAATAGTGAGGGTTACGTTTTTTCAAAAAAAATAAGATTTCATTCTTCTATTTCACCATAGTTCATGTTTATATAGTTTTGAGAGGCACTTAACTTAGTTTTCCTTTTAAATTGATTGATTGTCAACAAAAGAGATGAAAATAATATTTCAAATTGATCAAAAAATGTGGAAACACAAGATTTTACAAAGAGAGCTCACACACGATGTCAATAATGAAAGCAGAGTGAAATGAAGGATAAAGAGAAAGATGTCGATTTAGTAGATTGCCTCTAAGGAGGCATGAGGATTGCATGTGAGGGGAGGAGAAGTGGACATTACCACAAAAAAAGAAGGAGAAACGGACATGATCAGTTTGCTACTATATGAATGGAGACCACATGCCATGACGTTTGACACACAATTCATAATGGATAAATTGTTTCATTACTTTATTTAATTTCTATTCCGTGGCAATGCACGGGCATTGAGCTAGGAAGGAGGAGCTCAAGGGAGCAAGAAAATATGAGAGGAAATATAAGTTTATTCATATAATTCACAAATAATTTTTCTTTATGAAAATCTTGTAATTGCACCATGTGTGAATATTTCTTATGTTAACAACTATGTGATTTTGTGCTTAAAATTCAAAGTGTGAGCGTGAGACGGATGAGGTATAAGCGAAGGTGGCGAACATTGTTTGGGGAGATGAAGATACGATGTTGCGGAAGAAGACGAGTGTTCGACTTAATGGTAGAGAACAAATCAACTACATTTCGTTAAAAAATGATGATGTATATATGCATGTAAATTCTAAAGGCGTACATCTATTGTCAGTCGAATTTTGTGTCCGTATTGAAAGCACGCGCAGTTAACTATTTTTCCTAATGATCATTCCTTGAAAATCGCCTTAACTATCCCATCTTTATTGTCTTAACAAATAAAACATATTTTTTTTGGTAAGTCAATAAGTGATTACGATATAAAATCACGGACTGGATTTACATTTATGTATGCAATCATGTAATATGGACAGGTAATTTGTGGGCTAATGTACCAGAACATTTACACCCCGTTGCAACGCACGGGCAAATTCCTAGTATTTGAAAAAAAATCGGTGGGGGAGGTGGATCGATGCGAGGGGTTGCGTGCGTGCGAGCGAACGAACGAACGACGTACGGACTCCTCCATTAGGAGTAGTAGTAGTATATATAGTAGTACAGTAGTAGAGATTAAACAACCAAACATATTCATCGCTAAGTGCATCCAGTCTAATCTACACAGAACACTACAGACCAATTGCAGCCTTAGATCAAGATCATTTAATTTAATTTAACGGTTAAGATTACACTAAGCCTCGCCCCAAACTGCGTTTAGCGATTTTCGTGGGTGGACGAAAACTCTGCCGCCCGCATTTGTTCAGCCATACGAGGAAAAAAAGAGGCAAGATACGATACAAGGTAACAACACGATTGGGGCGACGGTGCATCTTCCGCGGACGATAAGAGGACAGGGGAGGAGAAGGAGAGGCCTGGTGGCGGCTAAGGTGCTCGCTGGCGAGCGGGCTCCGGCGGCCGCCTAGCGCACGGAGTTGGATCGGGGCGCATCCCCGCGGCCATGGCTGTACTCGCTACGCCACCTGCCCAAAAGAACCGGCGCTCCCCGCCGCCTGCCTCTCCTACCCACGGGAAGCTACTGCTCCCTTCCTCCTCCGCCAGGCCCAAGAGCGCCCACCCCATTGCCCGGTCGGCTGCACCAGCGCCCTCCCCGCCGGCCCCGCGCCGTACCTGCCGCCTCCTCAATCTGTAGCCAGGGGACATGCCAGCGCCCTCCCAGTGGCCCTCGTCGGCGTCACCGTGTCGTATCCGCCATCTCCCCAATCTGCAGCCAGGGGACACGCCAAGAAGCTTCTGTCATGAGGCCGCCGCGCCGGAGGTCTTCCATCTCAGATTTGTTTTCTTTACGGTATTTCCTCAGTGATGTGATGCTTCAACTTTTCTTCCAGTGCTTCCCAAATTGATGTAACCAAGAGTATGTCGTGGATCATCATTTTAGATTCTGAAGTTTATTGTCATCTACCTTCTGAACTTTATTTGTCATTTTTCAGCGATGCACATCTTTACTATCAAGTTTATAGTAATCAAGTAGTCCTAAATTTTAAGTTTATATCAAACATTTATATTCCTGATTACAGGGTGTTGTCAAGAATTTCATCATGGCCACTGCTTTCCCACCGAGGTATTTGCCGCATGCAGCCATGCACAAGTGTCGTCAGTTGCATCTCCTCTGTGCGTTCCCGTCACTCCATGCCGCACGAGGATGCAGTCACCACACCCTTGAGTAGGTAATGCATCAATTGATAGCTTTTGTCCCTGCTGTGACTTGCATCTTTCTACCTTGCTTCAAATTTAATTTGACTGAATGCCAAATAAAGATCAACTTTATCTCTGATTGATTCATGGAAGTGCAAGCTGAATTATATTTGGGATACTCTGATTATTACTTGCAAGTTATATTCTAACAGAATGTCTTTGGTTTAACAACTTACAAGTGTTTCTTGTACTGATGTTAACCCCATAAAAAAGACTCCCAGGTGGACATCTGCTATAAATAATCAGGTACTTCTTTCTCATTATCAAATTCAAATGCTCAGTGAAACTATCCAATGGATGGACTGGTTGTTTAACACTGAATCATCAACACTTTATTCTTATCTTACCTCCTTCTTCCATTCACTGCAACATCTTTAGTGCATGCTTGTTACTTCTTTGAGTGCTTGAACATAAATATTGAGAAAACCCAATTTTCTATGGGCATGAATAATCTTTCGATTCATACATAAAATCAAAATGCGGTTCCAATTCCAGGAGGTATGGCATGATTTCTCTGCTGGTGTGTGTGTGTGTGTGTGTGTGTGTGTGTGTGTGTGTGTGTGTGTGTGTGTGTGTGTGTGTGTGTGTGTGTGTGTGTGTGTTTGTTTGTTTGTTGCCGGGTGGATTGCACGGCAGCGATGCCGGGAGCCAGGGGCCATTGGAAAAGTGAGATGCCAACGTCACTCAAAACGATCCTTGCCTGGTATTGACAGAATCATCCACAAATTAATTGATGGCATTGATCCTTGCTTGGCATGTGCTTGGCATTGACTGAATCCTACATTGGCGAGCTTGTCTCTCGACCAACCTCTTCGTCTTGATTTTTTTAGAAGCTAACTCACTTGAAAAGGAGGCCTGGATTACCTTATATTCAACATTGATCACATAGACTAGATATTTTTTTTACGGTGAAAAAGTTGGATAATTGAAAACCTATCCGAGAATCTTGCTGGTTTGTGCGCTCCAATTTGCATATAGAGAGGTTCAGATGTCTGGCCAGCTAGGCACTGCCTATTTCTCTAAACCTGAAAAATTCAAAAATCACTTTAATTTTCACTAACACAGCTAGGGCCAACACCCGCTATCAAAAGAGCCTCAACAGTGGACGGGGTGGCGGAGTAGTCACATACCCACAATACAGTAACTGCTAGCTATACTTCTGGAGCAAATTCTTTGTCGTAGTCATCAGGCCACAGATGGCGTTGCCGGGATACACGCCAAGGTCTCCGGCCATATAGGCCCGTGAGGGATCCAGGGTGTTGCTCTATGCAGCATCATGACCACAATGGTGTCTTTGTTTTGAAAATACTATTTGAATGGCATCACAACATTGAGTACACATGTTTTTTCAACAGTTGCTTTATTTTTATACAATGTGAATCTCCCTGGGTTAGCGCTTGAGACGTGCGTTACACACACGATTTATTGTTGTTGCTGTTTCCCACGAGGTACTTGATAAAAAGTGCTCGGCGTGTGGCGCTCTTCAATGACTTGTTCTCTTTTGAAGAGCAAGCAGTAGAGCATGAGAGCGCCGTGATCCTCCAAATTCCTGCTCGCTTCTATACCCGTATATCTGTTATTTTTGACTTAGTTTATTCCCTTGAGTGCTACATAAGAGGTGTCTTTGCAGAGCTTAAGAGCAATTTATTTGGTTGGAGCAAACTAATACTGTATTGTAAAGGGCCGGACAGGCAACCAACTAACTACAAATGGACTGCCCGTTATCCATGTGTTGGAATAGATGATATTTGATGATTTGAACCTTGCAACGGTAGGGTTTCCACATGTATGATCTAAACAATGGCTGAAAATATTTATTGCAGCATTTTATTCAAACAAATTTGTTGAAAGATATTTCTAATATTTTAGTGCATGTGATATATTATTTTAGATAGTAGTACTACTTTAATGTGGTGTGGTACATTTTAGCTGACAAATGGGTTAAATTCATGTACACATCAGGTCATCGGCACTCATTATCTCTGTGTTCTTGACATACAAAAACTATACATGTGTGAACTCTTGAAATAAAATACCATATTGTCTGCTTGATTGTTATTGTAGTTAACAAAATATTAAAAAATTTAGCAAAATATACAATATCCAATAATATAGTACGTATTGGCATCTATAGTGATTATCAACATTTATATTTGTAAGACATGTGTTTCACATGCACGTTTATACTGTTTTAAGTTTTCAACTCCAGGGGTGTCAGACTTCAGCATACTCTGTACATAAGCAGGGAGTTCAGAGGCAGAACTGAAGGTAGACTTGGGTGCAGTTATCCACTCCTACTTGCTTTCACTAGAACAGCATATTACACTGCCATGCACTGGCATCGGTTTTATTACTCCACAAATGTGGGTCATCACACTGTGAAAGCAAGATCATGCACTGGCATCGGTTTTATTACTCCACAAATGTGGGTCATCGGCCATGACAAAATATGAGATAACAAATATTATGGATACAAGAGGGCAGCATAAACTTCGCAATTTTATGATTTGTGATCCTTTAGATTTTTGCCATGTGGAGGACCAATGATTCTGGCTATATGCAGTGGAGTTTAATCCATGTATGTTAACTAATTAGATATCTATCTATGTGAATTTGGAGAAACATATGTGTTTGAGATGATTTGAGAGTGCCCTTACCGGTCGTGTAGGTCCACGGTAATTCGATTGTTCTGATTTGTGTTCCTTTTTGACTTAACGGAGATGTATTTTCACTATTAAGTGTAATAATTAATAACTATTGGATGTGTTCCGCAACGCGGTACACGATGAGTGGAATTTTCCTTGAATGAGGAGAAATGCCTTCGAATTACTAAGTTTTATTTGGTTGTCTGTTTCATGTGTTAGTTCTGTATTGTACCAATGTTCATTCAAATGAAAATGCAGGAAGAAAAAATAGGTACTACAATGATGAATTTATGATATTTCCATAAAATTAATAAAATATAGGACATTGAAATGTAGGGGGTTGAGGTTTAGAGGTCTGCTGGAGTTAAACAAATTGTAAGTGAGGATCTTTATAGGTGAGTCTCTATGTGTCTATGTGTTGATTGATGGGAAATGTTTTAGGGGACCTATGAGAGTTTCTCTGACTCCGGTTCATGATTCCTTGGAAATCCTCCCAACCATTCCCGTTTACGCTAAACAACATATTTTGTTATCCTTTTAATTATTATTATTTTTTAAATTTTCTTTTGTGAATTCAACTTTATCATAAAATCGAGTTTTGCTTCGAGCACGCCTATGACGGCCACACGACCAGAGCCGGCAAGGAGGCAGAGTTCATAAAGTACATGTTCGACCGCGACAACCCCAAGCATGTGTCCGCGTACTTGATGACGAGATGACCAGGTGAATACGACTCATGAGAATGCGAGCTTTAAAAAAGTATAAGTAGAACACATATTAGTCGCAAGAGGGCGCAAGAATTTTATTTCTCCTGTTGCAACGCACGAACACATTTACTTCACTAAACATAAATAAAATTAATAAAACTTTTTTTATATTTAAGAGACATGCGTTGCACGTGCATGCTTACTAGTATGCTTAGGTCGGAAAAGCGCACGCGGAGCCGAGTACACTCCGGCACGGGCAGCGGCCATCCAGGGAATTCCTTCCTTTTTTATCTGCTCTTTCCTTTCTTTAATTCTATTCTTTATGCTTTTTCTTTTATTATAATCCGGCACATATGATTGCTATCGTCCGCTAGTGGATTTCTCTACTCCATGCATCGGCCGAAGTACTAATGCAAAATTGCCCCTTTTTGCAGCGCTGTTTTTAAAGTCTAATTGACGAACAGTGCAACCTTGCTTTGTACTAGTGTTTTATCAGTAATTCAGCACCCGTATGTTGGTTTTTTGTCCGCAGTCTGACGGACGCCGTATCTGCAATTGGATATGCCCTATAAAAATACGTCGTCACTCCTCCGTCTTCATCGACCTTCGCGACAGGAAAATTAATAGTGGCACATTACGCCGCCATTTGCGCAAATCGATGTTATCGTCCCAACCGGCGTAAATTGACTCGCGCTACCCTATAAAACATCAGGTTGCGTCTTTTCCTAATTACACATTGTATATATTTTCACATAGGATATATTTTTTTGGTTTGCATGATTTTTTCGTGTAGACTTTCCACGGCCGGGTAAAATTCGGTTCACCGCATCTGCGACTCTCTCTGCCATGCAAATTCAAACTGCCTCATATGGTCGCGACATCGCGTTGTCATCATCATCATCATTGTCTAAGTGGACTTCCGACCTGTGCCGACATCTCCACGCCACTACTCCACCGAGCCGACTTAGGCGCCCAGGCCATAATTTCTTTAACTATATACCTTCTTAAATCAATTAAGTAGATGACAATTATTATTATTTGTTATTGTCTTTCGCTTGCACTATCTAATGCGTGCAGGTAGTTACCTCAGCTGGACCGGGGGCCTCATCATTACCTCATTAACCCACGTCGGGGACTTCGGCATCACACTGCCAGCCTGCTCCGTCGCCTCGGTCGGACTGGGGTTTTCACCTTGCCACATCGGCCGTGTTATGTCGCCACTTCGGAAGTGCCGAGCTCTTTTCTCGGACACTTCGGAACCGGCTTGGGGGCTGGGACCTCTGCCATGCCGAGGACTGCGAACCTTGTTGGATCTGTCGCAGATCAATGGGCGTCTTCGTCCCGCCACAACCCCGAATCGCGTCATCAACACCGAGCACATTAAACCAGCTAAGTCGCTTTCATGCTCAAAGACTTTCAGTTTTATATTTTGTTTGGTTCGACCAAGCATTATACCTTTTTGGCAAAAAGTTGTTTGTGAAAAACTTCCTTGTCAAAACTTTGTTTCTGACACACAAATTCAAATACACCGTTTACTTGGGGGCTTCCTTTATGAAGCCTTTCCTCTTGCATATGATTAAACTTGTATGGCTTCGTTCCTTGTTCATGTATTACGCCATAATATGCACCATGTTGACTTAAGTGTTCCGCAAGCTGGGTTGCCTTGCTCCTGTGTTTACCCCTACGTTCCCGATTGTTTGGCTAGGGAGTAGAGGGAGCACCTCTGCGATTATCACGATCGGGTCATCCGAGCTCGAACCTCAGACTGGGTGAAGCCGAAAGCTAGCGCTCTTATTGTTTTCAATCATGGTCGGCACACAACGGAACTCATGAGTACAAAAAATCTATTGCACAAGTCTCATAGTAACAATGAACAACCGAAGAAAGGTATCGATGGGGGTACTATTTTTTTTCAAAGATGCTTCTTAAACTTCGTCAGTAATATAGCATAAGTTCCCTGAGCGCGCTTTGTCTGTTACAGCCCTATAGCCTGATTGCCTGGTTATCGGAAACACCGTCGATATTCTCGGCAGGCGGAGTACATAACACTTTTCGGCCCTTGACCGAAGAGGGAGAAGCCGACGGTCGGTTAAGACGCGTTTAAAAGTTCGGGTGAACACAGATATGATATAAGTACTTCGGTACATACAATCATTATACATAAAATTCTTTTACTCAAGTCGCTTGGGGGCTCTTGAATTAGTATGAACCATTTTTATTAGTCGCTGCACAATCTTTTTCTACCACTCCTTTCTCGACTCAGGTGTATGATCAATAGCCCGGTAGCCTGGTTTCTCTCTAAAGCCGCTCGCGTTTAGTTCGCTAAACTGGCCTGAGAAACACTCCGCCTTCGGGATAGGGAGGTTGAAGCCGAGGGGTGACCCACTTGAAGTCTAGAGATCAGATGTGTCATGTCAAAGCACGACGAAAGTACAATTTGAAGACCAATTTCATATTGGCACCAAAACAACTTGATTCAATCTAGACGTAAAGTTTTTTACGCATGTTTGTTGGCCTTTTTTGAGCTTATAACATCTTTCACCTATTCTATGTTTCAGGAAGCGGGACATTCTCTTGGTTGAGGTGTTCGGCGTGAAACTCTTTTCTAAAACTACAGTTCGGCATCTTTCCTGCTGAACTGCACCTCGGTATTGTCAAAACATACATGACAGTTGAACTTGTTCCCGAGGAGGTACCATCCTAGGGTCGGCCATTTTGCCCAACCCAATTCTCGGGGGCTACTGCATTGACAATCCAATGCAGAAAATTTAAGTGCAATATAGCTTTTGAGGAGATTATGATCCTCAGGTTGGTCGGGCGCACCCAGCCTGAGTCTCGAGGACTTTGCACACCGCTTTTTGTGTCCTGAAGTATTCTGTCGAGCTAGGAGTTGATCCTCAGGCCGATTTTGCGAATCAACCTGAGTCTCAGGGGCTACTGGGATCAGCGGTCTTATGTCATCCCTCAGATGCATCTCGGGTTTTAGACCGATACACACCTTGAGGGCTACTAGCTATATATCTCGGCAGAGAATAAGTTGCACCAATCAAAAATAATGACAAAAAACGTCCCGCAGTCGGGGTGGTGCACCACCTCGGAAGTAGTCCGGCATAAAGCTCGGGTGCTAGTGGTTGGCTCCATAGAGGGCATTTCCGGCATTAAGCTCGGCTAAACTCCTTCAACTTTTTCGAACCAAGGTGATTTATGACACCTCGGATATAGTCCGGCGTTGGAGCTCGGATACAGTCCGGCATTGGAGCTTGGACATAGTCCGGCGTTGGAGCTCGGATACAGTCTGGCGTTGGAGCTTGGACATAGTCCAGCGTTGGAGCTCGGATACAGTCCGGCGTTGGAGCTCAGATACATTCCAGCATTGGAGCTCGGAAGTGGTCCGGCATTGGTGCTCGGCTGCAAAAGATACCTCGAATGAGTCCGGTGTGGTAGCTCGGACGCAAGAGGACGTTGCCGCCCGGGAACAACTTCAAACCCGAGGTGTGGCATAAAAATAACAAGGCATTGATAAATGCCGGAAACATAAGGGGGCTCCTCGGATACCCGACGTGTAAATTCTTCAGATGCACTTCGGCGATCCTCAAGATCGAAGATGAGAAGATTTGTTGAACCAGTTTTCAAGACCGACGACCGAAGATGAAGAGTAGTTCGGAAGAATCGAGGAGCGTCCCCAACTTGAAGACCGATTCTACTGACGGTGTCCTAGACGAGGGGGTATTCACCATGTCGTCTCCCAACCAGCTGGATCGGGCCGAGGACCCCCATGGCGGTTCACTCATGGGCCACTTCGGGCAGCCCACGCCGCATACAAGGAAGATCCCACGAGACTTGGCACCCAAGACAAGGATTCCTCTAAACCCTAGGCCTACGGTGCATATATAATCCGAGGCCAGGTGTCGGTGTCAAAACCGGCGGATCTCGGGTAGGGGGTCCCGAACTGTGCGTCTAGGCAGATGGTAACAGGAGACAAGGGACACGATGTTTTACCCAGGTTCGGGCCCTCTTGATGGAGGTAAAACCCTACGTCCTGCTCGATTGATATTGATATTGTGGATGTTTACAAGAGTGGATCTACCACGAGATCAAGGAGGCTAAACCCTAGAAGCTAGCCTATGGTATGATTGTAAGGGTTGTTGATGTTGTCCTACGGACTAGAGCCATCCGGTTTATATAGACACCGGAGAGGGCTAGGGTTACATAGAGTCGGTTACAATGGTAGGAGATCTACATATCCGTATCGCCAAGCTTGCCTTCCACGCCAAGGAAAGTCCCATCCGGACACGGGAGAAGTCTTCAATCTTGTATCTTCATAGTCTTGGAGTCCGTCGATGATGATAGTCCGGTGATGATAGTCCGCCGATGACGATAGTCCGCTATCCGGACACCCCTAATCCGGACTCCTCAAGAGCCCCGAACCAGGCTTCAATGACGATAAGTCCAGCGTGTGTGTAGTCTTCGGCATTGCAAGGCGGGTTCTCCTTCAAGTTCTATGTACCTGCCGAACAGTGTCCAGCTTCCTCATCAATGTTGCGCGTCTTGGCTTCCACGCCCAATAATGGCCTTCTTCCACGCGTCGCGCGAATGTGAAAAGCCAGGGTGTCTTTTATGTTTTACCCCCTAGTTGTGCGAACAATCTGCCTATAAGGGAGGCAAGAATCCAGATCCAAATCACCATCTTCCTCTCGCAAATACTCATCGGAGCGCTTTCGACCAAGAATCCATTCCACCATGGACCGCCAACGCGGCTCCTCTTCTCGCGCTCCCGACCCTTTGCCAGGAGATTGGAGGAGATGCTCTGTTTCGCACAACGAGCTGGTGAAGCTCCAAATGGGGGGATATCTCCCTCCGACCTTCATGGTTCCGGTCCGAGCCGGGCTGGCCACCTACAAAGGTGGGAAGCAAGCGGAGGTTACCCCAAATCCCAAAAGGGAGCGGGTATGCTTCGTCCCCTATCCGATAAGGGGCTCGGTTTCTGTACATCCATTCCTCCGCTGGCTCTCGGAGTTCTACGGACTCCAGCTTCATCACCTCACGCCCGCCTCAATCCTGCATATTGCGGGTTATGTAGCTCTTTGCAGCTTTTCTGGGCGTCGAGCCCCACTTCGCTGTGGAAGAGGTTGTTCGCCTTGTACCCCGCTCTCACGAGGGGTCCATATATCAAGTGGGCGGCGCCAAAATATGGTGCATTGCGGGACGGATATCCATCCGAACCCCTAAGAAGCGTCCAAGACCGGCCTTCGAATGGTTTTATATAGAAGACGCCCGCTGCGGACCCTGTTCGGATCGGCCTCCGGAGTTCAGCAATGCTCCTCTGAAGAAACGCCTCGCTTGGCGTCCCGCGAGCCCCATCCGGAGGAAGACAAGAGCGTCCATTATTTGATGGGCGAATAAGGTTATCGCCCATGCCGGGTTGACCATGATTGGAATCATGGCAACATGCATTACGCGGGGTGCAGCCACTACAATACAGGGCCACCCATGTGGGATTTCAACGGGAGGACGATGCCACCCGTCATGGCCGCAAAGGGCGGATTCGGCCAAGATCCGTGATGATCTTGTCCGCCTGTATAAGGGGAGAAGGAGGATTTCCTTCGAAGAACCCGTTAAATGGGTTTTCATGAATAATCCCGGCCTTGGGTAGCGAACACTCAGCGTGTCCGACCCGTGCCTTCGAAACTTAAGTTTCTTATAGTGTGTTCTTCTTTCGACGCAGAACTGCGCCGACTCTGGAGGGCATGCTAAGTCCGGCTCCGCAGCCCGAGGATCCAGAGATCCGGGATCCGCCTCCAAGAGGATCCGGACATAAAGGTGGAGCTAATCGACGGGTGTTCCACCAGCTCAGCATGGACAATGCTTTAGTCGCCATCACGGCCGACTATCCCGGACTATATCCGGCTTCCCGGTGATCGCGTCAAGCCTCGACACCGCTATTCCTTCCTTGCTTATTTCGACCACCGTATATGATGGCACTGCAGGAGGCGCCTTAGGGCGAGAAGCCGAGCCAGCGGTGGCTGACCAACAAGGGCCGCCTGCACCAAGAGGCGGAAGAGGAGCGCGCGCGACTGAAACGTCGCCGCAAAGGTATAGCTCACAATTCAGTATTTAGAGCAACGCTCCTAGGAAGCATTTGGGTGCTCATGATTTTATAGGGAAAAAGCGTCCGCCGGACTGCAGGCGTGAAAGTTGTCAATCCAACCTCTACCAGCCGGGCTCCCGCACTGGTCGAGGGGAGGCGGCGCAAGCGCGAGCGGACGTTCCTCCGACGGAGGATGCCGACAGACCGCCCGCCACCAAGTCCGAGGTGGAGAGTGACCTGAATCACAGGCGCCGCCGGACAGTATTTCGTGACGCGTGCTTCTCCCCCGAGGCGTTGAACGCCTTTAACACGGGGGACGCGCACCTTCGTGCTGCTCAAGATAGTTTTATCAGAGCCACGGAGTAGTATGTAAAAGACATACGGGTAAGAGAATTTAATAGTTATATATGCCAGTAGCCCCCGAGACTTAAAGTAGTTATATTGAACTGATTTAAGGATCATATGAAACGTAGGATCTTACCAAGAAGAATACCCGACTGTCTCAGGAGCTGCAAGAGTGCAAGGCCCAACTTGAGGCCGCATTGTCTGGCGCAGGAGGAAACGCAAGGACCTCTCCTGGTAACGCATTAGTTGTAGAAAGATAAGTAGCGTTTGGCCTTTGCGCAAGTCTAAAAAACGACATTGCAGGTGCTGCCGGACAAGATCCGGACAGGCAAGAACTTCTGCGCCAACTAAAGGCCGGCGAGAGGGTGCTGCATAAGGTGCAGCATGAAAGGAACAAGCTCCTGGATGCCCATGCCCAGCTTGGAGAAGAGCTGAAAGGCGTTCGGGCCGAGCTGTCGGGCTCCGTTAAGGAGAATCAGCGGCTTCGTCGCGGCATATATAGTAAGTGCTTGAGCGAACTCCTTTGAAAAGAAGAGTTCGGCGAGGAAGTCAATTTGATAGAATATGTCCGCAGGTATGCTCACAGGTCGCCCTGCGGAGGAGATGCCCGTAACAACGGGTGATCAACTTCCCGAATTGTTGCAACTGATTGAACGAGTTCGGCAGGCTATGGCGGCGTCATCCAGCGTTATGGCCAGCCTTCTCCATACCCGAGGGTCTTGGGAGCTTGCGGAGAAGCTGCAGGAGGCGGCAGCGCTTCCATATATGGAAGATTTCGCCTGCCTCCGTGGTGCCGGGGAGGCACAGGCTATGGTAAAGACGCTGTACAAGAAGGCGGATCCCAACCACATGGCAAGTCGGACTGTGGGGCCCGATGGGAAGGAGATCCTGTGAGTTTAGTATACGCCAAGTGGAGTTGGCGCTAAATTTTCCCAACAGGACTGTAAATTAGACAACTTTGTTAGATGGGATTGAGGAAGAATACAATCACCGATTTGACAATGTATTGTAAAATGACATACAAAATGCATTCTAGCCGGATTGTAGATCGTTTGTCTTTGCCGACCTTTTCGCTTCGACCTCGGGACCCTAGAGTCCGGAGTGTGTCCGAATACCTTCTCGGTTATGAAACAACCGGGGTATGCATGGAGACCAGGCGTAGGGGTCATCAGTGCTTTATCAGATAAGTGCCCAACTAGTTATGTTATATTACATGGGTAGTAAGAAACATCTTCCAGGGAGAATAGTTCCGTTAAGGGTTCCTTTCCTCTGGGGGTGGCATGCCCTAAAGTGCATGTCCGGACTGCAAAAAAAGCAGAAAAACATCTGGGGGCAGGTAAATAAGTGGGTAAAAAATCATCTTTTAAGTCACCGACCGAATATTCCCTTAAGAACGCTAGCTTTCGGCTTCACCCAGTCTGAGGTACACATCCGGCTGACCCGGCAAGAATAATCACAGAGGTGCTCCTTTACCTCCTAGCCGAACAATCGGGAACGAGGGGTAAACATAGGAGCCAGCAACCCAGCTTGGCCAAAACTTAAGTCATATCGATGCATATAATGGTGAATAAAAGGTACATGTGGAGGCTTGACACATGTCTGGGCATGAAGCCCGATATAATTAAGCTTCGCAAAGAAGCCCCGAATAAAATGAGTGCGGTAGCACATCAATTCTTGCTAACGCTATGCAAAGTAGGTCGTTAAGGCTTGGATGAATAGGGTTGGGAAGAAAAAGATAAACAAAAGGCAGCTGAAGTAATAAAAAAATTGGATGGGGAAAAGGGCGAACTCTTAGTCCGCGCTAGGCATAGAATCGTCGGAGGCGGGCTGCGTCCCATGGGTTCGGCTCGAGTCGGTTATCCGATGCATTTAAGAGACGGTGCGCTCCGCCGGTCAGGACTTGATCGATGATGAAGGGCCTTCCGCTTGGGCTTGAGCTTGTCCTTTTTCTTGTCCGCAGGCGAGAACCAGTTCGCCAACGTTGTAAGTCTTGGCCCGTACTTCTCTGCTTTGATATCTTGAGCCTGCTGCTGATAGAATGCGAGCGAGCCTTGGCGACGCCGCGCTCTTCCTCCAATGTGTCCAAGCTGTCCTGCCGATCCAACTCGGCTTCTCTTTCTTCGTACATGCGCACTCGAGGTGAGTCATGAATGATGTCGCAGGCAAAACTGCTTCGCGCCGATACCATAAAAATGGTGTGAATCCGTAGTACGCTTAGGCGTTGTCCGCAGCCCCAGTCGGAGTCGAGCTCCTCTACCCAAAGTCGTGTCGATTTCGTAAGGGACCGCACTAGTCCGGGTTTGATGCCGCTCATTATTAGACCATTTGCTCGTTCCACTTGACCGTTGGTTTGAGGATGATAGATGAAGCGTAATCGAGCTTGATGCCCATATTTTTGCACCACGATTTAACCTCATCGGCAGTGAAGTTCGTGCCGTTATCGGTGATGATGCTGTGGGGGACACCATAACGGTGTACTACCCCGGATATAAAGTCTATCACTGGTCCGAACTCTGCCGTTTTAACTGGCTTAGCCTCTATCCATTTGGTGAATTTATCCACCATGACCAATAGGTACCTTTGCTTGTGGGTTCCCCCTTTAAGTGGTCCAACCACGTCAAGCCCCCAGACCATGAACGGCCGGGTAATGGGTATAGTTTTGAGGGCGGTGGGTGGCATATGGCTCGATTAGCAAAGAGCCGACAACCGACGATCTTTGGACTAAGTCCCGAGCATCTGCTCGGGCCGTCGGCCATAAAATCCTGTCTGAATGCCTTTCCTACAAGGGCCCGAGCTGCGGCGTGGTGTTCGCCTAGTCCGGCATGAATTTCAGCTAGGAGGTTTCGCCCTTCTTCTTCGGAGATACACCTTTGAAGGACTCGGTTGTACTTTTCTTATAAAGTTCTCCTCATAGACCTTGTAGGCTTTAGATCGCGGACAATGCAAAGGGCCTCATTTTGGTCTTGGGAAGCTCTTGCTTAAGCAAGTAGGCGAGGAATGGTTCTGTCCACGGGCAATTACTGCCATTATGTCGTGGGCGGAAGGTGTTATATCATCGGCTGAATCGCCGTTAGTGCGGCTTGTTCCGTTTGTTAGTTCGGACTCCTCTTCCCATAGTACGGATGGCTTGAAGAGCCGTTCGGTGAAGATGTTAGGAGGGACAGCGTCGCGTTTTGCGCCAATGCGTGCCAACCGTCGGCTGCTTGGTTATTATCCCGGGCTACGTGATGGAATTCAAGTCCTTCGAACCGGGCTGACATTTTTAGGACAGCGTTGCGATATGCTGCCATTTTCGGATCTTTGGCGTTAAAGTCTCCGTTTATTTGGGATATTGCGAGGTTTGAATCCCGCACCTCTAGGCGTTGGATGCCCATGGAGATTGCCATCCGGAGACCATGTAAAGGGCCTCGTATTCGCTGCGTTGTTGGAGTCCGTGTACATTATCTGAAATGCGTATTGGACTGTGTCCCGGTCGGGACGTTAATCGACGCCAGCCCCAATCCGCTAACATTTTAGAGCCGTCGAAGTGCATAATCCAATTGGAGTATCGCCGTATTCTTTAGGGAGTTCAGCCGGTCCATTCAGCGACAAAGTCAGCCAAAACTTGTGACTTTATAGCTCGCGAGGTTTGTAATATATATCAAATGGTAAGAGCTCAATGGCCCATTTTGCAATCCTGCCCGTCGCGTCATGTTGTTTATAATGTCGTTAAGTGGTACTTCAGAGGCCATCGTTATCGAACACTCTTGAAAGTAGTGTCGGAGCTTCCGGATGCCATGAACACGCGTATGCTATCTTCTCGATAGTGCGGGTAACGGACTTGCGGGGGTTAACACGGTGGATCGTAGTATACTGGTTTTGAAGAGGGAATTTATGCCCTTCGCTTCTCGTTCGACGACGAGTACCGCGCTTACAACTTGATGCGTAGCTGCGATGTATAACAACATTGGTTCGCCCGGGTTGGGCGCAGCCAGACCGGATTTGTTGCCAATATGGCCTTTATTTCTTGAGTCCGGCGGTGGCAGCATCCGTCCAAATCGAAGTGTTTGTGCGCCTAAGGAGGCGATAGAGGGTAATGCCTTTTCTCCTAGATCGGAGATAAAGCGCTTAGAGCCGCCATGCATCGAAATAATTTTGTATTTGCTTGAGGTCTTTTGGGATATCTAGCTGTGACAGAGCTCGGATTTTGGCTGGGTTTGCTTCAATTCCTCTAGCGGATACGATGAAGCCCAAAGAGCTTTCCAAATGCACGCCAAAATGCATTTTCCGGATTCAGCTTGATGTCATATGCTCTGAAGTTGTCAAATGTGAGCCTCAAGTCGCGTCTACTAGAGTTTCGACGTGTTTAGTTTTGACGACTACGTCGTCTACGTATGCCTCTACTGTTTTGCCGATCTAGGTAGCCAGACATGTCTGAATCATGCGCTGATATGTTGCGCCGCGTTTTTAAGTCCTAAGGGCATCGTGTTGAAGCGTAATGGTCCGTATGGAGTAATGAATGCCGTTGCGGCTTGATCCGCTTCGCCATCTTGATTTGATGATAGCCGGAGTATCGTCCGGAAGCACAATGAATCGTGCCTGCAGTGGCATCGATGATTTGGTCGATCGGGAGGGGAAGGGATCCTTTGGGCATGCTTTATTTAGGTCTTTGAAATCGACACATAGGCGCCAGATTTGTCCTTCTTTGGTACCATTACCAGGTTTGCTAGCCAATCCGGTGCTTGATGTCTCGATGAATTCGGCTTCTAATAGTTTGGCTAGCTCTTCTCCCATTGCCTGTCTTTTGGGTTCAAAAATCGTCAAGGGCCTGTTTGATGGCTTGAATCCTTTTAGGATGTTTAGGTTGTGTTCGCCAATCTGCGTGGGATTCGGGCATGTCCGAGGGGTGCCAAAGTAAAATGTCCCAATTTTCGAAGGAATTCTCGCAGCGCGCGTCCACATCGAGGTTCAATTGTGCCCGATGGAGGCCGTCTTTGTCGGGTCCGTTGGGTGGACCTGGAATTTTACTATTTCATCTGCTGGTTTAAAGGAGGTGGACTTGGATCTCTTATCGAGTATCACATCGTCCCTATTCACCGTAGAGCGCAGCGCTGTGAGTTCCTCTGCCGCTAGGGCTTGGATAGTGCCTCTAAGGCTAATGCGGCTGTCTTGTTTTCGTAGCGAGTGCTATGTCCGGATCACTAACGAGAGTGATTATTCCGCGGGCCTGCATTTTGAGCTTCATGTACCCGTAATGGTGTACGGCTTGAAAAATTGTGAATGCCTCTCGTCCTAATATAGCGTGATATCCGCTGTTGAATGGGGCCACTTGGAACGTGACTTCTTTGGATCTGTAATTGTCCGGTGAGCGAATACCACATCGAGTGTGATTTTTCCTCCTGGCAGCGCCCTCCGGCTAGGGATTATTCCTCTAAAGGTTGTGCTGCTTCGCTCAATGCGGCTCCAGTCTATTTCCATTTTTTGAAGGGTTTCCTCGTAGATGAGGTTTAATCCGCTGCCGCCATCCATGAGGACCTTTGTAAGTCGAAAGCCGTCCACTATTGGACTAAGTACCAGTGCGGCTGGAGCTCGGGCTGTCCGGAATTTAGGTTCGTCGCTGGCATTGAAGGTGATGGCTGTGTCGCTCCATGGATTGGTTGTTGCTACTTGGTAGACCTCGGCGAGGCTGCGGATTGTTCGTTTCCGCATATTATTTGATGCGAAAGTCTCGAAGACTGTTGATACCGTACCGATGTTGTTGGAGTGGTTTTCCGGGGCTAGAAGCTCCTCTCCACTTTTGGCCACCTGCCGTAATATCCAACATGCTCGAAGGTTATGTGTTGGGACGGCGCCTTCAGATCGTGAATTTTACAGGTCCGCTAAGCCATCCCTCTAAATACGGTTCCGTGCCCTTTATGGGTGTTTGCTTTTTGGTTTTTGCATCTGGTGCCCGAGTGTAATGCACCCTTTTGTTGCGGACTAGGGTTGTATTTGGGGCGGATTGTCCCAAAAATTATTTTCGGTTGTCCGAAACTTTCTATCGCACAATACTTTCAGTACTATGGGCGCTTGTCAGCGGCGTGTAATTTCGCGACGGTGACGGTGTTCAAGAGTCCTCGTCCGTGCAATTATTGCAAAAATTGAGATTATGCGTTTTCCTCTCGACAGTCCTTTATCCTGTCCATAACCAGGAGGAATCGGCCCGATAGTGATGTCTTGTCTCGGCGGGCTCTTGCGGATTAGAGATAGATCGCATATGTCCGGGCGGCGGGTGGAATTAAGTCCGAACCCTACCCATCTCAAGGCTCAAGGCCGAGAAGTTTCAATTTGGAAGCTTGGATTGCTGGACGTTGTCCAACGAGTGCAGTCCGATGCCCGACTTTAAGTTCAAGGCTTGATCGAAGTCCGTCCCTCCACGGGAATCCGGCATGGGGGTTGGAAGCCCGGACATGACTAGTTTTCAATATGGGAGAAGCGTCGCCGCATTGTTCCTCTACCACCGCAACGTGGTGGGTGACACGGGAGAGTTAATCTCTCGGATCGGTTTTAAGCCCAATCTGTTTGTAGTCCATGGCGACTCCCGTAGGCGATGCGATCCAAGAGCTCGTTCTGGACGAGAGCTCTATTGGATCCAGCCGCTCGGCGAATTCGAGCTGACGTGAAAATTGCTTTTGACGACTTGAGAGGTCATTGTAGAAGCGGTGGCGGTCGGCGGTCATAAGAAACCACCTAGCGGATTGTTTGGCGGCGGCCAGGCTCCTTTGGCGAAAAATACCGTCCTTGAAGATGGGAGGAGGCATCTTTCCTATCGGTGGCGGCACGAGAGAACTCTCAATGAAAGCACCAATGTCGGTGTCAAAACCGGCGGATCTCGGGTAGGGGGTCCCGAACTGTGCGTCTAGGCGGATGGTAACAGGAGACAAGGGACACGATGTTTTACCCAGGTTCGGGCCCTCTTGATGGAGGTAAAACCCTACGTCCTGCTCGATTGATATTGATATTGTGGATGTTTACAAGAGTGGATCTACCACGAGATCAAGGAGGCTAAACCCTAGAAGCTAGCCTATGGTATGATTGTAAGGGTTGTTGATGTTGTCCTACGGACTAGAGCCATCCGGTTTACCGGAGAGGGCTAGGGTTACATAGAGTCGGTTACAATGTTAGGAGATCTACATATCCGTATCGCCAAGCTTGCCTTCCACGCCAAGGAAAGTCCCATCCGGACACGGGGAGAAGTCTTCAATCTTGTATCTTCATAGTCTTGGAGTCCGGTCGATGATGATAGTCCGGCTGATGATAGTCCGGCCGATGACGATAGTCCGGCTATCCGGACACCCCCTAATCCGGGACTCCCTCACCAGGCTAGTCAATAGACAATCCCATATTCATTACTACAATCTCGTGGTAGATACATGTAATCTATACTACACCCATATGAAAAAAAATCAAAAGCAGCATGTAGGGTATTATCTCTTCGAGAGAGCCCGAAGGTGGGTAAAATCCCGTGTCCATGTTACCATCGCTCCAAGACGCCTAGCTTAGGACCCCTACTACGAGATACGCCGGATATAGAACCAACAGCCCCCCTTTCTCTCTCCCTCTTCCTCTCCTTCCTTTTCCCCTCCGATGAGAAAAAAGGGGGCTGAATCCTAGTAGGACTCCCCCCATGGCGCGCCCCTCTTGTCCGGTCGCCTCCACCTCCCCTCCTTTATATACGGGGGCAGGGGGTCACCCTAGAACACATCAGTTATTCTCTTAGACGTGTGCGGTGCCCCCCTCCAAAGTTTACTACTCCGGACATAGTGTCGTAGTGCTTAGGTGAAGCCCTGCGCGGATCACATCACCATCACCGTCACCACGCCATCGTGCTGACGAAACTCTCGCTCGACCCTCTGCGGGATCAAGAGTTCGAGGGATTTCATCGAGCTGAACGTGTGCAGAACTCGGAGGTGCCGTATGTTTGGTACTAGATCGGTTGGATCGTGAAGACGTTCGACTACATCAACCACGTTAACCTAACGCTTCTGCTTTCAGTCTACGAGAGTACGTGGACACACTCTCCCCCTCTCGTTGATATGCATCTCCTAGATCGATCTTGCGTGATTGTAGGAATTTTTTTGAAATTGCATGCTATGTTCCCCAAGAGTGGCATCCAAGCCAGGTCTATGCGTAAATGATATGCACGAGTAGAACACAAAGAGTTGTGGGTGATAATAGTCATACTGCTTACCACCAATGTATTATTTTGATTCAGCGGTATTGTTGGATGAAGCGGCCTGGACCAACATTACATGACCACGTTCATGAGACCGGTTCTACCGACGTGCTTTTGCACACATGTGGCTGGCGGGTGTCTGTTTCTCCAACTTTAGTTGAATCGAATTTGATTACGGCCGGTCCTTGTTGAAGGTTAAAATAGCACACTTGACGAAAAATCGTTGTGGTTTTGATGCGTAGGTAAGAACGGTTCTTGCTAGAAGCCCATAGGAGCCACGTAAAACTCGCAACAACAAAGTAGAGGACGTCTAACTTGTTTTTGCAGGGCATGTTGTGATGTGATATGGTCAAGACATGATGTGATATAAGTTATTGTATGAGATGATCATGTTTTGTAAAAGTTATCGGCAACTGGCAGGAGCCTTATGGTTGTCGGTTTATTGTATGAAATGCAATTGCCATGTAATTGCTTTACTTTATCACTATGCGTTAGCGATAGGTTTAGAAGCAATAGTTGGCGAGACGACAACGACGCTACGATGGAGATCAAGGTGCCAAGCCGGTGACGATGGAGATCATGACGGTGCTTTGGAGATGGAGATCAAAGGCACAAGATGATGATGGCCATATCATGCCACATATTTTGATTGCATGTGATGTTTATCTTTTATGCATCTTATTTTGCTTAGTACGGCAGCAGCATTAGAAGATGACCCCTCACTAAATTTCAAGGTCTAAGTGTTCTCCCTGAGTATGCACCGTTGCTACAGTTCGTCGTGCCGAGACACCACGTGATGATCGGGTGTGATAAGCTCTACGTTCACATACAACGAGTGTAAGATAGTTTTGCACGTGCAGAATTAATACTCGGGTTAAACTTGACGAGCCTAGCATATGCAGATATGGCCTCGGAACACTGAGACCGAAAGGTCAAACGTGAATCATATAGTAGATATGATCAACATAGAGATGTTCACCATTGAAAACTACTCCATATCACGTGATGATCGGACATGGTTTAGTTGATAAGACTCACGTGATCATTTAGATGACTAGATGGATGTCTACCTAAGTGGGAGTTCTTATGTAATATGATTAACTGAACTTTAATTTATCATGAACTTAGTCCCGATAGTTTTTGCATATCTATGTTGTTTTAGATCAATGGCTCGTGCTACCGTTCCCTTGAATTTTAATGCGTTCCTAGAGAAATCCAAATTTAAATATGATGGTAGCAACTACACAGACTGGGTCCGTAACTTGAGGATTATCCTCATTGCTGCACAGAAGAATTACGTCCTGGAAGCACCGCTAGGTGCAAGGCCTGCTGCAGGAGCAACTCCGCACATTATGAACGTCTGGCAAGCTAAAGCTGATGACTACTCGATAGTTCAGTGTGCCATGCTTTACGGCTTAGAATCGGGACTTCAAAGACGTTTTGAATGTCATGGAGCATATGAGATGTTCCAGGAGTTGAAGTTAATATTTCAAGCAAATGCTCGAGTTGACAGATATGAAGTCTCCAACAAGTTCAATAGCTGCAAGATGGAGGAGAACAGTTCTGTCAGTGAACACATACTCAGAATGTCTGAGTACCATAACCACTTGACTCACCTGGGATTTAATCTTCCTGATGATAGTGTCATTGACAGAGTTCTTCACTCACTGCCACTAAGCTATAAAGGCTTCGTGATGAACTATAATATGGAAGGAATCGAAAAGACAATTCCCTAGCTCTTCGTAATGCTTAAAGCTGCGGAGGTAGAAATCAAGAAGGAGCATCAAGTGTTGATGGTTAACAAGACCACTAGTTTCAGGAAAAAGGGCAAAGGGAAGAAGGGGAACTTCAAGAAGAATAGCAAGCAAGTTGCTACTCCCGGGAAGAAGCCCAAGTCTGAACCTAAGCCTGAAAGTGGGTGCTTCTACTGCAAAGGGACTGGTCACTGGAAGCGGAACTGCCCCAAGTATTTGGCGGATAAGAAGGATGGCAAAGTGAAAGGTATATTTGATATACATGTTACTGATTTGTACCTTACTAATGCTCGTAGTAACGCCTGGGTATTTGATAAGGGTTCTGTTGCTTATATTTGCAACTCAAAATAGGGGCTACGGATTAAACGAAGGTTGGCTAAGGACGAGGTGACGATGCGCGTCGGAAATGGTTCCGAGGTCAATGTGATCGCCGTCGGCACGCTACCTCTACATCTACCTCCGGGATTAGTTTTAGACCTAAATAATTGTTATTTGGTGCCAGCGTTGAGCATGAACATTATATCTGGATATTGTTTGATGTGAGACGGTTATTCATTTAAATCAGAGAATATTGGTTGTTTTATTTATATGAGTAATATCTTTTATGGTCATGCACCCTTGATGAATGGTCTATTTTTGTTGAATATCGATCGTAGTGATACACATATTCATAATATTGAAGCCAAAAGATGCAAAGTTAGTAATGATAGTGCACCTTATTTGTGGCACTGCCGTTTAGGTCATATTGGTGTAAAGCGCATGAAGAAACTCCATGCTGATGGGATTCTGGAATCACTTGATGCTTGCGAACCAAGCCTCATGGGCAAGATGACTAAGACTCCGTTCTCCGGAACAATGGAGCGAGCAACTGACTTATTGGAAATAATACATACAGATGTATGCGGTCCGATGAGTGTTTAGGCTCGCGGTGGGTATCGTTATTTTCTGTCCTTCACAGATGATTTGAGAAGATATGGGTATATCTACTTCATGAGACACAAGCTGAAACATTTGAAAAGTTCAAAGAATTTCAGAGTGAAGTGGAAAATCATCGCAACAAGAAAATAAAGTTCCTATGATCTGAACGCGGATGCGAATATTTGAGTTACGAGTTTGGTCTTCATTTGAAACAATGTGGAATAGTTTCGCAACTCACGCTACCTGGAACACCGCAGCGTAATGGTGTGTTCGAACATCGTAACCGTAACTTATTAGATATGGTGCGGTTTATGATGTCTCTTACCGATTTACCACTATTGTTTTGGGGTTATGTTTAGATACGGTTGCATTCACGTTAAATAGGGCACCATCTAAATCCGTTGAGACGACACCATATGAACTGTGGTTTTGCAAGAAACCTAAGCTGTTGTGTCTTAAAGTTTGGGGCTGCGATGCTTATGTGAAAAAGCTTCAACCTGATAAGCTCGACCTCAAATCAGAGAAGTGCGGCTTCATAGGATACCCAAAAGAAACTGTTGGGTACACATTCTATCACAGATCCGAAGGCAAGACATTTGTTGCTAAGAATGGATCCTTTCTAGAGAAGGAGTTTCTCTCAAAAGAAGTGAGTGGGAGGAAAGTAGAACTTGATGAGGTAGTTGTACCTTCTCTCGAATTGGAAGATGGTTCATCACAGAAATCAGTTCCGGCGATGCCTACACCAATTAGTGAGGAAGCTAATGATAATGATCATGAACTTTCAGATCAAGTTACTACCGAACCTCGTAAGTCAACCAGAGTACGATCAGCACCAGAGTGGTACGGTAATCCTGTTCTAGAAGTCATGTTACTAGACCATGATGAACCTACGAACTATGAGGAAACAATGATGAGCCCAAATTCCACAAAATGGCTTGAGGCCATGAAATCTGAGATGGGATCCATGTATGAGAACAAAGTGTGGACTTTGGTTGACTTGCCCGATGATCGGCAAGCCATAGAGAATAAATGGATCTTCAAGAAGAAGACTGATGCTGATGGTAATGTTACTGTCTACAAAGCTCGACTTGTTGCGAAAGGTTTTTGACAAGTTCAAGGGGTTGACTACGATGAGACCTTCTCACCCGTAGCGATGCTTAAGTGTGTCTGGATCATGTTAGCAATTGCCGCATTTTATGATTATTAAATTTGGCAAATGGATGTCAAAACTGCATCCCTTAATGGATTTCTTAAAGAAGAGTTGTATATGATGCAACCAGAAGGTTTTGTTAATCCTAAAGGTGCTAACAAAGTGTGCAAGCTCCAGCGATCCATTTATGGACTGGTGCAAGCCTCTCAGAGTTGGAATATATGCTTTGATAGTGTGATCAAAGCACATGGTTTTATACAGACTTTTGGAGAAGCCTGTATTTACAAGAAAGTGAGTGGGAGCTATGTAGCATTTCTAATATTACATGTGGATGACATATTGTTGATTGGAAATGATATAGAATTTATGGATAGCATAAAAGGATACTTGAATACGAATTTTTCAATGAAAGACCTCGGTGAAGCTGCTTATATATTGGGCATCAAGATTTATAGAGATAGTTCAAGACGCTTAATTGGACTTTCACAAAGCACATACCTAGATAAAGTTTTGAAGAAGTTCAAAATGGATCGGTCAAAGAAAGGGTTCTTGCCTGTGTTACAAGGTGTGAAGTTGAGTCAGACTCAATGCTCGACCATTGCAGAAGATAGAGAGAAAATGAAAGTCATTCCCTATGCCTCAGCCATAGGTTCTATCATGTATGCAATGTTGTGTACCAGACCTAATGTGTGCCTTGCTATAAGTTTAGCAGGGAGTAAGGACGGCAATGGGTAGGGTATGGGGCGGGTAGAGCAATACCATACCCATACCCGTGTAGTCAATGGGTACAAAATTTTACCCATACCCGTACCCATGGGTATGCAACTTTACATGTACCCATGGGTATGAAACTTTAGCCGTACCCATACCCGATGGATACTGTCGGGGGAAATTGACACCTATGGAATCACTGAGATCCCTTCTACGGTTGGCGAGCGCAGGGTTGTACAAAGAGCGGGTCTGACGGGAAGCAAACGGATCATTTACACAGGTTCGGGCTGCGGAGATGCGTAATATCGTAGTCCTGCTTTGGTTTATGTATTTGAATGTTTTTGTGTTCTTGAGCTAGCTACGGGGTGCAACTTGCCCAAAAGATCCGAATCCTTCTCCTAGCCGCCTCGGGCCTCCTTTTATAGGAAAAGGGGTTGCCACAGTGGCACACAGGAGGTGGAAAGGTCTACAGTGGAGGACTCTATCCTCTGGCACCGTCGGACAAACGCATTTAATGCGCTGCCGACGTACCCCTCTCGCTTTATCAGGGACAACAAGGAAGCACGTCCGAGCTGTCGCCCCCTCGCCTGGCTTCGACACGTGTCCGAGATGACGAGGCGTCGTGGCGCCAAGTTGGCTGGATGCTGGGCTGGCGCGGTGGTGGAGCCTTCAGGAAGACTTGCATGCCATCACGCACGTGCTTGCTGAGTTGGTGTAGAGGCCGTCCGTCGCCACGCAGGTGCTTGCCCAGCTGGTTGAGCTGGCAACTGCTTGGGGACGGCGGTGGAGCTTTGGCAGATGTGGGCCTGGCCGTTGCCCTGTAGGTGTCCTTGGCAAGGGCCTTGCCGGGGCCCCGGCAAGGGTCTTGCCAGCGCATCAGTGGTAGTCCCCGCAAGGGTCTTGTTGGGGTCCGATCGTCTCCAACGTATCTATAATTTTTGATTGCTCCATGCTATATTATCTAATGTTTTGGACTATATTGGGCTTTATTTTCCACTTTTATATTACTTTTGGGACTAACCTATTAACCGGAGGCCCAGCCCAGAATTGCTGTTTTTTTGCCTATTTCAGTATTTCGAAGAAACGGAATATCAAACGGAGTCCAAACGGAATGAAACCTTCGGGAACGTGATTTTCTCATCAGATAAGATCCAGGAGACTTGGACCCTCGGTCAAGAAAGGAGGGAGGCGGCCACGAGGGTGGAGGGCCCCACCCCTAGGGCGCGCTCCTGCCTCGTGGGCCCCCCGAAGCTCCACGACGTACTCCTTCCTCCTATATATACCTACATACCCCCTGAAGGAAATATGCCCTAGAGGCAATAATAAAGTTATTATTTATTTCCTTATTTCATGATAAATGTTTATTATTCATGCTAGAATTGTATTAGCCGGAAACATAATACATGTGTGAATACATAGACAAACATATAGTCACTAGTATGCCTCTACTTGACTAGCTCGTTAATCAAAGATGGTTATGTTTCCTAACCATAGACATGTGTTGTTATTTGATTAATGGGATCACATCATTAGGAGAATGATGTGATTGACATGACCCATTCCGTTAGCCTAGCACTTGATCGTTTAGTATATTGCTATTGCTTTCTTCATGACTTATACATGTTCCTGTAACTATGAGATTATGCAACTCCGTTTACCGGAGGAACACTTTGGGTGCTACCAAACGTCACAACATAACTGGGTGATTATAAAGGAGTACTACAGGTGTCTCCAAAGGTACATGTTGGGTTGGCGTATTTCGAGATTAGGTTTTGTCACTCCGATTGTCGGAGAGGTATCTCTGGGCCCTCTCGGTAATGCACATCACTATAAGCCTTGCAAGCAATGTAGCTAATGAGTTAGTTACGGAATGATGCATTAATAACGAGTAAAGAGACTTGCCGATGCGAGATTGAACTAGGTATTGGATACCGACGATCAAATCTCGGGCAAGTAACATACCGATGACAAAGGGAACAACGTATGTTGTTATGCGGTTTGACTGATAAAGATCTTCATAGAATATGTAGGAGCCAATATGAGCATCCAGGTTCCGCTATTGGTTATTGACCAAGAATAGTTTTAGGTCATGTCTACATAGTTCTCGAACCCGTAGGGTCCGCACGCTTAAGGTTTCGATGATGCTTATATTATGAGTTTATGAGTTTTGATGTACCAAGGAGTTCGAGTCCCGGATGAGATCGGGGACATTACAAGGAGTCTCGAAATGGTCGAGACGTAAAGATCGATATATTGGACGACTATATTCGACATCGGAAAGGTTCCGAGTGATTCGGTATTTTTCAAGTACCGGGTAGTTACGGGAGAAGCAATGGGCCTTGATGGGCTTTAGTGGGAAGAGGAGAAAGGGCCAAGGGGCTGCTGCGCCCCCTCCCTCTAGTCCGAATGGACTAGGGAAAGGGGCCGCCACCTTTCCTTCTCCTCCACTTCCTTCTCCTTCCTCCCCTCTTGGTGGACTCCTACTAGGACTTGGAGTCCTAGTAGGACTCCACATCTGGCGCACCTATTGCCTTGGCGGCCTCCTCCTCCTCCATCCTTTATATCTGAGGCAAGGGCACCCCATGAACACACAAGTTGATCTTCGTGATCGTTCCTTAGCCGTGTGCGGTGCCCCCTCCACCATATTCCACCTCGGTCATATCGTCGCGAGTTTAGGCGAAGCCTGTGCCGGTAGAGCATCATCATCGCCTGCCACGCCGTCGTCTTGTGGAACTCATCCCGACACTTTGCTGGATCGGAGTCCGGGATCGTCATCGAGCTCAACGTGTGCTGAACTCGGAGGTGCCGTGCGTTCGGTACTTGGATCGGTCGGATCGTGAAGACGTCGACTACATCAACAGCGTTTTCATAACGCTTCCGCTTCACGGTCTCACGAGGGCGTGGACAATACTCTCCCTCGTTGCTATGCCATCACCATGATCTTGCGTGTGCGTAGGAAATTTTTGAAATTACTCGTTCCCCAACAGTGGCATCCGAGCCTGGTTTTATGCGTTGATGTCATATGCACGAGTAGAACACAAGTGAGTTGTGGGCGATATAAGTCATACTGCTTACCAACATGTCATACTTTGGTTCAGCGGTATTGTGAGATGAAGCGGCCCGGACGGACATTACGCGTACGCTTATGCGAGACTAGTTTCACCGCTTCGAGCACTCGTTGCTTAAAGGTGACCGGCGGGTGTCTGTCTCTCTCACTTTAGATGAACCGAGTGTGGCTACGCCCGGTCCTTGCGAAGGTTAAAACAACACCAACTTGACAAACTATCGTTGTGGTTTTGATGCGTAGGTAAGAACGGTTCTTGCTCAGCCCGTAGCAGCCACGTAAAATTTGCAACAACAAAGTAGAGGACGTCTAACTTGTTTTTGCAGGGCATGTTGTGATGTGATATGGTCAAGACGTGATGCTATATTTTATTGTATGAGATGATCATGTTTTGTAACCGGTTATCGGCAATGGCGAGGAGCCATATGGTTGTTGCTTTATTGTATGAAATGCAACGCCTGTAATGCTTTACTTTATCACTAAGCGGTAGCGATAGTCGTAGAAGCATAAGATTGGCGAGGCGACAACGATGCTACGATGGAGATCAAGGTGTCGCGCGGTGGCGATGGTGATCACGACGGTGCTTGGAGATGGAGATCACAAGCACAAGATGATGATGGCCATATCATATCACTTATATTGATTGCATGTGATGTTTATCCTTTATGCATCTTATCTTGCTTTGATTGACGGTAGCATTATAAGATGATCTCTCACTAAATATCAAGAAGTGTTCTCCCGAGTATGCACCGTTATGAAAGTTCTTCGTCTTTGAGACACCACGTGATGATCGGGTGTGATAGGCTCTACGTTCAAATACAACAGGTGCAAAACAGTTGCACACGCGAATACTCAGGTCAAACTTGACGAGCCTAGCATATACAGATATGGCCTCGAACACGGAGACCGAAAGGTCGAACGTGAATCATATAGTAGATATGATCAACATAGTGATGTTCACCATTGAAACTACTCCATCTCACGTGATGATCGGACATGGTTTAGTTGATTTGGATCACGTAATCACTTAGATAACTAGAGATGTCTATCTAAGTGGGAGTTCTTAAGTAATATGATTAATTGAACTTTAATTTATCATGAACTTAGTCCCGGTAGTATTTTGCAAACTATGTTGTAGATCAATAAGCTCGCGTTGTTGCTTCCCTATGTTTTTATATGTGTTCCTAGAGAAAATTGTATTGAAAAATGTTAGTAGCAATGATGCGGATTGGATCCGTGATCTGAGGTTTATCCTCATTGCTGCACGTAAGAATTATGTCCTTAATGCACCGCTAGGTAGCAGACCTATTGCAGGAGCAGATGCGAGCGTTATGAGCGTTTGGCTAGCTCAATATGATGACTACTTGATAGTTTAGTGCACCATGCTTAACGGCTTAGAATCGGGACTTCAAAGGCGTTTTGAACATCATGGACCATATGAGATGTTCCAGGAGTTGAAGTTAATATTTCAAGCAAATACCGAGTTGAGAGATATGAAGTCTCCAACAAGTTCTATAGCTAAAAGATGGAGGAGAATCGCTCAACTAGTGAGCATGTGCTCAGATTGTGCAGGTACTTCAATCGCTTGAATCAAGTGGGAGTTAATCTTCGAGATAAGATAGTGATTGACAGAATTCTCTAGTCACCATCACTAAGTTACTAGAACTTCGTGATGAACTATAGTATGCAAGGGATGACGAAAACGATTCCCGAGCTCTTCGTGATGTTGAAATCGACGAAGGTAGAAATCAAGAAAGAGCATCAAGTGTTGATGATTGACAAGACCACTAGTTTCAAGAAAAGGGCAAAGGAAAGAAAGGGAAACTTCAAGTAGAATGGCAAACAAGTTGTCACTCCGTGAAGAAGACCAAAGCTGGACCAAAGCCTGAAACTGAGTGCTTACACTGCAAAGGATATGGTCACCGGAAGCGAAATACCACTGAATATTTGGTGGATAAGAAGGATGGCAAAGTGAACAAGGGTATATTTGATATACAGGTTATTGATGTGTGCCTTACTAGTGTTTATAGTAGCCCTGAGTATTTGATACTTGTTCGGTTGCTAAGATTAGTAATTCGAAACAGGAGTTACAGAATAAACAGAGACTAGTTGAAGGGGAAGTGACGATGAGTGTTGGAAGTAGTTCCAAGATTGATATGATCATCATCGCACACTCCTATACCTTGAGATTAGTGTTAAAAGCCAAATAAATGTTATTTTTCGTTTGCGTTGAGCATGAATATGATTTGATCATGTTTATTGCAAAACGGTTATTCATTTAAAGTTAAAGAATAATTGTTGTTCTGTTTACATGAATAAAACCTTCGATGGTTATACACCCAATGAAAATAGTTTGTTGGATCGCGATCGTAGTGATACACATATTCATAATATTGATGCCAAAAGATGCAAAGCTAATAATGATAGTGCAACTTATTTGTGGCACTGCCGTTTGGGTCATATCGGTGTAAAACGCATGAAGAAACTCCATAAAAGATGGATTTTCGGAATCACTTAATTATGAATCATTTGATGCTTGCGAACCGTGCCTTTTGGGCAAGATGACTAAAACTCCGTTCCCCGGAACAATGGAACGAGCTACTGACTTATTGGAAATAATGCATACCGATGTATGCAATCCAATGAGTGTTAAGGCTCGCGGCGTGTATCGTTATTTTCTGACCTTCACAGATGATTTGAGCAGATATGGGTATATCTACTTGATGAAACATAAGTCTGAAACATTTGAAAAGTTCAAAGAATTTCAGAGTGAAGTGGAAAATCATCGTAACAAGAAAAATAAAGTTTCTACGATCTGATTGTGGAGATGAATTTTTGAGTTACGAGTTTGGTCTTCATTTGAAACAATGTGAAATAGTTTCGCAACTCACGCTACCTGGAACACCACAATGTAATGGTGTGTCCGAACGTCATAATCGTACTTTACTAGATATGGTGCGATCTATGATGTCTCTTATTGATTTACCATTATCGTTTTGGGGTTATGCATTAGAGACAACTACATTCACGTTAAATGGGCACCATCTAAATCCGTTGAGACAACACTATATGAACTGTGGTTTAGCAAGAAACTCAAGTTGTCGTTTCTTAAAGTTTGGGGCTACGATGCTTATGTGAAAAAAGTTTCATCCAGATAAGCTCGAACCCAAATCGGACAAGTGCGTCTTCATAGAATACCCAAAGGTAACTATTGGGTACACCTTCTATCACAGATCCGAAGGCAAGTTATTCGTTGCTAAGATGGATCCTTTCTAGAGAAGAAGTTTCTCTCGAAAGAAGTGAGTGTGAGGAAAGTAGAACTTGATGAGGTAATTGTACCTTCTCCCTTATTGGAAAGTAGTTCATCACAGAAATCAGTTCCGGTGATTCCTACACCAATTAGTGAGGAAGTTAATGATGATGATCATGAAACTTCAGATCAAGTTGCTACCAAACCTCGTGGGTCTTCAAGAGTAAGATCCGCACTGAGTGGTACGGTAATCATGTTCGGAAGTCATGTTACTAGACCATGATGAACCTACGAACTATGAGGAAGCGATGATGAGCCCAGATTCATGAAATGGCTTGAGGCCATGAAATCTGAGATAGGATCCATGTATGAGAACAAAGTATGGACTTTGATTGACTTGCTCGATGATCAGCAAGACATGTTAAATAAATGGATCTTCAAGAGGAAGACGGACACCGATAGTAGTGTTACTATCTACAAAGCTCGACTTGTCACAAAAGGTTTTCGACAAGTTTAAGGTGTTGACTACAATGAGATTTTCTCAAGCAGTAGCGATGCTTAAGTCTGTCCGAATCATGTTAGCAATTGCCACATTTTATGAAATCGGCAAATGGATGTCAAAACTACATTCTTTCATGGATTTATTAAAGAAGAGTTGTATATGATGCAACCAGAAGGTTTTGTCAATCCTAAAGGAGCTAACAAAATGTGCAAGCTTCAGCGATCCATCTATGGACTGGTGCAAGCATCTTGGAGTTGGAATAAACGCTTTGATAGTGTGATCAAAGCATATGGTTTTATACAGACTTTTGGAGAAGCCTGTATTTACAAGAAAGTGAGTGGGAGCACTACAACATTTCTGATAAGTATATGTGAATGACATATTGTTGATCGAAAATAATGTAGAATTATTCTGCAAAGCATAAAGGAGTATTTGAAAGGAGTTTTTCAAAGAAAGACCTCAGTAAAACTACTTACATATTGAGCATCAAGATCTATTGAGATCAAGACGCTTGATAAGTTTTTTCAATAAGTACATACCTTGTCAAGATTTTGAAGTAGTTCAAAATGGAACAGTCAAAGAAAAGTTCTTGTCTGTGTTGCAAAGGTGTGAAATTGAGTAAAGACTCAAATCCCGACAATGGCAGAAAATAGAAAAGAGAATGAAAGTCATTCCCTATACCTTAGTCATAGGTTCTATAAAGTATGCTATGCTATGTACCAGACCTATTGTATACCTTGCTCTGAATTTGGAAAGGAGTACAATAGTGATCTAGGAGTAGATCACTGAACATTGGTCAAGAACATCCTTAGTGAGGACTAAGGAAATATTTCTCGATTATGGAGGTGATAAAAGAGCCCGTCGTAAAGAGTTACATCGATGCAAGCTTTTTACACTGATCCAGATGACTCTAAGTCTCAATCTGGATACATATTGAAAGTGGGAGCAATTAGCTAGAGTAGCTCCGTGCAGAGCATTGTAAACATAGAGTATTTGCAAAATACATACGGCTCTGAATGTGACAGACCCGTTGACTAAGCTTCTCTCACGAGCAAAACATGATCATACCTTAGTACTCTTTGGGTGTTAATCACATAGCGATGTGAACTAGATTATTGACTCTAGTAAACCCTTTGGGTGTTGGTCACATGACGATGTGAACTATGAGTGTTAATCACATACAGATGTGAATATTAGTGTTGAATCACATGATGATGTGAACTAGATTATTGACTCTAGTGCAAGTGGGAGACTGAAGGAAATATGCCCTAGAGGCAATAATAAAGTTATTATTTATTTCCTTATTTCATGATAAATGTTTATTATTCATGCTAGAATTGTATTAGCCGGAAACATAATACATGTGTGAATACATAGACAAACATATAGTCACTAGTATGCCTCTACTTGACTAGCTCATTAATCAAAGATGGTTATGTTTCCTAACCATAGACATGTGTTGTTATTTGATTAATGGGATCACATCATTAGGAGAATGATGTGATTGACATGACCCATTCCGTTAGCCTAGCACTTGATCGTTTAGTATATTGCTATTGCTTTCTTCATGACTTATACATGTTCCTGTAACTATGAGATTATGCAACTCCGTTTACGGAGGAACACTTTGGTGCTACCAAACGTCACAACGTAATCGGGTGATTATAAAGGAGTACTACAGGTGTCTCCAAAGGTACATGTTGGGTTGGCGTATTTGAGATTAGGTTTTGTCACTTGATTGTCGGAGAGGTATCTCTGGGCCCTCTCGGTAATGCACATCACTATAAGCCTTGCAAGCAATGTAGCTAATGAGTTAGTTACGGAATGTTGCATTACGTAACGAGTAAAGAGACTTGCCGATGCGAGATTGAACTAGGTATTGGATACCGACGATCAAATCTCGGGCAAGTAACATACCGATGACAAAGGAACAACGTATGTTGTTATGCGGTTTGACCGATAAAGATCTTCGTAGAATATGTAGGAGCCAATATGAGCATCCAGGTTCCGCTATTGGTTATTGACCAAGAATAGTTTTAGGTCATGTCTACATAGTTCTCGAACCCGTAGGGTCCGCACGCTTAAGGTTTCGATGATGGTTATATTATGAGTTTATGAGTTTTGATGTACCAAGGAGTTCGAGTCCCGGATGAGATCGAGGACATGACGAGGAGTCTCGAAATGGTCGAGGCGTAATGATCGATATATTGGACGACTATATTCGGACATCGGAAAGGTTCAGTGATTCGGTATTTTTCGAGTACCGGGTAGTTACGGGAGAAGCAATGGGCCTTGATGGGCTTTAGTGGGAAGAGGAGAAAGGGCCAAGGGGCTGCTGCGCCCCTCCCTCTAGTCCGAATTGGACTAGGGAAAAGGGGCCGCCACCTTTCCTTCTCCTCCACTTCCTTCTCCTTCCTCCCTCTTGGTGGACTCCTACTAGGACTTGGAGTCCTAGTAGGACTCCACATCCTGGCCGCACCTATTGCCTTGGCGGCCTCCTCCTCCTCCATCCTTTATATCTTTGAGGCAAGGGCACCCCATGAACACACAAGTTGATCTTCGTGATCGTTCCTTAGCCGTGTGCGGTGCCCCCCTCCACCATATTCCACCTCGGTCATATCGTCGCGGAGTTTAGGCGAAGCCCTGCGCCGGTAGAGCATCATCATCGTCACCACGCCGTCGTGCTGACGGAACTCATCCCCGACACTTTGCTGGATCGGAGTCCGGGGATCGTCATCGAGCTCAACGTGTGCTGAACTCGGAGGTGCCGTACGTTCGGTACTTGGATCGGTCGGATCGTGAAGACGTACGACTACATCAACCGCGTTGTCATAACGCTTCCGCTTACGGTCTACGAGGGTACGTGGACAATACTCTCCCCTCTCGTTGCTATGCCATCACCATGATCTTGCGTGTGCGTAGGAAAATTTTGAAATTACTACGTTCCCCAACACCCCCAACAGATCAGATACGGAGCCAAAAACCTAATTCCACTACCGCAACTTTCTGTATCCACGAGATCCCATCTTGGGGCCTGTTCCGGAGCTCCGCCGGAAGGGGAATCGATCACAGAGGGCTTCTACATCAACACCATAGCCTCTCCGATGAAGTGTGAGTAGTTTACTTCAGACCTTCGGGTCCATAGTTAGTAGCTAGATGGCTTCTTCTCTCTTTTTGGATCTCAATACAATGTTCTCCCCCTCTCTCGTGGAGATCTATTTGATATAATCTTCTTTTTTGCGGTGTGTTTGTTGAGACCGATGAATTGTGGGTTTATGATCAAGATTATCTATGGGCAATATTTGAATCTTCTCTGAATTCTTTTATGTATAATTGGTTATCTTTGCAAGTCTCTTCGAATTATCCGTTTGGTTTGGCCAACTAGATTGGTAGTTCTTGCAATGGGAGAAGTGCTTAGCTTTGGGTTCAATCTTGCGGTGTCTTTTCCCAGTGACAGTAGGGGCAGCAAGGCACGTATTGTATTGTTGCCATCGAGGATAACAAGATGGGGTATTTATCATATTGCATGAATTTATTCCTCTACATCATATCATCTTGCTTAAGGCGTTATTCTGTTTTCATTAACTTAATACTCTAGATGCATGCTGGATAGCGGTCGATGAGTGGAGTAATAGTAGTAGATGCAGGCAGGAGTTGGTCTACTTGTCTCGGACGTGATGCCTATATACATGATCATACCTAGATACTCTCATAACTATGCTCAATTCTGTCAATTGCTCAACCGTAATTCGTTCACCCACCGTAAAATACTTATGCTCTTGAGAGAAGCCACTAGTGAAATCTATGGCCCCCGGGTCTATTCTCATCATATTAATCTTCCTACGCTTTATTATTGTTTTGCTTTTTTACTTTGCCTTTTATTTTACTTTGCATCTTTATACCAAAAAAATACCAAAAATTTTATCTATCATCTCTATCAGATCTCACTCTAAAGTGACCGTGAAGGGATTGACAACCCCTATTCGCGTTGGTTGCGAGGAGTTATTTGCTTTCTGTAGGTACGAGGGACTTGCGCGTGGCCTCCTACTGGATTGATACCTTGGTTCTCAAAAATTGAGGGAAATACTTACGCTACTCTGCTGCATCATCCTCTCCTCTTCGGGGAAAACCAACGCAAGCTCAAGACGTAGCAAGAAGGATTTCTGGCGCCGTTGCCGGGGAGTCTATGCAAAAGTCAAAATACCAAGTACCCATCACAATCCCTTATCCCTCGCATTACATTATTTGCCATTTGCCTCTCGTTTTCCTCTCCCCCACTTCACCCTTGCCGTTTTATTCGCCCTCTCTTTTTCATTTTCCTTTTTCTCGTTCGCTTGTTTGCTCGTGTGTTGGATTGCTTGCTTGTCACTATGGCTCAAGATAATACCAAATTGTGTGACTTTACCAATACCAACAATAATGATTTCCTTAGCACTCCGATTGCTCCTCTTGCGAATACTGAATCTTGTGAAATCAATGCTGCTTTATTGAATCTCGTTATGAAAGATCAATTCGCCGACCTTCCTAGTGAAGATGCCGCTACTCATCTAAATAGCTTCGTGGATTTATGTGATATGCAAAAGAAGAAAGATGTTGACAATGATGTTGTTAAATTGAAGCTATTTCCTTTTTCGCTAAGAGATCGTGCTAAATCTTGGTTTTCGTCTTTGCCCAAAAATAGTATTGATTCTTGGAACAAGTGCAAAGATGCTTTTATCTCTAAGTATTTTCCTCCCTCTAAGATCATCTCTCTTAGAAATGATATTATGAACTTTAAGCAACTTGATCATGAACATGTTGCACAAGCTTGGGAGAGGATGAAATTAATGATACGTAATTGCCCTGCTCATGGTTTGAATTTGTGGATGATTATACAAAAAGTTTATGCCGGATTGAATTTTTCTTCTAGAAACCTTTTAGATTCGTCCGCGGGAGGCACTTTTATGGAAATCACTTTAGGATATGCTCCTAAACTCCTAGATAATATTATGGTTAATTATTCTCAATGGCATACTGAAAGATCTACTAATAGAAAAGTGCATGCGATAGAAGAAATTAATGTTTTGAGTGGAAAGATGGATGAACTTATGAAATTATTTGCTACTAAGAATGTTTCTTATGATCCTAATGATATTCCTTTGTCTACTTTGATTGAGAATAATAATGAATCTATGGATGTGAATGTTGTTGGTAGGAATAATTTTGGTAACAACGCGTATAGAGGGAAGTTTAATCCTAGGCCTTATCCTAGTAATTCCTCTAATAATTATGGAAATTCCTAAAACAATTCTTATGGAAATTTTAATAAGATGCCCTCTGAATTTGAGACTAGTGTTAAAGAGTTTATGAATTCTCAAAAGAATTTTAATGCTTTGCTTGAAGAGAAATTGCTTAAGGTTGATGAATTGGCTAGGAACGTTGATAGAATTTCTCTTGATGTTGATTCTTTAAAGTTTAGATCTATTCCTCCTAAGCATGATATCAATGAGTCTCTCAAAGCCATGAGAATTTGCATTGATGAGTGCAAGGAAAGAACCTCTAGGATGCGTGCTACGAAAGATGCCTTTATTAAAGCGTGTTCTTCCGATTCCCATGAAAATCAAGATGAAGATATAAAAGTTATTGATGTGTCCCCTATCGAAAATTTGTTTTGTAATATGAATCTTGATAATGATGAGATTGAATATGAGACACCTATACCTAGAAGGCGTTCTAAAAATTCGGAGTTGTTAGATTATGATGCTAAAATTGATAAAAGTGGGATTGAAAGTAAAACCCTAGATGTTGCTAAACCCACTATTTTGGATTTCAAGGAATTTAATTATGAAAGTTGCTCTTTAATTGATTGTATTTCCTTGTTGCAATCCGTGCTAAATTCTCCTCATGCTTATAGTCAAAATAAGGCGTTTACCAAGCATATCGTTGATGCCTTGATGCAATCTTATGAGGAAAAACTTGAGTTGGAAGTCTCTATCCCTAGAAAACTTTATGATGAGTGGGAACCAACTATTAAAATTAAGATTAAGGATCATGAATTTTATGCTTTATGTGATTTGGGCGCTAGTGTTTCCACTATTCCCAAAACTTTGTGTGATTTGCTAGATTCCCGTGATTTTGATGATTGCTCTCTAAACTTGCACCTTGCGGATTCTGTTGGGGATATAACTATTTGTGTAAGCCGCCCAGGAGGGGCCGGGTTATGCAAAGAAGACTCATCAGGAGGAAGCCCAAGGCCAAGCATGAAGATGACGGTTCAATAAAGGGGCTGAGGCCCACAGGCGGCTTAAGGCCCATGGTGATAAACCGCCATAGTGACATGACTTGTATCATAAGGTAGAATTAACTAGTCACCGAGCCGGACACTGTTTATGAGCCGGCCGGGACTCTGTAGGTCGCACGGTGTCCACCGTGTATATAAGGGGACGACCCGCTGGCGGCTTAGGGCAAGAAACAACTCATCAAGAGCCAGGCATAGCGTATCGCGCTCCCTGGTCATCGAAACATCAAGCAATACCAACCCGACTAGATGTAGGCCTTACCTTCACCGTAAGGGGCCGAACTAGTATAAACCTCTCGTGTCCTTTTTCCCGATTAACCCCTTTAAGCTTCCTAGTTGCGATGGCTCCACGACTAAGTCCTTACAAGAGGACATCTGCTGTGACAAACCCACGATAGTTGGCGCCCACCGTGGGGCCAGCGCACGGTGGATTTGAGTTCTTGAAGGGCAGCTTCGAAGGGCTCAAGGGATACGCAATGGGCCGGATGACCAAGAGCCGTCGCGGCAAGATCTACATCGATGACGAAGGCTGGGGCCCCGACGCCAACTCAATTGAGTACGGGTACCGGGTCCCCTTCGGCGGAATCCACGTCTTCATCGGCCGGATTGGTGAGCCGGGCCCTGAGCCGGACAACTGCATCGACCTCGTCGAGACGGCTCAGCGCGCGAGACCCGCCCGAGTCCAAACCATCATGAAGCGTGCCTTCGTGGGCTGCATCCACGGAGAGGAACTTTCTAAAGGATCTGAAGATGGTGGTGAGACGGCCGTCCTCTCTGACGGTGATTCGTCCGCCGGTTCAACAGATTCGCTGTATGAAGTGCAAGATGGCATGCTTAGGGGCTGTTCCGACGGCTCTAGTATTCCGGACTCCTATGAGCCGCCAAGCTGGGCAGGAGTCTTCATGGCTGGTACTCAACCCTGTCAAAACTCAACGGCTGCAACGGCAATAACGTCCGGGTCCGGAGTGGCCGGCGCAGGAGGCCCTGTGCGCCCGTCGGCTCAGGTGCTGATGGATCTCATGGATAAGCTGACGGCCCTGTTAACCACCACGGTTATTCCTGCAAATCAAGATGAGCATAACGCGGAGGTGGCAAAGGTGCATGAGGAGATAGCTCGGGCCAAGGAGGCCTTGGCAGCTGAGGACACCAGGTTAGCTACAGAACGGGCGGCTTTGGATGCACGGGCGCAGAAACTCCAGTCAGAGGCTTTCCAGCTTAATATGAGCCTCAACGCATCTAATGAGGTGATGAGAAGGAGGCACCAGAAAACTCAATCCCGTTTGCCTCCGGTTTACGACCCTCAGAACCTTTTCGCTACACCCGGTGCCAGTCCTAGCAATCCGCCCGAAGAAAATCAGTTTATGATAGCCGGAGCGGGAGGACCGGCTCAGACTTGAGAGATGGCACCTCCTCACGGGAGTATGGCCCCACCCCGCTATGTACCAATACCACCGGGTCATTTTTCCAACCCCATGGAGAACTTAATCGCAGCATCGGCGCGTTTGGCAGCTCTTCCAGTGGACGGTGATGATCCGACAGCAGTGGAGACCCGAAGGATCAGAGACCTCGTCCAGATAGCCCTAGCTCAGCAAGAGACTTATTCTTACAGCCGGGACAGGATTCATTCAACTCCTCCGCCTTGGTTAGCTCCGGCTCGTCCAAACCGGAGTCCGAGTTACAGCAGGCACATGGAGTCAGAAGCTTTGTCAAGAAACACCCAGCGCCGTAACCAGCCTGGCGGTTATAACCCGGTGCAGGACCGAATACGTCAGGAGGACGAGCGGGCGACTCAGCTAGCGGCTCAACAAACGGCTCATCAGGACATTCAGATTATCGGCGACTTCATTGAGGCAGAAGTGGCTACCAGAACCGGCGGTGTTCCTTGTTTAGTGCCGGCTCTATGTAATGTACGTTTACCCAAGGACTTCAAAGGACCTCGGAAGGTGCCGAATTACACGGCCTACTTACAGCCCGGCGCGGATAGAAAGTTATGAGATGGCCATGGAGCTGTTGGAGGCGATGATGCAGCAATGGCTAAGTACTTCACCATGATGTTAGATGGAGCGGCCGGTCTTGGTTAAAGGGCTTGCCACCCAATTCCATTAGTTTATGGGCAGAGCTAAAAGCCCGGTTCATCCAGAACTTCAAAGACACTTGCAAGCAATCTATGTCGATTGTGGACTTGACAAATTGTAAGCAGGAGGAGGGTGAATCCACAACTCATTGGGTATGCCGGGTCAAGGAGATAATACATTCGTCTGACAAGATGGATGCCGGCTCTGCAGTCCTCATCTTGGAGAAGAACTGCTGCTTTGAGCCGCTGAGACAGAAACTGGGGCGCCTTAAGTGTGATTGCAATTATATGGGTACGCTAATGGCAGCTTTAGTCAAATACGCCGATTCTGATAGTACCAAGGATCCCGTGTCTGATGAGGAAAAGACAGGGAAGGGAAATAAGAACGACAATGGAAAGGGTCAGCAGCATAACCCGATGAATCAAGGAGGCAATAAGCGTAAGGCTGAGGGTAACCCGGAGATTTTAGCCAATGCCAATGCACAGGGTAACAATCAGAGACGTAAGGGCAAACCGCCCCCTCAGTCTGGCGGGTCAGGCCCATCTCTTGAGCAGTTACTCAATGAGCCTTGCCCGAGGAACGTCACTCGGGAACGACCTGCCACCCTGTCACACCCTGATTTTCATGCCACTACACTTAAGCTACCAATCATGATAAAATGTGGTTTGACAAAAACTTTTGAGTGTTTTGGACCTTGCCTTGATTGGTTTTTGTCTGTTGTTTGCAAGTGCTCTAAAAATAAAATAAAATCCCATTTTTCCATTTCTGTGATGAACTTTAGAAAATCATAGAGAGCTCATATTTGATCCAAATGCCATGATTCAAATTCCTAGATGCTTTTAAGCTCATAACTTAGTTTATGAACATTTCTCTTAATACTTTCTGTGCCACACAAAATAATGAGCCATTTCCTCAGATTTGTCAACTTTGCCAATTCATAGGGAATTCATTTGAACTCCAAATCCAGTGAAACCAACTCCTAGATGCTTCTAAAATTATGATTTGTTAAATGGGTGCCTTTGCTCATTTTTCCAAAATATATTTCTGTACACTTTTTCAAATCCATAAACCCCTTGATTCCATCATATCAAAATGTTTAAAAATATCCACTGGCCCAATTCCAATGAAACCAGTCTGGTTATTTTTCATATAACCATAGATGTCCTAGAAAAGTCAAATTAATGTTTTTAGAGAACTTTTATTTTTGCCTGGTCATATTGCTTATCATGGTTGTTTTCGACGATAGTTGATGAAGTAGACGAAATGCTCGGAGTTGGACCAGAGATATTTGAAGACCTCGAAGGCTTTGTTAAAACAGGCAAGCAGCCCTTTGACCATGTCTAGGAAACCCCTTTTTATGCACGTCATATGGCACTTTTATTGCTTGCATCGAAGTCATGATAAAATGGTGACCACTTGAGGTGGTTTGCCTCCGTTGCTTTTCTCGTTGACACTTGCATGATGCATGACCCTACCTTTCTATGAGGGTTATGCCGATGGGAGTAGATAGGATGCTAAAGTAGTGCTACGCAAAAAGGGACGGGAATATGCATGGTGATGGAGACAAAATATTTTCAAAAGACTTTTCGAAAACCCCATCGGGTGCCACTTATGCCCGGGGGAGATGATGAGTTGGGTAGCCACTTGATGACGAAGTGGTGTACCGAGGCAAGTGTGTGTTGTTTTTAAAACGGATTGGTTTAAGTTGCGACCGTTATTCCAACCTACATGCGCAACCACTCTACCATTGTATGGGAAAGGGCATTATTGATTACCTAGGCCGATACTAGCTTGGAGCCCGCAATACTAGTGACGGGGGAGAGTTGGTGCTCTCTCTCGGGACGGGGTCGTGCCAGGTAGGGCGGCCATGACTGTTTTCACAGGGCACCGGATACACCGTTGTGTCCCCTCTCGGATGTTACGATCTCGAGTGAGTCTCGTATGATTTACATCGTGAGGATACGGAACAACGAGTGGACTCCTTGTTAGTGTCGTCTAGGGAAAGATAGTGATCAGGTGCTTACCCCGGGTACTTGAGGTATCGCGGGTCGTGGATGACATGAAAGTTCCCCGGATCTTGTGGGTAAAGTGTGCAACCTCTGCTGAGTGTAAAACTATTCGAATAGCCATGTCCACGGTCAAGGACAGTTGGGTAACCGCTCGGGCTACGTCCACATGTTTACAAACCAGTGTGTGTGTTTGGATAAGTGGGAAGATCTACTTGGGTCAAGTCAAAGGACTTGACATGATTGAGTTGGGTTGATGCCCTCTCCATTTATGTTGATATCTGTAACCTGTCCTCATGGTTACTTGAATTCTCCTGATGCATGTCTTACAAGTTGTTGAACATGTCATTGCACTCAAAACTAGCTTTCTGCAAAAATTTACCTATATCATGCATTGTTGTATCTTGAACCAAAACATGGGTTGCTTGCGAGTACATTCAAAGTACTCATTGGCTTGCCACTGGTTATTTTATTGGCCAGGCGTGAAAGGACAGGATATAATGAAGAGTACCTTGGTGACGAACATGCGAGCTAGGACGCTTCCCAGTCAGAATGCATGTAGGGTTAAGCCAGATGGCATGGGTCCAAGTTGTTATTGAAGATTTCCGCTGCGATGATACACTCAAGACTTGACCATAATGGTCCTACTTGTGTAAACGGTATGTATAGATGTAAGACTCTTGTTATTCATCTTCTGTGTGTTCAGTGAGCATTGATCTCTGGTGTAGCGACCAGACCCGAATGGATCAAGTCTCGTGCTCGATGTCATCCTGGATCGATAATCTTGACACCACACAAGACTTGAAGGATTTATAGCGAGTAGCAATCACACACTTATTACATCGTTGTCCACAAAGGAACTTATTACAATAATATGGCTTAAGGCCATCTAATAATAACAGCGGAAGGCTTGGAAGATAAGTGAGTCCATCAACTCCATCGGCATCACTGAGTATAGAACCACGACCTAACACCTTACTCGTCATTAAATGCGAAAAGTCTCAACGGAAAGTTGCAGCCAACAATTCAACACATGGAATATCTTGGCAATGTAACACATAAAGAGCAATGAAGGAAATAAGCCTATACTACATGCATATATGGCTGGTGGTAAAGCTCTACGGTTACATTTTTGCATAAAGCTAGTTTTCCCTACAACAAAGGAATAATTTTATTTAACTATCATGGTGGTTGTTAAACATTGAGAATGGTTGACAGCATCCTCAATCCCAATTAAAAAGTACTCATCAAAAATCCCAATAACATTTATTAGAAGTAACATGTTGAGATTCACATGATATTCAATTACCGGATACTCAAAACATCCATAACCGGGGACACGGCTAATCATGATTAGTTCATACACTCTGCAGAGGTTTGCGCACTTTTCCCCACAAGACTCGATCGCCTCCGTTTGGTTCTCGCACTACATGGTGTTTGAGAAACGGATGACCGAGACATAGTCTTTCAGAAGTGCTAGCACCTTACATGTGGGTAGACCGTACCAACCTACATCCCCTACATCAGCTAGCCTACCCGTAAGAGTTCGCACAACTTAGTCAACTACGCCAGAGCCCATAATTGGCTTGTGGCTGCACACGGAAGTTTCCAGTTTGAAAAATCTTATGATCCCTTAGAGCACAGGTGGCGGTCCAAGAAATACAGCAAGTCTGATAGAAACCAGGTGCCTCAATCCACCAAGATGTGTGTTTAGGTTGCCACCTTAAATGAACCATTAATTAACCATCTCACATCTGTCATGGATATTCACTCACCCAATCCACGTCTACTAGCATAGCATGGCATAAAAGCAAACGTAGAAGTAACTCCCAAGGTTTCATAAGTAAAACAGGTAATAGGTACTACCTCAATCTACTTCCCAATCCCACAATTTAATTAGATCCTAACCATGCAAGTGTTTGAGGATTGATCTAATGCATAAAAACTGGGTAGTAGAAAAGATATGATCAAGTGTTACTTGCCTTGCTGATGATCCATGAGACCTAGAGATTCAAGTAACAAGCGGCGCACTCAGGAGATCTAACGCAGACAAACAACAAGCATACAATAAGTACTCATCTAATGCACAGGGAAAACTCGAATAAAAGATCTAACCAGATAGTTAAACTTAAGAACCCTGGTTGCAAAAGAATCGAATCAAATAAAGCATCGAAAGTCGAAACTCGAGAGAAACGACTCGGTTTAGCAATCTGAAACTAGGTCAAAATTTCACAGTAGCAAAACTTCGTGTAAGTAGGTTAGTCGAACGGCGGTTTAAGAACGAAACTCCAGCGCTTGAATCACCTGATTCCGATAAGCGGCGAGAAATTAAACAGATTTGAAAATCGGATCGGAAATCGAATCAGAAAAATAACGGATTAAATCCGATTAAAAGAAAACGACGAACTGATTAAACAACGGACGTCCGTTAACAGAACTAATCCAATGAACACGTTCATTGAAACGAATGGTTCGGTGAACGTTCATTAAATAAGAAAATCGAAAAAAAAATTAAAAAACCATCTAGGGTTTTGAAAAAAAACCGAACATCGCAAAAAAAAAACCGGATCGGGTTTTCTAAAGAAACCGGATCGGGCGGCGAGGTGCTACCTCCGCGAGGCTCGCGAGGCTCGGGGCGGCGGGGTCCGCGGGTCGGGAGGGGCGGCGAGGGCGGCATGGGGCTCGGCGACGGCGGAATGACGGCGGCGGCGGCTCGGGCGAATGTTGGCGGCGGGCTCGGGTCGGTCTGGTGGGCGGGGGATGAGGAGAGGAGGGGGGTCCGTGGGGTATAAAAGGAGGGGGCCTTGGGGAAGGGGCAGGCGGCGGCGGCCTCGTGTCCGAGCCGGACACGGCGGGCAAGGGCGGCGTCTTGTGTGGGGGAGACCGCAGAGGGGAGGGAGGTGGGCAGGGCGGGGTGGGCCAGCCGGGCCTTGGCCCGGGGGCGTTTTTAAACAAAAACTAAACGGATTTAAAATAAAACCAAACGAACTCAATTTAAAAAATTAATTTTCCCGACTCCTAAAATGAGTCGAACAAAATGAACTTTAAAAGCAGGCAATATGCATATATTTTTAAATGCTCATTTTGCCTAAAGCAAATAAATCCTCAAAACCAAATTTTGATTTATTTATAATATCTTCATTTTTCCTAAATGTTGGGAAAGTCATATTATTCCCTCTCTTTAACTTTTTATATCGGAAAAACTTGTGAAGATAAATAAATAAATCCAAATGATCCCATTTTCAAAATTTGAGAAATCCCAAATATGAAAATAATGAAACTTCCAACTCTCTCCGAGGGTCCTTGAGTTGCGTGAAATTTTCTAGGATCGGAAAATGCGAGAAAAATATGATATGCATGATGACCTAATGTATAACATTCCAAATTGAAAATTTGAGATGTTACAAACCTACCCTTAAGATGAATCTAGCCCTCGAGATTCGGGTTAACTAGAAAATAGGTGAGGTGGTCCTTAAGCAAAACTTCCTCTCTTTCCAGGTGGCTTCATCCTCGGTGTGGTGGCTCCAATTGAACTTTGCAAAACTTGATAACCTTGCTGCGGGTAACTCTGCTGGCATAATCGAGAATCTTAACGGTTTTTCCTCATATGTTAAGTCATCCTTCAACTGAATTGCTTCGGTGCACTTGTGTCCCTTAACGGTACCTCTGCTATCTCGGGGTGACATTTCTTCAACTGAGAAACATGGAATACATCATGAACTCCTGACAGTCCTTCTGGCAATTCCAACTTATAACCAACTTCTCCCATGCGTTGCAAAATCTTATATGGTCCAACGAAACGTGGGGCTAACTTTCCTTTAACTCCAAAACGCTTAACTCCTCGAAGCGGGGATACTCTAAGATATACTCTGTCTCCAACTTCATACTCAATCGCTTTGCGCTTCGAATCGGCATAGCTCTTTTGTCTGGACTGGGCTACCTTGAGCCTGTCTCGAATCAACTTAACCTTCTGTTCCGACTCCTTAATCAAATCTGGTCCAAACAATGGCGATCTCGGTTTAGTCCCATGACAACGGTGTCCTGCACCTTCTTCCATACAGAGCCTCAAAAGGTGCCATCTTCAAGCTGGTTTGGTAACTGTTGTTGTAGGAAAATTCTGCATATGCCAAATTATCATCCCAACTAGATCCATAATCTAGTGCACAAGCTCTCAGCATATCTTCCAAAATCTGATTGACTCTCTCAGTCTGTCCATCGGTCTGTGGGTGGAAAGCTGTACTGAATTCTAATCTAGTTCCCAATGTTTCGTGCAACTAGTTCCAAAATTTCGAGGTAAATTGGGTTCCTCTATCTGATACGATGCTCCTCGGAACTCCGTGTAAGCACACAATTCTGGTCATGTATATCTTTGCCAACTTAGCACTGCTATAGGTAGTCTTGACTGGAATGAAATGAGCTACCTTAGTCAAACGGTCGACTATGACCCAAATCGAGTCATATCCTGAGCGGGTCTTTGGCAAACCTGTGATGAAATCCATGCCTAGTTTATCCCACTTCCATTCGGGTATCGGCAATGGTTGTAACAATCCTGCTGGCTTCTGATGCTCTGCCTTTACTTTCTGACATACGTCGCAAACTGCTACATATTTCGCAATATCCTTCTTCATTCCGGTCCACCAGAAAATATTCTTCAAATCCAAATACATCTTGGTATTTCCTGGGTGAATCGAATAGGGTGAATCATGGGCTTCTTGAAAAATCAACTTCCTGATCTCTGGGTCATTGGGCACATAAACACGTTCTTCAAACCATAGGGTATCGTGTTCATCCTCACAAAATCCTTTAGCTTTTCCTTTGCTCATTTTCTCCTTTATAGAGGCAACTTCCTTATCTGCCTTTTGGGCTTCTCGATTTTGTCCATCGATTATCGATTGAATCTCCAATGCTGCTACATAGCCTCTGGAACTATTTCCAAACATAGCTCTCGAAGGTCCTCGGCTAACTCATTGGGTATCCCTCCCATCATTAGGGTATTGGCGTGGCTCTTACGGCTCAATGCGCTTTACGACATTAGCCTTTCCGGGTGATAATGCAATCTCATATCATAATCCTTGATAAGCTCTAACCATCTCCTTTGTCTGAGATTTAATTCCTTCTGTGTGAAGATGTACTTCAAACTCTTGTGATCCTTATATACTTCACAATGATTACCAATGAGAAAATGTCTCCATGTCTTCAAGGCATGCACAACGGCTGCTAACTCCAAATCATGCGTGGCATAATTCAACTCATGGGGCTTAAGTTGTCGTGAAGCGTACGAAACAACTCTTCCTTCCTGCATAAGCACTGTCCAAGTCCTCGACGTGAAGCGTCGCAATACACCTCGTAATCCTTGGTCTGATCTGGCAATATCAAAACTTGCCTCACAGTCCTCAGTCCATATGAATTTGTTTTCCTTCTTCAACAATTCTGTCATAGGCTTTGCAATTCTTGAGAAATTCTCAATGAATCTTGGTAGTATCCTGCGAGTCCAAGGAAACTCGAATCTCTCCAACTGTCGTTGGTGCTTCCCATTTGGTTCTGGTCTCAACCTTTGTGGGGTCAACTGCTATTCCTTCTCCGGATATAACATGTCAGAAATCCAACTTCCTTTAGCGAAAACTCACACTTGCTGAACTTGGCATATAACTGGTGTTCCCTCGGTTTCTCCAAAACCAATCGCAAATGTTCCTTGTGTTCCTCTTCATTCTTGAGAAAATCAAAATGTCATCAATGAACACCACGGCGAACTTATCCAAAATTCCATAAACACTTTGTTCATCGTGGTTCATGAAATAGGCTGGTGCGTTAGTCATCCAAATGACATAACGGTATACTCATACAGTCCATATCTCGTGTAGTAACGCTGTCTTGGGTATGTCTTGCTCCCGAATCTTCAATCGATGGTACCACGATCGCAAAATCGATCTTGAAACCACCTTAGCTCCTTGTGCGATCAAACAGATCATTTATCATAGGTAGTGGGTACTTGTTCTTGATTGTGACTTCATTCAATCCACGATAATCAACAACCATTCTTAACGATCCATCCTTCTTCTCCACTAACAATACGGGTGATCCCCAAGGAGAAGAACTTGGGCGAATAAAACCTTTATCCAATAGTTCCTTAATCTGCTTCTTGATTTCCGCCAAATCCTGTGCGGGCATCCTGTACGGTCGCTTCGATATCGGGCCTGTTCCTGGCAACAGCTCGATCAAAAACTCAATGTCTCTATCCGGTGGCATTCCTGGCAACTCTTCCGGAAATACATCAGGGAAATCCTTCACCACTGGTACTTCTTCCTGCACCACTCCTGATAAGCAATTAACTTGTGCTCTCCTCGGCTCGTGTCGTGATACATACTTGATCCTTCTTCCTTCTGGTGTGGTGAGCAAAATTGACTTTGTGGTGCAATCTATGTTTCCTCCATACCTTGATAGCCAATCCATTCCTAATATCACATCCAATCCTTGGGATTCCAGAACTATTAGGTCTGAGGGGAAAACATAGTGTCCAATCCTTAATGGCAGTCGATCACACCATTTACTAGCCATGTACTCTGCTCCAGGTGAGGTTACTAGCATGGGTGACCTAAGGGCTTGGGTCGGTAACTTGTACTTATCCACAAATCCCCTTGATATGTATGAATGCGATGCACCAGTATCGAAAAGAACAACTGCAGTAAATGACTTAACCAAAAACTTACCGATTACTGCATCGGGCTGATCTTCAACCTCCTCCACATCAATGTGGTTCACCTGTCCCCTGTTGAAAGGGTTGGGCTTCTTTCGAGCTTCCATTGCCATTTCCGTTCGCCTACGACAGTCATTGGCATAATGCCCGATCTTGCGGCACTTAAAGCAAGTAATGTGACTCAGGTCTACCTTGGATGGTGTTGACGGGTTGGTGCGGTTCTGTCCATTGCTTCCTCCATTCCGTTCCCATTCTTAGTGCCACTATGGTTATCGAATTACCTCCCCATGGGTATGCTGAAACTGAATTCCTGATTTAGGGGTATAACGAGGCTTCATTGGGCTCGAGTTATACTTCCCTGTCCATACTTCGCTTGCGGTTCTCAATTTGCTGCTGCTTTCCTTCAATCATGAGGGCTCGGTCTACCAACTCCTGGTAGTTGTTGAAACTTGCTACCATCAACGGCATGCTGAACTCATCATTCAGTCCTTCTAGAAACTTCTCCTGTTTAGCGTCATCAGAGCAACATCATCCGGGGCATAACGTGCTAATTTACTAAAGTCATCCACGATTGCCAACAGTCCTTCCTCCTTGGCGTAAGTTCGAAACTCACGCTTCTTCATGGCCATGGCTCCTGCTGAAACATGGGCGGTCTGGCTTGTGGCTGATCCCACGTGGCGGTGTCTACGGGTAAGTGGCTGTGAAATTCTCCCACCATGCTGCTGCGGGTCCTTCAAGCTGATGTGCTGCAAACTTCACTCTTTCACCATCTGCATCCTGCGATGGTCAACTCCTTCCTATCTTGCGGAGCCAATCATCTGCCACAATCAGCTCGGTGCTCTTGGAATACACCGCGGATTCATCTAAGGAAACGAGTCAAGTGGTCCGCAGGTGGTGGTGGCGGTGGGTTGTTATTGTTGTTGTTGTTGTTGTTGCCCTGGTTCGCACCAATGTTTGAATCGGTATTCTGCTGTTGAATCAGTTGGGTGTTCTCTGGCGGGAAAACGAATCCGGGTCGCGTCTCGGAGGCATCGATGGGTTTAGAAAAGACGAAATTTAGAATAGATTGAGGTCTAAGGGAATCACTACCCAAATGCACATGAGCAAATGCACACAAAATCACTTCATTCAATCAAACAAGGGCTTACAACGATCTAACTATCGCAAAAGTGAGTGTACTATAATGTTTACATGGAGGGAATACTACTAATATGTGGAGGACTTCTACTAATTTGAACCGGTGGAAGACTCCATGATGTCTGCTCCAGCTTCGTCTTCAAAGTCGGGTTCACTTGGATCCAAATCGGTGTCGTCGATGTTGATGTAGTCGCTCGGACAATCGACATACTGGTCTTCATTCTGGCGCCAACTTCTTCTTGAGTTCTTGATCTCGTACTTAAGATCGTTATTGTGTCTTGCCGAGCTACGATCTCGTCCATGTAGTCCTTGCGTGTAGTCTTTAGTTCTCCTTCCAGTTCGACGATCCTTCCCTTTGCATTCTGCAACTCCAACATATCATTGCACATTTGGTTTTCCTGGCGTCGAATGTGCTGATTTAACTCCTGGATGAAAGCTGCAATGGACCTATCCTTCTTGGTGCTGACTATGTCCCATTTGTCATCTCGGCGTCCGCAAATCTGGTAGATAGTGTCCTTGAGGTCTTCTTGATAAACTTCTCCAATCGTCCCATGGTGATGTGAGCTGCCATGCTCTTTCCTGGACTCAAGTTGGTGCAATGAAAACACTATCTATAGGCTTGGTGATTGGGGCGAATGTCCTTCTGGAACGTGAGCTTGAATCTTCCAGCGCTCCTCTTGAGCAGAGTGGCATTGAAAGTTCGGTGAAACTTGGTAGTCCAATGTTCGGTACTTGGTGACTTCCTTCAAGTGAAATCCAAAAGGTGTGCCTTCATCTGGTTGGGTGTACTTGATCTTCTCGTCAAATCATCCTAAAGAGAGTAGAAAAGATGAGGAGTTAGAAAATGAGAAGAGAGTAGTGATCTATGGCTTTATCTTAGTGGTCGTGTCCTCTACAACGGCGTGTGCTCGATACCATTCTCTGTAGCGACCAGACCCGAATGGATCAAGTCTCGTGCTCGATGTCATCCTGGATCGATGTCTTGACACCACACAAGCTTGAAGGATTTATAGCAGAGTAGCAATCACACACTTATTACATCGTTGTCCACAAAGGAACTTATTACAATAATATGGCTTAAGGCCATCTAATAATAACAATGAAGGCTTGGAAGATAAGTGAGTCCATCAACTCCATCGGCATCACCGAGTATAGAACCACGACCTAACACCTTACTGTCATTCGAAAAGTCATAACGTGAAAGTTGCAGCCCAAAACGGTCACACATGGAATATCTTGGCAATGTAACACATAAAGAGCAATGAAGGAAATAAGCCTATACTACATGCATATATGGCTGGTGGTAAAGCTCTCTGGTTACATTTTTGCATAAAGCTAGTTTTCCCTACAACAAAGGAATAATTTTATTTAACTATCATGGTGGTTGTTAAACATTGAGAATGGTTGACAGCATCCTCAATCCCAATTAAAAGTACTCATCAAAATCCCAATAACATTTATTAGAAGTAACATGTTGAGATTCACATGATATTCAATTACGGATACTCAAACGTCCATAACCGGGGACACGGCTAATCATGATTAGTTTATACACTCTGCAGAGGTTTGCACTTTTCCCCACAAGACTCGATCGCCTCCGTTTGGTTCTCGCACTACATGGTGTTTGAGAAGCGGATGACCGAGACATAGTCTTTCAGAAGTGCTAGCACCTTACATGTGGGTAGACTGTACCAACCTACATCCCCTACATCAGCTAGCCTACCCGTAAGAGTTTGCACAACTTAGTCAACTACGCCAGAGCCCATAATTGGCTTGTGGCTGCACACGGAAGTTTCGAGTTTGAAAAATCTTATGATCCCTTAGAGCCTGGGTGGCGGTCCGAAGAAATACAGGCAAGTCCTGATAGAAACCAGGTGCCTCAATCCACCCAGATGTGTGTTTAGGTTGCCACCTTAAATGAACCATTAATTAACCATCTCACATCTGTCATGGATATTCACTCACCCAATCCACGTCTACTAGCATAGCATGGCATAAAAGCAAACGTAGAAGTAACTCCCAAGGTTTCATAAGTAAAACAGGTAATAGGTACTACCTCAATCTACTTCCCAATCCCACAATTTAATTAGATCCTAACCATGCAAGTGTTTGAGGATTGATCTAATGCATAAAAACTGGGTAGTAGAAAAGATATGATCAAGTGTTACTTGCCTTGCTGATGATCCGCGAGACCTAGAGATTCGAAGTAACAAGCGGCGCACTCCGGGTGATCTAACGCAGACAAACAACAAGCATACAATAAGTACTCATCTAATGCACAGGGAAAACTCGAATAAAAGATCTAACCAGATAGTTCAACTTAAGAACCCTGGTTGCAAAAGAATCGAATCAAATAAAGCATCGAAAGTCGAAACTCGAGAGAGAACGACTCGGTTTAGCAATCTGAAACTAGGTCAAAATTTCACAGTAGCAAAACTTCGTGTAAGTAGGTTAGTCGGAACGGCGGTTTCATAACGAAACTCCAGGCGCTTGAATCACCTGATTCCGATAAACGAGCGAGAAATTAAACAGATTTGAAAATCGGATCGGAAATCGAATCAGAAAAATAACGGATTAAATCCGATTAAAAGAAAATGACGAACTGATTAAACAACGGACGTCCGTTAACAGAACTAATCCAACGAACACGTTCATTGAAACGAACGGTTCTGTGAATGTTCATTAAATAAGAAAACCGAAAAAAAAAATAAAAAACCATCTAGGGTTTTGAAAAAAAAACCGAACATCGCAAAAAAAACCGGATCGGGTTTTCTAAAGAAAACCGGATCAGGGCGGCGAGGTGCTACCTCCGGCGAGGCTCGGCGAGCTCTCGGGCGCGGCGGGCGCCCAGTCGGGAGGGCAGCGGGCGGCGGGGCTCCGGCGGCGGAAGAAGAAGGCGGGCTCGGCGAGTCTTGGGCGGCGGCTCGGGTCGGGTCTGGTGCGGCGGCGGATGAGGAGAGGAGGGGGTGCCTTGGGGAAGGGGCAAGGCGGGCGGCCTCGTGTCCGAGCCGGACACGGCAGCAAGGGGCGGCGGCGTCTGGCGACAGGAGACACATGAGGGGAGAGAGGAGGTGGGCAGGGGTGGGCTGGGCAGCTAGGCCTTGGCCCGGGGCGTTTTTTAAAACAAAACTAAGCGGATTTAAAATAAAACCAAGCGAACTCAATTTAAAAAATAAATTTTCCCGACTCCTAAAAATGAGTCGGACAAAATGAACTTTAAAAGCAGGCAATATGCATATATTTTTAAGATGCTCATTTTGCCTAAAGCAAATAAATCCTCAAAACCAAATTTTGATTTATTTATAATATCTTCATTTTCCTAAATGTTGGGAAAGTCATATTATTCCCTCTCTTTAACTTTTTATATCGGAAAAACTTGTGAAGATAAATAAATAAATCCAAATGATCCCATTTTCAAAATTTGAGAAATCCCAAATATGAAAATAATGAAACTTCCAACTCTCTCCGAGGGTCCTTGAGTTGCGTGAAATTTTCTAGGATCGGAAAATGCGAGAAAAATATGATATGCATGATGACCTAATGTATAACATTCCAAATTGAAAATTTGGGATGTTACATCTGGGATCACTGTACACGTGAATTCGGTGATCTCGACTTATGAGTTGGGGTCCCCACAGAGCTGGTATTAGAGCCATCTTGACTGTAGGATGCCTTAGTTAGCATGGTCGTTAGTTAGGGTAAAGCTATTTTCAAAACTATTACTAATTTTCAAAACTATCTATACTTCTCTTCCCCTTCTGAGTTTTTCGAAAACTAAGATATACTTTCCTCTTCCCCTTCAAATTTAATGGTCGCTAGAATCCTTATGCCCCTGACCACGGGATTCCTTGTAATCCTTGTGGATAATCTAGAAGGAAGACGCCTTGCCAGACACTCACCCACCTCTTCTGAACACAAGATTGGCAACACCACAGCAAGACGATGCCAACAGAAGGTACTCCCTCAAGGAAGGAGGACATGAAGACCCAGAGGATGGTGACACCTTTGAAAATTGCCCCAGGATTATGCAACCTTGGCCTATGATGACCAGGGCATAGGATATGCAAGGTCATGGTATACATCGCTCATAGAGCAACCCTGTCCTTATCATTGTTGTGTCGGCAACCACCGGTGGATGAGAACCTAGCCATTTGGTCCGCCTCACTATAGTGAGCAGGAAAATGGTTCTCTTCATCCCCCCGCTCTCGGTGACGATACTGGCAACAGTGTATCCGGCAGATTGGACCTCTACTATGCCTTGTTAGTGTCATTACATAAAGGATTGCCTACCTGGTACACTCGACGACTTAGAAGGCAAAAGGGATCGTCATGATTAAGAAGACAAGAGGAGACCAAGTCAATGCCAGCTACAAGGAGCCACCTTCACCCCATCACTCCAAGAGGCGAGAAGTTGTTGAAGACTCTTCAAGCTCAACCGGGATCGTTTCATTGAACAACTGCAAGAGACGTAGCAACACCTAAGGAAAACCCGGAAGACTGCACGAGGCACAAGGCACGACTACTGAGTCCGAGAACCCCTAGGGTAGGATAAGTCGTGTACCCCCTATGCACAGTCGAGTCCATATGATGGTTCGAATAGAACCATGATGGTGTGTTGCTTGCTTTTAATTGTTTATGTTTTGATATCAGTCGCCCTTTTGCCCTAGGCAACTAGTACGCGGCTATATCACCTGCCTTATTTTATCGTTTGTGTTTGGACCTTCGGCACCCGTTTGTTTGCACTTGGACTATAGAACCCCCTTTAGGCATCCCCCTCCTCTATGATACTTTTCCTCTCATCTCTCTCTCTCTCCTCAACTGAAGGCTAGCAAGACAAGATACACCAAGGATTCTACTTTGGCAACTAACCAGCACTGAAGACTTTTGCTACAACCTCCTCGACCAAGTGTAACCCCGTAGAGTTATGTTTACCTCTCAAGACTGTAAACCCATCACTATACCCTTCGAGACTTCACGAGATACCCCAGCTCGAATCCTTAACCAAGTGCTTAACCCACAGAATTACAAGCGGACCAGTTAAGCCTCTGTAACCTCGCATAGCACCGGGTTCATTATGGAACTAGTGGACATAGCGAACGAGCACATTATCATCCTAAGATAGCACCAAAGCTGACGATGCCATAGGAGACACCAATTTGAGGATATAGGAATAGAGGACTAATGACTTGATGAGTTTGTGTCAGTGACCTTGAGGAATTATCTGATACTTTTGGTGGATTACGAGGCTTCCATGTTGGTAGATGAACTTGGTGGGATCATGATTATAGAGTAGCATAGCTTTCATTACCCCTGAGTAAATTGGATTTATAGGACAATTATGATCGCAAGCTGAAACTCCTGGAAGTGCAAGGATTTGACTTGATCAGATGATATTGATAGGAGATAGTTGATATTACGTAAATAACTTGGGGGAAACATGTAGGATTCCTCATTGGACAAGAGATTTGGATTTAAATAGGTGATCCTAGTTGAGTATAAATGCTGAGTAAGTCTACATGGTTCGGAGTAAATTGGAGATTAGACCGATAATCTTGGTCGTGATACCATGTTTCTCGGTGGACAATAAACTAGGAGATTGGATTAATTGTCGGAGTTGATATAAACTTGACCTTGGAGGTTACTTGACCCTGATAATGGAAATTGGTGGAATGACTATAGTAAGGTAGCCCTTTCAAGTATTTGAGGATTGTAGGACATTAGAAGATCATGTGGAACACCATGACCATTAAATTTGTAGAATTAAATGGATTATGTAGTGATTGATGGAAGTTAATGGGCTGTTGGAGTTGATTCATAGGAAGGAAACAAGATCTTAGAGTGGCATATGACGTGTTTCCGTAGGGTAGAAATGCCTTAGACCTTGGAAGAATAGGATGAGCAGTTGGATTGTCACGTTCAAGCTTAGCAGCTTATATATCCTACCCATGGATTTTTAGGGGTAGACATACATATGAGTTGGGGATTGTAGACATATATAATTCTGTTAGACCTCCTCTCGAGAGTCATGAGGATATGAATCACATGAGTGATGATTGGAGTTGACCTATACGAAATAATGCTATCAGTGATATGATTTGTTTAAGGGACTAGATAGCACAATTGGCATCTCAGAAATTGTGCTCAAGGATGGGATGATAAACATTCACTCGCACACTAGAATCCTTGAAACCCTTACGCCTTACCAAGCCACAACATGGTCGGATCCTGACCTTGGGCTTTGGCTCTAGATCGATAAGACCTTGGCCAATACTCAACCGTGACCATCACCAATGCCTCAACCCTCTTTACGTACCCCGTAGACTACATGGAGTGCTTGGACAAGTTAGTTGTTATCTTTCTTTGATGACATACTTGTCTACCCGAAGACGGAAGAAGAATTGTTGAGCTGGTCAAGGAACATCTCAAGATCGTCATGTCTAGGAGGAAGAACTACACCAACCACCATCTTCAAGAAGTATACTTCCGCGTCAAAGACATTGACCACCGAGCCATCGACCCCTAGCCCAATATACCCTACCACGAGCTAGCCATTAGCAACCTGGATCAAGAAGAGAGTCATACACGAAGCCACACCATCAAGTACTTCAAGCTCAATGGAGCACTACACGGAAGCAGAAGCAACATGAGGACTTGAAGACTACCCCAGATCCAAGTTTCTGTATCCATTTCTGCGCCTAGTTTGGGAATCTCGGGGACGAGATTCTTGTAAGGGGGGTAGGTCTGTCACACCCTGATTTTCATGCCACTACACTTAATCTACCAATCATGATAAAATATGGTTTGACAAAAACTTTTGAGTGTTTTGGACCTTGCCTTGACTGGTTTTTTCTGTTGTTTGCAAGTGCTCTAAAAATAAAATAAAATCCCATTTTTCCATTTCTGTGATGAACTTTAGAAAATCATAGAGAGCTCATATTTGATCCAAATGCCATGATTCAAATTCCTAGATGCTTTTAAGCTCATAACTTAGTTTATGAACATTTCTCTTAATACTTTCTGTGCCACACAAAATAATGAGCCATTTCCTCATATTTGTCAACTTTGCCAATTCATAGGGAATTCATTTGAACTCCAAATCCAGTGAAACCAACTCCTAGATGCTTCTAAAATTATGATTTGTTAAATGGGTGCCTTTGCTCATTTTTCCAAAATATATTTCTGTACACTTCTTGTAAATCCATAAACCCCTTGATTCCATCATATCAAAATGTTTAAAAATATCCATTGGCCCAATTCCAATGAAACCAGTCTGGTTATTTTTCATATAACCATAGATGTCCTTGAAAAGTCAAATTAATATTTTTAGAGTACTTTTTTTTGCCTGGTCGTATTGCTTATCATGGTTGTTTTCGACGATAGTTGACGAAGTAGACGAAATGCTCGGAGTTGGACCAGAGATATTTGAAGACCTTGAAGACTTTGTTAAAACAGGCAAGCAACCCTTTGACCATGTCTAGGAAACCCCTTCTTATGCACGTCATATGGCACTTTTATTGCTTGCATCGAAGTCATGATAAAATGGTGACCACTTGAGGTGGTTTGCCTCCGTTGCTTTTCTCGTTGACACTTGCATGATGCATGACCCTACCTTTCTATGAGGGTTATGCCGGTGGGAGTAGATAGGATGCTAAAGTAGTGCTACGCAAAAAGGGACGGGAATATGCATGGTGATGGAGACAAAATATTTTCAAAAGACTTTTCGAAAACCCCATCGGGTGCCACTTATGCCCGGGGGAAATGATGAGTTGGGTAGCCACTTGATGACGAAGTGGTGTACTGAGGCAAGTGTGTGTTGTTTTCAAAACGGATTGGTTTAAGTTGCCCCCGTTATTCCAACCTACATGCGCAACCACTCTACCCTTGTATGGGAAAGGGCATTATTGATTACCTAGGCCGATACTAGCTTGGAGCCCGCATTACTAGTGACGGGGGAGAGTTGGTGCTCTCTATCTGGACGGGGTCGTGCCAGGTAGGGCGGCCATGACTGTTTTCACAGGGCACCGGATACACCGTTGTGTCCCCTCTCGGATGTTACGATCTCTAGTGAGTCTCGTATGATGTACATCGTGAGGATACGGAACAACGAGTGGACTCCTTGTTAGTGTCGTCTAGGGAAAGATAGTGATCGGGTGCTTACCCCGGGTACTTGAGGTATCGCGGGTCGTGGATGACACGGAAGTTCCCCGGATCTTGTGGGTAAAGTGTGCAACCTCTGCAGAGTGTAAAACTATTCGAATAGCCGTGTCCATGGTCAAGGACAGTTGGGTAACTGCTCTTGGGCTACGTCCACATGTTTACAAACCAGTGTGTGTGTTTGGATAAGTGGGAAGGTCTACTTGGGTCAAGTCAAAGAACTTGACATGATTGAGTTGGCTTGATGCCCTCTCCATTTATGTTGATATCTGTAACCTGTCCTCATGGTTACTTGAATTCTCCTGATGCATGTCTTACAAGTTGTTGAACATGTCATTGCACTCAAAACTAGCTTTATGCAAAAATTTACCTATATCATGCATTGTTGTATCTTGAACCAAAACATGGGTTGCTTGCGAGTACATTCAAAGTACTCATTGGCTTGCCACTGGTTATTTTATTGGCCAGGCATGAAAGGACAGGATATAATGAAGAGTACCTTGGTGACGAACATGCGAGCTAGGACGCTTCCCAGTCAGAATGCATGTAGGGTTAAGGCAAATGGCATGGGTCCAAGTTGTTATTGAAGATTTCCGCTGCGATGATACACTCAAGACTTGACCATAATGGTCCTACTTGTGTAAAATGGTATTTATGGATGTAAGACTCTTGTTATTCAGCTTCTGTGTGTTCAGTGAGCATTGATCTCTGGGATCACTGTACACGTGCATTCGGTGATCTCGACTTATGAGTCGGGGTCCCCACACACCCACTTATGGAAAGATTGCACGATCATGAAGGCCTTTAAAAATTCCAACATGTTTGATGGCAATCACAGGTCGGGTGGCGGCTCAGGAGCCGGCGGCTTTTATGGCCCGGGCGGTGGTTCAAGTTCCGGCTTTCAGGGACATCAAGGCGGTTATAATCAACAACAGTCTGGTCAAGGGGGACAATAGCAGCAGCAGTCGGGTTATCAAAGCCACCCGTAGCAGCTGAATAGTGGGCAGTATCACGTATTCACCACTAACTTGTGCAAACGTGACCAGAAGGTTCATAAGAGGGCCGTGAGTTCTGTTGAGCCGGCGGTTCCCCGTTATTTGAGGTGGTCAGAACAACCCATTGTATGGAGCAGGGAAGATCACCCCTCCGGGTTGATAATCCGGGTCAGTTGGCCTTGGTGGTAGCACCTCAGGTTGGTGGATATAAATTCAGTAAGGTGCTCATGGACGGAGGTAGCAGCATCAATATCCTCTATTATGAGACCTTTCGCTGCATGGGGTTGACTGATAAGGACTTGAGGATGTCCAACACTGTCTTTCATGGAGTGGTGCCTGGTAAGTTGGCTTACCCAGTTGGCAAGATTGAACTGGAAGTGGCCTTTGGGATGAGTATGATTCTAGAGCTGAGAAATTAACTTTTGAGGTGGTCAAAATCAAGAGTCCATATCATGCTCTGTTTGGTCGGCCGGCTTATGCCAAGTTCATGGCACGACCGTGTTATGTTTATCTGCAGCTTAAGATGCCGGGTCACTAGCAGTGCCAGACCCGGAGGCACAGCTGGTGGCAGCTCTTCACGTCATCCCAGATTGGACAGTGCCATATTTTGTTGGGGAACGTAGTAATTTCAAAAATTTTCCTACGATCACGCAAGATCATGGTGATGCATAGCAACGAGATGAGAGTGTTGTCTCGTACCCTCGTAGACCAGCAGCGAAGCGTTGACGCAGCGTAGAGGAAGTAGTCGTACTTCTTCCCGATCCAACGATCCAAGTACCGAGCGTCGGCACCTCCGAGTTCTGCACACGTTCAGCTCGATGGCGTCCCTCGAACTCCGATCCAGCCGAGTGTTGAGGAGAGTTTAAATCGACCTGACGGCGTGGTGGCGATGATGATGTTCCACGGCGCAGGGCTTCGCCTAAGCTCCGCAGCGGTATATTCGAGGTGTAGTTTGGTGGAAGGGGCACCGCACACGGCTAAGAGCGATCTCAATGATCAACTTGTGTGTCATGGGGTGCCCCTGCCCTGTATATAAAGGAGGGAAGGGAGGGCTGGCCGGCCAAGGAGAGGTGCGCCGGGGTGTCCTACTCCTACTAGGAGTAGGATTCCCCCAAATCCTAGTCCAACTAGGTTTCCCCAAGTGGGAAGGGAGAGAGAGGCGCCCCTTCTCCTAGTCCTAATAGGACTAGGGAAGGGGGAAGTGCGACCAGCACTATGGCCCCTTTTCTCTTTCCCACTAAGGCCCATCAAGGCCCATTGACCCCCGGGAGGTTCCGTAACCCCGGTACTCGGTAAAATTCCCAATTTCACCCGGAGTGATTCCGAGTCAAACATAGGCTTCCAATATATCAATCTTTATGTCTCGACCATTTGAGACTCCTCGTCATGTCCGTGATCTCATCCGGGACTCGAACAACCTTCGGTACATCAATATCATATAAACTTATAATAACATCATCGAAGCGTTAAGCGTGCGGACCCTACGGGTTCGAGAACTATGTAGACATGACCGAGACACCTCTCGGTCAATAACCAATAGCGGGACCTGGATGCCCATATTGGCTCCTACATATTCTCGAAGATCTTTATCGGTCGGACCGCATAACAACATCGTTGTTCCCTTTGTCATCGGTATGTTACTTGCCCGAGATTCGATCGTCGGTATCAATACCTAGTTCAATCTCGTTCTTGGCAAGTCTCTTTTCTCGTTCCGTAATACATCATCTCACAACTAACACATTTAGTTGCAATGCTTGCAAGGCTTATGTGATGTGCATTACCGAGAGGGCCCAGAGATACCTCTCCGACAATCGGAGTGACAAATCCTAATCTCGAAATATGCCAACCCAACATGTACCTTCGGAGACACCTGTAATGTACCTTTATAATCACCCGATTCGTTGTGACGTTTGGTAGCACCAAAAGTGTTCCTCGGGCAAGCGGGAGTTGCATAATCTCATAGTCATAGGAACATGTATAAGTCATGAATAAAAGCACTAGCAACAAACTATACGATCAGGTGCTATGCTAATGGAATGGGTCATGTCAATCAGATCATTCAACCAATGATGTGATCCCGTTAATCAAATAACAACTCCTTGTTCATGGTTAGGAAACATAACCATCTTTGATTAACGAGCTAGTCAAGTAGAGGCATACTAGTGACACTCTGTAGGTTTATGTATTCACACATGTATTATGTTTCCGGTTAATACAATTCTAGCATGAATAATAAACATTTATCATGATATAAGGAAATAAATAATAACATTATTATTGCCTCTAGGGCATATTTCCTTGAGTCTCCCACTTGCACTAGAGTCAATAATCTAGATTACACAAGAATGATTCTAACACCCATGGAGTCTTGGTGCTGATCATGTTTTGCTCGTGGAAGAGGCTTAGTCAGCGGTCGCAACATTCAGATCCGTATGTATCTTGCATATCTCTATGTCTCCCACTGGACCAAATCCGGATGGAGTTGAGGCGTCTTTTGATGTGCTTGGTTCTCTTGTGAAATCTGGATTCTTTTGCCAAGGCAATTGCACCATATTGTCACAAAAGATTTTCATTGGACCCGATACACTAGGTACAACACCTAGATCGGTTATGAACTCCTTCATCCAGACTCCTTCATTAGCTGCTTCCGAAGCAGCTATGTACTCAACTTCACATGTAGATCCCGAAGCGGCGCTTTGTTTGGAACTGCACCAACCGACAGCTCCACCGTTTAATGTAAATCGATCCGGTTTGCGATTTAGAATCGTCCGGATCAGTGTCAAAACTTGCGTCGGCGTAACCGTTCTGACGAGCTCTTTGTCACCGCCATAAATGAGAAACATATCCTTAGTTCTTCTCAAGTACTTAAGGATGTTCTTGACCGCTGTCCGATGATCCACTCTGGATTACTTTGGTACCTGCCGCTAAACTTACAGCAAGGCACACATCAGGTCTGGTACACAGCATTGCATACATGATAGAGCCTATGGCTGAAGCATAGGAACATCTTTCATTTTCTCTCTATCTTCTGCGGTGGTCGGGCATTGAGTCTTACTCAACTTCACACCTTGTAATACCGGCAAGAACCCTTTCTTTGCACGATCCATTTGAACTTTTTCAAAACTTTATCAAGGTATGTGCTTTGTGAAAGTCCTATTAAGCGTCTTGATCTATCTCTATAGATCTTAATGCCCAATATGTAAGCAGCTTCACGAGGTCTTTCATCGAAAAACTCTTATTCAAGTATCCCTTTATGCTATCCAGAAATTCTATATCATTTCCGATCAATAATATGTCATCCACATATAATATCGAAATGCTCTGAGCTCCCACTCACTTTCTTGTAAATACAGGCTTCTCCAAAGTCTGTATAAAACCAAATGCTTTGATCACACTATCAAAGCGTTTATTCCAACTCCGAGAGGCTTGCACCAGTCCATAAATGGATCATTGGAGCTTGCACACTTTGTTAGCTCCTTTGGATCGACAAAACCTTCTGGTTGCATCATATACAACTCTTCTTCCAGAAATCCATTCAGGAATGCAGTTTTAACATCCATTTGCCAAATTTCATAATCATAAAATGCGGCAATTGCTAACATGATTCGGACGGACTTAAGCATCGCTACGGGTGAGAAGGTCTCATCGTAGTCAATCCCTTGAACTTGTCGAAAACCTTTTGCAACAAGTCGAGCTTTATAGACAATAACATTACCATCGTCGTCAGTCTTCTTCTTGAAGATCCATTTATTCTCAATTGCTTGCCGATCATCGGGCAAGTCAACCAAAGTCCACACTTTGTTCTCATACATGGATCCCATCTCAGATTTCATGGCCTCAAGCCATTTTGTGGAATCTGGGCTCACCATCGCTTCTTCATAGTTCGTAGGTTCATCATGTTCGATAACATGACTTCCAAAATAGGATTACCGTACCACTCAGTGCGGATCTTGCTCTGGTTGATCTCTGAAGTTCTGTAGAAACTTGATCTGAAGTTTCATGATCATCATCATTAGCTTCCTCCTATTTGGTGTAGGTGTCACGAAACTGTTTTACGTGATGTACTATTCTCAATAAGGGAGTAGATACGATTATCTCATCAAGTTCTACTTTCCTCCCACTCACTTCTTTCGTGAAAACTCTTTCTCCAAAAAGTTTCCGAATTTAGCAACAAGAATCTTGCCTTCGGATCTGTGATAGAAGGTGTACCCAACTGTCTCCTTTGGGTATCCTATGAAGACACATTTCTCCGATTTGGGTTCGAGCTTATCAGGTTGAAGTTTTTTCACATAAGCGTCGCAGCCCCAAACTTTCAGAAACGACAACTTTGGTTTCTTGCCAAACCACATTTCATAAGGCGTCGTCTCAACGGATTTAGATGGTGCCCTATTTAAAGTGAATGCAGCCGTCTCTAAAGCATAACCCCAAAACGATAGCGGTAAATCAGTAAGAGACATCATAGATCGCACCATATCTAATAAAGTACGATTCTGACGTTCGGACACACCATTACGTTGTGGTGTTCGGTGGCGTAAGTTGCGAAACTATTCCGCATTGTTTCAAATGTAGGCCAAACTCGTAACTCAAATATTCTCCTCCACGATCAGATCGTAGAAACTTTATTTTCTTGTTACGATGATTTTCCACTTCACTCTGAAATTCTTTGAACTTTTCAAATGTTTCAGACTTGTGTTTCATTAAGTAGATATACCCATATCTGCTCAAATCATCTGTGAAGGTGAGAAAATAACGATATCCATACGAGCCTCAACATTCATTGGACCACATACATCGGTATGTATGATTTCCAATAAATCTGTTGCTCTCTCCATAGTTCGGAGAACGGTGTTTTAGTCATCTTGCCCATAAGGCACGGTTTGCAAGTGCCAAGTGATTCATAATCAAGTGACTCCAAAAGTCCATCGGTATGGAGTTTCTTCATGCGCTTTACACCGATATGACCTAAGCGGCAAGTGCCACAAATAAGTTGCACCATCATTATCAACTCTGCATCTTTTGGTTTCAACATTATGAATATGTGTATCACTACTATCAAGATTAAGTAAAACAAACCATTCTTCAATGGTGCATGACCATAAAAGATATTATTCATATAAATAGAACAACCATTATTCTCGATTTAAATGAATAACCGTCTCGCATCAAACAAGATCCAGATATAATGTTCATGCTCAACGCTGGTACTAAATAACAATTATTTAGGTCTAATACTAATCCAAGGTAGATGTAGAGGTAGCGTGCCGATTGCGATCACATCGACTTTGGAACCATTTCCCGCGCATTGTCACCTCGTCCTTAGCCAATCTTCGCAATCCGTAGCCCTGTTTGAGTTGCAAATATTAGCAATGAACCAGTATCAAATACCAGTGCTCTGCGAGTATTAGTAAGGTACACATCAATAACATGTATATCACATATACCTTTGTTAACCTTGCCATCCTTCTTATCCGCCAAATACTTGGGGCAGTTCCGCTTCGATGACCAGCCTGCTTGCAATAGAAGCACTCGGTTTCAGGCTTAGGACCAGACTTGGGTTTCTTCTCTTGATCAACAACTTGCTTGCCGCTCTTTTGAAGTTTCCTTTTCTTTCCTTTGCCCTTTTCTTGAAACTAGTGGTTTTGTTAACCATCAACACTTGATGCTCCTTTTGATTTCTACCTCCATGCTTTCAGCATCGCGAAGAGCTCGGGCATTGTTTTGGTCATCCCTTGCATATTATAGTTCATCACGAAGCTCTTGTAGCTTGGTGGCGATGATTGGAGAATTCATCAATGGCGCAATCATCCGGAAGATTAACTCCAGTTGAATCAAGTGATTGTTATATCCGGACATTACGAGTATATGCTCACCGACGAACCGTTCTCCTCCATCTTACAGCTATAGAACTTATTGGAGACTTCATATCTCTCAATCCGGGCATTAGCTTGAATATTAACTTCAACTCTGGAACATCTCATATGCTCCATGGTGTTCAAAACGACGTTGAAGTCGGTTCTAAGCCGTAAAGCATGGCACACTGAACTATAGAGTAGTCATCAGCTTTGCTTTGCGGACGTTCACAACTTCGGCGCAGCCCTTACACCAGGCCTGGCACCTAACGGTGCTTCGGGGCGTAATTCTTCCGTGCAGCAATAAGGATAATCCTCAAATTCGGACCCAGTCCGTGTAATTGCTGCCATCATCTTTCAACTTTGCTTTCTCAAGGAACGCATTAAAATTCAACGGAACAACAGCACGAGCCATCTATCTACACATCATAGACAAGCAAGATACTATCGGTACTAAGTTCATGATAAATTTAAGTTCAATTAATCATATTACTTAAGAACTCCCTCTTAGAAAAATATCCTCCAATTCTCTAAGTGATTGCGTGATCCATATCAACTACACCATGACCGATCATCACGTGTGATGGAGTAGTTTCAATGGTGAACATCAATATGTTGATCATATCTACTATATGATTCACGCTCGACCTTCGGTCTCCGTGTTCGAGGTCATATCTTATATGCATAGCTCGTCAAGTATAACCTGAGTATTCTGCGTGTGCAATTGTTTTGCACCGTTGTATTTGAGCGTAGAGCCTATCACACCCGATCATCACGTGGTGTCTCAGCACGAAGAACTTTCATAGCGGTGCATACTCGGGAGAACACTTCTTGATAATTTAGTAAGGGATCATCTTATAATGCTACCGTCAATCAAAGCAAAATAAGATGCATAAAGGATTAACATCACATGCAATCAATATAAGTGATATGATATGGCCATCATCATCTTGTGCTTGTGATCTCCATCTCGAAGCACCGTCATGATCACCATCGTCACCGGTAGCGACACCTTGATCTCCATCGTAGCATCGTTGTCGTCTCGCCAATCTTATGCTTCTCGACTATCGCTACCGCTTAGTGATAAAGTAAAGCATTACAGTATGATTGCATTTCATACAATAAGCGACAACCATATGGCTCCTGCCGATTGCCGATAACCGGTTACAAAACATGATCATCTCATACAATAAAATTCAGCATCATGTCTTGACCATATCACATCACAACATGCCCTGCAAAAACAAGTTAGGCGTCCTCTACTTTGTTGTTGCAAATTTTACGTGGCTGCTACGGGCTGAGCAAGAACCGTTCTTACCTCGCATCAAAACCACAGCGATACTTCGTCAAATAGACTCCGTTTTAACCTTCTCAAGGACGGGCGTAGCCACTCGATTCAACTAAAGTGAGAGAGACAGACACCGCCGGTCACCTTTAAGCAACGAGTGCTCGGGCGGTGAAACCAGTCTCGCGTAAGCGTCTGGCGTAATGTCGGTCCGGGCGCTTCATCTCACAATACTGCTGAACCAAAGTATGACATGCTGGTAGGCGGTATGACTTGTATCGTCCACAACTCACTTGTGTTCTACTCGTGCACATGACATCAACGCATAAAACCAGGCTCGGATGCCACTTTGTTGGGGAACGTAGTAATTTCAAAAATTTTCCTACGATCACGCAAGATCATGGTGATGCATAGCAACGAGATGAGAGTGTTGTCTCGTACCCTCGTAGACCAGCAGCGGAAGCGTTGACGCAGCGTAGAGGAAGTAGTCGTACTTCTTCCCGATCCAACGATCCAAGTACCGAGCGTCGGCACCTCCGAGTTCTGCACACGTTCAGCTCGATGGCGTCCCTCGAACTCCGATCCAGCCGAGTGTTGAGGAGAGTTTCAATCGACCGACGGCGTGGTGGCGATGATGATGTTCCACCGGCGCAGGGCTTCGCCTAAGCTCCGCAGCGGTATATTCGAGGTGTAGTTTGGTGGAAGGGGCACCGCACGGCTAAGGAACGATCTCAATGATCAACTTGTGTGTCATGGGGTGCCCCTGCCCTGTATATAAAGGAGGGAAGGGAGGGCTGGCCGGCAAGGAGAGGTGCGCCAGGTGTCCTACTCCTACTAGGGTAGGATTCCCCCAAATCCTAGTCCAACTAGGTTTCCCCAAGTGGGAAGGGAGAGAGAGGCGCCCCTTCTCCTAGTCCTAATAGGACTAGGGAAGGGGGAAGGTGCTGACCAGCACTATGGCCCCCTTCTCTTTCCCACTAAGGCCCATCAAGGCCCATTGACCCCGGGAGGTTCCGTAACCCCGGTACTCGGTAAAATTCCCAATTTCACCCGGAGTGATTCGGAGTCAAACATAGGCTTCCAATATATCAATCTTTATGTCTCGACCATTTGAGACTCCTCGTCATGTCCGTGATCTCATCCGGGACTCGAACAACCTTGGTACATCAATATCATATAAACTTATAATAACTGCCATCGAAGCGTTAAGCGTGCGGACCCTACGGGTTCGAGAACTATGTAGACATGACCGAGACACCTCTCGGTCAATAACCAATAGCGGGACCTGGATGCCCATATTGGCTCCTACATATTCTCGAAGATCTTTATCGGTCGGACCGCATAACAACATCGTTGTTCCTTTGTCATCGGTATGTTACTTGCCCGAGATTCGATCGTCGGTATCCAATACCTAGTTCAATCTCGTTCTTGGCAAGTCTCTTTTCTCGTTCCGTAATACATCATCTCACAACTAACACATTTAGTTGCAATGCTTGCAAGGCTTATGTGATGTGCATTACCGAGAGGGCCGAGAGATACCTCTCCGAGCAATCGGAGTGACAAATCCTAATCTCGAAATATGCCAACCCAACATGTACCTTCGAGACACCTGTAATGTACCTTTATAATCACCCGATTCGTTGTGGCGTTTGGTAGCACCAAAGTGTTCCTCGGGCAAGCGGAGTTGCATAATCTCATAGTCATAGGAACATGTATAAGTCATGAATAAAAGCACTAGCAACAAACTATACGATCAGGTGCTATGCTAATGGAATGGGTCATGTCAATCAGATCATTCAACCAATGATGTGATCCCGTTAATCAAATAACAACTCCTTGTTCATGGTTAGGAAACATAACCATCTTTGATTAACGAGCTAGTCAAGTAGAGGCATACTAGTGACACTCTGTAGGTTTATGTATTCACACATGTATTATGTTTCCGGTTAATACAATTCTAGCATGAATAATAAACATTTATCATGATATAAGGAAATAAATAATAACATTATTATTGCCTCTAGGGCATATTTCCTTCATATTTGGCCTATATGACCCGGGGAGAATTGCCTGAGGATGAGACTTTGGCGAGACAGATCATCAAGCGGTCCAAATCTATGACGATTGTTCATGGCGAGTTACATCACCGCAGTGTCACTGGGGCGTTTCAACGTTGTGTGTCGCCTGCGGAGGGTCAGGAGATACTTCATGAGATCCATGAAGGAGATTGTGGTCATCATGCCAGCTCAAAATCTCTTGTGACCAAGGCTTTCCGTCATGGTTTCTATTGGCTGACGGCTCATGCCGATGCGGAAGATCTTGTCAGCAAATGTGACGGATGTCAAAAATTCTCACGACGAGCTCATGTGTCGGCTCAAGAGTTGAGGATGATTCCAATTACTTGGCCGTTCGCAGTCTGGGGGCTTGACATGGTTGGACCTTTCAAGAGGTCTAAGGATAAAAAGACACACCTCTTGGTGGCAGTGGATAAGTTTACAAAGTGGGTTGAGGCAGAGCCAGTCAGTAAGTGTGATGCAGCCACGTCGGTTCAGTTCATGAAAAAGGTGATCTTTCATTTTGGTTTTCCACACAGCATCATAACTGATAATGGCACTAATCTCTCCAAGGGTGCCATGGAAGAGTTCTGTCAATGAGAACATATCCGGCTTGATGTTTCGGCTATTTCTGATCCTCAATCCAATGGTCAAGCAGAAAGAGCTAATCAGGAGATCCTGAAGGGTATCAAACCCCGGCTCTTGGTCCCCTTACAGCGGACCCCGGGTTGTTGGGTGGAGGAGCTACCCTCTGTACTGTGGATCATCAACACTACGCCTAACAGGTCTACAGGTTACACACCTTTCTTCATGGTGTACGGAGCGGAGGCAGTCCTGCCAAGTGACATCCGGCATGACTCACCCCGTGTGGCGGCGTATGTTGAGGCTGATAACGAAAAAGCTCGTCAGGATGCGCTTGACTTGTTGGATGAGGAGCGAGACTTGGCGATAGCCCGCTCAGCGATTTACCAGCAAGACCTGCGCCGCTATCACAGCCGCCGGGTTAGAAGCAGAACCTTTCAGGAAGGCGATTTAGTGCTCCGGCTCATCTAGGATCAGTCTGATCTGCACAAGCTGTCCCCTCCTTGGGAAGGACCCTTTGTGGTCAGCAAGAATCTGAACAACGGGTCATACTACCGCATAGATGTTCGAGAGCACAAATACTCATGTAAGTCGGAGGAGGAGACCCGCCGGCCATGGAATATCGCTCATCTTCGGCCTTATTATACCTGAGCCGCCGGCTCTAAATATGTATATATTTTGAAGATGCATATATTATATAAAGCAATAAAGCAGGACCTCTGTCCTTTTCACCCTCAAAGGTTTATATGTCTTTTTTATCAGGTGGTGGAAACAACCAAAAGGGAGCGGATCATATCTGAATCTGGCTTTCCCTTTGGTCCGGCTTATGATCATATCTGAATCTAGCCATGAGCACTTGGGGACTTCCTGTTCAAACATAGGTCGTATTCGAACCAAAGAGAACATAGCTGTCGATACCCGCATGATCGGCATACTTCCAAATCCACTTAGGGACTTCTTGATCATATTTGAATCATAGCTTAACCCCTTTGGGTCTGACGTGGATCGTATTCGAATCAGCGTCGTTAAACAACTCTTATGGTCACTTGGGGGCTTCCTGTTCAAACATAGGTCGTATTCAAACCAAAGAGAACATAGCTGTCGATACCCACTTGATCGGCATCGCCAAAGCCACTGGGGGCTATATGATCGTATCCAAATCTTAGCTTAACCCCTTTGGAACGGTTTACTGATCGTATTCGAATCAGAAGCCTTTGAATATTGTTTATTGTCTATTATACTTTATAAAGCATGATTACTTGACTATCTTGAGATCTTCTTGAAAGCACTGTGAGATGGTTTTTTCCGACTTAATATTGATCACCTTAGATTGTTAAGTGCCAGGTGAATTCTAACTTTCAGGAGTTAAAATTAACCGCATGAGTGGGGACATGTAAGCCGGTGAGATTACCAAAAGGATCACAGGACAAGGCAAGCAATTTTTTAAAGGAATAGAAGATCAATATAAGCTGGAAGGATATAGCGATGGTGGCTTAAGAAAGTATTGAGCGCCGTAAACATGCGCGAAGGCATGGTAAAAATCGAGAGGTTTCTTCTACACTATTACAAGACTCCCCGAGTCTGAATAATCCTGGTAAGATCAGTATCGTTCCCAATAAGAGTAGCCACAGGGCGTATAACTTTGACACAGGTGGTGAAATCCTGGTCATCAAATACGGTCACATCCTCTTTCAGACTCGGGTATCCAAGAGCGAGGTCGGCCGGGTCTAGTTCTGGAATCCATGCTTTAGCCCGGCTCAACGCGGCTATGGCCCCGGCTCTTGCGGACGCCCGCCTTAGTTCTTGGATCTGCTGAGGTAACACAACAAACCGCTTCACCACGTCTTGCAGGAGGTGATAAATGTCGTTTGATAAAGCTACAACGTCCAAGGCACGTTGTGACCCGGTGTAGAGCTGTTCCACTAGAGAATAAACCGCTTTCAGCTTGATCAACATATTCTGCTTCAGGTTTGTGCTCCTGGTGCCTGCATTATTAAACATAAGGTAAACCGGAGGTAACAATTGAAGTAATCATTGAAAGAAGGTTTGCAATATTTCAAGTTTTATGAGTAACTTACCAAAGATTGCTGAGACCATTTGAGATATCCGGCGCTTTAAGCCGGACAGCTCAGTTGTGGCTTCTGCAAGCGATGCCTCTGCCGTTTTGGCCCGGGTCACCAGTGAAGCCTTTTCATTAGCCCAGATTTTCTTCTCCGCCTCAAAATTCTTCTTCAACTTCTCTTGTTCAGAGACGCTGAATTCAAATTTGGAGTTGGCTTTTTGAACTTCAAGTTCTTGAGCCGCCAGCCGGCTCTTCAGGTCAGCAATCTCCGACTCAAATTTACTTATGGTGGCCTGCATTGGTGCCAGTCAGAATCATGGTAAGATAACGTTAAGTCCCAAGTACTTTGCAAGCAAAGATACTTGACACTTGGGGGCTAATGTATGTTGAAGAATTTTAAACTTACAATGCCGGTCCATGGAAATTAAGTCCCAAGCACTTTGCAAGCAAAGGTACTTGACACTTGGGGGCTAATGTGTATCGCAAGTTCAAGGTATCATGTTACAACCAGGTTAAGTATCTTCTTTTTAAACCGGATAAAGCAGTGCTAAGCAGGTTTCTAAGTCTACGACATATTCATTCATAAGCAATAGACTTGGGGGCTGATACAGTAAGTATGATTAAGAAAAGTAGCATAAGTTATACCTCAGATTTTGTGCTGTATTTTCTTCACCATGTTAATCTACAGGTCATGGCTGCTATGTACTTGATTGATATAGCCAGAGATTATATCTCCAATGCTCAAATGAGTATAGTCAGCAATGTCTAGCTTGGCCTTTCGGTGTTCCAGAAACTCCTCCTTGGCAGAGCACTTGGCAAGGACAGTGGGCTGTCCCGGCTCGAGAAGCGAGTCTTGAATCTCAACTTCCGGATCAATTGTCTTGGCCGGGCTAGGAGCTTCCTGGTTATCAGAGCTGTTGAGAGTATCTTCGGCGGGTGGATCAGAGGATGGTGCTGGATTAGCATAGGCTGGTTCAGGCGGTGGCTGATGGGTAGAACTATCAGGAGCAGCCGTGCAAAGCTCCGTTTCAGTCGCGACCGGGTCTTGGGACGGCTTACTCTTTTTTGCCCTCTTACTGGGCTTCACTTGCGCGCTGTGGATAAAGGCAGAAGGATGAGTACCAAAGCATGAGTAAGGTAAGGCATAAGATAAGCAAAATTACATTACCCAGGGGTAGTTTTGAAGGCCGACATGTTAGATTGCATAGACTCGCCGGAGGAAGGAGAGGTATCGTGATAATTGGAGTCAGATGAATTGAGAGGTTGACGAATTAAACCCGCCAAAGGAAAAGAGGAACATAAATTAGAGATAACCTCAGTCCGATGCTTCCTGGTTACATCAGGTAAGCCGGAGGAGAGCTCTACATCCTTGCTGGTCCGGGTCTGCCTCCGGCTTTCAAATTGCTGTTGCTTCAAAAGAAATTGAGGATCTTGGTAAGCCAAAGGATGTGAAAATCTTACTTTCCGGGTTACTCTTCGAATTTTCTAACGCGGCAGGGGCTCGGAGTCGGAGGAGATTATAGTTACCTCTTCCTCGACGGCTTGACTGTTCCCCGTATCTTCCTGAAAAGATTTAATGTCAGCAAGGTGATGATAAAGAGTCAAGGGAGTTAAAAAGTTACCTCTTCTTCATCATCGTCAGTGTCGTCAAGTTTAAACATATCTGAAGCACTTGGTTTCCTCTTCTTCGAAGTTCCAGTCTTGGCGCCTTTCCTTTCGGCTCTTTTTGCCGCTCTGGCTTGTTTCACCGCCTCATGGTTATACTTGACCTTCCAGAAGTTATCATCGGCCTATGAAAAATGATAAGGGGTTATGAATGAAAGTTAGGTATAACACAGTAAGGAGTAATTATTGAGGTTGATGACTTACTGCAGGGGCCGGGTTCTTCTTGCAGAAAGGAAGTAAGCCAAAGGCATTACTGGTCACCGTGCCCTCTTTCAGCAATGTCTGTGTTGTAGCATCCACCAGATCATCTGGTAAGTCGTCGGGTCTATGACGCAGTGGGTCATTCTTCTCACCTGAGTAAGTGCACATTAAGCCGGGGCGGCGGCGACTCAGACTCGGACCAAGTCAATGCCATCTAAGCCATTTCCCAAAAGAGCTTCGATCTTACTAATGGTGGGAGCGAGTGGCAGACGTTCAACAACAGTCAATTTATCCGGCAGCGGGTGATTGGATTCAAGGCGCAAGGCGCGAGAGCGAGCGAGAGGATTTTCGTCAGCCGGAGAAGTATCCTCGCAGTAGAACCATGTCTAATTCCAATCCTTTGGATGACTCGGCAGTTCAGCATAAGGAAAAAGGCAATCTCTCCGCCGCTGAATCAAGATGCCACCAAGTTCCAGACTGGGCCCGTTGGCGCGTTCGTTCTGCTGGTTTAAGTAAAACAATTCTCTGAATAAAAGTAAGCTGGGTTCTTCCCCAAGGTACACCTCGCAGAAGACTTGGAAGTTGCAAATATTTGACACGGAATTGGGCCCGATGTCTTGAGGTCTGAGATCGAAGAAATGTAAAACATCCCTGAAGAATTTTGAATCGGGTGGAGCGAAGCCCCGGTTCATGTGGTTAGTAAACACGATCACCTCCCCTTCCTTGGGTTGAGGTTTCTCCTCTGACGGGTCAGGAGCACGATAAGACATGATCTCTCTCTTGGGCAGATGGCGGGACTTCACGAATTCAGACAAAGTGTTCTCCGTAACAGTGGATTTGACCCAGTTGCAGGTCACAGGAGCTTTGGGAGCCTTGGGTGCCATTGTATAAATTGAAGCCTATGACAAAATAAGAGTTTCCGGTTCAAATTTAACCCGGAGGAAAACATTTTAACTCTATTCAAGATGGTGGCTTAAGAAGGGGCCTAATGACATATGGGTAACTATGCAGTGATATTTAAGCCGCTACCGGTATCAAAGGCAGTAAAATTTTCTTAAGTCGCGAGAAGCAAGCAAGGTTGACAGATCAGTGTCATTTACTTAAACCGGCCACGTGGATGGTTGTGGTTAAACAAATTCGACAGTTTGCTTAAAAGGTGGAACAAACAGGTTTCACAAGTTGCGGTTATTGTTTTGGATCAAACGGTTGTTCTAAAAGAAAAATTTCTAGACCTAGGACTGGCACAGATGAAGTTCATAGGCTCGAACGGGGCCTCTATGCAACATAAAGGGATCTATTTGCATTTAGAAACGGGTGGGAAACAACCACCACAATAGTTCTACACTGTCTGAAGATCAAAAGGGGGCATTGGAGGTAAAAACTGTCAAGGGTTTGGTTCCGGCAGTGACGAACACCGACGAACTCGAAGAAGCCTTAATGCAGATCTAAAACAGGGGAAGAAGATAACTCACAGATGCAGACTGGCTACGAAGGTCCGCCGTTGTTTTTTCTGGTCGGGCTTAGGTTGATGTAGTGGCCGGAGTCAATGAAGACAAGGAACTTCGCGGCGGCAGGGCGGAGCTCAAGTAAAGAGAGACAAGAGGGAGAATGGAAGACCTAGGTCATGCCTATTTATAAGGGGAGGCCGACTGAGACGGCGCGAGAAACGAGGAGATAAAACATCATTATCCAGCGGCCCCGACGCCTCGGTTTTCGGAATGGCCAGTAAAAGCAAAGATCCGTTGGAGGATATGGCGGAGTAAAATATGAATTTAAGTAAAGATGACGTCACGACGGGTTAACACGGATCCAGAAGATGACGTCATGGCAGGTTAAAAACCTTTGCACAGGTAGAAGGCTGAAGGTTTATTTCTTAAGGTATTTTGAGATTGACATGAGCCAGTTCAAATCAATCTGGGGCCTAATGTTGGGGATATAACTATTTGTGTAAGCCACCCAGGAGGGGCCGGGTTATGCAAAGAAGACTCATCAGGAGGAAGCCCAAGGCCAAGCATGAAGATGACGGTTCAATAAAGGGGCTGAGGCCCACAGGCGGCTTAAGGCCCATGGTGATAAACCGCCATAGTGACATGACTTGTATCATAAGGTAGAATTAACTAGTCACCGAGCCGGACACTATTTATGAGCCGGCCGGGACTCTGTAGGTCGCAGGGCGTCCACCCGTGTATATAAGGGGGCGACCCGCTGACGGCTTAGGGCAAGAAACAACTCATCAAGAGCCGGCCATAGCATATCTCGCTCCCTGGTCATTGAAACATCAAGCAATACCAACCCAACTAGACATAGGACTTACCTTCACCGTAAGGGGCCAAACTAGTATAAACCTCTCGTGTCCTTTGTCCCGATTAACCCCTTTAAGCTTCCTAGTTGCGATGGCTCCACGACTAAGTCCTTACAAGAGGACATCTGCCGTGACAAACCCACGACGGATTCCACTATTAAGAAACCTATGGGAAGAATTAATGATGTTCTTATTGTTGCAAATAGGAATTATGTGCCCGTAGATTTTATCGTTCTTGATATAGATTGCAATCCTTCATGTCCTATTATTCTTGGTAGACCTTTCCTTAGAACGATTGGTGCAATTATTGCTATGAAGGAAGGGAATATTATATTCCAATTTCCATTAAAGAAAGGCATGGAACACTTCCCTAGAAAGAAAATAAAATTACCATATGAATCTATTATGAGAGCCACTTATGGATTGCCTACCAAAGATGGCAATACCTAGATCTATCCTTGCTTTTATGCCTAGCTAGGGGCGTTAAACGATAGCGCTTGTAGGGAGGCAACCCAATTTTATTTTTAGTTTTTTGTTTTTGTTTCTGTTTAGGAATAACTAATCTATCTACCTTCTGTTTAGATGTGGTTTTATGTTTTAATTAGTGTTTGTGCCAAGTTAAACCTATAGGATCTTCTTGGATAATAGTTATTTGATCTTGCTGTAATTTCCAGAAACATTCTGTTCATGAAAACAATTGTTAAAAATCACCAAAACGAGATAAAATAGTGATTCCAATTGCTGCTGATCAATAAACAAATTTTCTAGGTCGTCATATTTTGGCTGAATTTTTGGAGCTCCAGAAGTTTGCGTTAGTTACATATTACTATAGACTGTTCTGTTTTTGACAGATTCTGTTTTTCATGTGTTGTTTGCTTATTTTGATGAATCTATGGCTAGTAAAATAGTTTATAATCCATAAAGAAGTTGGAATACATTAGGTTTAACACCAAAAAATAAATAATGAGTTCATTACAGTACCTTGAAGTGGTCTTTTGTTTTCTTTCGCTAACGGAGCTTACGAGATTTCTGTTGAGTTTTGTGTTGTGAAGTTTTCATGTTTTGGGTGAAATCTTTTGATGGATTATGGAACAAGGAGTGGAAGAGCCTAATCTTGGGTATGCCCATGGCACCCCAAGATAATCCAAGGACATCAAAAAGTCAAAGCTTGGGGATGCCCCGAAAGGCATCCCCTCTTTCGTCCACTTCCATCGGTAAATTTACTTGGAGCTATATTTTTATTCACTACATGATATGTGTTTTGCTTGGAGCATCTTGTATTATTTGTGTCTTTCCTTGTTAGTTTACCACAATCATCCTTGCTGTACACACCTTTTGAGAGAGCCATACCTGAATTGGAATTTGTTAGAATACTCTATGTGCTTCACTTATATCTTTTGAGCTTTATAATTTTGCTCTATGTGCTTCACTTATATCTTTTGAGCTTTATAGTTTTGCTCTAGTGCTTCACTTATATCTTTTAGAGCACGGTGGTGGATTTGTTTTAAATAAACTATTGATCTCTCATGCTTCACTTAGATTATTTTGAGAGTCTTAAATAGCATGGTAATTTGCTTAAAATAATAATATGCTTGGTATTCAAGATTTGTAAAACTTTCTTTTGAGTGTGTTGAATACTAAGAAAAGTTTGATGCTTGATAATTGTTTTGAGATATGAAGGTGGTAATATTAGAGTCATGCTAGTTGAGTAGTTGTGAATTTGATAAATACTTGTGTTAAAGTTTGTGATTCCCGTAGCATGCACGTATGGTGAACCGTTATGTGATAAAGTCGGAGCATGATTTATTTATTGATTGTCTTCCTTATGAGTGGCGGTCGGGGACGAGCGATGGTCTTTTCCTACCAATCTATCCCCCCTAGGAGCATGCGCGTAATACTTTTCTTTGATAACTTGTAGATTTTTGCAATAAGTATATGAGTTCTTTATGACTAATGTTGAGTCCATGGATTATACGCATTTTTCTCACCCTTCCACCATTGCTAGCCTCTCTAATACCACGCACTTTTCGCCGGTATCATACACCCACCATAAACCTTCCTCAAAACAGCCACCATACCTACCTATCATGGCATTTCCATAGCCATTCCGAGATATATTGCCATGCAACTTTCCACCGTTCCGTTTATTATGACACGCTCCATCATTGTCATATTGCTTAGCATGATCATTTAGTTGACATTGTATTTGTGGCAAAGCCACCATTCATAATTCTCTCATACATGTCACTTATGAATCATTGCATATCCCGGTACACCGCCGAAGGCATTCATATAGAGTCATACTTTGTTCTAAGTATCGAGTTGCAATTCTTGAGTTGTAAGAAAAATAAAAGTGTGATGATCATCATTTTTAGAGAATTGTCCCAAGTGAGGAAAGGATGATGGAGACTATGGTTCCCCCATAAGTCGGGATGAGACTCCGGACGAAAAAAAAGAGGCCAAAAAAAAGAAAAGGCCCAAATAAAAAAAATGAGAGAAAAAGAGAGAAGGGACAATGTTACTATCCTTTTACCACACTTGTGCTTCAAAGTAGCACCATGATCTTCATAATAGAGAGTCTCTTGTTTTGTCACTTTCATATACTGGTGGGAATTTTTCATTATAGAACTTGGCTTGTATATTCGGATGATGGGCTTCCTCAAATTTCCCTAGCTCTTCGTGAGCAAGCGAGTTGGATGCACACCCACTTAGTTTCATTTGTTGAGCTTTCATATACTTATATCTCTATTGCATCCGTTGCATGGCAATCCCTACTCACTCACATTGATATCTATCGATGGGCATCTCCATAGCCCGTTGATACGCCTAGTTGATGTGAGACTATCTTCCCTCTTTTTGTCTTCTCCACAACCACCATTCTATTCCACATATAATGCTATATCCATGGCTCACGCTCATGTATTGCGTGAAGATTGAAAAAGTTTTGAAAATGTCAAAAGTATGAAACAATTGCTTGGCTTGTCATCGGGGTTGTGCATGATTTAAATATTTAGTGTGGTGAAGATAGAGCATAGCCAGACTATATGATTTCGTAGGGATAACTTTCTTTGGCCATGTTATTTTGAGAAGACATAATTGCTTTGTTAGTATGCTTGAAATATTATTATTTTTATGTCAATATGAACTTTTATCTTGAATCTTTCGGATCTGAATATTCATACCACAATTAAGAAGAATTACATTGAAAATATGCCAAGTAGCACTCCGCATCAAAAATTCTCTTTTTATCATTTACCTACTCGAGGACGAGCAGGAATTAAGCTTGGGGATGCCTGATACGTCTCCAACGTATCTATAATTTTTGATTGCTCCATGCTATATTATCTATTGTTTTGGACTATATTGGGCTTTATTTTCCACTTTTATATTACTTTTGGGACTAACTTATTAACTGGAGGCCCAGCCCAGAATTGCTGTTTTTTTTGCCTATTCAGTATTTCGAAGAAACGGAATATTAAACGGAGTCCAAACGGAATGAAACCTTCGGGAACGTGATTTTATCATCAGATAAGATCCAGAGACTTGGACCCCGGTCAAGAAAGGAGGAGGCGGCCACGAGGTGGGGGCCCCCCTAGGGCGCCCCCTGCCTCATGGGCCCCCCGAAGCTCCACCGACGTACTCCTTCCTCCTATATATACCTATGTACCCCCAACATATCAGATACAGAGCCAAAAACCAAATTCCACCACCGCAACTTTCTGTATCCACGAGATCCCATCTTGGGGCCTGTTCCGGAGCTCCGCCGGAAGGGGAATCGATCATGGAGGGCTTCTACATCAACACCATAGCCTCTCCGATGAAGTGTGAGTAGTTTACTTCAAACCTTCGGGTCCATAGTTAGTAGGTAGATGGCTTCTTCTCTCTTTTTGGATCTCAATACAATGTTCTCCCCCTCTCTCGTGTAGATCTATTCAATGTAATCTTCTTTTTGCGGTGTGTTTGTTGAGACCGATGAATTGTGGGTTTATGATCAAGATTATCTATGAGCAATATTTGAATCTTCTCTGAATTATTTTATGTATGATTGGTTATCTTTGCGAGTCTCTCCGAATTATCCGTTTGGTTTGGCCAACTAGATTGGTAGTTCTTGCAATGGGAGAAGTGCTTAGCTTTGGGTTCAATCTTGCGGTGTCCTTTCCTAGTGATAGTAGGGCAGCAAGGCACGTATTGTATTGTTGCCATCGAGGATAACAAGATGGGGTATTTATCATATTGCATGAATTTATTCCTCTACATCATGTCATCTTGCTTAAGGTGTTACTCTGTTTTCATTAACTTAATACTCTAGATGCATGCTGGATAGCGGTTGATGAGTGGAGTAATAGTAGTAGATGCAGGCAGGAGTCGGTCTACTTGTCTCGGACGTGATGCCTATATACATGATCATACCTAGATACTCTCATAACTATGCTCAATTCTGTCAATTGCTGAACAGTAATTCTTTCACCCACCGTAAAATACTTATGCTCTTGAGAGAAGCCACTAGTGAAATCTATGGCCCCTGGGTCTATTCTCATCATATTAATCTTCCTACCTTTATTATTGTTTTGCTTTTTACTTTGCCTTTTATTTTACTTTGCATCTTTATACCAAAAAAATACCAAAAATATTATCTATCATCTCTATCAGATCTCACTCTCGTAAGTGACCGTGAAGGGATTGGCAACCCCTATTCGCGTTGGTTGCGAGGAGTTATTTGCTTTGTGTAGGTACGAGGGACTTGCGCGTGGCCTCCTACTGGATTGATACCTTGGTTCTCAAAAACTGAGGGAAATACTTACGCTACTCGGTTGCATCATCCTCTCCTCTTCGGGGAAAACCAACGCAAGCTCAAGAGGTAGCAGGGTCTCGTGGATTTCCTTGGCAAGGATCTCGCCGAGGGTCGTCGTCTTCTGGTCCTCATCTGATCTTGTGTGTTCATGGTCTTGACGAAAATCTGCATGCCACCATAGAGGTGCCTCCCGAGCCTTGGTTCCAATGTAGTTGGTTGGTGGTGTTGGAACCCGCGGGCTCAAGGGTGGTCGGCTCTGCTGGCATCGGGCAAGTTGCCCCGGCAAGGCTCTTGCCAGGGCCGCGGAGGCCGTCTCGGCAAGGGTATTGCCGGGGGAGTCCACCTTGCCCCTTTTCCCTTTGATGCTTTGGACTTGGCGTTGCTTTGTTTGTCTTGTGCTCCGGTTTCCCTCCGGCTTCCCTCCTCTGCCCTGCTTAGTGTGGCCGCGGGCACGACTCTGACTTCCCGCGCACAAGTAAAGGGGTAAAAAAGGAGTGCCCCTACTTTTGTACACTGACTGGAGCCCCTGGGTCTGGGCCACACATAAGCGCGACACGTTGTTGGGCTAGCCCCAGAACGGTGCGCGGGTAGGCGGGGGCGGATTTTTACTGCAGTAACTTCTTCATCTGCTGTGCTTCCCCATGACCTGCGTTGAACGCGCGACGTGGAGGGTCGTGCGTGACGTGGGGGTTATGCGTGGGGCGGTCTCCGCATGCATGCGTCAAACCATGGTAAAGAGGCGGCTCGCGCCTTCCCCATAAAAAGAGGGAGGCGCAGAGGCGCGGCTCATTTACTGAGCGGACTCGGGTCGCGGTCTTCAAGGCATCCGTGCCCCACGATCACGGGGTGGGGAACGGTCGCCTCACCCGCCGCCTTGATCATGTTCGCTCGCCACGTGTCCCCCATGCAGGTGGCAGGCGGTGGGGGCGGGAAACTGGGTCGTCGCTGGTTGGAGCAGCGGGTCGGTCCCGATTCCCTGCGCCCCAATGGTTGGATTTGTTGAGTGGGGCTGCCGAGCCCCGACCCCGCCCCTTTATAATAAGTGGGAGGGGGATGTCATCCCACATTCTTCCAGAATCCATCTCCTTCCACTCCCGCTGCTTTCTTCCATCTGCCATGGCGAGAGGAGGCGCCATACCTTCAACGTGGCGGCGAGGGTTGCTGCTGGATAGCGCGTCCCTCCTTCCGAAGAGCTCGCGGCGATGGAGCCGGCCACGAGAGGAAGGGGGAGGGGCGAGGCCGAGGTCGTCGTGGCGCTCGGGGAAGAGGGGGACGGGGTGGCGCACCGGCCCCGCCTCCGCCTGCGATGCCTCCCACGATGGAAGGCCACGTTGGGGACCAGCCCCGTGAGTTCTTCATTAGGCTGCACCGGCCGCCGCATCATCATCTTCGTCTTCCTACCCCCTTTGCTCTGGAGATCAAGCTCGATCCACCCCAGACCCTCAGGCTGCACATGAGGGGCTGCGGGAATGGCGGCACGCGGGGCGACGTCGACTTCCCCGCTCCTCACGTCATGTACCTCCGTCGCGGATGGAAGACATTCACCCGTGTCCACAGCCTGACGGCGGGCTCGTCCTCTACTTCAAGTTAATGGAGGACGACCTGCTCTCCTTCAAGGTCTTTGGAGATCTTGGGACTCGCCTGAAGTGTTGCGTGGAGAGCTCCTCCGACGATGAAGATTCCTCCTCAAGCGGGAGTGACGAGGAGGACAGCGACATCGACGATGAGGGTGTCGAGCGGCGGAACTCCGACCTCGACTCCGACTGACCGCATCGCCCCTTCCTCGGCCACGCGCCCTGCCAAGGGCCTTCCTCGTCAAGCCCTCCATCGGCGCATTCCCCGCCGTCTCCTTGGGCGGCTGGCATAGAAGGGTTGGAGAAGGCGAAGAAGGCGGGTGGCGGCCGTCAAGTCGGAGTACGCGGGCACCGACGCCTTCATCGCGTATTGCTGGCCCACTGCCTCATCTTCCAGCTCCTCTCCCGGCACCGGGACGTTCACTTGGTGCCTTCTGCCCCTCGTACCTCGCCTAGGCACTCTTTTTGCCCTCCCGCCATATTGTTCCACTTTCTGAGGACGGGTACAAGAAAGGGATTACGGGCATCTTATCTCTTTTTAGTTTGTAAGCCTGCGGGCACTTGTTAATTTTAAGACTTGTAATCCCCTCGCTCATGTTTTTTATTCCATTTGAACTGTACCTGTATGGGATGTTTTTAATGAAAAAGGGTGATTGTCGGGTTCTTTCTTCGTGAGCGAGGCCCGCGCCAAGGAATGAATCCTTGTTATTTTTAAGATAAACATTGTCGCCCAGCAACAGGCCTTGCCGTCCCCCTTACTTCATCGACCATTCTCACGCTCTCGGCGGAGGCAGGGGCGAATAGAGTTAGGCCCTCCGTTTGTTTCCTTGCCACCGCGACTACCACCCAGTTCCGACCCAGGGACTTGGGTATAGGGAAAAAGGGGGAGCATGGTGGTCTAGGAGTAAAACAAGGTTTCATGTGTCCCAACTTCATACGGAAATGCACAACAGGGGATAAAGGACTTATCTGAATCTGCAGCCCCCGGCAGCCTTGGCTTGCCGTGGTTGGATTCTTGTATCTGCAGCCCCCGGTAACCTTGGCTTGCAAAGGCCAGAGCGCCGACTCATTCTCTTTCTTCCAAACAGCCCAGCATAAACGTCTGCGTATCCTGCGAGCTAAAGAGGACGGAAAGGAACAAAGAAAAGCACACTCGACCTCTATGCTAGGGGTTAGGCGCCGCTAAGCACTACCAACCCTAAACGAGGGAGAGACTTAACCTAGCATGCATGCTAAAACTTAGGGTGTCAGCGCTTCATTTATTTATGCTCAGGGTCTGCGCCTGGCTTTGTACAGAGGGTTACATGCCTTGCCGGCAAGGCTTGTACAAAAGGTGGTTTGCCGGGGGTCCCGCCAACCGTGCCTTACGGGTAAAACTTGCGAAGATGTTCAATGTTCCAGGAGTTACTCACTGGAACAACATCTTCGGTCTCTAGGCGGACTGCGCCGGGCCTGGTGACTCGTATTACCCGATAAGGGCCTTCCCACTTCGACGTCAACTTGTTGGAATTCTTGGCTGATTGAACGCGCCGAAGAACAAGGTCGCCTTCCTTAAAGCTTCAGGCATGAACCCTGCGGCTATGTAGCGGTGCAAGGCTTGCTGGTAGCGCGCTGCTCTCACAGCTGCCCGAAGACGATCATCCTCGAGGAGCGTTGCGTCATCTTTCCGCAATTGCTCTTGCTCAAGCTTGTCATAAGCGAGCACTCAAGGTAACCTGTATGTGAGTTCTGTGGGGAGAACTGCTTCTGCCCCATATACCAAGGCAAAGGGCATCGGCCCGTGGCTCGATTTGGTGTCATTCTGATCGACCAAAGAATCGCCGGCAACTCGTCAATCCAGCGCCTTATGCTCTTGTGCAGCTTGTCAAAAGTCTTTGTTCTCAGGCCTCGCAGTACTTCAGCATTTGCTCTCTCCGCCTGTCCGTTGCTCCGTGGGTGTGCCACGGAGGCGAAACAGACCTTGATGCCGAGGTCTTGGATGTACTGCATGAAGGTGTGGCTTGTGAACTGCGCGCTGTTGTCGGTGATGACCCTGTTGGGAACACCAAAACGGCAGACTAGCCTCTTGAAGAACTTGACGGCTGACTGTGCCGTCACCTTTCTCACTGCCTCCACCTCCGGCCACTTTGTGAACTTGTCGATTGCAACTTACAAGTACTCAAAGCCCCCTACAGCGCGGGGGAAAGGGCCCAGTGTGTCGATCCCCCAGACCGAAAATGGCCAGGAGAGAGGAATTGTTTGAAGGGCTTGAGCTGGTTGATGAAGCTTCTTCGAATGGAACTGGCACGCTTCACACCTGGTTACTAGTGCCATCGCATCCTGGAGGGCGGTGGGCTAGAAGAAACCTTGTCGGAATGCCTTGCCGGCAAGGGCCCTTGACCCTATGTGGGAGCCACATATGCCTCCATGTATCTCTGCCAACAGCTCCAGTCCTTCCTCCCGGGGAATGTGATACGTCTCCAACGTATCTATAATTTATGAAGTATTCATGCTATTATATTATCCATCTTAGATGTTTTATATGCATTTATATGCTATTTCATATGATTTTTGGGACTAACCTATTAACCTAGAGCCCAAAGCGGTTTACATTTTCCTTGTTTTGAGTTTTACGAAAAGGAATACCAAACGGAGTCCAATTGACGTGCCAATTTTTGTTGATTTTTTATGGACCAAAAGAAGCCCCTGGAGCAAAAGAGTTGGGCCAGAAGAGTCCCGGGCTGTCCACGAGGGTGGGGGGCGCGCCCACCCCCTCTGGGCGTGGGCCCCTGCCTCGTGGACGACTCGAGACCCCCCTGACGTGAAACCAATGCCAAATAGTCCTATAAATACAGAAACCCCCAGAAAATACCTAGATCGGAAGTTCCGCCGCCGCAAGCCTCTGTAGCCATGAGAAATCAATCTAGGCCCTCTCTGGCACCCTGCCGGAGGGGGCCATCATCACCGGAGGCCATGGAGGAGGATCCCGGAGGATCCATCATCGCCATGAAGGCCAAGGACCAGAGGGAGAACCTCTCCCCATCTAGGGGGAGGCCATGGAGGAGGATCCCGGAGGGTCCATCATCGCCATGAAGGCCAAGGACCAGAGGGAGAACCTCTCCCCATCTAGGGGTGAGGCCATGGAGGAGGAAGCACAAGGGGGATAACATCTCCTCCTCTCTCTCTCTCGGTGGCGCCGGAGTGCCATCAGGAGGAAATCATCGCCGGGGTGATCGTCTTCATCAACATCACCATCCTCATCTATTTTACGCGGTCCACTCTCCTGCACCCCGCTGTAATCCCTACTTGAACATGGTGCTTTATGCCACATATTATGATCCAATGATGTGTTGCCATCCTATGATGTTTTTAGTAGATATCCTTTATCTTTGGGTTGATTGATGATCTAGATTGGTATGAGTTGTATGTTTTATTTTGGTGTTGTCCTATTGTGCCCTCCGTGTTGCGCAAGCGTGAGGGATTCCCGCTGTAGGGTGTTGCAATACGTTTATGATTCGCTTATAGTGGGTTGCTTGAGTGACAGAAGCATAAACCCGAGTAAGGGGGTTGTTGCGTATGGGATAAAGGGGACTTGATGCTTTATTGTTATGGTTGGGTTTTACCTTAATGATATTTAGTAGTTGCGGATGCTTGCTAGAATTCCAATCATAAGTGCATATGATCCAAGAAGAGAAAGTATGTTAGCTTATGCCTCTCCCTCATATGAAATTGCAATGACGACTACCGGTCTTGTTAACAATTGCCTAGGATAATTCCGCACCTCGACCCATCATTATTCCACACTCGCTATTTGTAATATTTTGAAATATATTCTAACTTTATGATAACAGCAAATACTTATATATTTTAGCTCTCCGATATCATGCAAAGTTATCCTCTTCATACCCACAACATAGTTTTATTTCTCATTTCTAGTTGGAAGCAAACGTTCGGTGTACGTAGAGTCGTATCAGTGGCAGATAGGGCTTGAGAGAATATTGATCTTACCTTTAGCTCCTTGTGGGTTCCACACTCCATACTTATCACTTCCACCTTTGGAAATTGCTACGATGATTCCCTACACTTGGGGATTATCAGAATGAACTTAAATTTCACACCGTTCGGCCTTTTCCTGTCATGGGACGTCATCGATGAACTGATACATAGAAGACCGACGGGCTACTTTCTCTGCTTCTTCCTCCTCCTCAGGAAGCTCCCCTGTTTGGAGGAACCGGACGGTATGTTGTGCCCATGCCGGAGCCTGGGGCTCGACGGCAAGGACCAAAGGCATTTCCTCTGCCATGGGAGTGGTCGTCTCTACGGCTAGAGCTTGACACCCTGCCGGAGTCGGCTGCCCCTTGGCAGGCTCAGTATCCACGGCAACATCCTTGCCGGCGGCCCCAGGGGGCCCGGCGGGAAAGTACTTGTCGGGGCCTGATTTCCTCCACTTGTTCCGCTCTGTTGATGGTTCAATGGATGGTTGAGTTAACCGAAACACAAAAGTACCTGGTTCCACAGGTAATTTGAAGGCAGCGCGCTTCGACAGGTAGTCGGCGATGTCGTTCTCCGCCCGGGGAATGTGCTCCGCTTGTATACCGTCAAAGCGCTCCTCCATCTTCCTCACCTCATCTACGTAGGCCTCCATCAACGGGCTCTGATAATCTTTGTTGACTTGCCTGACGACAAGCTGTGAATCACCCCTGACGATGAGCTTATTAACCCCGAGGTCTGCTGCGATCCTGAGACCGGCAAGCAGCCCCTCGTATTCAGCAGTGTTGTTCGTGGACATCTCCCTGGGGAAGTGCATCTGGATTACATACTTGAGGTGCTCTCCGGTGGGTGCGACAAGCAGCACACCAGCACCGGCTCCTTACAGCGAGAAAGCCCCATCAAAGTACATGATCCAGTTGCGACTTGCCTCCTTGCCGGGAGAGTGGTCTCCTGGATCTCTTCGTCGGGCGTGGAGGTCCATTCTGTAATGAACTCTGCCAAGACTCTGGTCTGGATTGTCGTAGTACTTTCAAACTTCAAACCAAAGCTTGACGGCTCCAAGGCCCACTCCACGATCCTCCCGGTTGCGTCCGGGTTATGCAGTATCCGTTGCAATGGGAGGCGGGTGACGACGGTGATTTTCGTGTGCCTCGAAGTAATGACGCAGCTTCCTCGAGGCCATAAGGAGGTGGAAGAGCAATTTCTGCACACCGGAGTACCTTGACCTAGCCCCCTGCAAGAGGGAGCTGACAAAGTAAACCGGGTGCTGCATCATCTTCTTCCTCTGCACCACTTCATTTGGTTGCACGGGGCCTGTCCTGATGGCTTCAGACTCTACCGGGGGTCTTGCCTTGCCGGCGCCAGGCCCTGCTGGGGGAATCTCTGGCTTCCCATCCGCCAGCCCTGCTGTGGCCACTTCCTCTTCGTCGACCTCCATCTGTGCCACTAGCGCGGCGCTGACCACTTGATTCGTTGCCGCCAGATATAGAAGCAACGGCTCTTGTGGTTTAGGCGCAACTAGTATCGGTGTAGAGGAGAGGTATTTCTTCAAATCCTGCAGCGCTGCCTCGGCCTCTGGGGTCCACTCCACTGGGCCCGCCTTCTTCAAGATTTTGAAAAAGGGAAGGGCACGCTCAGCAGACTTGGAGATGAATCTGCTCATGGCGGCAACGCAGCCAGTGAGCTGACGCACATCCTTGATCCGCTTGGGCGCCTCGATCTACTCAATAGCCTTGATCTTGTCCGGATTTACTTTGATCCCACGCTGTGACACGAAGAACCCGAGAAGTTTGCCGGATGGAACGCCAAAGACACACTTCTCAGGGTTCAACTTGAGGTTGATCTTGCGCAGGTTGGCAAACGTCTCTTCTAAGTCTTGCACAAGAGTTGCCTTGTCCTTGGTTTTGACCACTATGTCATCCATATAAGCTTCCATATTTCTATGTTGCTGGGGCTCAAAACCAATTTGGACCGCCCTTGCGAATGTTGAGCTAGCACTCTTCAACCCGAAACGCATCCGTAAAAAGCAATACGTACCACATAGGGTGATGAATGTTGTCTTCTCTTCGTCTTCCCTTGTCATGAAGATCTGGTGGTAGCCCTAGTAGGCGTCGAGGAATGATAACAGATCGCATCCCGCTGTGGAGTCAACAATCTGGTCAATGTGTGGCAACGGGAAGGGGTCCTTAGGACAAGCCTTATTGATATTTGTGTAGTCAATGCACGGCCTCCACTTCCCGTTTGCCTTGCACACCACCAGCGGATTGGCCAACCACGTCGGATGGAGCACTCCTCTCACCAAGCCTGCCGCTTCCAACTTCCTAATCTCCTATGTGATGAACTCTTGCCGTTCCAAAGCTTGCTTCCTGACCTTCTGCTTGACGGGTCGCGCATGGGGACAGACAGCAAGATGGTGCTCAATCACTTCCCTAGGAACGTCAGGGATGTCGGATACTTGCCATGCAAACACATCGACATTCGCCCACAGGAAAGTGACGAGCGCGCTTTCCTATTTGTTGTCGAGGGTGGAGCTTATGGTGAAAGCCCCTCCCGTGCCATCCTCCCTGACGGACACCTTCTTGGTCTCTGGTGGCGCAGCTCTGGGTTTCTTGCTCTTGTCGGTGGAGCTCTCTGGCACGTCCTCGACAGTAGCAACACTCCGAGGAGGTGCGCTTGCCGGAGTGGGTGCGAGATGTCTTGCCGGTCTTCTTCTTCCCTCCCGGGGCTTCATCGGCAGGAGCAAGTGCCTTGGCGGTAGCTGCTGCAATTTCTTCCCGGTAGAGTAGGTCGGCGCAGATTAGCGCATCCTTCTTGTCGCAGGGAATGGTGATGATGGTCATCGGCCCAAGCATCGTCAGCGTGTTGTAGGCGTAATGTGACGCCGCCATAAACTTGGCTAGTGCCGGGCGCCGAGGATCCCGTTGTAGGGCAAGGGGATCTCGGCTACATCAAAGATAATCCTCTCCGTCCTATAGTTCAACTCGCTTCCAAACGTCACAGGCAGCGTGACCTTACCCTTCGACTGGCTCCTTCCCGGGTTGACCCCTTGAAACGTGCCCGTCTCCTCGTGGTCTCCGTCAGGAATTTGCAGCCTTTTAATCACGACGGGTGAGATCAAGTTTAGACTGGCCCCGCCGTCAACCAACATCTTGTTCACCTTGAGGTTGCGTATCGTTGGTGAAACCAACAACAGCAAACACCCGACCGCAGTTGTGCGATCAGGGTGGTCCTCGGTGTCAAAGATGATAGGCATGCTGGACCACTTCAGCGGCCTCTGAGCGTCGAATGACGGCTCCGTTGCTATGATCTCATGCGCCCACTGCTGGTGAGAAGTATGCAGCGAGGCGCCACCATCGATGCACATGGCCTTTGTAGCCTTCTGGAACTCATGCTCGCCGGACTTGTCGTCCTCGTCATGATCGCCGTCTTCCTGCTTCTTGTCGCGGCCCCGAGCGGGCCTCTCTTCCTGGTTCTCCTTGCCGTGGCGGCCTCCTTGGCTGCCACGCTTCTTGCCGGATCCTCGGGCACCATCCTGACCCTTCTCCTTGTCCCACCTCTCATACTCGGCTTTTTGCTTTTCAGCAAGCAGCTCAACTTGTCGGCAGTTTTGGAGGTCATGGCCCTTGGTGCGGTGGATCTTGCAATACTGCTTGTCGGAGCCCCCTGGCTTGTTGGCAGCCGCCAAGGCCCGGCAAGCGGCGCACCCGGTGTCTCCTTGCCGGGGTCGTCTGCCTTGGCCTTCTTGGCGACGCCGGTGTCATCGGATCCCTCGACGGCAAGCACAACCTTGCCCTTGCGTTTCCTGTTGCGACACCGACCCTTCTTCGTCGGGGCGGTGGTGTCTTCGTCGGTAGAGTTGGTTTCCGCGCCGGCGTCTTCGCCGAGGTACTTCCTTTCCTCTTCAGCAGGGGCGCATCTATCGGCCAGAACATAAAGTTCGGCCACGTCCCTGACCTTGTTCATTGCCAACTCTTCACGCATCTTGTGGTTACGCATGTTCTGATGGAATGCGCTGATCACGGCGGCGGGGTGAACATCTGGGATGTTATATTGCACTCGGCTGAAGCTCTGCATGTACTTGCACAGGTTTTCACCTTCCTTCTAGGGAATGGTATGCAGATCACTCGCCTGGCCATGAGCTTGGTGGCCTCCAGTGAAGGCACTAACAAACTCATGACACAGATCCGATCAAGAAGAAATGGAATCCGTCAGCAAGTGCATCAACCAAGACATGACATTGGGCTTCAGGGTCAACGGGAAGTAATTGGCAAGCATCTTATCGTCACGAGCTCCAGCGGCTTGCATCGCGATGGTGTAGATGCTGAGGAACTCTGACGGGTGGGTCTTGCCATTGTACTTCTCGCCGACGTCAGGCTTGAACGCGGTGGGACGGCCACTGGAACTGCCGCAGCTCACGGGTAAAGGTTGGGCAACCCACCTCGTAAGGTAGACCGCCGGAGCCTCCCGGTTCTGGGTGGTCCATAGCAGGCCCAGCCCGCTTATCTGACTGGTGGCAGGTATCGCGCCGGCGCTCGATGGTGGTTCCAGCGTCTTCATGGGCTCGCTCCCGAAGAACTTAGCGTTGGTCGCGGTGGGTCCATGGGTCGGACGACACTATGGAGATGTTATCACAAGCGTCATCACGACGGACCGGCACCCGCGACAACTGGCGTGGGGGAGGAGAGTGCACCGTGGCTGCAGCACCTTCGATTCTTCCACCGCTGGCATGTGGTGGCTCGACGAGCGTCGACCCGAGGGCCCAGCCGATCGCGGTTCATCTTTGTTGGCGATACCGACGAGGCTCCGGATGGTGGCTCTCCATTCGTCGAGCTTTTCTGCGGCGGGAGGGATGTCGAGGAGCAGTTGTGCGCGCACCAAAGCTTCAGCTGGCGTGGGTGGCGGCAAAAGCTGCGTGGACCATGGCGTGCTCCGACTTCTAACCACGTTAGAAGGAGCTCTATCACGGCCCAGCGGATGTGTGCCATTTTCACTAGCACTTCGCGGGCATGCTGGCCTCCTTCGTCCCGCAAATGATGCACAGGACTCTTCCCACGGGGACGTTCGGGGTCACCAGCGGGGTGACGCTGCTCGTCGCGCACACCTTGGGAAGAGCATGCTGTGGGCGCCGGCATAGGTGTCTTGGAGGTCGCTGCGCCGCCCGTGGGTGGCACGGTGCCGCCCCTGGAGGGCCCTGCGCCGCCTGTGGTGGGCCCAGCTCCATCTCTGGATTTTGCAGCGTGCGGCTCGTCGTCTCGCGCACGAACGACGCCGCTCACCAGGCTCGGACTGCCAGAGCGATGTTGGTGCTCGCGGGCCGCGCCTCGGGTCCTGTCCGCGACCGGCCCGCTGCTCGCCCGCACCGGTACGGGCCGCCTGGCTCCGGATGAGCCGATTACCGTCATCGTATTTTCTTGGGAGCCTTGGTGATGAAGAACCGCTAGACTGGATTTTCACAACTGCGCACCCCCTACCTGGCGCGCCAAAGATGTCGGGGGAAATCGACACCTATGGAACCACTGAGATCCCTTCTATGGTTGACGGGCGCGGGGTTGTGCAAAGAGCGGGTCTGACAGGAAGCACACAGATCGTTTACCCAGGTTCGGGCGACGGAGATGCGTAATACCCTAGTCCTGCTTTGGTGGATGTATTTGAATGTTTTTGTGTTCTTAAGCTAGCTACGGAGTGCAACTTGCCCAAAAGATCCGAATCCTTCTCCTGGTCGCCTCGGGCCTCCTTTTATATGAAAAGGGGTTGCCACAGTGGCACACAGGAGGTGGAAAGGTCTATAGTGGAGGACTCTATCCTCTGGCACCGTCGGACAAACGCATATAATGCGCTGCCGACGTGCCCCTCTCGCTTTATTGGGGACGGCAAGGAAGCACGTCCCAGCTGTCGCTGCCTCGCCTGGCTTCGACACGCGTCCGAGATGACGAGGCGTCGTGGCGCCATGTTGGCTGGCTGCTGGGCTGGCGCGGTGGTGGATCCTTCAGGAAGACTTGCATGCCACCACGCAGGTGCTTGCTGAGTCGGTGTAGAGGCCGCCCGTCGCCACGCAGGTGCCTGCCCAGCTGGTTGAGCTGGCAGCTGCTTGGGGACGTCGATGGAGCTTTGGCAGACGTGGGTCTGGCCGTGGCCCCGTAGGTGTCCTGGGCAAGGGCCGTGCCGGGGCCCCGGCAAGGGTGTTGCCGCGGCACCATGGTCGTCCCCGTCAAGGGTCTTGCCGGGGGTCTCGTGGATTTCCTCGACAAGGATCTCACCGAGGGTCGTCGTCTTCTGGTCCTCATCTGATCTTGTGTGTTCATGGTTTTGACAAAGATCTGCATGCCACCATAGAGGCGCCTCCCGAGCCTTGGTTCCAATGTAGTTGGTTGGTGGTGTTGGAACCCGCGGGCTCAAGGGTGGTCTGCTCTGCTGGCATCAGGCAAGTTGCCCCGGCAAGGCTCTTGCCGGGGCCGCGGAGGCCGTCCCGGCAAGGGTCTTGCCAGGGGAGTCCACCTTGCCCCTTTGCCCTTTGATGCTTTGGTCTTGGCGTTGCTATGTTTGTCTTGTGCTCCGGTTTACCTCCGGCTTCCCTCCTCTGCCCTGCTTAGTGTGGCCGCGGGCACGGCTCTGACTGCCCGCGCACAAGTAAAGGGGTAAAAAAGGAGTGCCCCTACTTATGTACACTGACAGATACCCATACCCATTGGGTACCCAACGGGTAGATCAAACAATACATGAGTTATTCACGATTTTACATTCATTGATTGCACATTTGACAAAAAACATTTGATGGAGATGACGTGAGTTCATGTGATGGTGTGAGGCTTAATGACAGGAGTAGTTGGGTAACCCAGCTCCTTTGCTGCTACCGACCCTTGCGCATATGTTGGACCTCCACGGGTAAGGTTCACATGTCAGTATAACGGATAGGGTATGGGTGTATCCATGGGTAGTATACTATACCCATGCCCTACTCATGACTTAACGCGTAGCGTATGGGTACTACCCATGGGTATAAAATTGTGCCCATACCCCGCCCATGCGAGTATGGTATCCGCGGGTATTCGTACCCATGGGTAAAATTGCCATCCCTAGCAGGGAGGTACCAAAGTAATCCGGGAGTGGATCCCTGGACAGCGGCCAAGAACATCCTGAAATACCTGAAAAGGACTAAGGATATGTTTCTCGTTTATTGAGGTGACAAAGAGCTTGTCGTAAATGGTTACGTCGATGCAAGCTTTGACACTGATCCGGATGACTCTAAGTCACAAACCAGATACATATTTATATTGAATGGTGGAGCAGTCAGTTGATGCAGTTCCAAGAAGAGCGTCGTGGCGGGATCTACGTGTGAAGCAGAGTACATAGCTGCTTCGGAAGCAGCAAATGAAGGAGTCTGGATGAAAGAGTTCATATCCGATCTAGGTGTAATACCTAGTGCATCAGGTCCACTGAAAATCTTTTGTGACAATAGTGGAGCAATTGCCTTGGCGAAGGAATCCAGATTTCATAAGAGAACCAAACACATCAAGAGACGCTTCAACTCCATCTGCGATCAAGTCAAGGAGGGAGACATAGAGATTTGCAAAATACATACGGATCTTAATGTTGCAGACCCATTGACTAAGGCTCTTCCACGAGCAAAACATGATCAACACCAAGACTCCATGGGTGTTAGAATCATTACTATGTAATCTAGATTATTGACTCTAGTGCAAGTGGGAGACTGAAGGAAATATACCCTAGAGGCAATAATAAAGTTGTTATTTATATTTCCTTATGTCATGATAAATGTTTATTATTCATGCTAGAATTGTATTAACCGTAAACTTAGTACATGTGTGAATACATAGACATACAGAGTGTCCCTAGTATGCCTCTGCTGGACTAGCTCGTTAATCAAAGATGGTCAAGTTTCCTGACCATAGACATGTGTTATTATTTTATGAACGGGATCACATCATTAGAGAATGATGTGATGGACAAGACCCATCCGTTAGCTTAGCATTATGATCATTAAGTTTTATTGCTATTGCTTTATTCATGACTTATACATATTCCTCTAACTATGAGATTATGCAACTCCCGAATACCGGAGGAACACCTTGTGTGCTATCAAACATCACAACATAACTGTGTGATTATAAAGATGCTCTACAGGTGTCCCCGAAGGTGTTTGTTGGGTTGGCATAGATCGAGATTAGGATTTGTCACTCCGAGTATTGGAGAGGTATCTCTGGGCCCTCTCGGTAATGCACATCACTATAAGACTTGCAAGCAATGTGACTAATGAGTTAGTTACGGGATGATGCATTACGGAACAAGTAAAGAGACTTGCCGGTAACGAGGTTGAACTAGGTATGATGATATGGACGATCGAATCTCGGGTAAGTAAAATACCGTGACAAAGGGAATAACGGATGTTGTTATTGCGTTTTGACCAATAAAGATCTTCATAGAATATGTAGGAACCAATATGAGCATCGAGGTTCCGCTGTTGGTTATTGACCGGAGATGTGTCTCGGTCATTGATACGTCTCCAACGTATCTATAATTTTTATTGCTCCATGCTATATTATCTACTGTTTTAGGCAATATTGGGCTTTATCATCCACTTTTATATTATTTTTGGGACTAACCTATTAACCGGAGGCCCAGCCCAGATTTGTTGTTTTATGCCTATTTCAGTGTTTCGAGGAAAAGGAATATCGATTTAAGTCAAACGGAACGAAATCAACTGGAGAAGTTATTTTTGGAAGGAAAGCAACCCAGGGAACTTGGAGTACACGTCAGGGGAGATACGGGCTGCCCACGAGGGTGGGGGCGCGCCCCCTGCCTCATGGGGCCCCCGTAGCTCCTCCGAAGTACCCACTGCACCCATATATACTCTTGTACCCTAAAACTTCCAGAACAGAAGATAGATCAGGAGTTCCGCCGCCGCAAGCCTCTAGAGCCACCAAAAACCAATCGGGACCCCTTTCTGGTACCCTGCCGGAGGGGGGATCCATCTCCGGTGGCCATCTTCATCATCCCGGCTCTATCCATGACGAGGAGGGAGTAGTTCACCCTCGGGGCTGAGGATATGTACCAAGAACTATGTGTTTGATTAACCAGTCGGTTGAGGTAATTTATTGCCTTGACATATATGTTGGAACTACTATTATGACCCTAGGTGTTTAGGAAGTCACCTAGCAATTTAGCAATGCTTTTGTATCCCCAGTGTGATGATTCTGGCCATCATTTTCGAAAGCATCCCGTGATGCCATTTAGTAGTAGGTATTCTACTCCTGGGTTGCTGGACCCGAGATTCATCCTACCTCATGTTGTTAGTACTTGCTAGTGCCTTTAGGATATTAGCAACCTTTGTGATAGTCCTCGAAGTCCGTGGTATTCTCCTTCTTCCAAATACCATGAACTAATTATGGCAGAAGTTCCTTTGAACCAAAGATCACAATAAGAGTGCTCTTGAGGAGTTCTCCATTCATAATTGTGAATCTGCCAATTCTACCTTTCTCGCATGGGTTATCCGGAAGAAATGTTGAGCTTGCTCGACGTACTAATCTGTGCATCCACAACTCAGAAAATTATATGTTCCTTTGAGTTGTTCTCTTAGATGCCTTCTGACCTTCATCTATCAATTGATAGCCAAGGGTATGTGTGCATTTGTGTTCATCGATGCATTTTATCCTTGTGGTCCGTCAAGCCATTCTATTCCGGAATGACTAGGAGAAACAAACTCCAGTACCTTGTCCATTTCTAGGATTAGGTCAAAGCAATTGTATTCCGCAGATCAAAATGCCAATCCAGCTTTTGATTCTGTTCTACCCTGAAGTATTGCCATCTTATGTCAAGAATGCAATGGGAATTGCACAACCTCCTAGGAATTCTTGATGCAGTGATACTTCTCATCATCATTGTTCATTTCCCGGTTCCGTGTTGATGCAACCGGAAAGCCGACAAGTGAATTGTGATGTGTGAAATCAATACCCCGAGCAACTCATTGCTTGGTAGTGAATGGACAATATTCTCATTCTTAGTGTGTGGTTATTAACCATCATCCTAAGATTGATCGTGCTACCTAGTCCTTATTTCTGGTGCACACTTCGATTGATGAGTTAGGATTGTGTCAAGTCCTCACTCATTTGATCATATCGTCTTGCCCCCAAAAGCAAGATTGTTCTCGAGCTTAGTAACATACCGGTGGTTCGTGACTTTCCAAATATCTTCTTGGGAGTGTTACCGGGTTGTTCCCTGACTGTTATGTTGAGCTCGTGATCAAGTTGGTTCCCTATGGACCACCCTTTTCTCCAAGAATCTGTGTTGGATATCCCTGAGCTAGTTGGTTAAGCTAGACAATAACTTGGAGAGTTGGAAGATAAAAGCTTGCCTAACCTAGTTCGATCCAAAGGGATATTCTTGTGTAGTGTGTGTTGAAGAAAGATGATATCTTCATCGATTGGTCCCTGTGATCAGTTGCTGGACCTATTGTCTTATCAACTCTTTGATTGGAGTATGGGCCATTGTCAAGTCAAATCAGAACCAACGATATTCGTAATGTTGTCTTACTCGTGGTTACTCCCTCGAGCATACCCATTACATCCTTGGTCTGACCAATGCTATCACCGTGTTCACATGATGGTGGAAGTCCAGTGATATGGAAATTCCGATAAGTTGCTGTTGAGCCCATCAGTAGCATTTTGTCTCCCCCATGAGTCATGTTGAGCATCAACCTAGTATTGGAAACTTGTGTAAGCAATTCTTCGTGTTTCGTTCATGAAGCATGTGTTTGGATGGAAGTAGTGACTTCCTCTAGTTCATGTGCATCTGATGTAAGTTGCCGCCATGAACTTGAGAAAGGTTTGTTTTACCTCCTGTGGAATCATCCCAAGTCCGTCACGCATGTGCGAAGTATTCTATGGTTTGATAGACTGATCATCTTCATTCCGTATGGATTCCATAGCACACCAAGCCACTGATTGAATTGTTCAAGGAGAAGGAGTTCCTTCATAACAACTACATGAATTATGATAGGACTTCGTTATCCTCGATGATGGTTCCCACCTGAACTCGGTAGTGTTCTATTATAAGACTACCATGTGGTCATGCTTGTCTAGGACAGGGTGTTCACAGGTTTGTAGCAGAACCAGCTCATGTTTTGGAGCTTGTTATCGTAGTTCATATCCGAGAATCTCATAGCGCCATCGCGTCAAATTGTGTTGCAACCTTTCCTTTTCAGACATGCTGAGTCTGAAATATCCTAACACCAACCAGATCTGAATCTCAGGCAGATATGATGGTTGGAACATTCCAACAGCTGCATTTCGTTCCCAGCTTGCACCGTCCTTGTGCTACCCCGCTATAGACGGTCTTCTTAGCAATTCTTGTCCAGGGTTATCCTCAAAGTGGACTTACCTAGGCCCCCCCCCACCCTCGATGATAAGCAAATCATCCATTGCGTTGTCTTCAACAAGGTAGTCCACATCATCCACTCTAGTCCGGGTATACCATTCCTTGCATTCCACCAAGTGATCGCTTGTGATTGCCTTAGGCTGGTATACAGAGTTCCAATGATCTATGGATCAAAAGTAATTCTTTTTGCCACTTAAGGGAATAGTTCCTCGCGTCACCTTCTCGAGGTGGCCCGTTATTGAATCATGGTGAATATTTCCTCGCCACCATGATACCATCCACCATCTTCCTAAAGCGTGGAATTGTTGCCACTAATCAAACTTCGTTGTTGTTCTTCCATCCCTCTCGATGCATTCTGTGTCTCAACTCGAGATGTGACACCGTCTCAGTCCGTGAGTTGATCATGTTTACCTGATCTTCGTGAAGATCGAATCATGTAGGGCTTCCCCTTCTTTCTGTTGCCGTGTCGGGTGAAGATCTCGAAGACGTCAAGACCAAGAAGATGGAGTGAACCAACATCTTCGAGAAGGCAATTGGATCATGAAGATTGTAATAGTTTGTGACCTCCCTTTTCCTCTTACCTCACGTCTTGAATCTCGGGGCGAGATTCTTGTTTAGTGGGGGTGAGTTGTCACAGCCCTAGAGTTGCTTGACATTAGCTGCATTAAGGCATTCATGTCATCATGTTTAAATTCCATTTAATTTTGAAATGAGGATTTGTGAAACCCTCAGAATCATTTTGGAAATGACCTAAATAAAAATTGCTCCAAAAGGGTCCAAGAAAATGCTCATGTGGCCCTCTGAAAATATTGGACAGAGATAACAACCTAACCAATATTTTTAGGATCTCATAAGTATTTGTTTTGGGCATTTGGAATTAATACATTAGATAATTGCCTTGGATATATATTATTATGTATATAAAATATTGTCCAAAATTGTGCCCTTTTGTTGAGGAGCTCTGGAATAATATAGTTAGCTCCTGCAAAAATTGGCATAATTAAATAAATTAGTTTGGTATTCTAAATAAGTCAAAACAAATGTTAGAAAATAGAAAAGAAAACAAAATAGGTAAAAGCCTTACACTGGCTTACCTCCCCACCATGCCCAACCTGCGGCTGCTGGCACTGGCCAATGCCCAGCCCAGCGGCAAGTGCCGTCGCCCCTTCCTCGCGCCCGGGAGGACAGGGGCCTTGCCCAGCCTGCCACAGTGACCAGCGTCCGCCACGCCACCTGCCTGCCTGCCCTCCTCGCCCGCTCTGGGCGCTGGAGCACGCCACGCGCGCCCGGGTCCTTCCCCTCTCTCTCGCCTCCCCCTCCTGGAGCTCTCTCCCTCTCTGCACCGAGCGCCACCGAGGCGCCGCTGCTGCGCCACTGCCACCGCCCTTCCTTGCCTGCTTGGCGTGCCCAAGAGCTCCGCCTCGTCGCCCGGACCTCTCCGCTGACCCACGCATCCCCAAGCGCCCTCGGCGCCGACCTGCCCTCGTCTTCAACCTCGGGCACCCAGCCGCCCCGGTCGATTCGGCGCCACCAGGACCTCCCCGAGCTCACTGATTCCCTCTCCGACCCCGCGGTGAGCTCCTCTTCCTTTCCCCTCATCCCCCTCTGTCTCACGCGCCCTGTAGTCGCCGCCCCACGGGCACCCGAAGCCGCCGTCCGCCATGGCCGGCGAGCTCCGTGCCCCCGAGCACCTCCGCCTCGCCTAGCAGCTCCGACGCACTCCCGCTGCCCTCTAGGTGCTGCCTAGCACCTCCGTTCACCCCTCTACGCGCCACAACACCGCGGCCGCCCTTAGCCGAACTCCGGCGCCGCCCCGGGCTCCACTCCGGCGAACACCGGCCGCCCCGACCCCGGCTAACCCCACCAAGAACCCCAGCGCATTCCCAACTGTCCATAGGTACTCTCCCCGGCCCTTTTGGTGGCCGGATTGGTCATTTGCACTTGCGCCGCCGCGTCGGGTTCGCCGCTGGCTAAACGCCAGCGCCACGACCGCTGACCGGCGTGGGTTGACCCCCGCTGGTTTGACCTCTCCTCTCCTCATCGACATGCGGGCCCCGCCTGCATTAACTAAATTAGGTTAGTGTTAATTAGGTTAGGTTAGTTAGTTAGGCGCTGACCAGTGGGTCCCAGCGTCGAGTTTGACCTGGACAGCGACCAGTTGACGGCTGACGTCACATTGACGTCGGTGGCGCCATAATTAGGTTTCTAGATTTAATTTAATTCAGTAAAATTCAGAAAATGTCCTAAACTTCTAAAAATCATATAAATTCAACCGTAACTCGGATGGAAATAATTTATATATGAAAATGATCAGAAAAATATGAAGAATCTGTTTATGCCATGATCATGCATGTTTGAACAAGTTAACATCACTGAATAGGATGAATCATGATTAGGGTAATTTAGGAAATAGCATTTTGAGTTGGAATTCAACCTTGTTTGAATTCCACCAACTAACTTGGATTATTATTGCATTAGGTGAATTCAGTACCTTAACATGACCATGCATCATATATGTGCATTGCATTGATTGTGCTCTCTCTTGTTTGCGGTAATTGTCCCCTCCCTAGTGAGCGATGTACCGAGCGATGATTATTCGATGACACCGATGAAGAACTATTATCTTGAAGTGCCGGGCAAGCAAAACCCCTTGTTCATTCCGATACAATCCCACTCTCTCGCTCCTGCTCTATTTTATTGCATTAGGACAACAACGATTCAAGCTGTTACTTGCTGCGGTAGCTGAACCCTTGATCCTTTGCATGACCTGTCCTTCCACAGTAATTAGATGAAACCCACTAGCATGAGTAGGAGTTGTTTGAGCCCATGTTGTGCCTACTCATTTATGCTTGTTTGTCATGCCTGCTACTGCTTAGAATTGAGTCGGGTCTGATTCATCGGGAATGAATTGGAAAGTGGTGAACATGTCCTATTGTGTGTGAGCTAAGTGTGTGAACACGATTTGGTAAAGGTAGCGGTGAGAGGCCATGTAGGAGTACATGGTGGGTTGTCTCATTGCAGCCGTCCTCAGGAACTGAGTTCTGTGTTTGTGATCCATGAACAGCTACTACCACACATTGGGTTCGATAACTCGACCCTCTCGACTTATTAATCAACTTGATCTCTGTCCGGGAGTTGCAACTAGTTTCGGTGTTTGTAGGTAGTGTTAGTAGTCTACCAAGCGGCACCGTGCAGGTGGGCTTGGGACAGACTAAACACTGATGTACGGTGTACCAAGTGGCACCGGTTGGTGGGCTTGGGAACCCTGCTCACATCGTTTGGGGCCGTGGCGACACCCGGCGGATCTCCTTGCGGATGGAACCCGAATAGGCGATAAACCTGGACGAGAGACTTGTGTGGTTAGTCAGGTCGTGGCCGACTCCCTCGCCCGGCTTCCGCTTGAAGGTTGCCGAGGTACATGGCGATGTCTGAGGCGATAAGTGGCGAGGCGTGTGTGAAGAAGTACACCCTGCAGGGTTTAATATGATCTATTGAATAGCCGTGTCCACGGATAAGGACTTCGGGTTGCCTATATCAGTTCATAGACAAGTGAAAGTGGATACTCTAAAATGCGCAAGATAAGCGTGAGTGCTATGGATGGCGTTCGTGGGGAGGCGGGAGCGGGTCCATAGTGGTGTATTGATATGGTGAATATGTGGACTCGTGTGCGCCACCTCAAAAGAGTTACTTGCGATCGTAGTTCAGGATAGCCACCGAGTCAAAGCTGGCTTGCTGCGGTCAAACTCCACCACCCCTTTGACAATGATGCATATGTAGTTAGTTACGATGTAAGTCTTGCTGAGTACAATTGTACTCACGTTTGCTTATTTTATGTTTTGCGAGAGCGTCGGTCTCGCTAGTACTCCGCTTGGACTTGACGTTTAGCTTGTTGCCTCAGCTACGATCTTGTGCCTCGGCAGGATCTGGTAGATAGTCGGCTTCTCAGCCTTTTTCATTTATAGTTATGCGTACTTTCGAGACACGATTAGCTTCCGCTTGTGCTTTGACTTGTATGCTCTGCGTGTTGGGTCATGAGACCCCTGTTTGTAATATCTCGCTCTTCGGAGCCTAATGTATAATTTTTGAGTCGTAGAGTTATGTTGTGATGCCACGTCGTATTTACACATATTGAGCATATTGTGTGTATGTTTGAAATGCTTGGTATGTGTGGGATCCGACAAACTAGTTGTTTATCCTTGGCAGCCTCTCATATGGGGAAATGTAGTCTCGTGCTTCTGAGCGATAGTAGTCCGCTACAGCCCGGTTCACTGAGTCCTGCTAGCCCAAAGACTACTGCTTGGACACTTGACTGGCGGCATGTGATTCATTTCGTTCCTATGTACGTCCCTTCGGGAAATGTCACGCGGTGATACTTGGAGTCCTGCCTAGCCTGCTACAGCCCGGGATACGGAGTCCTGTTAGCCAGTGCTACAGCCCAAGTTCATACGTTGATGACCGACATGCTCGAAGTGTTTCATGTATGCCTGTCCCCATAGGTTAGTGCCGCTTTGGGTTCACGACTAGCCATGTCGGCCGGGTTCTTTGTCATGTGGATGCTAGCGACACTATCATATCGTGAGCCAAAAGACGCAAACGGTCCCGGCCATGGTAAGGCGACACCGTGGGAATACCGTGCGTGAGGCCGCAAAGTGATATGAGGTGTTACCAGCTAGGTCGATGTGACTTGGAATCGGGGTCCTGACAGTGCGCCAGTAGTATCTGGTGTTCTAATGGCGCACCACGTAGTGCGCCATTAGAATTCCTCCCAGGATAATGGCGCCCCACATAGAAGTGCGTCATTAGTAACAATTTTTTTTCAAAAATTTTTTTAGAAATTTTTTTTTCAATTTTTTTTTCGTTTTTTTAATCTCAGGTCACTATGGCTTAATCCCGGGTCAATATGCTTAATCTCAGGTCAAATCGCACTCCATGGTCAAACTTCCCGAAAGGTCACCCATCCTCACAATACTCCAGCCCAAGCACGCTTAACTTCAGAGTTCTATCCAACCCCAGCAACAGCTCACTTCACAGGCACTTGTTGATATATCTAGCATATCAATCCTATTATACCTTGTTGATGTTTAGGACTTTGTTCATGTTCATGAGTATGATGAAAATTTGAAAAATATTTCAAACTTCCCGGTCATATTACGTATCACTTTTGAAAAAAAATTAAAAAAAAAATTCAAAACCAATTTTTTTTCTGTTACTAGTGGCGCACCACATCCACGGTGCGCCACTAGTAAGTTTGAAATTTTTTGAATTTTTTTACCTCTAGATCTTGAAAGCCCCGTAACTTTTTTCTGTTAGGTTTTTGGGGATTTTGAAAATGTTTAACGGGGTTCCCCCAGTTAAATTCGGATGTAACTTTTTGAGTAGATGATTTTTCCTATAAAAAACTTTTTAATCCGAGTTCGTATGTAAAAGTTATGCCCATTTTACAAATTTCCAGAGAGATTTTGCAAATAAAGTCGAAATTCATATTTGTAAATTTTTATTTTAGTTTTTTTTGCTTTTGTTTCTGTTTAGGAATAAATATTTGTTCTAGCCTCTGGTTAGGTCTGTTTTTATGTTTTAATTAGTGTCTGTGCCAAGTTAAACCTATAGGATCTTCTTGGATGATAGTTATTTGATCTTTCTGTAATTTCCAGAAACTTTCTGTTCACGAAAACAATTGTTGAAAATCACCAGGATATGATAAAATAGTGATTCCAATTGCTGCTGATCAATAAGCAAATTTCCTAGGTCTTCCTATTTTGGCTGATGTTTTGGAGTTCTAGAAGTTTGCGTTAGTTACAGATTACTACAGACTGTTTTGTTTTTGACAGATTCTATTTTTCGTGTGTTGTTTGCTTATTTTGATGAATCTATGGCTAGTAAAATAGTTCATAAACCATATAGAAGTTGGAATACAGTAGGTTTAACACTAATATAAATAAAGAATGAGTTCATTACAGTAACTTGAATTGGTCTTTTGTTTTCTTTCGCTAACGGAGCTCACGAGATTTCTGTTGAGTTTTGTGTTGTGAAGTTTTGAAGTTTTGGGTGAAAGATTTTGATGGATTATGTAACAAGGATTGGCAAGAGCCTAAGCTTGGGGATGCCCATGGCACCCCCAAGATAATCTAAGGACACTAAAAAGCCAAAGCTTGGGGATGCCCCGGAAGGCATCCCCTCTTTCGTCTACTTCCATCGGTAACTTTACTTGGAGCTATATTTTTATTCACCACATGATATGTGTTTTGCTTGGAGCGTCTTGTATGATTTGAGTCTTTGCTTTTTAGTCTACCACAATCATCCTTGCTGTAGACACCTTTTGAGAGAGCCATACATGATTTGGAAATTGTTAGAATACTCTTTGTGCTTCACTTATATCTTTTGAGTTATATAGTTTTGCTCTAGTGCTTCACTTATATATTTTAGAGCACGGTGGTGGATTTGTTTTATAGAAACTATTGATATCTCATGCTTCACTTAGATTATTTTGAGAGTCTTAAATAGCATGGTAATTTTCTTAAATAATCCTAATATGCTTGGTATTCAATATTTGTGAAACTTTCTTATGAGTGTGTTGAATACTATGAGAAGATTGATGCTTGATAATTGTTTTGAGATATTAAGATGGTGATATTAGAGTCATGCTAGTTGAGTAGTTGTGAATTTGAGAAATACTTGTGTTAAAGTTTGCAATTAATTTGCTTAAATAATCTTAATATGCTAGGTATGCAAGAATAGTAAAAACCTTCTTATGAGTGTTTTGAATACTAAGAGAAGTTTGATGCTTGATGATTGTTTTGAGATATGGAGGTAATAATATCAAAGTCGTGCTAGTTGAGTAGTTGTGAATTTGAGAAATGCTTGTGTTGAAGTTTGCAAGTCCCGTAGCATGCACGTATGGTAAACGTTATGTAACAAATTTGAAGCATGAGGTGTTCTTTGATTGTCCTCCTTATGAGTGGCGGCGAGGGCGGCGATGGTCTTTTCCTACCAATCTATCCCCTAGGAGCATGCGTGTAATGCTTGGTTTTTATGACTTGCAGATTTTTGCAATAAGTATGTGAGTTCTTTATGACTAATGTTGAGTCCATGGATTATCGCACTCTCACCCTTCCATCATTGCTAGCCTCTTGATGCCGTGCATTGCCCTTTCTCACATTGAGAGTTGGTGCAAACTTCGCCGGTGCATCCAAACCCCGTGATATGATATGCTCTTTCACACATAAAACTCCTTATATCTTCCTCAAAACAGCCACCATACCTACCTATTATGGCATTTTCATAGCCATTCCGAGATATATTGCCATGCAACTTTCCACCATTCCGTTCATCATGACATATTCATCATTGTCATATTGCTAGCATGATCATGTAGTTGACATAGTATTTGTGGCAAAGCCATCGTTCATAATTCTTTCATACATGTCACTCTTGGTTCATTACATATCCCGGTACACCGCCGGAGGCATTCATATAGAGTCATACTTTGTTCTAGTATCAAGTTGTAATCATTGAGTTGTAAATAAATAGAAGTGTGATGATCATCATTGTCTAGAGCATTGTCCCAAGTGAGGAATAAAATAAAAAAAAGAGAGAGAAAGGCCATAAAAAAAGAGAAGGCCCAAAAAAATGAGAGAAAAAGAGAGAAGGGACAATGCTACTATCCTTTGCCACACTTGTGCTTCAAAGTAGCACCATAATCTTCATGATAGAGAGTCTCTTGTTTTGTCACTTTCATATACTAGTGGGAATTTTTCATTATAGAACTTGGCTTGTATATTCCAACAATGGGCCTCCTCAAGTGCCCTAGGTCTTCGTGAGCAAGCAAGTTGGATGCACACCCACTTAGTTTCTTTTCTTGAGCTTTCATACATTTATAGATCTAGTGCATCCGTTGCATGGCAATCCCTATTCCTTGCATCAACATCAATCGATGGGCATCTCCATAGCTCATTGATTAGCCTCAATGGTGTGAGACTTTCTCCTTTTTTGTCTTCTCCACATAACCCCATCATCATATTCTATTCCACCCATAGTGCTATGTCCATGGCTCGCACTCACATATTGCGTGAAAGTTTATAGGTTTGAGATTACTTAAGTATGAAACAATTGCTTGGCTTATCATCGGGGTTGTGCATGATGAGAGAATTCTTGTGTGACAAAAATGGAGCATGACTAAACTATATGATTTTGTAGGGATGAACTTTCTTTGGCCATGTTATTTTGAGAAGACATAATTGCTTACTTAGTATGCTTGAAGTATTATCATTTTTATGTCAATATGAACTTTTGTCTTGAATCTTTCGGATCTGAATATTCATACCACAATTAAGAAGAATTACATTGAAATTATGCCAAGTAGCACTCCACATCAAAAATTATCTTTTTTATCATTTACCTACTCGAGGACAAGCAGGAATTAAGCTTGGGGATGCTTGATACGTCTCCAACGTATCTATAATTTTTGATTGCTCCATGCTATATTATCTACTGTTTTGGACTTTATTGGGCTTTATTATCCACTTTTATATTATTTTTGGGACTAACCTATTAACCGGAGGCCCAACCCAGAATTGCTATTTTTTTGCCTATTTCAGAGTTTCGAAAAAAAGGAATATCAAATGGAGTCCAAACGGAATGAAACCTTCGGGAACGTGATTTTCTCACCGAACATGATCCAGGAGACTTGGACCCTACGTCAAGAAAGAAAGGAGGAAGGCACGAGGTAGGGGGCACCCCCCTGGGCGCGCCCTCCACCCTCGTGGGCCCCCTGTTGCTCCACCGACGTACTCCTTCCTCCTATATATACCTATGTACCCCAAAGGATCAGATACGGAGCGAAAAACCTAATTCCACCGCCGCAACCTTCTGTACCCACGAGATCCCATCTTGGGGCCTGATCCGGAGCTCCGCCGGTGGAGGAACCCATCACGGAGGGCTTCTACATCAACACCATAGCCTCTCCGATGAAGTGTGAGTAGTTTACTTCAGACCTTCGGGTCCATAGTTAGTAGCTAGATGGCTTCTTCTCTCTTTTTGGATCTCAATACAATGTTCTCCCCCTCTCTCGTGGAGATCTATTTGATGTAATCTTCTTTTTGCGGTGTGTTTGTTGAGACCGATGAATTATGGGTTTATGATCAAGATTATCTATGAACAATATTTGAATCTTCTCTGAATTCTTTTATGTATGATTGGTTATCTTTGGAAGCCTCTTCGAATTATCAGTTTGGTTTGGCCTACTACATTGGTTTTTCTTGCAATGGGATAAGTGCTTAGCTTTGGGTTCAATCTTGCGGTGGCCTTTCCCTGTGACAGTAGGGGCAGCAAGGCACGTATTGTATTGTTGCCATCGAGGATAACAAGATGGTTTTTTTTATCATATTGCATGAATTTATCCCTCTACATCATGTCATCTTGCTTAAGGTGTTACTCTGTTTTCATGAACTTAATACTCTAGATGCATGCTGGATAGCGGTTGATGAGTGGAGTAATAGTAGTAGATGCAGGCAGGAGTCGGTCTACTTGTCTCGGACGTGATGCCTATATACATGATCATACCTAGATATTCTCATAACTATGCTCAATTATGTCAATTGCTCAACAGTAATTCGTTCACCCACCATAAAAACTGAGCGGTTGACCACGAGATCTAGCCCTTTGACTTCCCACGGACAGGTCAGCCCAGAGGGACACCTGGGAGCAACATCCGGGCCAAACCCACAGCTACATCCACTCCGTGTAGACCCGACGCATCTGTTTCCCCCCTCCCGGTGCCGGCGGAGGCGCCGTCCGTGTTTCCCCCCTCCCGGTGTTTCACTAGGGGCTTCTCTCAAGAGCATAAGTATTTTACGGTGGGTGAACGAATTACTGTTGAGCAATTGCCAGAATTGAGCATAGTTATGAGAATATCTAGGTATGATCATGTATATAGGCATCACGTCCGAGACAAGTAGACCGACTCCTGCCTGCATCTACTACTATTACTCCACTCATCAACCGCTATCCAGCATGCATCTAGAGTATTAAGTTCATGAAAACAAAGTAACACCTTAAGCAAGAAGACATGATGTAGAGGGATAAATTCATGCAATATGATAAAAAAAACCATCTTGTTATCCTCGATGGCAACAATACAATACGTGCCTTGCTGCCCCTACTGTCACTGGGAAAGGACACCACAAGATTGAACCCAAAGCTAAGCACTTCTCCCATTGCAAGAAAGATCAATCTAATAGGCCAAACCAAACGGATAATTCGAAGAGACTTGCAAAGTTAACCAATCATACATAAAAGAATTCAGAGAAGATTCAAATATTGTTCATAGATAATCTTGATCATAAACCCATAATTCATCGTTCTCAACAAACACACCGCAAAAAGAAGATTACATCGAATAGATCTCCACGAGAGAGGGGGAGAACATTGTATTGAGATCCAAAAAGGGATAAGAAGCCATCTAGCTACTAACTATGGACCCAAAGGTCTGAGGTAAACTACTCACACTTCATTAGAGAGGCTATGGTGTTTATGTAGAAGCCCTCCGTGATGGGTTCCTCCTCCGGTGGAGCTCCGGAACAGGCCCCAAGATGGGATATCGTGGGTACAGAAGGTTGCGGCGGTGGAATTAGGTTTTTGGCTCCGTATCTGATTGTTTGGGGGTACATAGGTATATATAGGAGGAAGGAGTACGTCGTGGAGCTTCGGGGGGCCCACGAGGCAGGGGGTGCGCCCTAGGGGTGGGGCCCTCCACCCTCGTGGCCGCCTCCCTCCTTTCTTGACCGAGGGTCCAAGTCTCCTGGATCTTATCTGATGAGAAAATCACGTTCCCGAAGGTTTTATTCCGTTTGGACTCCGTTTGATATTCCGTTTCTTCGAAATACTGAAATAGGCAAAAAAAACAGCAATTCTGGGTTGGGCCTCCAGTTAATAGGTTAGTCCCAAAAGTAATATAAAAGTGGAAAATAAAGCCCAATATAGTCCAAAACAATAGATAATATAGCATGGAGCAATCAAAAATTATAGATACGTTGGAGACGTATTAGACCCCCGGCAAGACCCTTGCCGGGGACGACCATGGTGCCGCGGCAAGACCCTTGCCGGGGCCCCGGCAAGGCCCTTGCCAAGGACACCTATAGGGCCACGGCCAGGCCCACATCTTCCAAAGCTCCACGAGGGTGGAGGGCGCGCCCTGGGGGATGGGCGCGCCCCCTACCTCGTGCCTTCCTCCTTTTTTTCTTGACGTAGGGTCCAAGTTTCCTAGATCATGTTCGGTGAGAAAATCACGTTCCCAAAGGTTTCATTCTGTTTGGACTCCATTTGATACTCCTTTTCTTCGAGACTCTGAAATAGGCAAAAAAACAGCAATTCTAGGCTGGGCCTCCGGTTAATAGGTTAGTCCCAAAAATAATATAAAAGTGGATAATAAAGCCATTAATGTCCAAAATAGTAGATAATATAGCATGGAGCAATCGAAAATTATAGATACGCTGGAGACGTATCAGGCCCGGGTGGAACACGGCCACCGGCGGCTCCTCCATCACCTCCTCCTTCGCCACCATCTCCAGCTCGGGGATGGCGACGTTGCCGGCCGCGGAGAGGGCTGTCATCTCCTCGAGGCCCTCCCATTGGCGTTCGACGTGCGTGTGCATGGAGTCCTCCAACAAACGCGCCATGATACGGGCTCCTCCTCCGCTGTCATGCGAGGAGGTGGTGGTGGCGATGGAGATGGCGACAGCGACGGCGTGGGCGTCAGGCCGCGCACCCGCGTACGCCCGCGCGCCTGGGGAGCAGCTGCTCGGTGCTCACGTGGCCGCCACGGGCCCGTCAACATGCCGGCGAAGAAGGACGCCCGCCGCATGTCATGCTCATCGCGGAACCAAGTGTCCCACAATGGCAAGTCGCTGGCGTACCTCTCGTCGTAGTAGAGGTCGTCCGGGAGGAGGCGGCGGCGGCGCTCGATCTCCTGGCGGCGCGCACGTCCGCTCGGCGGGACCGGCGGGATCTGCACGCGGTCGGCCGACAAGTGCCAGTTGTTGGGGAGGTGGATGTAGCTCCAGGGTAGCGGCGTCCTCGTCTCCCAATAACGGCGGCATACGGCCGCCTCGATGTAGTGCCGGTCGCGCTCGCCGGCGGCCGTGGGCACGATGGAGAACGCGGGCGGCGCGGGGGCCCGACGCGGTGGCGATGCGGGCTCCTCCTTCTTCACGGAGCCGCGGCAGCGTCCCGGCGAGGAGCCAGCCTTGCGTCGTGCTTGCCTTTGCGGCCGTAGTTCCATAGCCCCATGGTTGCGGGCGGCCGGACGGCGAGTTCTTGGCTAGGGTTTGGGGTCTGGGGTTGTCGGGTTTCGAGGAGGCCGCGGGGTGGAGTGCGGCCGTGTGGACGACAACCGGTCCACGGGGTTCCCATTTAAGAAGGACCGCGACCGTTCGCCTGGGCGGATGACAGGCGGGGCCGCCCGCGCGTGCGCATTGATGTCGGCGGGTGGGAGGTAGGTGACCGCCTACCATGCGGCCCCGACGCGGATGAGGCGCTCGTCCGTTTGGTGTCCGCCGCGACCCAAATCCGGCACAAGTTTGCACTCGAAATGGGTCGTCCTGGACACAAAACGGACCAGATGGGTCCGGGCCGTCGCGCGCTGGGCCACCTCGTTTGTCCCTTTTACTCTAAACGGACGGGGCCGGACAGAATGGGGTCGCGCGGTGGAGTTGGCCTGACAACGCCGCATGCCCCACTTGTTTCACTTGCCTTTTTGCGTCCCCTACACAAGATGCCAATATGGTATACGTCAATGCATGAGTTCAAGTTTGATATGGCGACTAGTTCAAATATTCTTTGAAATTTGCAATTTTCTGCAGTATCCTACACGTCATGGAACAAATCATGTTCCACTTCTACATTATTCAGAGAATTTCCATAAGACTTCCTCATGACTATGCATTTTTATACCAGAAACTAACTAATAAGAAAACATTTTCCAATAAGAGAAAAGTCTAGTTTAGACCTCAACTCATAAAGTAAATCTGACTTTAAAAACTCGGATCTGTAAGAGTTTTGTGGCCTTCTTGGTGTGTATAGTGGTGGTTGCACTTTTGCGAATAAAATTACTCTGACTCTTTGCAGGGTGGTGCCATGTAGATAAAGAGGTTTGTCGGATACGATGAGTTTATGTTATTGTCTCATGTTTCTATTAGAGCATCTACAACCATGCATACCAAAATTCGGCACACTATACGTTAGTGGGCATGTCTGTGGACAGTGACCGAGCAATCCTCAAATCGGCGCGTCCACAGTCGTGCACCTCATATTCGGTACCCTATATCCATACTAAGCATGCAAGATGGAACATGAAAATAGAACAAACATAGAAATGCGACAACAAATAGACATAGAAATCGACAACAAACGAACCTAATCCACATAACCATCATCAACCAAAAGAGCACCGTAGTTGAACCAACATAGTAGTTCTAAACTAAGATTACTAAAGAACGGAAAGAAACGCCAAGAGAGGGTCAAGCTTCACCACTTCCTCGCCGGCCTTTGCCCTCCCGGTCACTAGCGCTGCTGTAGACGGCATCCGGGTTAGCATCGGCAGCAAGAGGTGAGTCATCGGAGCCGTTGGTGATGTCGGAGGAGGAGCATGAGTCGATGAAGCCCGCTGTAGGATCAAAAGTATGTCTAGAGGAGGGGCGATTAGACTACTTAACCAAATAAAAATCTAGCCTTTTCCCAATTTTAAGTCTTGGCAGATTTTAACAACTTAGAACAAGTCAAGTAAACAACCTACACATGCAAGTCTAAGAGTATAGCAGCGGAATGTAAAACATTGCACATGAAGGTAAAGGGAGGAGATTGGAGGGAGCAAACGCAATGCATACATGGAGATTTTTGGCGTGGTTCTGATAGGTGGTGCTATCGTACATCCACGTTGATGGAGACTTCAACCCACGAAGGGTAACGGTTGAGCGAGTCCACGGAGGGCTCCACCCGCGAAGGGTCCACGAAGAAGCAACCTTGTCTATCCCACCACGGTCATCGCCCACGAAGGACTTGCCTCACTAGGGTAGATCGTCACGAAGTAGGCGATCTCCTTGCCCGTACAAACTCCTTGGTTCAACTCCACAATCTTGATGGAGGCTCCCAAGTGACACATAACCAATCTAGGAGACACCACTCTCCAAAAGGTAATAGATGGTGTGTTGATGATGAACTCCTTGCTCTTGTGCTTCAAATGATAGTCTCCCAACACTCAACTCTCTCTCACAGATTTGGATTTGGTGGAAAGATGATTTGAGTGCAAAGCAACTTGGAGAAGGCTAGAGATCAAGATTTATGTGGTTGGAATGGAATATCTTGACCTCAACACATGAGTAGGTGGCCCTCTCTCAGAAAATTTATGCTGGGAGTGTAGGCATATTCTGAAGGCTCTCCTCACGAATGAAGAGTGGGTGGAGGCATATATGTAGCCTCCACACAAAATCTAACCGTTACACACAATTCGCCAAACTCGGTGGGACCGAATCAGAAAACTCGGTCTGACCGATTTAGTTCAAAATGTGAACGTTATACATTTCGATGGGACCGACATGTCAACTCGGTGGGACCGATGTCATTATGGTTAGAGCATAACGTAATCTCGGAGACCGACTTTGGTAATAAGCTAACCAGAGAGTTGATCAGGTAAACTTGGTGGGACAGATTCGCTCATCTCGGTGAGACTGAAACGTTATGAAGGGGAAACAGAGAGTTTGCATTGCTAACTCGGTGGGACCGATTGCTCATCTCGGTTGGACCGAAACGTTACAAAGGGAAAGAGAGAGTTTGCAATCCCATCTCGGTGAGACGAGATCCCTATCGGTGAGACCAAAGTGACTAGGGTTTCTGGCAGTGGCTATGTCAAGTGAACTTAGTGGCGCCGGATAGAATGTTTCGGTGGGGCCGAGTTTGAATTTTGGTTTGGGACATATGTGGATATGAGAAAGTGGTTGAGGGTTTTTGGAGCATATCATTAAGCATTTTGAGCAAGTAAGCCATTAAGCAACACCTCATCCCTTTTTAATAGTATTGGCTTTTCCTATGGACTCAATGTGATCTTGGACCACTAAAAGTAAAATGTAGAGTCTTGAGCTTGAGCCAATATGTGTCCTTAGCATTGTGAGGGGTCCACAATTCTAATCCATGCCATGCCAATCATTGAACTTTCCTAAAATATTTATCTTGAAATAGCATTAGCTCAATGAGCTATATGTTGTTAATAATTACCAAAACCACCTAGGGATAGTTGCACTTTCAATCTCCCCCTTTTTGGTAATTGATGACAAGATATAGATCAAAGCTTCAACAAATGATAATAAGATTGAAATGCATCATCGCTTTGAGAAGTATGTGATAAGCAAGAGCTCCCCCTAAATTTGTGCATTATTTAAAATTTGCTTTTGAATGCAAATGCACAATCGAGTAGGATCATGGGTTACTCTTCCATGTTACATACATCTTGGTGGAGTGCCCAAAATGTTAGAAATTAAAAGCATGCACTCATCACCAAGCAAAGTGAATGATCATTTATGGGATATAAAAGATAATATCATCCAAGCAAGCATTAAAGTAGCATATGATCAAACACATGATCATGCAAGTATCTCACCCAAGGACATAGAGTATCAAACAAGCACACAAAAAAGTTCAACCAAATAGCAAGAGAGACAAAGAACCAAAACACTCTTTCTCGAAGCCTATGATCTATACATTTCTCCCCCTTTGGCAACAAGTTACCAAAAATTTCAAAATGCATAGTGCTATGCGTCTCTCAAGCTTGGTCTTCGGGAGGTGGTGTAGAGAGAACTCCAAGGACGAAGGCATCAGTTGATGTAGTTGGAGCTGATGGAGTGGCTGCTGGAGGTGGCTCATAAGTTGTTGCTGCTGGTGCGGATGATGTAGCTCTCGTATTTGGTACTGGCACTATAGCTGACCTCTGTCCTCTGGGCACTCGCCGAAAAGCATCCATAGTACCTTGTCCTCTCTTCTCTTCTACTTCCTCCTGGAGCTGCTCAACTGCTGTCTCAATCTCAGTGACCTTCACATCAAGATCATAGAACTTGGTCTCTATGATCCTCTCCAAGCTCTCCTGATTCTGAGGAAGGGTGGCCAAGCCCTTCTCAATCCTCAATGTAGCTTGAATCAGATAGGCTAGTTGATCTTGTTTTCTCTTCAGGAACACTTCAGATGCCTCCTCAATACTTGGCATCTTTGCAGCTTTCTCTGTCCTTGCCTTAGCTTTCTTTTCTTGTGCTTGCACTAATGAAGGTTCGTCCTCATTCATCACCACTATGTTATCTTCAAAATATGGGTGCAAGTGTAAATGCTCCTTGTCCAACAAGTAAGTGCATGTGCCCATCTTGGAGTTGATGAGCACCTGAATATGTGGAGCATACCCACAAGATCTTTTCTGGTCAGCAACTATCCTCTTGATTGTCTCCACAATCAGACTCATGACCTTGAATTTTTGAGGTACATCAAAGATTTGCATCAAGTTGATGGAATGTCCTCTAATCATCTTGTGATCTCCAGATTTGGGGCAGTGTATGCCTCAAGATTGTGTTGATAGTTGGCAGACCAGACAACAAATATTGTACAGATCCAAGCTTGCGTCTCTCCAAAGCTTTGTTTGGGATCTCCTTGTACATATTTGCCATGGAGTTGTGGTCTTTCTTCTTCTTGGCATACACATCAAAATCATCCTCATGTTCTTCTGGGGCATTGATCAACTGGGCCCATTCTTTAACAGTTGATTGGTACCTTGTACCTTCAGACATCCACACTATCCTTCCATTTGGATAGAAATGTGCAGTGGAGTAGAATTGCATGATTAGCTCATCATTCCATTTGGTGATCTTCTGTCCAAAAAATTTGTCAACTCCACAAGCTGAAGCTTTCATGTACACCTGGGAAGTGATCTTCATTCTCATCAATATATTCCCAATCAACCCACTTCATATCATAGACAATTGGCTTCTTGTCAAGCAGAATGGTCTCATAGAAGTCTTGCTATTCTTTGGTGTGGAATCTGTAGTCCACATCAATTCTCCTCCTCACAACATATGGATCAAACTGCCTCCAGAGTCTCAATCTTGCATCCTTTCTGATGTTCATGTCCTATGCCACTAGATGAGTGTCATTGTGGTCTGTAATCTTTGGCTTCAGTTTTCTCGGCACTTGGGCTTCAGCATCATCTTCTTCAACTTTAGGAACTGGGGCCTTGTTCTTCTCTTCAGCAGGAATGTTTCTGGTGCTTCTCCTTGGCTTGGAAGGCTTCTGAGCTTGAGCTGTTGCTTTGGGAGCAGTTTTGGGCTTTGATGTTGCAGCCCCTGACTTGATAGCATCTCCCATAAGCTTCTGAGACTTGGGTGCTGGAGCAGCATGCTCTTCCTCTTCCTCTTCTTCATCAGAAGAATGCCTCTCAAATTCATCCATTGGGTTCACCTTCTTACACCATCTTCCTCTCTTTCTTTCCTTCTTCTTCTTCTCCTCACCAGTAGCCTCTCCTCTAGTTGATTTGGAGGGTTCCTGAGTGGAGGCTCTGACCTTAGACATAGGAACTCTCTTTGCTTGTGCCTTCTTGTTCAACCCTGGCTTGGTTGCAGCAGTTGTGGCATACTCCTTCAAAACTTTCTTCTTTGAGCTCACTTCTTCTTCAGTAGCCACATAATCCTCATCCTCAGAGTCTGAGGTTCTTTTCTTCCTTGATCTGGTGGCTGCTTTGGGCAAGTTACTTGGTGTGCTCCTGCTGCCCTCATCATAGCTGCTTGAGGGACTAGTGCCCTCACTCATTTGCACTTGCTCTTCAGATCTGTTCTGGCTATCACTCTGGTCAGACATCTTGGCAAGCAAACTGACAGCAAACCCTGTGAATAGATTAAGATGAGGTAGAGTAGATGAGCATCACAAAGTGCAGAGCTTTTGCAAAACAAATGAGTCAAAAACTTAGTTTTAGTTCTCTATTGAAATGATTTCGGAGCTACCGAATTTATATACTTGGTGATACCGAAGCAACGTTTGGAACCTAAACTAGTGAACTCGGTCAGACCGAGTCACAGTTCGGTGGCTCGAGATTGCTAGGGTTTCACACAGAGTTGAACTCGGTCACACCAATTTGCAATTTTAGGTTTTAACCGAAAAGCGCATGTGCAATGGCCTAAGCCAAATCAGTGAGACCGATTTCTACAATTTGATCGGTCTGAGATGATTTCAGCGGTGACCTAACCCTAAATTTTCGAATCAAACCTAACCTAAAGGAAGTTTTCTATGGATAGATTGATTTCATACGTGGTAAAGATCATGGAAAAGCAATGTCCTAAGAATCGGAGTAAGGAAATAGCACGAAGAGTCGAACTCATACCCTAGTTCGGCGGGAGTTTGCTACGGCGACAACGGCGAAGCAGAATTCCGTTGACGGTGACAGAAACCAGCGGCGGAAGGTCGCTGGCGGCGAGGAGACGATCCAGAGACCTAAGGAGGCAGAGCAGGATACGCGCGGGCTAAGGGCTTTTGAAGAAATTTCCAAAATCTCACCCGTGGATATATATATCCCAACCCTGTCGGTGTGACCGAGTGGAACAACTCGGTGGCACCGAGATGCAGAATCGCAAGCGGTTACAACAACTTGGTGTGACCAAAAAGTTCAAATTGGTTGCACTGAGATGAAAGCCTAGATCAACTTAGTGAACTCAGTGTGACCGAAGTGGATGACTCGGTCATACCGAAATGCACAAAGAGGTTTTGAAAATTTAAGCCTATGACGAATTGGGGACTCCGAGTGCTCCTTACCCAGAGTGGTTCGAATCTGACTTGATCAAACTTTGTGATGTAGATAAATAGAGTTTGAGACGAGAAAAGCATAGACAGCTAGAGGAAGTTCTTAGGAATTCTTATCCATCCATTTAGCAAAAGAGAAAAAGGAAAACAATCAAAGCAACAAATGGATGTCCTCAAATGAGCAAAATATGCAATCAACATGCTCACACAATAAAATGGAAAATGAAATATGTGGCAAAGCATGCACAAACACTCTAGCATCTATCAAGCAATTTGAGATGACTAGGTCATCTATATATGAGTATATTGACTTAGGAGTCAAATGAGAAGATTTGATCATGGTTCATACTCATCGTTTAAGCACAAGTGGGGTTACCAGTTTTACATAGAGCATTGTTGTGTTCACATCATTAGAGTTGCTTTAGCTCAACTGTTAGAGTAAAGCTCCCCCTAGATGTGATATCCCCCCTAAGAGGGATGAACTAACCTTGGGTTTTGTCGATGATGACTTCATGTAGGTTTTGAAGATGTGGATGCTCAATGTTGATGTAGATCATTCGGAGCAATCCATTGGAGTGAGTTGCACTTTCAATACCTACACGGGTTAGTCCCACAAGGAACAAACAAGGATATCCATAGACTTAGAGTGATGTACACACACAAGATGATGTCCATGAAAACATTAGGTTACCTTGTCCCTTGTCTTACCAACAAGAGGGTTTGTGACTCATTGAACTAGTGCGAGCTGTGGAAGTTGTTTGCACTTGTCCTTGCCCAAAATAATATGAGTGAAGTATGTTGGCGGAGTCACCATAAAGAACTCTCTAGTTCTTCTTCTTTCGGATCTACATCATCTTGATGGGAATCCTTGGAGTTGTAGTCATACTTGATGTAGTAGAACTTGATGTAGTCTTGGTAACCCACTTGACCAAGGCCTTAGGAGCTTCTTCAAATGCATCAATATCTTCTTGAAGCTTGTCCTTGCCTTTTAGCTTGTGATCTTGTGGTGGAAGATCATCTTGAGCTTGTGTTCCTTGGAAAGAAGTAGGATCATACTTCTCTTGTTGAGGAACAAAATTCGTCTTGGGGTATTGATCTTCTTCCCACCCAACTCCACTGGCATTGAACTTTCGTTCAAAACCAATTCCTTGATTCTTCCAGTGCCTTCCTTGCTTGCGTATAATTTTTCAAATTGCTTACTCACGGCAAGGCTTTTGTAAACACCTTTCTCCATGATTCCCTTCAATAAGCTATTTTCTTGCTCAAGTGTAACTTGGCTAGAAGAACCATTAGTGGAATCAAGAGAACTACTACAAGCAACAACATTGGATTTAGCATGATTATTGTTACTACTAGATGAAGAATCTTTCTTACCCTTGTTGCTAGACTTAACTTGTGGCATGTAAGCAGACAAGAGTAAACGCTTGGCAATGTAAGAAGAACTTTTCTTGCGAAGATTATCACTGATGGCCTTTAAAAACTCATGCTCTTGCTCAAGGTTGAGATTTTCAAAGCGTAACTTCTCATGAGTCTTTAAAAGTTCTCGATGATTTTCCAAGGTAGTTTCATGATCTAACTTAAGAGTGTTTAATTCTTAGTTAGTCGCTCAATCTCCTTCTTATCATCATCATTCGTTTTATCTTGATTATCATGATCAATAGCAAGTTCATCATAGTTTTCATCACTAGAGTTGTCAACAAGTAAATCATCATCACCTAGCAAATCATCTTCATCACTATTGAAATCAACATACTCGGGGTGTGATATCTTTGGACCTTTAGCCATGAAGCATCTTCCAATTCCTTCATTTGGAGAGGCAAATATGTCGTAGGAGTTGGTTGACACAAGTGCTAGACCGGAAACACCTTCATCTTGAGTATATTCGGAGTCGGAGTTATAAGTTCTTTCGGAGTGATGGTCGGAGTCGCAGCCGGATACCCATTCACTAACTTGAGCTTTATGTCTTTGTTTTGCGTAGCTCTTTGATGATTTGTCCTTCCTTTCTGAATCCTTGCTTCTGCGAGAGGTTCTTCGTTCATAATGATCATCTCTACTTCTTCTCTCTCTTGGTGGTGATTCTTCTCTTCTACTTCTTCTTTTGGGTGAATCTTCTCTTATTTTGTAGGGAGCCGTACACTCATTGGTGTAGTGTCCGGGTCTTCCACAATTGTAGCCGTTGCGCTCATGACTTTAAGATATTTTGTCATTGTAGGACCTTGACTTGGAACTTCTTTCCTTGCTTCTACTCTTGTAGAACTTGTTGAAATTATTCACCATTATGCTCAATTCTTTATTGAAGGTTTGTTTCTCACTTGATGATGTAGGAGCATCACATGAGGCTTTGTAAGCACCACTTGACTTGTTGTGAAGCTCTTCCTTATCCTTGAGTGACATCTCATGAGCAAAAATTCTTCCAGTGACTTCCGTTGGCTTGAGATCTTTGTAATTGGGCATCATTTGGATCAATGTGCACACGGTATCATATTTTCCATCCAAGGCTCTTAGAATCTTCTTGATGATGAATCTATTGGTCATGTCTTCACTTCCTAAGCCGGCAATATCATTTGTGATGAGAGCAAGCCTAGAGTACATTTCAGCGACACCTTCACCATCCCTCATTTTGAACTTGTCAAGCTGACTTTGGAGCACATCTAATTTGGATTCCTTGACGAAGTCGGTACCCTCGTGCATATCACTCAAAGTATCCCAAATTTCCTTTGCATTCTCACGACGGGTGATTTTGTTGAATTCTTCGAGGCACAATCCATTGAAGAGAATATCACAAGCTTGAGAATTCTATTGTAGCATCCTCAACTCTTCCGTGGTAGCTTCACGGTTTGGTTCCCTCCCATCAAAGAATTCACCTTGCAGGCCAATACACACAATAGCCCAAACGGCGGGGTTATGTCCAAGAATATGCATTTTCATCTTATGCTTCCAACTAGCAAAATTTGTACCATCAAAGTAAGGACCTCTACGGTGGTAATTTCCCTCTCTAGACGTCATACTCTCCTAGGTTGTGAAACCAAGGCTATGATCACCAAAAGCTATGAAAATCAAGGAAAATGGAGACCAAAGCTCTGATGCCACTTGTAGGATCGAAACTATGTCTAGAGGGGGGTGATTAGATTACCTGGCCAAATAAAAATCTAGCCTTTTCCCAATTTTAAGTCTTGGCAGATTTTAACAACTTAGAATAAGTCAAGCAAACAACCTACACATGCAAGTCTAAGAGTATAGCAGCGGAATGTAAAACATTGCACATGAAGGTAAAGGGAGGAGTCTGGAGGGAGCAAACGCAATGGAGACACAGAGATTTTTGGCGTGGTTCCGATAGGTGGTGCTATCGTACATCCACATTGATAGAGACTTCAACCCACGAAGGGTAACAGTTGTGTGAGTCCACGGACAGCTCCACCCACGAAGGGTCCACGAAGAAGCAACCTTGTCTATCCCACCATGGCCATCGCCAACGAAGGACTTGCCTCACTAGGGTAGATCTTCACGAAGTAGGCGATCTCCTTGCCCGTACAAACTCCTTGGTTCAACTCCACAATCTTGACGGAGGCTCCCAAGTGACACCTAACCAATCTAGGAGACACCACTCTCCAAAAGGTAATAGATGGTGTGTTGATGATGAACTCCTTGCTCTTGTGCTTAAAATGATAGTCTCACCAACACTCAACTCTCTCTCACAGATTTGGATTTGGTGGAAAGATGATTTGAGTGGAAAGCAACTTGGAGAAGGCTAGAGATCAAGATTTATGTGGTTGGAATGGAATATCTTGACCTCAACACATGAGTAGGTGGTCCTCTCTCAGAAAATGTATGTTGGAAGTGTAGGCATGTTCTGATGGCTCTCCTCACGAATGAAGAGTTGGTGGAGGGGTATATATAGCCTCCACACAAAATCTAACCGTTACACACAATTCACCAAACTCGGTGGGACCGAATCAGAAAACTCGGTCTGACCGATTTAGTTCAAAATGTGAAAGTTATGCATTTCGGTGGGACCGACATGTCAACTCGGTGGGACCAATGTCATTAGGGTTAGGGTATAACGTAATCTCGGTGAGACCGATTACACAAACTCGGTGAGACCGACTTTGGTAATAAGCTAACCAGAGAGTTGGTCAGGCAAACTCGGTGGGACTGATTCGCTCATCTCGGCGAGACCGAAACGTTACGAAGGGGAAATAGAGAGTCTGCATTGCGGACTCGGTGGGACCAATCGCTCATCTCGGTTGGACCGAAATGTTACGAAGGGAAACAGAGAGTTTGCAATCCCATCTCGGTGAGACCGAGATCCCTATCGGTGAGACCGAAGTGACTAGGGTTTCTGGCAGTGGCTATGTCAAGTGAACTCGGTGGCGCCGGATAGAATGTTTCTGTGGGCCCAAGTTTGACTTTTGGTTTGGGACATATGTGGATATGAGAAAGTGGTTGAGGGTTTTTGGAGCATATCACTAAGCATTTTGAGCAAGTAAGCCATTAAGCAACACCTCATCCCTTTTTAATAGTATTGCCTTTTCCTATGGACATAATGTGATCTTGGACCACTAAAAGTAAAATGTAGAGTCTTGAGCTTGAGCCAATATGTGTCCTTAGCATTTTGATGGGTCCACAATTCTAATCCATGCCATGCCAATCATTGAACTTTCCTGAAATATTTATCTTGAAATAGCATTAGCTCAATGAGCTATATGTTGTTAATAATTACCAAAACCACCTAGGGATAGTTGCACTTTCAATCTCCCCCTTTTTGGTAATTGATGACAAGATATAGATCAAAGCTTCAACAAATAATAATAAGATTGAAATACATCATCGCTTTGAGAAGTATGTGATAAGCAAGAGCTCTCCCTAAATTTGTGCATTATTTAAAATTTGCTTTTGAATGCAAATGCACAATCGATTAGGATCATGGGTTACTCTTCCATGTCACATACATCTTGGTGAAGCACACAAAATGTTAGAAATTAAAAGCATGCAATCATCACCAAGCAAAGTGAATGATCATATATGGGATATAAAAGATAATATCATCCAAGCAAGCATTAAAGTAGCATATGATCAAACACATGATCATGCAAGTATCTCACCCAAGGACATAGAGTATCAAACAAGCACACAAAAAAGTTCAACCAAATAGCAAGAGAGACAAAGAAGCAAAACCCTCTTTCCCGAAGCCTATGATCTATACATTTCTCCCCCTTGGGCAACAAGTTACCAAAAAGTTCAAAAATGCATAATGCTATGCGTCTCTCGAGGTTGGTCTTCGGGAGGTGGTGTAGAGAGAACTCCAAGGACGAAGGCATCAGGTGATGTAGTTGGAGCTGATGGAGTGGCTGCTGGACACTACAAGAAATATGTCAACTAGTGACCTTCTGTCAGTGACCCTGGAAGAATTGGTCATAGATATATGACCATTTGAGACCAATTGGTCAAAAGCTGTTCGGGGGGCTCCAAACCCTAAACCATTGCGTCCATTTTGGTCAGAAAGGTCATAATGTCCTTACACGAAATGGTCATAAAGCAAACAGTGCTGGTCCGCTGCCTTATTTCTAGTTGTTAACGACCAATATAGAAGGTCATAGCCTTGTAGATTGTGGTGGGTTGTGATGACTAGGCGCCATCTCATCAGTTTTGCCTATGTGTCATGTCCATGTGGCAGTTTTTGCCCTAGGTTGTGAAGCAACCTATATTTCTGTTATTCCCAAAATTCCCAAAAAATTCTCATAATTTTTTTGGATCATATCTTCATCAAATATGTCAAAAACCTTCCTTGCCTAGTTCAAAAATAATTCAACAATATTCATTTTTCTATTCTGTTCAGAGCAGCACTTTGTGAAGGTAGTACCAGTTTGGCATGTCCAAATAGTATCCATTTTCTACAGTGCTTTCCTATGCCCAAATAACCATCCTACACCAAATGACAGCTCAATCCATTCATTATTTTGAGCCCAGCTTCAACATTCGTATTTATGTCCAGTGTGGTACTTTGCAAAGCAATTACCACCTAGGCTCCTCATTTTGAGCTAAAAATTTGTGAAGACGGTCTTCTTAGTAACTGATCATCCTCAGCCAAAACTCGCGCCCATTATCCATGTGCATTTCCCGTACCGCTAATCCAACACTTGGCTGCTAATTCATGTTTGAGCATCGATCGGTCTCCTCGTGAGAATCTTATGTTATAATTTTCTTCCTAGCATCTACATGGGGAGTGAACAACCCACTAGGCGCCATCTCATCAGTTTTGCCTATGTGTCATGTCCATGTGGCAGTTTTGCCCTAGGTTGTGAAGCAACCTATATTTCTATTATTCCCAAAATTCCCAAAAATTCTCATAATTTTTTGGATCATATCTTCATCAAATATGTCAAAAACCTTCCTTGCCTAGTTCAAAATAATTCAACAATATTCATTTTCTATTCTGTTCAGAGCAGCACTTTGTGAAGGTAGTACCAGTTTGGCATGTCCAAATAGTATCCATTTTCTCAGTGCTTTCCTATGCCCAAATAACCATCCTACACCAAATGACAGCTCAATCCATTCATTATTTTGAGCCCAGCTTCAACATTCGTATTTATGTCCAGTGTGGTACTTTGCAAAGCAATTACCACCTAGGCTCCTCATTTTGAGCTAAAATTTGTGAAGACGGTCTTCTTAGTAACTGATCATCCTCACCAAAACTCGCGCCCATTATCCATGTGCATTTCCCATCGCTAATCCAACACTTGGTCTGCTAATTCATGTTTGAGCATCGATCGGTCTCCTCGTGAGAATCTTATGTTATAATTTTCTTCCTAGCATCTACATGGGGAGTGAACAACCCACTAGACATGCCTAGGCCGCCAGAACGCATGGCAACGCCACGGTCACGCGGTGACCACGCGGCGGGCATGCGAGCTTATCCACTCTAGAGTTGGGGCCCTCAGCCACCGTCCAAACCTCGATGTCTCGCCATCAAACCATGTATTTCTGATTAAATAGATACTTATTTACCTAGAAATGATTTTTGGAAAAAATAAAGAGCAAACTATGAGGCACCCGCAGTTCAAATTTGACCCGCTTCCACCTGAATCAGCGGGAATTTGTCTTTTTACCACAGGTGGATCAAAATTTTTGACACCCAACCATTTTGTCAATTGTGCATTGTATATGGCCTAGTATTTTATAAAATTGATTAGGTCCAATTTTGCAACAAATATATGGTAGATCCTTCACAAAAAAACTCATTTTGGGCCCTCAAAAAAATGGAAAATGAATTTTTCGTCCAAAGAAAATGAAAACTTCCTTAGGCAACATTGTTTGTCATTCCAAGATGCACCCTTGTGCATGATATGAGGTAATTTGAACAAACTATGCCATGAATGTGGCCATAAGATTGATCATTTGGCTTGAAAGCCATGAATCTTCACACATGATACCTCATTTCTGAGAACACTTTTTTAAAATAATTACCGTATTATAAGTTTATTATTTTTCCTGGAAACTTGGTCACATATAATGACACAATGCGGAGGTTTTCCAATTTTTTGATTTTTTTTGAATTTTTTATGCCCGTTTCAAAATGCGGTCAAAACGCCGGGAATGACCGTTCCTAGCTAGTGGTTGAATCTTGTAATTTTTTTGGTGTTTCTCTGATTAAATAGATACTTCTTTACCTAGAAATGATTTTTGGAAAAAATAAAGAGCAAACTACGAGGTAGCTATAGTTCAAATTTGACCGCTTCAAATTTAATCGGTGGAATTTGTCTTTTCACCGAGAGGTGGATCAAAACTTTTACACCAAACCATTTGGTCAATTGTGCATTAAATATGTCCTAGTATTTTGGAAAATTGATTTGGTACAATTTTGCAATAAATATATGGTAGGTCCTTCACAAAAAAACCTCCTTTTGGGCACTCGAAAAATGGAAGATGGTTTTTTCGTCCAAAGAAAATGAAAACTTCCTTAGGAAATATTGTTTGCCATTCCAATATGCACCCTTGTGCACAATATGAGATCATTTGAACAAACTATGCCATGAATGTGGCCATAAGATTGATCATTTGGCTTGAAAGCCATGAATCTTCACGCTTGATAGCTTATTTCTGAGAACACTTTTTTAAAATAATTACCGTATTACAAGTTTATTATTTTCCCTCGAAACTTGGTCACATATATTGACACAATGCGAAGGTTTTCCAATTTTTTTGATTTTTTTTGAATTTTTTATGCCCGTTTCAAAATGAGGTCAAAACGGCGGGCTTGACCGTTCCTATCTAGTGGTTGAATCTTGGAATTTTTTTGGTGTTTCTCTGATTAAATGGATACTTATGTACCTAGAAATGATTTTTGGAAAAAATAAAGAGCAAACTATGAGGCAGCTGCAATTCAAATTTGACCCGCTGACAACTGAATCGGCGAAAATTTGTCTTTTTCACCAGAGGTGGATCAAAACTTTTGACACCCAACCATTTGGTCAATTGTGCATTAAATATGGCCTAGTATTTTAGAAAAATGATTTGGTCCAATTTTGCAACAAATATATGGTAGGTCCTTCACAAAAAAAAACTCATTTCAAGCACTCGGAAAATGGAAAATGGTTTTTTCGTCCAAATAAAATGAAAACTTCCTTAGGCAACATTGTTTGCCATTCCAGTATGCACCCTTGTGCACAATATGAGATCATTTTAACAAACTATGCCGTGAATGTGGCCATAAGATTGATCATTTGGCTTGAAAGCCATGAATCTTCACGCATGATAGCTCATTTCTAAGAACACTTTTTTTAAATAATTACCGTATTACAAATTTATTATTTTTCCTGGAAACTTGGTCACATATCATGACACAATGCGAAGGTTTTCCAATTTTTTGATTTTTTTGAATTTTTTATGCCCGTTTCAAAATGCGGTCAAAACGGCGGGCTTGACCGTTCCTAGCTAGTGGGTGAATCTTGGAAAACTTTTGATGTTTCTCTGATTAAATAGATACTTATGTACCTAGAAATGATTTTTGGAAAAAATAAAGAGCAAACTATGAGGCAGCAACAGTTCAAATTTGACCCGCTTCCAGCTAAATTGGCGAAAATTTGTCTTTTTCACCAGAGGTGGATCAAAACTTTTGACACCCAACCATTTGGTCAATTGTGCATTAAATATGGCCTAGTATTTTATAAAAATGATTTGGTCCAATTTTGCAACAAATATATGGTAGGTCCTTCATAAAAAAACTCATTTTAGGCACTCGAAAAATGGAAAATGATTATTTTTCCTAAAAACTCATTCTCATAACACTTTTTAAAGATATTTGTCTTGTTCCAATTCGAAGTTTGTTAGTTTTCCTAAAAATTAGGTCACCTTTGCTGACATAATGATAATATTTTTATTTTTTTGAATTTCTCATATCATAAAACTGTTTATATGGTTCAACACCTTATTTTTAGTCGGTTACGACCAACTTAGATGGTCATAACGTATACTGGGTTCTGATTGGTCCACGGGCATGTCACGCAGATCGTGCCTTCAACGCCGTCGGATGCTCCCGGATCCAACGGCAGCCCTTTCTCCCTCACCCCCCTCTCACCCGGCCCACAGCCCCGCACCTTCACCCTCTCACCCGGCCCACAGCCCCGCACACGAACCCTAGCACTCTCCCTGACCCTCTCCCTTGCGGCCGTCTCCCCACCCCGCTCCAGATCTAGATTCGCCACCCACCTCCCTCTCCCCTCGCCGCCGCACCGCCCATCGTTGGCTTGTGAGATCCCTTTGGCCGCGATGACGGGGATGGACGCGGCGGCGACCACTGCCGACCTGCTCTCCGCCCTGGCGCCCTCCTGGAGCGCGGCGGTGGTGCTGGCCCCCCGAACTGACCGCGTTTCTCGCGGGCCGCCGGCCTCCTCCCTCCGCTGGGGCGGGGCGCGCGCGAGCAATGGAGGCGGCCTTCGACGCCTACTTCCGCGCGACGGATCTGGACGGCGACGGCCGGATCAGCGGCCAAGAGGCCGTCGCCTTCTTCAAGGGCTCCGGCCTCCCGCAGCCCGTCCTAGCTCAGGTGCCCCCAGATCTCCCCCCTACCCTCCCCAATTCCATGCTGCTCGTCTCGGTTCCCGGCGATCTCGGCCCCTCGGACCATCCCCCGGCTCGAATTGCCAGTTCTTCGGCTTGTGGGGCTCTGTGTCGACGGGTCGAATCCGCCGCAGTTTCCAGCTCCATTGGGCTGCCGGCACCGAGATTTGGATGGCAGGGCTTGCTAGACGTCGCCTGCTCGTGCTTTGATCTGGCTGTGTGATTTGCTTGCTCTACAGCTTGGCGGCTGCTGACTTAGGGAGGAGAGTAGCTAGCTGACTAGAAGCACACAAGTTTTACACAGCTTGGGAATTGGGAGCAACTGGGGTTTGGGATTTAGATTTTGAGCTACAAACTCGTTCGGGCGCTATGCTGCCGTGATCCTAACCGAGATTTAGCAAAGTGCTCAGCTTAGTTATCTTTGTACTTCCCACATTTCCTTGGAGAAGCTTGAGCTGTGATTTGGTCAATATCTGCTGCTCAAGTGCTAGCTGAAAGAACTAGATGTGGGTCATGATTTTAGTTGTGCAATGAGTAGTAGCTTTTAGAACCTAGTCATCGCAAGTACCTATGGCAGGAAACAGTATGGTTTTGATTATTAGGAAGCTGAGCCACACGTCGGAAAGTATATCTACTCGCTCATGGTTTTTGTTACTTTGTTAGCATTTCAAATACTGTACTTGCAGAACTTGCATCTCAATATTGGGTGAATAGACTCATATAAAGTGATGAATTCAGTTGGAACAGATGATATGTAAATTGATGCTAAAGCTACTTACCTTTTACCTTAAGAGATCCTTGTCACTGTCTCATTGTGCATACTTGGCCTTTTGCCTACTGGTACTAATTGCCGTTTGCTTTTTTTGCTGCTGCAGATCTGGACATATGCTGATATCGCTGGGTTTGCATTTTGGTTTGCAGAAAGGTACCAACAGGGTGTATTTCGTCAGGAACTTGATCACGGAGGTCGCTGGGTTTGCTTCGTATGAGAAGCGTATCACTGAGCCTCTCCATCTCCCTCTCATCTTCCTTTGCTTGCTATTGAAACTGAACTGCTGCTAATCTTCAGTTAGAAATTGGGAGCTGTCTGGACTCTTGTAGTATTACACATAAGTAGAAGGATTTGAATGGAAACAATTGGTATTTGCATTATGCCTACCGTAAAGATGCTAGAAGGCAATCTGAACCAGTTTGCGAGAAATTATTTCATAGTACTATCCTTGATATAAATAATTCAATTTTCAGATACATATTTACACTACAGAACTCTTGCTAGTTCGCTTGGAAATGACAGTAGGATTATGCTGAATAAACTGAATGTATGTATGATGGCTGCAGGCTGGATACAGGCATGTGGACACAGCCATGGCCACAACTCTCCGGCAACCAAGACGGCGACAACGTCGACGGGATCCTCGGACGACCTACGTCCTTCCCAGACCATGTCTGCGACCTGCATCCAGCTGCTCCTGCCCCGACCCTCCTCAACTTCGCTCATGGTGAGTTGTTGTAGGTGAGACAATTGACTCGATCTGTTGCTATCGGTATAACTGCTGATGTAGTTTGGGTGTAGCCGCAATTGCTGTAGATTGGGTGTATAGGAGACTGACCTACTGCTCTTCTTAGTACCATGGCTGCTGTAGGTTGGTTTTATCTGCAATACATACTATCTTGGTTTAGTTTAGGGCCAAATAGAGATGTTTCTGTTGGACTGTGTTATGTGATTGATAGGTCGCTGTCCCATTACATACTATCATGTAAACCTCCTATTTTCCTGAAATGCTATTATTGATAAGTCACTGTCCCATGACATACTATTTGAGCCTGAATAGGTGGTGCCAGCGGTGCTGGATGCGGCATGAGTGGTTTAAGTGAGTTCTTTGGTCCCTCCCCTTTCTTGCCTACGTGGTCTTTGATACCATGATCGTTGAGGCATGGCTGGCTTTTGTTACACTGTTATTTAAACACGTTGAAACTGTTATAACATCCAAGTAGTTCTCTTGAACTTTCAGTCTTGATGGACAGATAAAGTAAAACATTAAAGGGACCAGTGTCATTATAACTTAGTTCCTGTATTCGCAGCCATGACATGGTTTCAACCTATTGTTTGCTAGCAGAAAATATGTGGCTTATTTTTTATCTTATCTTCTATTAAGCTGCCGTGTCTGTATTGAACTCTGTAATTCCAGCAGCCACCACCACATCTGGTGAGAGAGACACTCTCTCTGTTGTATTTTTTGTTTATTGTTTGTAGTGAATGACTTTCTATGTCTTGGTAGGTAACTGGTATCATGTCCATGTTGTTCTTGGCCAGATGGTAATGGTTATCAGAATATGTACACATGAGTGTATCATGTAACAAATGACAGGGTCACCAGAATATAGACACAGTAAATCCATTGTTCTATTTTATCATTATGCTTCATATGTTAATGTGCTGCAGTCAAGTTTTGGAAGTTTTGCTATGCCATGCTTAGTGCTTGCTGAACTGAGGCATTTGGGCATTTATGTATAATTTTTATTCTCTTGAATGGATATATTTTATTGGCAATGATTTAACTCCCACTGTATCTCACTAATAATTTATGCAGATCAAGATCTAATGTCGTCGAGGTTGCTGCTGCTCTAACAGAAGATCAGAAGAAGACTCGAGATGTGCACCATAGTTTTAGTTGATGGTGCCTGTGTATTTGTTTTTTATTGTATATGTACAGTTGTTGGATCGTGCACACATGTATGTGCTGTTGTGAGTTTGTGGATTTGATCGTGCATACATGTACAGTTTGTGCATCATGCACACATGTATCGTGCACACATGTATGTGCACACATGTATCGTGCACACATGTATGTGCACCATTGAGAGAATTATTGATTGTTTGCATTTGAAATGTGTAAAATGAAATATGTGAATGAAAAAGATGAATGTTCTACTGGATCGAATAGTATTTGGGCTCTAAAAAGGCTATGGCCCAAACAATAGTGGACTGGAATATTCTGCATTTATGAAAAACCTGTAAAAAAGGCTTAATGAAATGGACTGCGAAATGGAATGAAATAAGAAGGCTGAATTGTTGGGCCAGGCCCATGTAGCTAGGAAAAATTAATAGGAAAAATAAATATTATAAAGGCCGAATTGTTGGGCTAGGCCCATGTAGAAAACCGAATTGGACCGGGCTGAATCTTGTGCCACATCAGCTTGCCACGCTGGATGCCTACGTGGCCTGGGGAGGTTGCTAGTGACCAAAACGCTACAGTGGACATATTTTGGTCATAAACGTCTTCGACCATTCCAGAAGAAAGGTCGCTATAGTCAGTTTACGACCGCCAGCTTTTGACCTTCTCTTTTTGGTCACAAAAAGGTCGCAAATGAAAAACCATGACCTTTCAGTGACCAATAGTGGTGGTCATAAGTTGACATATTTCTTGTACTGGGAGGTGGCACAGAAGCTGTTGCTGTTGGTGCAGATGATGTAGCTCTCGTATTTGCTACTAGCACTGCAGCTGACCTCTGTCCTCTTGGCACTCGCCGAAAAGCATCTGTAGTACCTTGTCCTCTCTTCTCTTCCGCTTCCTCCTGGAGCTGCTCAACTGCTGTCTGAATCTCAGAGACCTTCATATCAAGATCATATAACTTGGTCTCTATGATCCTTTCGAAGCTCTCCTGATTCTGTGTCAGGGTGGCCAAGCCCCTCTCAATCCTCAATGTAGCTTGAATCAGATAGGCTAGTTGATCTTGTTTGCTCTTCAGGAACACTTCAGATGCCTCCTCAATACTTGGCATCTTTGAAGCACTGCTATCCCATTTCGCATTAAATTGTCAAGCACGCTTGTTACATCAACTTATCTAAAAAAAGAAAATCAGATTTTTACCTTATTTTCTATTTATTTTTGATTTTATTGTTCATCCTGTAGCATATGCTCCGTAGAGCCAAAACGGCACTGCCGATTGAAGTAGTCTATACATATGCTATCAACGGGCAATTGAAGAAGATTTCACTGGCACTGGATCAGTGCATTCATACACAGGTTTTGATGGCTGCCGCAACCCCTCATACAATATCTACTCGATCTCATCATAAGGGAACATGTGGTTCTTGGTCAAGGCAGTTCTGAAATTCTACAACATATGCTGCAGGAAGAAAGTTGATGCAACCATGAACTATAGAATTACACGGCCAGTTGAGTATGAAGGTCACCTTGTCAATCATGGCAATTATGAAGGCTTGGAGCTGCCACTTGAGATTGCCCTGCTCCTCATGCAGTGGTTTGCGGGAACTTCTCCACCTTACAACTTGCCATCGGAGCCTTGGGCATTACGAGTCGCATTGGATCTGAGCACCAGGAAAGGTCGTACCACACAAGGATCGGGTATGCAACATGACCCATCGTGGCAGGAGATTGGGTAGGAGAGGCATACGCCAACGAAGCCCACAGTGGCGGCGCGTGGTAATAGCTTGACGAAGGGAACACACATCAGCGAGGACGATGGGGGCTGGGAACCCTAGCCGGGTTGGGAGGAAGAGAGAAGGACGAGGGAGGCGTGGGTGACCATCTATTGGGTCTGTGGGCTGCGTCTGAGCAAACCATTCATACCAATAACATGAGTCACACAAAAAAAACCCAAAGATGAACGGAAAAAGATAGACGAACAAAAAGATGGTGAAGAAATAGTAAATAAAAGATGAAATTGAGTTTAATTTTAAGTAGTAGAGATTGTTGATCAAACTTAAAATTTGATTTTTTTTTCATATTTCCATTTGTTCAAATTGTTTTTGTAAAAAAAATCTAGTTTGACTGTACAGTCTGTATGGTCCCTCGCAACATTCACAATCCCGCGTGAATACTTCCACTAGTACTTGGACTGCGGACGCTGCATAGTCCCGAGAAATATTTACGGTCTTCGCATAGTGATGGATGAGAGATTGGCTGCGAGTGTCAGATCGTGCCTTACGAAACACCTCCTCGCCTCCTCGACTAGGCGGAGGCGCACAAATCTGGGGACCGACGTCCTGTCCAAGTTCCCAGCTAAACTCTTCGGCTCTTCTTGACGAGCGTCGAACCGGCAATGATTTTCTGAGGCGGGAGGAACCCTACAGTACCCTTCTACGTACTGGAACGTCAAGTCTGCCCATGGCTTGCATCCCACTCCTGCCGAAGATGGTATGCATACATCGATTTGACAACGCCACTCGTTCAAAATCATGTTCTACTTTTCAAATATTTCCATCAGACTTCGATATGACCATGCATTTTTTATTAGTATCTGATTTACAAAAGAATAATAATCTATTTTAGACCTTAGAGCATCTACACCTAGACCTCCTAGTTCTCCCCTAAACGTCCGTATGAACAACCCATACCTCCGGGACATGAAAACATCATCCATCGGACCCCATTCCCTCCTAAATATCTGGGCTGTCTGGCACTCCTAACATCCAAATCATATCTGAGAGTGGATTTGGGGTCACTCAAACGCGGCCGCCATGTCACATCTGGCAAGCCAAACCCATCTTGAATACTCCGAATTGAACAAGTTCACAAACTCGATTGTCTTCCTCCCATAATCGTCCTTCCTTGCCCGCGTCCGAACTGCCGCGCTCCTCCATCCTTGTTCGACAGAGTCCGTGGGTGTTAGGGCATATTTGTCCCCTGATTTTAGTGATTGATGACAATGCTTTTGCGAACTAATCATGTGCATTGAGCATTTCAGATATTTGATCATATGGCACAAGATGATTCGAGCCCCTCGAATTTTGGAGCTAAGACGGTTTTTTATTTCCTACGTTTCTTTTTCGGTGGACTTGAGTCGTAGGGAAACCGTACTATCAACAGGAGGTCCCCTTCGAAAAGGTTTGGGTGGAATCATCACGCACACTTCTTTTTTGCACCTTCGTTATCTTTCCGCTTCGATGGAGTTTTCCCTCTATTGTGCAGAAGGGCTGATGAAGAGCTGCCAGTGGTAGTACCACTGCCTGTACCGCGCGTACTACCGCTGTCTACTTGGGTCTCGTATCTTTGTATTGGGTTGCACGGTAGCCCAACGGTAGTCCCTATGGCCCACTTCCGTGGGACCCCTCTTGACCCAGAAGATCAAGAGGAAGTAGAAGCGGCAGTAGGGGTGGTAGTACCTCTTACAAGCGATAGTACCGCACCTACTACCGCTGCCACTACCGCTCGTGGCTCTGCTCTTCAACATTCCCCTGTTTACCTCAGCAGTAGTAGGGAGCGGCAGTACCGGCTGTAAGCGGAAGTACCGTCCATTCTGGGCGGTAGTACCGTTACTGCCATACTACCACAGCCCATGCCACCATAGTGCAGTGGTACTGCAACCTCAGCGGTAGTACCGCTGGGGCGAGCGATATTACCACCTTGGCGACACTATTGGCCCGTGACCTCTGTGTCATTGCACTTACTTTCCTGCCACTACCGCTCGGGTGGTAGTACCCTCACAGAGTGGTAGTATCGCTTATGTGCGGGCTGAGGGCTGCATAACAGTTGGATTTGTCCCCCACTATTTAAAGGGGGTCTTCTTCCCCAAGAAGACTTACCTCTTCCTCCCCAAACTCCATTGTTGCTCCAAAACTTATTTTAGCCCGATCTCTCTCCCTAGTCAATCAAACTTACTGATTTTCTAGGGATTGGTTGAGAAGGCCCCTATCTACACTTCCACCAATAGAAATTTGATTCCCCCCACTAATCCCTTGCGGATCTTGTTACTCTTGGGTGTTTGAGCACCCTAGGTGGTGGAGGTCACCTTGGAGCCACTTTCCATTATGTTCAAGCTCCGTGGTGGTGTTGGGAGCCTCCAATTCGGTTGTGGAGATTGCCCCAACCTTGTTTGTAAATGTTCGGTCGCCGCCTTCAAAGGCACCACTAGTGGAATCATGACATCTCGCATTGTGTGAGGGTATGAGAAGAATACGGTGGCCCGAGTGGCTTCTTGGAGAGCATTGTGCCTCCACACCGCTTCAACGGAGACGTACTTCCTCTCAAAGGGAAGAAACTTTGGTAACACATCCTCGTATCTACCGGCTCCACTTGTGGTTATCTCTTACCTTTAGTTTGTGCATCTTTTACTTGTGTTGTTTATCTTGCATTCTTGTGGTGTTGTTATTGCTAGCGTCATATACTTTTTTCACCTAGTTGCATATCTAGACAACCTATTTGCTGCTTACCCTAATTTGTTAAGAAAACCTAAATTTTGGTAGTTGCCTATTCACCCTGTTCTAGTCCACCATATCGATCATTTCAATTTGTATCAGACCCTTGTCTCTTTATTAAGGGTTTCACCACCCAAAGAGTATGGTTGACGGAGAGGAGAGGAATTGCCCAAGGCCATGGAGTTGAATTCGATCACTCGAGATGACTTAAATGAAGCTATGGCGGCCGAGGTCAAGTTCATGTTTAAAGAATTACTTGAGAGGTTGAAATCTACTCCCAATCCGTTCGTTGTGGTTAATCCCACCGCATCGGTGTTGGAGGCCAATTCCGGCAAGGAAGCGGCTAAAGGTACTTAAACCTCCTCCTCTCAAAACAAGAATGGGACGGGAACCTTTGCCTCGGTTACCCCTCCCCCAGTCAATGGAAGATCGGTCCCTACACCGCATATTAATAACCCTGGTCCTCCTCCTAAGCTTGTAAAGGGTGACTTTGCTAATTGGGTTTTTCGTATCAAGTCTCATTTGAATCACAGCTCAACAAATCTTTGGAGAATCATCGAGCAAGGTTTCTACCCGCATGATCCAAGCAATCTCACTCCTAGAGAAGATGCGGACAATCAATACAATCACTCCGCGTTGTTCATCCTTCAATTCGTAGTCCTTTCTCCGTGCAAAGGATTGTTGGGAACACATCATATCTTTGTACAAGGGGATCTCAAGCATTCAACGGTCCAACTTTGAGGTGGTTCTTGATGAGGCCGATGAATTCATGATGAATGGAGATGAGGGATACTTGTGATCTCTACCGGAGGTTGAAAACTCTTGCGGTCGCTCCAATATCATGGGAGCAAGGATACTAATGACAATTGGATCAGTCGCAAGTTTCTCAAGGCCATCATGCCATTCAACAAGGCCATGTCCTCTGTGATTCGTCAAAAGCCGCATTTCCACACCTTGTCTTTAAGAGAAGTGTTGGATGAGTTTATTGCCATGAACATCATGAGTAAGACCGCCGACAATGCACATATTCCCGTAAGGGATAGGTACTTATTCCCGGCCGGCGGTATCAAGAACCCGGATAGTCAGTAGGAAACTCCAATGTGCAAACCGCCGACAATGCACATCAAACAAATCCTCTCGCAAACTTGCCTTGAAAGCCAAGGCTATCCCGAAGGAAGAGGGTTGCCACGAAGACACCAAATATGCTTACCATGAGCACATGGCTCTTGCTTCAAGGCAATTTTGGGGCAACAAGAGAAACTCAAGGCCCAACTTCTCCAAGAAGAACTCAAGTGGTTCGAAGAGCAAGCAATGAGTGAGGACTTGCTACAATTGCGTCAATGTGAGTCACTTTGTTGTGGATTCTCCTTATGAGAAAATGGAGAAAAATGGTGGCAAGCTCATTCGCAAAGACAAAGCCAAGTCCTTCCCAAGCAAGAACAAATTCACAAAGAAGAAACCTCAAAAGGGCTTGGTGGCACAAGAAGAGTACATCTTCGATGATGATGATGATGATGATGATACAAGTGGTGAAGGAATGGCAATGGAAACCGTGGCCATTGCCACCTTTTCCCCTTCCAAGGGGTCTCTCTTCGGCACCCCCAGTGAGAACCTCATTGCCAAGTGCCTCATGACCAAAGGTATCAACAAGTCAACCCCCAAAATCAAAACCACCATCACTACTACTCCTTCTTTGATAGATTGTGTATATGATAGTGAGGTGGTGAAAGTTGATGAGAATGAGTTTGACAAGTTCTTGAATAAGCTCAAGGGTGAGACCAAGAAGCACTTTGTTGGTATCTTGGAACAACTTGATGAGGCCAATGATATCATTGAGTGAGGATACGATCTCCAAGTTGGAGGGGCATAGTCATGATTATGCCAATGAGATTGCGGATCTTTCCATTGCTCTTGAGGAAGAGCGAGGACTTCGTTTGACTCTTGAGGAGTCACACAACATTGATCTTACTAAATTGCAAAAAGATCTTGATCATGACAATGTTCTTACACATGTACTTAAATCTGAGAAAGTTGCACTTGGGATTGGCCATGGTAGACTCAAAGGGAAGTTTGACATACTCGACAAGGCTCACAAGGCATTGAAGGGTTCCAACACTTCCCTCAAGGAGTCTCACGATCAACTCCAAGTGAAGCTAACCAAGGAGATAGCAAGACCGCCCCTTCTAACAAAGCTGGCGACTTTAATCCTTCCTATGTTTTGTGTTGTGCTAGTGATGGGCATGTTTATGCCAAATTTGTTTCTTATGTGTACATTGAATGGTCTATTTGGGTTCCTAATACCCGTGTTTCTATCCTCAAATGACCCATTCAAAGATGGGTACCTAAAACCAAGCACTAGTAGAAAAACTACTTTACGTGAGCCACATTAGTCCCGGTTTGTAAACGGACCGGTACTAATGTGACTATTAGTGCCGGTTCCAATGGATAGGGGGGCGGGAATCATTAGGCCCGGTTTGTGCTGAAACTCTAGTACCGGTTCGTGACACGAACTCGGACTAAAGGTGTGGTGGCAGGCTTGTGTCAGGCTGGGGGCCCCTCTAGCACATTTAGTCCCGGTTCGTGTCACAAACCGTGACTAGTGATGCACTTTTAGTCCCGGTTTGTATAACCAACCAGGACTGAAGATGCTCCTATATAAACCCTTCATCGATCCCGAGCCCATTTCTCTCTGTTTTCCCCTTTCATTCGTTCCTCTCCTCTGTTCTTCCCCATTGCTCGAGCTCATCGTTCATTTTTTCCAAAATTTGTCAAGATTTAAGGCCCCCCATCCATCCAAGTGTTCACAAAGGTTAGAAACTTTGTCCTTTCATCTCTCATTGCTAGATTAGCTCTTGCAATGCTCTATAGGTATAGTGATTTGTGGGTTTTAGTTTGAGATTATTTATATGTGGTAGTTTATTTGATTTATATGCAATTTGAGCTCAAATCAACTTCTAAGTTTGCATGTGTAGGTGTGGTTTACTTAGTGCCTTCCCGTCCCCGTCCTAACCACGATCGATCGCCCGCACCGTCCCGTCGCCGGCACCACCTTGGTGAGCCTCTTGTTCTTATCCTTTTTGTAAAAAGAAAATCATGTTTGTGTGATTTAGATAGTTACTTGTATAATTTTCTTACCCGTACGTTGTTTGTTATACATAGTGGCATGGTTTTGATATCCGTCCCCGTCGGCCCTCGTCCGGTTTATGATTCGGATGTGGTATATTATCTTTTATAACTATTAGTTGCATTTTGTGTTTATGACAATTATGCCCATCAAGTTGACATAGATATTTTTATCTAGGAGGTATGTGAACCGGAGATTGCAACTGACCCTCTTGTTGAGAAGTTAAATTTAGTTGAAAAAGAGAACGAGTATTTGAAAGAAAAATTGAAAAGAATTGAAAAAGAGAAGACGAAACTGGAGGTGTATGTTGCTGATGTCGTCGCTGATCACAAGATCAAGATGGATGCAATGCGCTTGAAGATTACAAAATTTTAAAAATATGTCGTTAATCAAGAGGCTTGGTATCACTACACTGTTGGATCAATTGTTACCTTAGTTGCCATCTTGATCACATTTGTTGTTGCATTTAAATGCTTTAGCTAGAGAGTGTGTATGTTGTTTTATGAGAATAAGTGTGTATGAACTATATGTATGAACTTGTATTAATTTGGTCTTTTCGGTGTTGTGTAATGAAGATGAGTGGGCAATGGATGTACGATGACCGATGCTCTCCCCAGTTCATTAATGGTGTGCATACTTTTCTGATTGCGGCTGAGGCAAACAAGCGTGCGGATGGTTTTATGTGTTGTCCATGTGCTGACCGTAACAATGATCGAAATTACTCTAACTCAAGAACCATTCACATCCACATGTTTGAGTCCGGTTTCATGTCCGGCTATAACTGTTGGATCAAGCACGGAGAAATAGGGGCCCTAATGGAAGAGAATGAAGAAGAAGAGGATGACGATAGCTATCCTGACCATGGGTTCCCTAAATACGATGGTACAACAATGGGGGAAAAAGCTGAGCCGGCCATGCGGCAAGAAGCTGAAGAGTAGGCATCAAATGAGCCCGCTGATGATCTTGGTCGGGCCATTGCCGATGCAAAGAGAAACTGCACAAGTGAAAAGGAGATGCTGAAGTTGCAGCGCGTGTTAGAGGATCACAAGAAATTGTTGTACCCAAATTGCAAAGATGACAAGAAAAAGCTAGGCACCATACTGGAATTGCTGCAATGGAAGGCAGAGAATGGTGTGTCTGACAAGGGATTTGAGAAGTTGATGATAATGTTAAAGAAGATGCTTCCAAAGAACAATGAATTTCCCGACAGTAAGTACGAAGCAAAGAAGGTTGTCTGCCCTCTAGGATTAGAGGTGCAAAAGATACATGCATGCCCTATTGACTGCATCCTCTACCGCGGTGAGTATGAGGATTTGAATGCATGCCCAGTATGCCGTGCATTGCGCTATAAGATCAACCGCGATGACTGATACATCCATTTTGCATCATGCTTTTATATTGATATTCATTGCATTATGGGCTGTTATTACACATTATATCACAATATGCCTTTTCTCTCTTATTTTACAAGGTTTACATGAAGAGGGAGAATGCCGGCAGCTGGAATTCTGGGCTGGAAAAGGAGCAAATATTAGAGACCTATTCTACACAACTCCAAAAGTCATGAAACTTCACGGAGACTTATTTTGGAATATATAAAAAATATTGGGCGAAGAAAGAACCAGAGGGCACCCACCAGACATCCATAAGGGTAGGGGGCGCGCCCTACCCCCTGGGCACACCCCTGCCTTGTGGCCCACCAGTAAGGCCCCTGGTACCCATCTTCTGCTATATGGTGTCTTTTGACATGGAAAAATCAGAAGGAAGCTTTCGGGACGAAGCGCCGCCGTCTCGAGGCGAAACCTAGGCAGAACCAATCTAGGGCTCCGGTGGAGCTGTTCTGCAGGGGAAACTTCCCTCCCGGAGGGGGAAATCGAAGCCATCGTCATCACCAACAATCCTCTCATCGAGAGGGGGTGAATCTCCATCAGCATCTTCACCAGCACCATCTCCTCTCAAACCCTAATTCATCTCTTGTATCCGATCTTTGTCTCAAAACCTCAGATTGGTACCTACGTTGCTAGTAGTGTTGATTACTCCTTGTAGTTGATGCTAGCTGGTTCATTCGATGGAAGATCGTATGTTCAGATCCTTAATGATAATTAATACTACTCTGATTATGAATATGAATATGTTTTGTGAGTAGTTATATTTGTTCCTGAGGACATGTGAATTTGGTATTCGTTTGATATTTTGATGAGATGTATGTTGTCTTTCCTCTAGTGGTGTTATGTGAACGTCCACTACATGACACTTCACCATGATTTGACCTAGGGGAAGGCATTGGGAAGTAATAAGTAGATGATGGGTCTATAGTGACAGAAGCTTAAACCCTAGTTTATGTGTTGCTTCGTAAGGGGCTGATTTGGATCCATATGTTTCATATTATGGTTTGATTATCTTAATTCTTCTTTCGTAGTTGCAGATGCTTGCGAGAGGGGTTAATCGTAAGTGGGTAGCTTGCCCAAGGAAGGGCATCACCCAAGCACCGGTCCACCCACATATCAAATTATCAAAATAACGAACGCGAATCATATGAACATGATGAAAACTAGCTTGACAGTAGTTCCCATGTGTCCTCGGGAGCGCTTTGCTTTATATAAGAGTTCGCCCAGGCTTGTCCTTTGCTAAAAGGATTGGGTCACCTTGCTGCACCTTAGTTACTTTTGTTATTTGTTACCTGTTACGAATTATCTTATCATACAACTATCTGCTACAGATAATTTCAGTGCTTGCAGAGAATACCTTGCTGAAAACCACTTGTCATTTCCTTCTGCTCCTTGTTGGGTTCAACACTCTTACTTATCTAAAGGACTATGATAGATCCCCTATACTTGTGGTCCATCAAGACTGTTTTCTGGCGCCGTTGCCGGGGAGTGAAGCGCCTTTGGTAAGTGGAATTTGGTAAGGAAACATTTATATAGTGTGCTGAAATTTACAGTCACTTGTCACTATGGAAAATAATCCTTTGAGAGGCTTGTTCGGGGTATCTTCACCTCGACCGGTAGAGCGAGAATTTGCTCCTCAACCTACTGAACCTACTGAAATTATTTATTATGAAATTCCTTCGGGTATGATAGATAAACTACTAGCTAATCCTTATGGACGAGATGGAAAATTACATCCTGATATGCATCTAATCTATGTGGATGAAGTTTGTGGATTATTTAAACTTGCAGGTTTGCCTGAGGATGAGGTCAAGAACAAGATTTTCCCTCTATCTTTTAAGGAGAAGGCATTGACATGGTACAGACTATGTGATGATATTGGATCATGGAACTACAACCGATTGAAATTGGAATTTCATCAGAAGTTTTATCCTATGCATCTTGTTCATCGTGATCGGAATTGTATATATAATTTTTGACCTCGTGAAGGAGAAAGTATTGGTCAAGCTCGGGGGAGGCTTAAGTTAATGTTACATTCATGCCGCAATCATGTGCTCTCAAGAGAAATTATTATTCAAAAAATTTATGCTCGGCTTTCTTGCAATGATCAATCCATGATTGATACTTCTGGTACTGGTTCTTTTGTGAAGAAGACTATTGAACTCAAATAGGATTTATTGGAAAGAATTAAACGCAACGCTGAAGATTGGGAACTCGACGAAGGTAAGGAGTTAGGTATAAACCTTAAGTTTGATTGTGTTAAATCCTTTATGGATACCGATGCTTTTCGTGAATTTAGCACTAAATATGGACTTGACTCTGGGATAGTAGCCTCTTTCTGAGAATCATTTGCTACTCATGTTGATCTCCCTAAGGAGAAGTGGTTTAAATATCATCCTCCCATTGAAGTAAAAGTAGTAGAACCTATTAAAGTTGAAGAAGAAACTATTACTTATAATGTTGATCCTATTGTTCCTACTGCTTATATTGAGAAACCACCTTTCCCTTTAGAATAAATGAACATGCTAAAGCTTCAACTGTGGTTCGTAAGATCTATACTAGAACACCTACACCCCCTAAACAAATTAAAGTTGAACCTAGTATTGCTATGGTTAAGGACCTCTTGGTTGATAATATTGATGGGCATGCTATTTATTTCTCTGATGAAGCAGCTAGAATTGCTAAACCCGATATTAAAGATAAACATAGACCTGTTGTTGGCATGCCTATTGTTTCTGTTAAAATAGGATATCATTGCTATCATGGCTTATGTGATGTGGGTGCTAGTGTGAGTGCGATTCCTTTTACCTTCTATCAAGAAATTATGAATGATATTGCACCCAATGAAATAGAAGAAATGGATGTTACTATTAAGCTTGCTAATAGAGATACGATATCACCAACTGAGATTGTTAGAGATGTTGAAGTCTTGTGTGGGAAAATAAAATACCCTACTGATTTTCTTGTTCTTGGTTCCCCGCAAGATGATTTTTTTCCCATTATATTTGGTAGACCTTTCTTGAATACTGCTAATGCTAAGATAGACTGTGAGAAAGAAATTGTTACTGTAAGTTTTGGGGATATGTCTCATGATTTTAATTTCTCTAAATTGAAGGAAATATGCCCTAGAGGCAATAATAAAGTTGTTATTTATATTTCCTTATATCATGATAAATGTTTATTATTCATGCTAGAATTGTATTAACCGGAAACTTGATACATGTGTGAATACATAGACAAAACATAGTGTCCCTAGTATGCCTCTACTTGACTAGCTCGTTAATCAAAGATGGTTAAGTTTCCTAGCCATAGACATGTGTTGTCATTTGATGAACGAGGTCACATCATTAGAGAATGATGTGATGGACAAGACCCATCCGTTAGCTTAGCATTATGATCATATAGTTTTATTGCTATTGCTTTCTTCATGACTTATACATGTTCCTCTAACTATGAGATTATGCAACTCCCGAATACCAGAGAAACACCTTGTGTGCTATAAAACGTCACAACGTAACTGGGTGATTATAAAGATGCTCTACATGTGTCTCCGATGCTGTTTGTTGAGTTGGCATAGATCGAGATTAGGATTTGTCACTCCGAGTATCGGAGAGATATCTTTGGGCCCTCTCGGTAATACACATCACTATAAGCCTTGCAAGCAATGTGACTAATGAGTTAGTTACGGGATGATGCATTATGGAACGAGTAAAGAGACTTGCTGGTAACGAGATTGAACTAGGTATGAGGATACCAACGATCAAATCTCGGGCAAGTAACATACCGATGACAAAGGGAACAATGTATGTTGTTATGCGGTTTGACCGATAAAGATCTTCTTACAATATGTAGGAGCCAATATGAGCATCCAGTTTCCGCTATTGGTTATTGACCGGAGATGTGTCTCGATCATGTCTGCATAGTTCTCGAACCCGTAGGGTCCGCATGCTTAACGTTCGATGACGATTTGTATTATTAGTTATGTGATTTGATGGCCGAAGTTTGTTCAGAGTCCTGGATGAGAAGACGGACATGACGAGGAGTCTCGAAATGGTCGAGAGGTAAAGATTCATATATAGGACGATGGTATTTGGACACCGGAAGTGTTTCGGGTGATACCGGGTCACCAGAAGTGGTTCCGGGCAACCCCCGGCAAAGATATGGGCTTAATGGGCCAAGTAAGGGAACACACCAGCCCACAAGGGGCTGGTGCGCCCCCTATAGGGCCAGCCACGTGGGGAGAAAGGGAAAGGAGAGGAGGAAAAGGAAAGTATGTAGTAGGACTCCTACTTCCTTCCCCTCCACCCTCCTTCCTTTCCCCCTTGTCCAAATATGGTAAAGGGGGGCGAATTGGACTAGGGGCCCAAGTAGGATTCCTCCTACTTGGGCGTGCCCTAGGCTGCCTCCCTCCCTCTCCCTCCTTTATATACGTGGGGAGGGCACCCCTAGAACACACATCAATTGTTCCTAGCCGTGTGCGGTGCCCCCCTCCATAGTTACACACCTCGGTCATATTGTCGTAGTGCTTAGGTGAAGCCCTGCGCCAGTAACTTCGTCATCACCGTTGCCACGCCGTCGTGCTGACGGAACTCTCCCTCAGCTTCAACTGGATCAAGAGGTCGAGGGACGTCGAGCTGAATGTGTCACTACTAGGAAAAGGCCTACTAATGGCGCACCGGTTTTGCCTACTAATGGCGCACTACCGGTGCGCCATTAGTATCACGCCACTAGTATTTTTTACTAATGGCGCACCACTGGTGTGCCATTAGTATCTGGTATACTAATGGCGCACCACCTAGTGCGCCATTAGTATGTAACACCATGCGCCATTAGTGAGCCTCCCGGGGGGCCATACGTAACCATGTGCTTTGTCATACTAATGGCGCACCCTGTTGTGATGCGCCATTAGTATCCTTTGGCATACTAATGGCGCACCTGGAGGTGATGCGCCATTAGTATGAATATTTAGTTTTTTTTACTTTTCTGATTTTTGCACAGGTTACAAAATATATTATTGGACAAAATATAGACAGCAACACACAACAACAGCAGATTAATCGAATACAATATAAGATTAGTCTCCGAATACAATTCATCATATTAGTCTCCGAATTAAAAAGACCGAACAAAGATAAAACATTACAGGTCTCAAGACCGTGAGTATCGAGTTTGTCTTCACATTACAAGTCGATATCGATCATCTAAACTACCATCACATAGAAGAGAGCTGCGGTCATCACGATGAGCATCATCGCGATCAAACTGGTCTTCATCTGGTTCCTCCAACGCTCCCTCCTCTCTCCCGCTAGATAGAGGGCGTATCTAGATTTGACCTCCGCCCTAGTGGTGTACCCTTTGTAACTGTTACCGTTGAAACGGTGAACCTGTCTCCGACACTCCTCCCAGTCGTCGTAGACTCCGGGAACCTTACCCTTGTACACGACATACGACGGCATCTCTATGCACAAGCCAAACAATAGACAATACATAAGCAATATGTAAGTATGCAACAAAAGGATCGGAAGAGAAAAGCAAGACATTAATAGCATGATTCATGGTCCTACTAATAAATAGCATCGATTACATCTAAGTTGAACGACTGTCCAAACCAAAGAGACATACGAATTCATTAAAGTTTAATTACAACATGAGCCAATCAATGTTTCAGAACTACACATCACTACTTTTGACTCGACTCATCGGACATGAGCGTGGATGAAGCCGCCATCTGTCGTGATGGTCATGAAATCGCGGTTGTTGTCACCCTGCATTTGTAGCGTTTCATCTATCTCACTGTTGGACGGTTGATATCTGCGGAAGAACTGCCCCGAGGTATGAAGGACATCTTGATGGATGATGTCCGCAAACTCCGACTGGATGCGAAAGAATTCTTGTCTGAGGTCCGCGTCTTGGGTTGCCGACAACCTCGCAGCCAAATCTTTGAGACTATCTGGTAGCAGAAGGTGATGATGGTCCCTTACGATCGCCCGCATGTGATGGAGGGCGTAGTAGGCATCCTTCTGACCGCCAGGCGGCTGCTTGACGCAACAGAACTTTGTATTGTGTGAGAAGGTGTGCTTGCCGTACTTACGAACTGCCCTGGTGAAGGTGCCTCCATATTTGGCGTAGCCGGGGAGAACATCATCAAGAACTTTCTTGACATTTGTGTAGTCTATCTTGGCGTTACGGTTCGGGTCGAAATACGTGGCCATGGAATATTTCAGGCTTAGGAGGATGAGTGTGCAATGTGTGTCACTGCACAGAACACGGAATGTTAGAAAAAAAATAACGATCGAAATCTAAAAAATCATATGTTACGGGCGGTTAAGGGATGACTTACTCGGAAAGTAAGCCACAAGGAAGTTATCCTTATCTGGGTTTGCGAATAGCGCCTTGAGGTGTGAACTCGCAACTTGGCGGTCCCCAGCGCTGCTCAAGTGCTTGGCACGCATGTAGAAGGGGTCGACTATCACGATGTCCGGGGTCTTGTCTCTAATGATCCGCATCTCCATACTCAGCGAAAACAGCCGAACGAAGGTGTAGTGCAGCGGATGAAGGTTAAACATAGCAAAGATGTCATCAAACCGCAGGACGATCGTACCCCCGATGTCGCCATCCACAAAGCCCTTGCCCTCTGGCACCTTGGCCACGAAAACCGGGTATGCCACATCATTCTCTCTCAGACGCCACTTCTCCAAAGAAAGAACACTCTCGTGCAGACTCCGCATAGCACCGGTTGCAGCATTCAGCATATTTGGCGGTAGCATCGCCCTACCCGCCACATGCACCCTCCTCGAGATATCCTTAGGTGAAGGTGGCCCGTCCTGAGCACGGATCGAACTCGGTGCCGGCTGGCTCGCACCGGCGCCCTTGTTAGTCTTTCGTTTCCGTCCCTTCTTCTTGATCTCCTGTAATGGGACCGAGTTATGCTCACAGACCGCCTGCTTGAGCGTGTTGGGGCTGACAATATTTCACACCTCAACTATCTGAGGCTCGGTGAAGGTGGGAGCTGGAGGCATGTCCTGAGAACTGAACGCCAGACGACGCCTGTTGCAATTGGATTTCTCCGCCGTACCAACTAGATCGCGGTCGTCTTGGTTGGGTTCTTGAGAAAGAGGCCCGCAGAACTCGTCAGCATACCCATGTTCGGCAAAGTACTTATCAACTTTGGTAAATGTACCATAGTTGTTGTCATCGCTATCCGGATCCTGTGCCATAGGGCTGTCCGGATCCTGTGCCATAGGGCTGTCCGGATCCTGTGACATAGGGATGTCCGGCAGGTCCGGTAGCGTTGCGGCGTTCTTGCCATGGCTTGGCGCCGGCCCGACTGGCGTCTTGTCTGTGGGGTGGTGTCCCCCGCCCCCAAACGAATCTGGCTCTTCGGCCAGCGAGGGCCAGCTTACGCAGCGCCGAGGGTCATCTCATCTTCTTCGTCGGCCCCGGTGGTCGAATCGGAGGTAACAGCTCGTCGCAGCTGGCAGCACCGAACCACTTCAACCCTATACACTTTGTGGGTGCCATCAGATTACCGTGGAACATGCGGTTGCCGGTTGAGCGATTCGCCCTTGGCGACATCGACCAACTCGCCGCCCAAGTGCGAGAAGAGTGCAAGGAAGCGGCGGCGCCCTGCGAAAACATGTAGGGCGTCGAGGATGCCCATCAAAACAAGGAGATGAAGTCATCGGCGAGAGGCTTAATACCGTGATGCCGTTGAGCTCGGCTAATGTCGAGCAGCGCCAACGGCGGGTGTGCAATCGACGGAGGGGCTTCTTTGGCGAGTGCCGCCAGCGTACACCGGTGCATTAAGCTCAATGCCCGTGCGGCGCCGAGACACGAATACCGCCTCCGCCGGAGACACCAATAAGCGCCGCCGAGACACCAATGGCGCCGCTGCGCTGCTGTCGAGTTCTTGGCCGTGAAGCGGGGACCGGGAGGCCTGCTGGCGCCCGCAATCCACGTCGTCGCCCATGAATCAACGTTGGCACCATGGCGTTGAGCTTCGTTCCAGTTGTTGTTCCACTTGCTCTTGGACAAGCTCCGAATCCGCGCCACTTGTGCCTTGAGTGCTTCAACCTCGCGTCGGCTTTCCGAGCTGGTCTTTTCTCCTTCCGCACACCAGCGGTATAGTATGACCCCATTTTGTGGACAAGCCTTTGCGGCCACACGACCAGTGACGTCGGCTTAGTGAGCTTATCCTTGTTTTTCATTCGTTCAACACCCTATTTAAAGGGGTGTCGAAGGGGAGCTCGAGGCGACCCAGCGCTCTCGCTTTCGGTTTCTGCGGAAGGAGCGTGAACCATTTAGAAATATTGGGGATTAATTAGAGTACAACCATATGGAGCTAATTACGCGGGGGTGTATTCCTTACCAGAACAAGCTCAAGCGCCCTGGTCTTCGGATCCGTGGTAAGCTCCTTTATTATCGGGTCCTCCTTGTACCGGGCCCTGACAAAGTTCCTGGTCTGCTTGTCACCGCTGTATTTCTCGAAGCGGTGCGGTAGGCCTTGCTCGGCACGCTCCGTGTCCTCCTTGTCCCATATAGGCTCCGCCACTCTGTAACCGCCGGGACCGAGTTTGTGTTCCCCTAAGTTCAACTCCCGCATTTCTTTCCCCCACTGACTTGATTCGGAGGTTGCGCTGCTCTCGCACTTGATCTTGAACTCCTTGTAGTCATCTTCGCTAATCGAAGAATATTTCGCCTTGATCTTCTCATAACTATCACCTTTATCAATCATTCTCTTCACCGCGCTTCTCCAAGTAGACAGGGCCGTGCTCACCCTTGTGAGGGCGGCACTGTTCACTATTCCACGAGGCGTGTGTTTTCAAAATCGGCGGGAACTTGTATCGTTCGTGCAGCCGTGAAGAGGAGGTTGCGCCAAATTCCCTCGGTCCTTATGCCTAAGGTTCTCGGTGTTGATCGAGGCGGTGCTCGGAGAATACACCCGAGCTGAAGCGAAAACCCTTGACTATATGTTTGGGCTCCGTTGGATGCCCGTCGAATCCACTTGAGTAAATTCCTCCTTGAGGTGCTAAGCGCATTGGCGCCGGTCCTTCCTTTGCTTCTTTGGTTGGCTGCCATCTGTGTGTGCGCCGCCATCATCAGTGGTGGCATCCTCGACGGCACCATCAGTGGTGTCATCCCCGACGCCACTAGGGGTTGTGTAGTCAGGATCAGTGTCTTCCACGGCGTCCTCATAGCGGTGAGGTTGTTCCTCCATCTCTGGTGCGCCATTAGTAACTTTTTTTTCTGACAGCAATGGCGCACCCACCTAGGGTGCGCCATTAGTAATTTTTTTTCATTATTTCTTGTTGCATCTAATAATTTGTTTTTTTATCAAATTTGTTATTTTCATGAGGACTAGAACAGAAGATATCATCAAATATCATCAAATTTTTTTTTGAAAATATCATCAGTTTTTGTTAATTGAAAATATCATCAAATTTCTTATTTGAAAATATCATCAAAAGGTGGGGAAGGGTGCGGGTGTTGACGGCGGTGGTGGAGCGGGGAGGGAGGCGGGGGTGTTCGTGGGTGGAGCGGGGAGGTCTTGGGGGTGCTCGGCGAGAGGATCTGGCGAGGGGATCGAGATAGCTATCGAGAGGAGGGGGATCGAGATCGAGTGTCCTCATGAATATTCAATATTTTTCATATTGAATATGAAAAATATCATCAAATTTGACAAAATATTCATGAATTCAAAAGTGCCCATGAAATTTAAAATTATTCATGATATCAAAAGTGCCCGAGAAATGAAGACTACGATTTAAATACAATCGATCTTAGCTAGCTATCTGTTCACAATCTTCTTGCCCTTCTTTTTACGCAAATGGAGTTCTTACGTGGAATGGGCGTCCTTTAGTTAGGGTGGTCCTGCTTCTTCTTGTGGTGTGTGCTGCTACTTCATAAATCGTCGTCATGTTCGATCTTGGTCGCCGTGCTTGTCGAAGTCTTGCTCATTGGCTACTCCATCCATTCCGATGATCTTCCTTTTGCCTCTCCTCACGACAACACGACCGGGCTTTGGCAGGTCGGTAATGAAAAAGCATTGGTCCACTTGGGAAGCCAGTACCCATGGCTCATTTTTGCGGTGATGTTTGCGCCCATGATCTTGGATTTGGCCGGGTATAACCATGGTGGTGAAATATTGGTCTTCTTTTAGGGCGCTCTTGGCCCATCGACCGGAACATCGGGACCTTCTCTCGGCGTAGCTCAGCTCCCAGATCTCCTCGATCCTTCCGTAGTATCTGTCCTTGTCATTGCGGTGTACGATTCCGCCGTTACCCGGAGTTCGATAACCATCGCTTTTCATGTCCTTGTTCTCGGTGTAGAATGTGTAGCCGTTGATATCGTGCGCCTCATAGGTCATCGAGGTTGTGCTCGGCGCCCTATGACAAAGCGAATATGAGTTGTTCTTCAGCGGAAGAATCCTCATGTAAAGGGTGCGGCGAAGCTTCGCTTGAACCAACGCGTGAAACATGAGTTGTGCTCTTTGATTATATCTCCGTCCGTCCTCTGTTGGCCTCGTTCATTGTCGTCTTCTCAATAAAGGTTTTGTGCTCTACCACCCAAGGATCGACCACGTCTATGTGTTGTAGCGCGACTAGGTTTGCTCTTTCAAAGTCGGCGAGTCGACCCTCGAAATCGACATGCATTTCGCGGTGACCCTCACGGTGACCCCATCCAGCGAGCCTGCCGAGGTGCTGTTGACGGAAGACCAGCGGGTTCTTGATGCCTAGATAATTAGTGCGATGGGAGATGCACTCTTGATCGAAAAGCCCTGGCTATACTTCCCTCATGCGTGACATGTTGCGAGCGTATCCTTTGATGACACGATTCATCCTTTGAATGGCATCATCTTTGTGCAGGAACGTCAGCCCGAGTTGGATGATATCCTCCACGATATGGACCAGCAGATGCACAATAACGTCGAAGAATGCGGGCGGGAAGTACATCTCAAGCTCGCATAGTATCACCATGATCTCTTCCTGTAGCCTTCTGAGTTGCCTCACGCCAATCGACTTCGAGAGATGATGTCGAAAAAGTTGCATAGGCCAAATAGCGTTTCACGGACGTGCGCGTCCATGATCCCACAGATTGCAACTGGAAGTATCTGCGTCATCAGCACGTGACAGTCGTGAGACTTCATCCCGCTGAACTTCTGCTTCGCTGGGTCTAGGTATCTGCTTATCTTCCCCGCGTAACCGTAAGGAAGTTTTACTCCTAGGAGGCAGGTGAAAAACTTCTCGATCTCCTCCTGACTTAGAGTGAAGCACGCGGGAGGGTAGTCATTTCCGGTCTTCTTGGCCTTTTTGCCTTTGCGATGACTTTCTGTGTCCTGCTTCGCCTCATCATCATCATCATCATCATCATCATCATCATCATCATCATCATCATCATCATCATCATCATTAGCGTGAAGCTCCTGCCTGATGCCCATTGATTTCAAGTCTGCCCTTGCTTTCGGCCCATCTTTGCTCCTCTCTGGCATGTTGAGCAGGGTACCAAGCAGACTCTCGCACACGTTCTTCGTGATATGCATGACATCAAGGCTGTGAGGCACGCGGTGGATCTTCCAGTACGGCAAGTCCCAGAAAACAGACCTTGTTTTCCACATCTTCAGCAGTGGCTCTGGCGCCTTTCACTTCTTTCCCGGCTCTGGTGCTTTTTCCTTCTTTCCCGGCAGTGGGCAGTCTTTCCAATTTTTCAACAACTCGTCTATTTCCTCGCCGCTCCTCGTACACGGGCGTTTTCGGGGTTCGGTTTCACCATCGAACAGATCCTTGCATTTCCTCCACGGGTCATCGTCGTGAAGCCACCTTTGATGTTGAACACGGTTTTCGAAGACCCGGGATCTCTATCTAGCTGGCGATACGTTGTGTCATCCATGCACCTTACGCATCCAGAAAATCCGTGGACTACCTGCGCCGCAAGATATCCGTAACCGAGATAGTCGTGCACCGTCGTGAGCGGTCACGGCTCTCATAGGAAATATTCTTTCTCTGCGGCGTCCCACTTATTGGTGGCGTTTTCCACAGCGTGTCTAGCTCCTCCTTCAGCAGCCCGGATCAGATTGATGTCGTTCCTTGGTTGTTTCGGCCCTTCAATTAGCATACTCATGTGAATGTACTTCCTCTTCATGCACAACCAGGGGAAGGTTGTACATCCACACAAACACATGCCAGTGCTATGTGTGCTTCTCACGGCTGCCAAACAGATTGACTCCATCGGTGCTCGCGCCCGACCGATGTTCCTTGGATCCTTCCCAAATTCTGGGTATTGAAGTTCAACGCTTGCCACTGGCTCGCATCCTTAGGGTGACTCAACATCTTGTCTTTTTATTTATCTCCGGATCATTTCTGTCATCTTCCCGCTTCTTCTCCTCCCTATCCGCGTGCCAACGCAAGAGCTTTGCTACCTTAGGGTCCGCGAAATACCGCTGTAGACGAGGAGTGATCGGAAAGTACCACACCAATTTTCGAGGAGCTTTCTTCATCTTCTTGTATCGAGTGACGCCGCACACCGGACATATGGTAGTCTCCGCGTGCTCGTCCCGATAAATGATGCAATTGTTCATGCACACATGGTATTTCACGTGCGGTAAATCCAGAGGACACACGATTTTCTTCGCCTCCTCGAAACTGGTCGGGCACTTGTTCCCCTTGGGAAGGCGTTCGTGCGAAATGACATGTTCTCGTCGAAGCATCGTCGGTCATTTTGTGTTTTACCTTCATCTCGAGCCATGGCGTTACTTTCAAAGCGGGTATCACAGGGGCCTGCATCCTTCATACAATGGAGTAACCGCGTCTATCTCCAGTTGATCCAGCTTGGCTTTCTCTCGGGCGGCAGCTCTTGCGTTATTCGTCTGCTTGAGAAGCAACTCTTGAATATGAGGGTCCTGTACCCAGCCTCCATCGTCGCCTGCTCCGGCATCTTCATCTTCATGATCATGCCCTTCGTCTTGATCTTCCTCATCATTATGTACGACATCTTCTACATGAAGACTGTGTACAGCATCACCGTCGTGATCATGTCCTGGAGATTCTTCGTCTTCTCACCCGCCCTTGCCGCGGTGGTTGTCTTGTTGCCCTTCCTCATTTCTTGCCCGGCCCCCATGGACGACTTCATAGTCATCTTCATCACCTTGCCACGGATAGCCATCCATGAAACCACACAAGAGCAGGTGGTCCCGCACCTGCCTAGAATCCGGGTCCGCAATAAGGCTCTTCCGCTTGCATCTTCGGCACGGACATCTTATCTCCTTCTCGTTCTTTTGAAGCATCTCGGCCTTCACGGAGCTCAAAAACCTATTCACGATGCCTTCGGTCATCGTGCGGACCATGGTCGCCTGCGGGGTAGAGCAAAATGATATTTTAGAACCAAGAAAAAATTTGGCATGACCTTCCCTAAAAATAGGACCAAAAAGAATGCATAGTGCCAAAATTCTCGCCGAAACGGAAATGAATCAACATTCCGGCAAAATATTGGCAACTATCGCATTTCAAATACCGGTACCTGCAAACACAAACATATATGCAACACCAGAAACATATGCAACATCACAAACATACATAGATCTAGCTAGGCCACAAAAAGTGCATGTGCACGTTGTTGGAGCGAGCTAGGGAGAAAAAAGTAGATCTACAACATGAAGATAGCTTTCCCCTTACTTACCTATCAAAGAAGGTAATTTCACCACTTAATTTTGATGAATCTATGGTGCAAATGAGGTGAGGAGGAGGAGGCAGCCGAAAGTTTGGAGAAGGAGGTGGAGGGAATGAAGTGGGGAAAGTGAGTGGGTAGGTGTGGCTGTCCAAAATATCTTGTTGGGGTCCCAGGTTACTAATGGCGCACCACCAGCAAATGCGCCATTAGTATGCCTACTTACTAATGGCGAACCTGCAGGTGGTGCGCCATTAGTAGTTTTGCAAAAAAGTAAAAAAAATATACTAATGGCGCCTTTATCATCTAGTGCGCCATTACTAGTTAGAACTAGTAATGGCGCGCTTCGTCGGATCGCCATTAGTATGTATGTAAAATGAAAAAAAAAACTTTGTTACTAGTGGCGCACCGTTTTTCTGGTGCGCCATTAGTGTCTTCCACACTAATGGCGCATCACCAACTAGTGCGCCATTAGTATATAGTAGTGGCGCACTACATCCCTGGTGCGACATTAGTGTCAATCCTATCTATAGCCCTTTTCCTAGTAGTGTGTGCTGAACACGGAGGTGCCATACGTTCGGTGCTTGAATCAGTTGGATCGTGAAGACGTTTGACTACATCAACCGCGTTACTAAACGCTTCCGCTTCGGTCTACGAGGGAACATGGACACACTCTCCCCGCTCGTTGCTATGCTTCTCCTAGATAGATATTGCGTGATCGCTATGAACAATCCAGGCACACAAAAAGGATATTTATTTGAAGTTTTTAGAGGTGGCATATGCAAATTTACTTAGGACGGCAGGGTAATACTGCATATAGGTAGGTATGGTGGACTCATCTGGAATAACTTGGGTTTCAGGTTTTTTATGCACAAGTAGAATTCCCACTTAGTACAGGCAAGGCTAGCAAAAGGGTTGAGAAGCGGCCAGCTAGAGAGCAACAATGGTCATGAACATGCATTATGCATAAGTAACATTGGATACTAGCATGAGTAGTGTTGAGGATATTACCACTAGGGGTAAACCGGCCAGAGCAGGCCGGGTTAACTTCACCAGTAGTTTAACATGTTAAAGCCCAAGTAGATAGCAGAGGGCCTATGGCCCATACCGGGTTCACGCCAGTAGCTATAAACCGGCGTCAATATGTATCTTGTGTTGTATGTTAGGAATAGTAGAGACCGAGCCAGATACGTCTATGAACCGGCATCGGGACTCTATAAACCGACGGGCGTCACCCATGTATATAAGGGGACGACCCGGCGGCGGTTTGAGACAGACAACAACAACTCGAGGCCTAAGCGAAGCTTGTTTGCTCCTAGTCATGAAACCCCATCAATTCCATCACAACTAGGCGTAGGCTTTTACCTTCATTGAAGGGGTCGAACTAGTATAAACTCTCGTGTCCTTGTGTCCGCTTTAACCCCTTCAAGTTAACCCGTAGCGATGGCTCCACGACTAAGTCCTTTCACGAGGACATCTGCCGTGACAAACCCACGACAGTTGGCGCCCACCGCGGGGCTATCGCACGATGGTTTGACGTTCTTGGAGGGCAAGTTCGAAGGACTCAAGGGCTATGCTGTAGGCCGGATGACCAAGAGTCGTCGCGGCAAGCTCGACATTGACGATGCATGATGGGGCCCCGAGGCCGGCTCAATTGAGTATGGGTACCAGGTCCCCTTTGGGGGCATACACGTCTTCATCGGCAAGATCGGTGAGCCAGGTCCTGAGCCGGACATCTGCACCGACCTCGTCGAGACGACTCAGCGTGCGAGATCTGCCCAGGTTAAGACGGCCATGAAGCGTGCCTTCGTGGGGGTCATCCACGGAGGAGAGTATGAGGACGGATCGGGATATGGTAGCGAGACCGTCATCTATTCCGGCGGCGAGTCCTCAACCGGAGAAACCGAATCGCTGTATCAGTTGCAAGACGACCGGATTGGGGGCTGTTCCGATGGCGACAGTATTCCAGACCCCTCCGATCTGCCCAACCGGGTTGGAATATTCATGGCCGGTACACTAGCGGCGATCCACTCTTCGACCGCAGCAGCAATGTTCTTCGGATCGTCAGCGGCGGCGGCAGCCGGGGCAGGAGGTCCTGTGCGCCCGCCGGCTCAAGTCTTATCTGATCTGTTTGATGCGCTAGCTGTGCTCATGGAAGAGGCCAACCCGGCGGATCGGGATGCCCTAGCGCAGAAATTACAAAGCTGAGAGCGCAGATCGCTCGAGCCAAAGCCGACTGGCAGCCGAGAACAGCAGGATGGCCGCAGAGCGGGCCGCTTTAGACGCCCAGGCCTATAAGATTATGCTGGATCAGAACGCGTCACGTGAGGTCTTGAAGCAGAAGCACAGGTCCCGCTTGCCTTCGGTCTTCGACGCCAGAAACCTCTTTCACACCCCAGGAGCAGGAACCAGTAATCCGCCAGAGGTAAACCGGGCGGAGGCGCCTGGGCCAGGCGTGCCGGTCCAACCTCGCCTAATGGAACCTCCTCGGCAGAACAATATCATGCCTCAGCCGGTCCAGACACCTCCGGGTCATTATTCCAATCCTATGGACAATCTTGTCGCTGCCGCTTCACGATTGGAGGCCATCCCGATGGAAGGTGATTCTCCACAGGCGGTGGAGACACGCCGGGTCAAGGAGCTCCTTCGGACCGCTTTGATTCAACAGGAGGCATACTCATACAGCCGTGACTGGATTCATTCCACCCCTCATCCGAGCCGGAGCTACAACAGGCGTGTGGAGGAGCCGGTCGTATCAAGCAATGCACGGAACCGTGAAGTGGCCCGTGGCAATAACCCGACAGGCGGTCTTCGTGATGCTCAGGAAGTGGTAGACCGTGCCCGGGCACGCAGGGAGGCCGAGTTAGCAGCACAAGACGAGGCACGTCAACTTACGCCGGTTCGTCCCACTATCTTAGTCGAGCCAGGGTCACTTCTAGTTCCTTGGGGGTGCCCTGTCTCGTCCCCGCTCTACGCAATGTGCGCTTACCTAAAGACTTCAAGGGTCCGCGCAAGGTACCAAATTACACTGCCGATTTGTCTCCAGAGGCATGGGTAGAGAGCTACGAGATGGCCATGGAGATGCTAGATGTGGATGAGGCCGCGTGTGCAAAGTACATTACCATGATGCTTGAAGGGACGGCTCGTACTTGGTTAAAAGGCTTGCCGCCCAATTCTATCAGCTCATGGGCCCAGTTGAGAGCCCGGTTTATCCAGAATTTTAAGGATACCTGTAAACAACCCATGTCAATAGTGGACTTAGCGGCCTGTGTCCAGGAGGATGGAGAGTCAACAACCCATTGGGTGCGCCGTGTCTCGGAAATTTTGCACTCGCCAGACCGTATCAACGCTGATTCTACGATTATAACTCTGGAAGGCAACTGCCGGTTTAAGCCTCTGAAGTTAAAGTTGGGGCGAATGAAGCGGTTTTGTAACGACATGGGCACCCTCATGGGTGCTTTAGTGAAATATGCTGATTCTGATAGTACCAAGGATCCCGAGTCTGAGGATGACAAGGCAGGAAAGGGAAAAAGAACAGCAACTCCAAGGGGCAGCAACATAGCACGACAGGTCATGGGAATGGAGGCAAACGTAAAGCGGATGGCAGCGTAGATTTTGTGGCTAATACTAGTGCGCAGGACAAGGGTCAGCGACGCAAGGGTAAAGCAGCGAATCGCGGTGGAGCTCCGAATCCTAACCCGGATCGCCTAAACTATTTGTTGAACCAGCCCTGTCCAAAGCACGGGACGAAGGAGGTGCCGGCCAACCACCTTTGGAAGGACTGTTACATTATGCAAGAGTTCAAGAATTCTAATGCCTTCCGTTATGATCATGGATCAGGTGGCGGTTCAAGATCCGGTTTCCATGGGCTGGGTCACGATGGAGGAGCTTCCGGTTCAGGCTTCAATGGCAATCAAGGTGGACATAACAATCAGAATAGTCAGAATAACCAAGGTGGTTACAGCCAGCAGCAGCAGTTGGGTTATCAGAGCCATCCAAAGCAGTTAAATAGTGGGCAATATCATGTATTCACGACTAGCTTGGATAAGCGGGACTGGAAACTCCATAAGCGAGCGGTGAATTCTGTTGAACCGACCGTACCGCGTTATTTACGCTGGTCGGAACAACCAATCGTATGGAGCAGAGAGGATCACCCTCTCCGGGTTGACAATCTGGGTCAGCTAGCATTGGTGGTAGCCCCTCAGGTGGGAGGTTATAAATTCACTAAAGTGCTCATGGATGGAGGGAGCAGCATTAACATCTTATATTATGAGACCTTCCGCCGTATGGGGCTGACAGAGAAAAATCTTAAACCGTCCAATACAATATTCCATGGTGTGGTACCTGGCAAGTGAGCATATCCTGTTGGCAAGATAGCTCTGGAAGTGGCCTTTGGGGATGATCATGATTCCCGATCCGAGACGCTGACTTTTGAAGTGGTGAAGATCCAGAGCCCATATCATGCTCTGTTTGGGCGGCCGGCTTATGCCAAATTCATGGCACGTCCTTGTTATATCTATTTACAGCTCAAAATGCCGCGTCACAAGGGCACAATAACGGTTCATGGAAGCCGCAAGATTGCTTTGGAATGCGAGGAAGGTGATGCGGCCTATGCAGAGTCGGTTTGTGCTACGGAGGAGTTAAAATACTACAAGGACAATGTTGATCCGGCGGACATGACCCCGTTGAAGAAGCCAACTACAGAGCATGATCCGGATTTAAAGTTCAAATCGGCGGCTGAGACTAAGCTTGTTGACTTCATGCCTGGCGATTCGTCCAAGCAGTTCACTATCAGTGCCAACTTGGACCTGAAATAGGAAAGCGCGCTCATCGAGTTCATCCGTGAGAATCGGGACATTTTTGCATGGAATCCTTCTGACATGCCAGGTGTACCGAGAGAACTCGCTGAGCACACTCTTAATGTTGATCCTAAGTACAAACCGGTGAAGCAGTTTCTCCGCCGGTTTAATGAGGAACGGCGCAAAGCTATTGGAGAGGAGGTGGCCAGGCTCTTAGCGGCCGGTTTTATTGTTGAAGTCTTCCATCCAGAATGGCTTGCTAATCCTGTGCTGGTTCTTAAGAAAAATGGCACTTGGCGCATGTGTGTGGATTACGCAGACCTTAACAAAGCCTGTCCAGCAGACCCCTTTGCCCTCCCCTGCATTGACCAGATTATCGATGCCACCGCGGGATGTGAGCGTTTGAGTTTTCTGGATGCATATTCTGGTTATCATCAGATCAAGATGGCAGTTAAGGACCAAAAGAAGACATCGTTCATAACTCCCTTTGGAGCCTTCTCCTATGTATCTATATATGCCTTTTGGGCTCAAGAGCGCCCAGGCAACATATCAACGGTGTGTACAGAATTGCCTTCATAAACAGATCGGCCGTAATGTGCACACCTATGTGGATGATATTGTGGTCAAGTCAAGGGAGAAGGAGACGCTGATTGACGATTTGAAAGAAACCTTTGATAACCTACGGACTTACAAGATGATGCTCAAATGCGTTTTTGGTGTACCGGCAGGCAAGTTATTGGGTTTTCTTGTGTCCAACAGGGGAATTGAAGCTAATCCGGAGAAGATTACAACTATCACCTCCCTGGCTAAACCGAAGTGTATCAACGACGTTCAGCGCTTGGCGGGACGGATTGCCGCGCTAAGCGGTTTATCGGCCGCCTCGGTGAGAAGCGATTCCCTTGTACCGAATCTTTGAAGAAGCGGATCAATTAAATGCGAGTTGATTCTTGATGAAGCATTTGAGGACTTAAGCGGCAATTAGCCAATCCACCCGTTCTTGCAGCTCCGGTTGACAAGGAACCATTACTACTATATGTAGCGGCTAATGCTCGTGCGGTCGGCGTGGCTATTGTGGTGGGCGCAAAGAGGCGGGCAAGGAGTATCGGTTCAGCGTCCGGTTTACTATATCAGCGAGTACTTATTGAGTCCAAGCAAAGGTACCGCATTAGCGAAACAAGTGTATGGAGTTTTCATGGCGGCGGAAGCTTAAACAATACTTCCAGGGACATCCTATCACAGTGGTCAGCTCTGCTCCTTTGGGAGATATAATTCAGAACAGGGAGGCGACTGACCGGATTGCCAAGTGGGTTATAGAGCTTGGGTCGCACGGTTTGCAATACGTACCTCGGACGGCGGTCAAATCTCAAGCACTTGTTGATTTCATCAATAATTGGACGGAGCTACAAGCACCTGAAGAGAAGTCGGATCACACTTATTGGACTATCCATTTTGACGGGTCTAGGCAATTGGAGGGCTCGGGGGCTGGAGTCGTATTAACTTCCCCGCGAGGTGATAAATTATGTTACGTTCTCCGCTTAATATTCCCTTGTACTAACAATGCAGCTGAGTATGAAGCTTTGCTCCATGGTCTTCGGATGGCGAAGGAGATGAATCTCAGCCGGGTTAATTTGGTGACTCGGACCTGGTGGCTCAACAAGTTTCTGGCACTTGGGATTCCAAGGATCCGCTCATGGCAGCCTATCGTCGTGAGGTGGATATGGTTGCGGGCCACTTTAAGGGTTACCAGGTGGATCATGTGGACAGACGGAAGAACGAAGCGGCGGATGCCTTAAGCCGGCTGGGCTCTCAGCGTAAACCGGTCCCGCCTAACGTCTTTTTAGATGTTCTGTATAACCCGTCCGTCAAGCTCCCCGGTGAATAGGATTTGGCTATTCCTGATCCAGAGGCTCAGTTGGTGGCCGCCTTACATGTCATACCGGATTGGACGGTTCCTTATCTTGCGTACATGAACCGGGGCGAGTTACCAGAGGACGAGACTCTGGCCAGGCAGATAGTCCGGCGATCCAAGTCCATGACTATTATCAATGGCGAGTTGCATCATTGCAGCATATCAGGAGCGTTTCAGCGCTGTTTGTCCCCTAAGGAAGGCTGTGAAATTTTGCGTGAAATACATGAAGGGGATTGTGGTCACCATGCCAGTTCAAAATCTCTGGTAGCTAAGGCGTTTAACACGGTTTCTCTGGTTGACTGCCCATGCTGATCACGGAGGACCTAGTGAGGCGATCGATGGCTGTCGAGAAATTCTCAAAGCGGCGCTCATGTGCGGCTCAAGAATTGAGAATGATTCCAATTACTTGGCGTTTGCGACTTGGGGGCTGGATATGGTTGGACCCTTCAAAGGTCCAAGGACAAGAAGACCCACCTTTTGGTGGCAGTGGACAAGTTTGCAAAGTGGGTTGAAGCGGAGCCCGTGAGCAAGTGTGATGCAGCCACGGCGGTTCAATTCATTAAAAGGTGATTTTCGGTTTGGCTTTCCCCACGGTATCATTCGATAATGGTTCAAACTTGTCCAAAGGCGCTATGAAGGAGTTATGTGGCGTGAGCACATCCGACAGCGTGTCATCGATAGCTCATCCACAGTCCAATGGCCAAGCAGAGAGGGCTAACCAAGAGATCTTATGAGGCATCAAGCCCCGGCTTATGGTTCCTTTGCAACGAACGCCGGGATGTTGGGTTGAGGAGTTACCATCGTGTTATGGAGCATCAACACCACGCCCAACAGTCGACGGGATACACCGTTCTTCATGGTCTCTGAGTGGGCGGTCCTCCCGATGATATCTGTCACGATGCACCTCGTGTAGCGGCGTATGTTGAAGCGGACAACGAGGAAGCAAGGCAATACGCTTTAGACCTGTTGGACGAGGAGCGTGACATCGCCGCCGCCTGTTCAGCGATTTACCAGCAGGATCTTCGTCGATATCACGATCGCCGAGTTAGAACCGAACCTTTCAAGAAGGAGATCTGGTGCTTGACTCATTCAAGACCAGACTGATCGCTGAAGTTATCCCCACCTTGGGAGGGACCTTTCGTGGTCGAGCAAGAATCTGCTGTGGGGTCGTACTATCGATCGATGTTCGAGAGCATAAAGACTCACGCCGTCGAAGAGGAGACCAACAGGCCTGGAACATAGCTCATCTTGACACTATCGTGAGCCATAGGCTCTGCTTATGTACATATTACGACAATTTATATATTATGATCAATATAATAAACCAGAGCCCTAGCTAAAGCGGGGTCTCTGTTCTTTTCATATCATGTGTGGTTACACGGAGTTTTTATCTTAAAGCGACCTCCGGTTTACCCCTTGAGTTAGCTTTTTCAAGCAAGCTTTGTATCATGTCTCTAGGGGGCTTGGTCCTATCCGAACCAATGCAACACCTTTAGACCGGCGAAAGCCACAAGATCACTTGGGGACTTGGTCATGTCTGAACCAGTCACGCCTCTTGATCGGCCTAAGGCCACAGAATCACTTGGGGGCTTTGGTCGAACCCGAACCATCGCTACACCTCTTGATCGGTGTCATGCCACTGCATCATTTGGGGACCTTGGCTGACTTGAACCATAGCTATGCCTGTCGGGGGCTTGGTCGCGTCCGACCACGGTAATGCCACTTGATCGGCTCAGATAGCCTCTTTTTTGCAAATGATTCTGTTTGTCTTTGCTTGAGATATATTTCTCTTATTTGCATATGTTTTGTTGTGTTCTTATACCAACGATTGCTAAGCCGGTTCGACTGTCAATTGACGGAACACAGACTATTCTTGATCCGGAGATATCTTGCCCGGTTTTATTTTCTGCTAACCTCCTATTTTGGGGTAATGCTAGTCTTTTCTATAAACCGGAACGGTTACTTGGTAACCCGACCTTATATTCACGGGAGCTGTTCTCCTGCAATAGTGGTTTTCTTAAAATGCTCCGGTTTACGATTGGCACAGCCAACTTCATGGCCTATGATGGCAGGTATCATATATTGTTATATTTGATCATATGTTTAAATCTAAGAAGTTATCTTTGATTTCATATACAATCGATATTATGACCCGCCTGGTGGTACAACCACAACGGCGTTTTAAGACCTTTTTTGCAGATAACGGTTTAACATTGATGATTCAAAGGAAGCATAAGTTGCAATACGTATGCATGAAGGCATATCAGCACCAAGTGTGGCAGCTAGTCTATTACACGGCAACATGGTGCCCAGATGAGATAATTGTTTTCCATCATATCATAATGAAACAGCAAATATAAACCGGTTTCCGGTTTACGCTTGGTCGCCAGCTTGCTCTGATGGTTGCAGATCATTCTGCGCCGCTTCAGCTTCTGCTCCTCTACCCAGCGGCTGGAAATCAACAGTTGTCCAGTCGATTCCCATTAATGCTTGAAATATAGCTTCATCGTCGATCAGGAAGGACGGTTCAATGTCAGGAGCGTAAGTATGCTTACGGATTGGAGGGATAAGATTCTTCGCTTCAGGAACTGGTGCAGCCACTCGTTTATTTTGACCATCATATTGAGCTTGATAGTGGGACAAATTTGCCTCTTTAGCCAATTGACAAGCCAGAGGGCGCACTTCCCGGTTTATAGTTCGGAGATCCTCTTCACTGAATTCTGTCCCGTCCTCCTTCACACTTGGGAAGCCTTGGGCCGCTTCAGCAGGATCAAAATATGGAACCCATGCTTTTGCCCGGATTAAGGCGTTTATAGCGCCAGTTCTGGCAGCAGATTTCTTCAACTCTTCAATCCGGGCAGGAAGCATTGACAACCTCTTGATGGTGTCCTGAATCAAGTTCGGGGCCGGGTTGTTGTGAGAAGCAGTGCTGATGATCCGTTGCGTGCCTGTATACAGTTGTTCTATCAATGTATAGGCGGCTTTCAGTTTCTTCCGCACGTCTGATCCCAAGTGGCCAATACGTGTCCCTTAGTCATTCAAAGGGTTGGTAAACCGGCTACAATATGAGCAGACATCGTTACTGCAGAACATAAAAATGCTTACCAAAGACGGTAGCGGTCATAGCATGCACTTGACGATTTACGCTGGTCAGCTCATCTACCACCGGTTTGAGTGCAGCTTCAGCCTTTTCCGCCGTTTCAAGTAAAGCGGCCTTTTCATTGGCCCAATCGGCCCGTTCCTTGTTGAAATCCTCTTTAAGCTTTTCCATGACGCTTAAAGCGCTGGTTAATTCGTCTTTGGCTTTTGAGGTTTCAGTCTGTTGAGATTTCAGGTTTTCTTGAAGATCAGCAACTTGGCTTTCTTTCTTGCTCAGGTCACCCTGCACACAGGTCATTGATTAAAGATTATGATGCAGAATTGAAGTACCAACCACATAACAGGTTAGGCCCTTGGTACTTGGGGGCTAATGCATATTTGCTTTTTATCCTACAAATTTCATATAAGTCCCAAGATCAATACAAGTATTCAACTTGGCACTTGGGGGCTAATGTGTATTTGCTCTACCTTCTGGTGGCACCGGAATTCTTCCTGTACAAAGTCCCGGTTTAGCTTACTTAAGTTAAACCGGCCCTTGGGGGCTACAACCTCAGAGTAAAACTTCATTCAAAAAAGGTTCAAGTCGGAAAGTCCCAGTTTAAGTTACTATCTTCAAACCGTCACTTGGGGGCTACTGGAGTTGACAGATTGAAATATGCAAGAAGAGTCGTATGAAATTTACCTCATATTTATCCTTCATCATTTTTACCAAACCAGCTTCACAATCACGGCTGGTATATAGCCGATTCAGATAGCCGGAATAAAGTTCCTGAGGGTCCAGAGTAGCAAAAGTGGCTAAATCAGTGTTCCATTTGCCTTTACCAAAGGCTGCAAACTCGTCTTTTGCGGTGTGCTTGGACAAAACGACAGGATTGCCCGGATCAGAATGACTGAAGCCAGTAATAATGACATCATCATCCTTGGCTTCGCCAGTTCGCATTGGAGTCGCCGGATTGTCGGTGTGCTTGGAAGGGCTCGCTGTCTTATCAGTTTGGCTAGGGACCATGGGTTGATTAACTGGGCCTGAGGCATCAACATGCACATCTTCAGCAGCAACATCATGGTCTTGCGATGGTGGGTCGTTCATCACATCATCATGGATAGGTTCTTCCGGATCTATCGTTCTGGCCGGTTCAGGAGTGTCATCTTCTTCCGCCGCTTTGTCTAGACGAGCTTTTTTGCTGGCCCTAGGCTTGGTCCTGAAAGTGAAAAAATGGATGAATCCAGTAAATATGGAAAGTACTATATCAAGCAGAATTATCCGTAAAACGGCTCACCCAAGCACAATCTTGAGTGGTGGGAGCTGGGTGGCCGAAGACTCGCCGGAAGAAGAATGAGAAGTACCCTGATAATCGGAGTCAGATGGATTAAGAGGTTGCCGAAAACAACCCTCTTTAGGATAAGCATTGACGAAACAGTTAGAGACCTCTGAAAGGCATTTCTGAACCGGACTGTTCGGTAAACCGGCGGAGGTAACTACCTGACCGCTATGCCGGGTTGTGCGGCGAGCTTCGTGCTGTTGTGTCTTCATAAGAAAGTTTCGGTCCAACTAAGCAAGGGGATGAGAGAATTTAACTTTCCGGTTTGCCCGACGGATTTTTAGTGAAGGTAAAGGATTTGAATCGGAAGAAAGAGTGATTACCTCTACAGCGTCAGCATGACTGACCTCAGCTTCATCCTGACAATAATTATTATCAATAAGGCGTGTGAAAAGTAAACCAAGTGGGTCAAGTTCTACCTCAAGGTCCGGATTACCCACATCGTCATCAGCTGGAGGATCGGAGGAGGTAGTGGTTCTCTTTCGGTGGGCCGGTTTCTTCACAACTAGGGTCTTGGGCCGGATTGCCTTCTCCGGTTTCTCATGAGGAGTCTTTTTGCTCCAAAATGGATCATCACCCTGTTTGAAAGGCGTTAAAGTTAACAGAGGGTATTTAAAAACATGGCAAGATTTCATAAAGATATATGATATGAGGCTTACAGCTGGCGGTTTGTTCTTAGCAGAAAAAGGAAGCAGGCCGGTTTGAGCGCAGGCAGTCTCAGGTTCATTCAACATCTTCTTAACAGCCTCAGTGACTTCATCGTCTGGCAGCTGGACTTCAATGTGCCGTAAAGGGTCTTTTAAGTCTTCTGTGTATTCGCACATCAAACCGGAGCGCCGGCTTAAGGGTAGTACGCTCCAAGATATCCAGCAGCGGGCAAGGTCAACTCCGGTCAGCCTATTAGCCATGAAGGCCCGGAGCTTGGATAATTGAGGAGCATATTTGCTTCTCTCCCTTGCAGTCAATCTTTGAGGGAGAGGATGTGTATTGCTTAACCGTTCCGGACGGTAACCCGGCAAGGGGTTTTCTCCATCAGGTGAAGTATCTTTGCAGTAGAACCATGTAGCATTCCATTCTTTGGGATGGTTGTGCAGTTTGGCGTGAGGATAAGTAACTTCTTTTCGCTTTTGAATCGCCATGCCGCCTAGTTCTGTGTTGGGGCCGTCTGAGAATTCGGTGCGGCGGTTTAGATGGAAACAATCTCTGAATAGTTCAACCGAGGGCTCCTCTTGAAAGAACACCTCACAAAGCACTTGGAAGTGACAGATATTGGTTACGGAGTTAGGGCCAATATCTTGTGGATGCAATTGGAAGTTGGCCAAGACATCCCGATAAAACTTTGAACCGGTGGATGAAGCCCGGGCGGATGGTCGACAAAAACAACAACTTCTCCATCTTTGGGTTCGGAACACTTTCCGGGCGAGGATCCTCCAGTGAATGACATCTTTTTTGCCCAAAGTGCCAATTTTGACTAAGTTCTCCAGCTGCGTCTCGGTCACTCGAGAAGCGACCCAGTTGCACTCATATACTTGCTTGGCCTTGGTACAGTCTGCAGAATATTTATACCGGTTCAAAGATATGTTGGAAAGATATATACCAATGCATTCAGTATTAAACCAGAAGAAGTTATTTATAAACCGCAGTTCTGCAAAGCGGCACTATTTAGCTAAAATCACTGGCGGTTCAGTACGGGGGCTAAAGGTATAAGCTGAGTTATCAGTTTTTTCTACAAAACTAAACCGCCCGGTTTGAAAATGATGCAGAATCAGAACTGCGGTAAAAACAGGTTTCACAGTATTGCTTAACAGTTATCGGATCTAGAGCATGTTCAGAAAAAGAAGTGAATATTCAAGATTTGAAAAGGAGCAGATGCTGAATCCATGAGCAAAAATACAGATCGATCTATGGCCCTGAGTGGCGTAAGGACAAATGGATGGTAGAAGTTGTCGTTACATGGGTCCAAGATTTACAGGTTTATCTGAAGACTGCTATACGAACGAGAAGCATCTGACGAACGCTGAAGAACACAAGAACCCTAGAACAGATCTACGGGGGGAAGGAAAGAAGGCTTACCAAAGCTGTGGAAGAAAAGGAAGGTCGCCGCAGTATTATGGTACGCTCAAGTTGATGCAGCGGCCAAGGACGGTGCTGAGGTCGATGGCGGCGGTGGAGCTCTGAAGCAGGGCGGTGCAAGGAAGACGAAGAGGAAAGAAACGAAGGAAAAAAAAGAAATGACCCCTCGGGCCTATTTATAAGGCAAGGGACATGTGTCAGGCGCGAAAATCAAGGAGCCATGGGCTTGGAAGCGGAGCTGCCGCCTCGATTCTCATAGATCTATTAACAAAAGATACTGTGGATAGCTTTATGACAGGTGACGTCAAGCCGGTTCACGACGATCAGAGAAGATGACATCACGGCGGTTTACCAGATAACACAAAGATGCAGAAGACGAAGTTTCTTTACCAAGGATTGACATGAACCTGTTCAAATCAATCTGGGGCCTAATGTTGGGGATATTACCACTAGGGGTAAACCGGCCAGAGCAGGCCGGGTTAACTTCACCAGTAGTTGAACATGTTAAAGCCCAAGTAGATAGCGAGGGCCTATGGCCCATAGCAGTTCACGCCAAGAGCTATAAACCGGCGTCAATATGTATCTTGTGTTGTAAGTTAGGAATAGTAGAGACCGAGCCGGATACGTCTATGAACTGGCATCGGGACTCTATAAACCGACGGGCATCACCCATGTATATAAGGGGACGACCCGGCGGCGGTTTGAGACAAACAACAACAACTGGAGGCCTAGGCGAAGCTTGTTTGCTCCCTAGTCATCGAAACCCCATCAATTCCATCACAACTAGACGTAGGCTTTTACCTTCATCGAAGGGGCCGAACTAGTATAAACTCTCGTGTCCTTGTGTCCGCTTTAACCCCTTCAAGTTAACCCGTAGCGATGGCTCCACGACTAAGTCCTTTCACAAGGACATCTGCCGTGACAAACCCACGACAAGTAGGATATGAACACCTTGAACATAAATATCATAGAGGCTATGTTGGTTCTGATTCAACTACATGCATGAACATGTGCCAAGTCAAGCCACTCAAACATTCAGAGGAGGATACCATATCATCATACTACATCACAATCATTTTAACGCAATGTTTACATCCAAGATAAATCATTATCCACTCCTAGCTACTTATGCATGGCATGAGAAACTATAATCTCTAATTGTCATTGCAAACATGTTTGATCATAATAGGCTGAATCATGGATACTAGGTTAAACATATTTACAAAAACAGAACAAGTCGAGTTCATACCCGTTTCTCTCTGCCACGACCACTTCATCAAATATCATCATTATTGCCTTTCACTTGCATGACCGAACGATATGAAAATAATAATAGTGCAAGAGTGCCGTTGACTAAGCTGGAATCTACAAACATTTTACTCAACAGGAGAAGACAAGGTAATATGGGCTCCTTGTTAGATCAACAATAATGCATATGAGAGCCACTCAACATTTTCATCGTGGTCTTCTCCTTGGTACGACTCAATAAAAAGAAAAGAAATTCAGAGAAACACACTGAAATATTTTTGGATTTTTTGGTTTTTTCTTGAACAAGCAAATAAAAGGGGGAAAACAAAAACGAGAAAAGCTATTTACACGGGAAAGTTCCAACCAAGTAAAAGGAAGAACAAGGAAAACTTTTTAGGGATTTTCTTTTTATTGCTACAACAATTTAAACTAGGAAGAAAAACCGAAAAGAAGCAGGAAATAATTTTTTGGATTTTCTCAAAGTTTTTCAAGCACACAAGAAGAAAGCGAGAAAATAAATTTAGCGTGGATAATACAATGAAAAAGTATGAACACGGACAAATGAAATGTGTGAACATGAATGTAATGTCGGTGAGAAATACGTACTCCCCCAAACTTAGGCTTTTGGCCTAACTTGGTAATCAGTCAGAAGCCTGCATAGTGATCGGACTGATAGCTCACGGAGGCTCTCGGTGCGGATGCCTTAGCCTGCCGTGCGGCCACAACCTCCGTGTTATGAGCTCGGGCCTCGCTCTCAAGAACAAAATATCTTCCCCTACTGTGAACATCAAAGAGAACAGGCGTAGGGAAATATGTGTGCACAACAGAACTTTGATTAAACAACAATTTATATGTGAAATTATGGGGTTCACCTCTAAGGATCTTATGAATTTTCATAGCATCAAAGTCTAAATACTGCGTGGGCAAAATAGGGTCATAGGGCAAAGGTGAAATACCCAGCTCTCTTGCTAAGCATGTGGCATAAATTTCACCATAGAAATAACTACTACTAGCATTGTGTTGCAACCTGCGCGCAACAATCGCTCCAAGATTACAACTTCTGTCACCGATGAGAGCGGTGCGTATGAGGCTCAAGTCTAGAGCACAAAGTGTACTACAATCTTGTTTGCCTACAATACATTTTCCGTTAAGTAATGCAAAGTACTGAATTGCGGGAAATGAATGCTCTTTATTCTACCTTGCGTCACTTCCCTAGTCTCACCATAGCAAAGACTAGTCAAGAATGTTTGAAACTCATATCTTGGTGGTTCGTCAAGCGAACCCCAGAATGGGATTTTGCAGTGGTGAGCAAATCTCTCTAAGGATATGGTAAATGGATTTTTATACAGTCTAAATGACACCCTAGACTCACGGGGATGGAATTTAAATCCTTTGACAAATGATTCAGTGAGAGTGAGGTGTTGGTTGCACATATCTGCAATGTAGGGACCGAGCTCGGCATTGTGAACATATTGCTCAAATTCTTCCTTAATGCCCACACTCACCATATAATCGTTGCATGGACATAAGCATGTTTTGGTGGCGGCATCTCGTATGGAACTTTCACTTGGTTCAACATAAGACCGACGAGCGGAGCTGATACTAGAAGATGCCTCCGAGGATCTCCTCGAAGAACTCCTTCCAAATAGGTTCGTCATATTCGCGTACAATTTTCTGAAAAATTTTGGGTCACAAAAATTTATCAACAAAACTTACAAGAATGATAGCAACTACTCATAGGTAAGCATAGAGGCCATAGCAAGTATTCAAACTACTTAGAACGCTATGAATTCAACATGCAAGCTCATCTACAGCAGCATCAAGAGAAACTAATTATTCAAAATATAAACCACTAAAGCAAAAACTAATTGGACAAATGGAGGAGTCACATACGAGGCAACAATGCCCCAAAATAGTTTCGGAAACGGAGTTTCGAGCAAAGAGATCGAAATCCGCGGGTTTGAGAGCAAGAACACGAGAGAGAAAGCAATGGTGATTTTTTTTCTGGAGGTAGGTGGTGATGTGGGATGAAAGTATAAGTGAGGGGCCCCACGTGGGGACCACAACCCACTAGGGCGCGCCTGGGGGTCCTGGCACGCCCAGGTGTGTTGTGCCCACCTGGTGCACCTCCCTTCGATATTATTTTCACCAGAAATTCTTAAATATTTAGAAAAAATCATATTAAATTTTCAGAGCATTCTGAGAACTTTTTGCACGAGAAATTCAGAAAACAGACAAAACATGGCATTTTATTTTATTTAATGAATAAAAATAGAAAACAAAAGGTAGGGACAAAAGGTAGTGCTCACTAAATTCATCAACTTCATACCTCTTAAAAATTATCCATTAATAAGGTTGATCAAGTCTTATTAACAACCACTTTCGATTAGCATGAAACCGAAGAACTTTCGTAAATCACTAAGTTACCTCAAGGGGGATATGAATGTCCCCAACAATAAGCATCTCATATTTCTTTTTATCAGTAGGTAGAGGTAGATGAAAACTTCCAATAGTGATTGTCGGAGATTTTTCAATAACATTAATACCATTCACTTGCAATTGTTAATTCGGAAAGTGCACGGTATGCTCATTGTCGTGGTTCTAAGTCTGACAGTAGAATGGGGGTAGGTATGGAGAGGCAAGGTACTAGCTATGGAGTAGTTGTATACGCACGAGTTTTACGAGTACAGGCCCTTCTCGGAGGAAGTAACAGCCCTACGTCTCGGAGCCCGGAGGCGGTCGACTGGATTATATGCGTATGAATTACAGGGGTGCGAACCCTTCTACCTGTGGAGGGGGGTGGCTTATATAGAGTGCGCCAGGACCCCAGCCAGCCCACGTAGCGGAGGGTTACAGGTACATTAAGGCCAGGCGTTACTGGTAACGCCTTACATAAAGTGTCATCATGACGATACAGACTACCTAATTACAGACCGTTTGGACTCAGAGTGGTTCCTGAACTCCTAGTGGTCGAGTGGGTCTTCATGGTCGAGTGTCTTTGAGTCTGTCGAGTGAAATCCTACCAGGTCGACTGGAAGGCCGTTTCTTCTAAAGATGTCCTTGGGGAGGGTACCTTGGACAGGTTCATGACCCTACCCTAGGTACATGACTTCATCAGTAGCCCCCGAATGGATCGAGGTTCGAATAAGGAAGGAGTTGATAATCTTTCCGACCTGTTTTTGTGCTGTGAGTGCGTCTTTCTCTGGATCAATGACTTTTTAGTGATGGTGTCAACTTCTCTTTCAATTGCCTTGATCCATTCTTCACGTCTGTCGAGTGAACTTTATAGACTTGAAGATCTCCGAGCGACGGATCGGAGGAAATCTGCCGTCTGACGAGTTGCTCTGCTGTTAGCGGATTTAGCGGGATCCGAATTTCGGGAAGCGCGCGAAGCGGAGAAGGCTTCAGTACTCGGATGGGACAAGGCGAAGACGCCTCGATCTTCGCGCCACCTTTTTCGCCACGTATCGCGCACGCGACTGTTGCGGGATTTGATAGGATTGCCCGGGCCTACCAGTCAGCCACTCGGAAGTGACTTCATATAAGGCGCTGGGCGGGGGTCTTTTGAATAGTGCGCCCTCATTTTTCCCTTCCCCCGTCCTCAGATTCATCTGCCGCGCCCGTGACCTGCTCAGCGCTGCTGCTCCGTTCCTGCTTCGCCGGCGACAATGGTGAAGGAGAAGACGGCGGCCTTGGAGCGGGCGAAGAAGGTGATGGCGAAGGCGAAGGGGAGAGCGACCAGTCGGGGCGGATCCTCGTCGCGGTCCAGCCTGCCACAAGGTTGGGTCCAGGGAGATTGGATCCGCTCGACCATCACCCAGAAAGACCTCGATGACCTGGCCAACGAGGGATTGATCCGCCATGGTTCAGCAAGGCTTCCGGGGACGGAGTGGCAGCCGCAGCCTCAGGAGGGTGAGTGCGTCCTCTTAGCCACCCATGTTGATCACGGATTTTCTCTACCGCCGAATCTTTTTTTCGGGGTTTTCTGAACTTCTTTGGAGCACAACTCCATCACTTCACACCCAACTCTATTGCCTATCTCGCTGTTTTTGTGTCTTTGTGCGAAAACTTCTTGGGTTGTCGGCCACACTGGGGCCTCTTCAAACACATATTCACTTGTCGCTCACAGACGGTGAAAAAGGCTAGTCCGAATGATGAAAGAACCTAAGTAATCCAGATGTGTGGGGGTCTTGGGGTCCAGATGAGGGGTAAAAGTGCCTTTCCGGCCATGATTCTTCCCGATTCAGTTAGAGGGTGCCAGTCGACCTGGTTCTACTGCCAAATCCAGTCGACGCCAGGGCAGTCGACTGGACTCCCTCCTTTCTCCATGAGTCGAGTGAACAAGCCGTCCTCTCTGAAGGTACTTCCGGAGGAGAAGGTCCAGGTTAGATTGTTGATGGAGCGTGTAGTCCAGCTCATTCGCGAGGGAGTGACCGGCATGGATCTTCTGGAGGTTTTCCTTCGACGGCGCATTCAGCCGATCCAATACCGAGGACAACCGATGTGGTTGTATTCTGGTACCGAAGACACCACCCGGGTCCACCCAGAGGAGGTCGACGACGCCACATTGGAGAGGTGGATGACTGCCATCACAGGGAACAAGGATAACCCTCGTGGAGCTAGGAGGATCCCACCACTCGACCAATCTTACGAACTAGACAAGGTATGACCACTTATCTCCGACTGTGATCCTGTTGCATTCGCTCTGTTCCGCTGCGAATCGGCCGATTGACTTTCGTCTTGTTTTGCTGTCTTCTAGGCCACCACTGAGATGTACTCGATGCCCAACGGGGCGCAAGAACAAGTCGAAGAAGAAGAAGGAAGCGGAGGCGAAAACCAGGAGGAGTGGGAGTCCGACGGTGAGGAGGGCGAGGAAAACGACAGCTCTGATGGAGAGGAGGAGGAGGAGGAAGAGGAGGAAGACGTGGATCCTCCCCACTCGAAAAGGTGATCCAAGCTGACGCATGATCCGGCGGTCGAGCGCGGTAAGGCTATCGCGCCCGTTGGGCGGTCGACGAAGCGCCCTCGGATGACTTCTCCAGTGCCAACTCAGAAACCGCCAAAGCAGCCCCGAGCAACGTCATCAAAGCTGACGAAGGCCTTGCCCAAGATGAGGATGGTCATTCCCACCATTTCCAGGTAATCAGCAGAACTTGTGTTTTCTTGTTTATCATGGGTGTACTTTTGGTCGACTCGTTTGACTGATCAACTGATTTCTGAAATCTGCAGTGCTGCCACCTCCGAGACCTCAGCCAAGCACGAAGATCCGGAAATGGAAGATGCTGCCACCTCCAACCTTGGTATGATCTCTGCAGTTTCGCTTTATGGTCGATTGGATTGGATTTCTGTTTTTTACCTTTGAATCTTTCTTGTAGTTCCACCTTATGTCATTGATCTCCCTGACGACGACGATGAAACACCACTGAGGAAGAGGAAGGACAAAAAGGTGCCTGCTGGCAAGGATACTCAAGTTGTATCACTGCCTCAGACGCTGGCTCACGAGGGAGGCAACACCACTCGGGCTTCTGTGTCCTTTGCTGTGCCGCTGACGAGTGCCCGGCCTTCGTCGTCGACTGCTGACCGGCCTTCCCTTTTTGCCACACACCACGTACCGGAAGACCAAGTGAGTGCTGCTAAGGAGGCCATACGCCAGGCAGGGGTCATGATGGAGCAAGTGAAGGTGGTCCGGGAGGCCAGCCAGGCGGCTTATGATGCAAGCTCAGCTCTTCAGAGCAATGTCCAAGTAAATTGGTCGCTGCTTGTTTTGTTAGGATATGCTACCTGAAATTTCTTCTTTCTAAAGATTTCCATATCTGTATCTTTACACCCACTGGGTGGGTGTGTCGATTGAATTTTTGTACTGGTGGGGGCACGCTGAGTGCACCCACTGGGTGTAGTCCCCGAGACTATGGTGGGCTGCGGGCAGTCGACTATGGTCTTTATACTTTGAACTTCTTCACTCGGTCTGGTCGGGCCATGTCGAATGGATCTTTGGAACCGATGGGGGCAGGCTGAGTGCACCCACTGGGTGTAGTCCCCGAGACTATGGTGGACTGCTGGCAGTCGACTATAGTCTAAGGAACTGTTTTTTTACACCGCTTGACTGGCGACAGCTTGGCTATGGTTTTAGGATCATAACCTTTTTGCCTATTTGATTATTTGGTGAACCGATTAGTAAAACCAGTGAGAACGCTGAGTGCACCCACCGGTGTAATCCCGAGACTCTTGTCGAATGTTTTGATTCGACCGTAGTCTTAGAAATGCTATGATTTTCCTTTAGTCACTCGGAAGTGACCTGTCTTTGATGTTTTGTCGATTGACTCTTCGCAGAAATCTTGCGAGCTCGTGGCCCGCTATACCGAATTGGAGAACAAACAGATCCAGCTCAACCCTGACTTGAAGCTTGCTCAGGAGAACTTGCAAAAGGCGAGAGACGAAGCAAAAGGTATGGCTGGTGAGAACTTTGACGACTGTCTTTGTCTTTCTACCCATTCTCAACTCTGGGCTCATTGTTTATTTTGCAGACAAACTGGAGGAGGCTCTGAAGAAGAAAGACCACGACCTTGCAGAGAGGCACCTGAAGGCGGCTTTGGAGAAAACAAAGCTCATGGAAGAGAAACTGGTCTCAGTCGGCAAACTCGAAGAGGAGAATACCAGCGTGAAGGCTGCTCTCGACGCGGCCAACAAGGAGGTTAGCCGACTGAAGAATGACAAAGTTGCCCTGACTGACAAGGCTGGCGAACTGGCGGGGAAGAGGAATGATCTGGAGGCTTATCTGGGAGGGCTCGCCAAAAAGTTATTCCTCATGCTCGAAGGTAATCTCTTTTACCCGACTGTCTAGTTATCACCGACTGATCATAGAACTGTTAACTTGAACCCGAGTTGCATTTACAGAATTCTGTCAGAACTTCGAAGAGGAGACCAGTCGAGTGGAGACAAGCCTGGACCCCATCAACTCTCCCGTGAAGGATGAAGCCGCTATGAACGTGCTCCGACTGGAGTCTCGCATTGCTGGTGTGGTGGACTATCTCGCTCGACTGAAAGCTGCGGTGTCGCGGATCGACTCAACACTCTGCCGCACCGGGCGCTTCGTAATGACCTCGAGTCATAATGACTCGGTCGAATGAGGTTCAAGTCGAGTGCAAGAATGGAAAAAGTCTTGTGCGGTGCGGTGCTAATGTTGCTCTGTCTCGGTTCGTGACCACCGCAAGGAGGCGCGGGAGGAAAAGCCGGGCGTCCATCAAAGTTGCCAATACCAAGAAGTATGATTTCCAATCTTTCATGGAGACTTTCATCGCCGCTGCCACCCGGATTGCTGATGGGATCGACCTTGACCAGTTTGTGGCTCCTTCCAGTCCTCCACCTGAGGAGTAAAAAACTTCTATGCTCTACCTTAAATTTGCCTCAGAATGCCGAGTGGTTTTGTAACCGATAAACTTTAATGGGCTTGAGGCCTGGGTACTTCTGCATCCTTAGGATGCTATCCGAACTTTACTTATCGTCGAAATATGCTTTTGTTTGCCTTCGAGTGAACTTTGCTCTTCACTCGTATTATGCTTCAATGCTTGAGATGCAGCTCTGAGGTGGATCCAGTCGACCTACACTTTGTTGCTCTTGCAGGCGCAGGAGAAGGAAGCAGTCGACCTGTACCTCGTCGTCCTTGCAGATCGGGATGGAGCGCATGTTGTACTTGTGGCGCAGCTCCGAAGGAGAAGGCAACAGTCGACCTGCGCCTCGTCGTCCTTGCGGATCGGGATGGAGCACACGTTGTACTCGTGGCGCGGCTCCGAAGGAGAAGGCAACAATCGACCTGCACCTCGTCGTCCTTGCGGATCGGGATGGAGCGCACGTTGTACTCGTGGCGCAGCTCCGAAGGAGAAGGCAACAGTCGACCTGCACCTCGTCGTCCTTGCGGATCGGGATGGATTTCGTACTTAGGCGAGTACTGGACTGCAGCTAAGCCCCCGAGTGGGAGGTTTGCTCTCCACTCGGTAGGATTTTTCGAACTTAGGCGAGTACTGGACTGCAGCTAAGCCCCCGAGTGGGAGGTTTGCTCTCCACTCGGTAGGATTTTTCGAACTTAGGCGAGTACTGGACTGCAGCTAAGCCCCCGAGTGGGAGGTTTGCTCTCCACTCGGTAGGATTTTTCAAACTTAGGCGCGTACTGGACTGCAGCTAAGCCTCCGAGTGGGAGGTTTGCTCTCCACTCGGTAGGATTTTTCAAACTAAGGCGAGTACTGGACTGCAGCTAAGCCTCCGAGTGGGAGGTTTGCTCTCCACTCGGTACGATTTTTCAAACTTAGGCGAGTACTGGACTGCAGCTAAGCCTCCGAGTGGGAGATTTGCTCTCCACTTGGTAGGATTTTTCAAACTTAGGCGAGTACTGGACTGCAGCTAAGCCTCCAAGGAGGATTTTCGTGTCATAGCTTTGAAGGGGAAGGCAACAGTCGACCTGTACCTCGTCGTCCTTGCAAAGTGCACATTGTATTAAATACTTTGGCGAGTACTTGGACTGCAGCTAAGCCCCCGAGTGGGAGGCTGGATCCTCACTCGGTAGGATTTTTCAAATACTTAGGCGAGTACTTGGACTGCAGCTAAGCCCCCGAGTGGGAGGCTGGCTCCTCACTCGGTAGGATTTTCAAATACTTAGGCGAGCACTTAGACTGCAGCTAAGCCCCCAAGTGGGAGGCTGGCTCCTCACTCAGTAGGATTTTTCAGATACTTAGGCGAAACGGATTTGCAGCTAAGCCCCCAAGTGGGAGGCTGGCTCCTCACTCGGTAGGATTTTTCAGATACTTAGGCGAAATGGATTCGCAGCTAAGCCCCCGAGTGGGAGGCTGGCTCTCCGCTCGGCAGGGATTTTTTTTACAAACTTAGGCGAAACAGGTTCGCGGCTAAGGCACCCACTGGGGGAAATTTCTTATGTAAACAAAAAGTAATAACAATCACTGGGAAAATTATAACATTCTTGTCTTTGATAAACAAACTACAGAGGTACTTTTATTACATCTCACCCGAGTGAGTTCTTAAGTGTAAAAGGGGCGGAGCAGCTCCGCATTCCAGGCTCAAGGCTCATCGATCTGGCGTTCGACGTTGTAAAGATGGTAAGGTCCATTGTGGAGAACTCTGGTGATGATGAAGGGACCTTCCCAAGTGGGAGCGAGCTTGTGTGGTTTCTGTTGATCCACTCGGAGGACCAGATCCCCTTCTTGAAAGGCTCGGCTCTTCACATTTCTAGCATGGAATCGACACAAATCCTGCTGATAGATGGTCGAGCGGATCAGGGCCATCTCTCTCTCCTCTTCAAGGAGGTCGACTGCATCTTGCCGGGCTTGCTCCGCTTCAGCTTTAGAGTAGAGTTCGACTCGGGGCGCATTGTGAAGCAGGTCACTCGACAGAACTGCTTCAGCTCCATAGACCATAAAGAATGGAGTTCTCCCAGTCGACCGACTAGGATTGGTCCTCAATCCCCAAAGAACCGACGGAAGTTCGTCAACCCACGCTCCTGCTGCATGCTTGAGATCACGCATCAGTCGAGGTTTTAGTCCTTTGAGAATTAGACCATTTGCTCGTTCTGCTTGTCCATTCGACTGGGGGTGAGCGACTGAAGCATAGTCGACTCGCGTGCCCTGAGAGGCGCAAAAGGCTTTGAACTTGTCGGAATCGAAATTTGACCCATTGTCAGTGATGATGCTGTGCGGAACTTCATATCTGAATATCAACTCTCTGATAAAACTAACAACAGTGCATGCATCAAGGTTCTTGATAGGTTTAGCTTCGATCCACTTTGTAAATTTGTCGACTGCAACAAGCAAATGAGTGAAACCACTCCTGCCAGTTCTCAGTGGTCCAATCATATCCAACCCCCAAACAGCGAAAGGCCAGACGAGGGGAATGGTCTTCAATGCTAAGGCGGGTTTGTGTGACATATTGGAGTAGAACTGACATCCTTCACACTTGTCGACTATTTCCTTTGCCATTTCATTTGCCTTTGGCCAGTAAAATCCCGCTCGGTATGCTTTAGCCACGATGGTCCGAGAGGACGCATGGTGACCACAGGTCCCCGAGTGGATATCATCAAGAATTATCTGACCTTCTTCTGGCGTTATGCACTTCTGGCTGACTCCAGTCATGCTTTCTCTGAATAATTGTCCCTTGATCACAGTAAAGGCCTTGCATCGGCGGACGATCTGTCTAGCCTCTTCTTCGTTCTCCGGGAGCTCTTTCCTCAGGATATACGCGATGTATGGTACTGTCCAGTCGGGAGTGATGACCACGACTTCCATGATCAGGTCGACCACCGCTGGGACCTAAACTTCAGTCGGATCAGTGGCACTTTTTGGCTGTGGAGCTTCTTCAGTGAAAGGATCCTCTTGAATCGGCGGTGTGCGGATGTGCTCCAAAAACACATCACTAGGAATGGCTTCCCTCTTGGACCCTATTTTCGCCAAATCATCAGCAGCTTGATTTTTCAGTCGGGGTATATGATGGAGCTCTAACCCCTCAAACTTCTTCTCTAGCTTCCTCACTGCCTTACAGTAGCCAGTCATGGCTGGACTTCTGACGTCCCACTCCTTCATCACCTGATTAACCACCAGATCTGAGTCGCCATAGACCATGAGGCGACGGACGCCGAGTGAAGTGGCCATACGCAACCCATACAATAGTGCTTCGTATTCTGCTTCATTGTTGGAAGAATCAAAGTGAATCTGGAGAACATATCTTATCTTATCTCCTCGGGGGAAACCAATACTACCCCAGCATCGGAACCATTCAGCATCTTGGAACCATCAAAGAACATAGTCCAGTGCTCCGAGTGAACTTGAGTAGGTAACTGTTGTTCAATCCACTCGGCGATGAAATCTGCTATTGCTTGGGACTTGATGGCTTTCTTTGCCTCAAACTTGATATCAAGGGAAGAAGTTCAATCGCCCGATTCGCCACACGACCAGATTCGTCTCATTGTGCAAAATCTCGATAATGGGGCGTCGGCGATCGTAATGGAATGATCGAGAAGTAATGAGCAACCTTCTTCGCGGTCATATAAATCCCATACACAAGCTTCTGATAATGAGGGTATCTTTGCTTTGACGGGGTTAATACTTCAGAAAGATAATATACTGGGCGCTGAACTTTGAAGGCCTTTCCTTCCTCTTCCCGCTCGACCGTAAGTACTGTACTGACGACTTGTCATGTGGCTACAATGTAAAGCAGCAACGACTCCTTGCTGATTGGGGCAGCAAGCACCGGCTGGGTGGAGAGCAGAGCTTTGAGCTCTGCAAACGCTGCATCAGCTTCAGGAGTCCACTCGAATTTGTATGACTTCTTCATCAGTCGGTAAAGAGGCAATGCCTTTTCACCGAGGCGAGAGATGAATTGACTTATAGCGGCCAAGCATCCAGTAAGCTTCTGGACATCGTGCACACGCACATGGCGTTTCATTCGGAGTATAGTGCCAACTTTTTCTGGGTTAGCATCGATTCCTCGTTGAAGCGAAAACCGAGTAACTTTCCGCCAGAACTCGAATGTGCACTTTGATGGATTAAGCTTGATATCATATCTCCGAGATTGGCAAATGTTTCAGCAAGGTCGGTCAACAGGTCGGAACCTTTCCGTGACTTGACCACAATGTCATCCATGTATGCTTCCACATTCCGACTGATTTGGTGAGTAAACACTTCGAATCATCCTCATGAGCGTGGCTCCGGCATTCTTGAGGCGAATGGCATGGTGACATAACGAAGCACCGAATGGAGTGATGAAAGCTGTTTTGATCTCGTCGGGTCCATCTGACGGATCTGATGATACCCGGAATATCGTCTAAAAAGACAACCGCTCACATCCCGCAGTCGAGTCGACTATTTGGTCGATGCGGGGGAGAGGAAAATGATCTTTCGGGCATGCCCGATTGATATGTTTGAAGTCGATGCACATGCGCAGTGAATTGTCCTTCTTAGGGACCATGACAACATTGGCGAGCCACTCGGACTGGTAAATTTCTCGGATAAACTATGTTGCTAAGAGCCGAGCCACCTCCTCGCCTATGGCCTTTCTCTTTTGGACGGCGGACCGTCGAAGATGTTCTTTGACAGGTTTGACTTTTGAGTCGACTCGCAGACGATGCTCAGCCAGTCCCCTGGGAACACCTAGCATGTTAGCAGGCTTCCATGCAAAGATGTCCCAGTTCTCATGGAGGAACTGGATGAGCGCTTCTTCCTATTTGGAGTCGTGTGTTGTTGAGATGTGAGTCGGAGCAACATTGGGATCAGTCGGATGAATATGAATCGGTTTCGTTTCCCCGGACAACTGAAATGCTGACTCCGTGGCGGGCTTCTTGGCTCGCAACAAATCACTCGAGTCTGCAGTTTTCTGGTACTCTTGCAGCTCGACCACTGCCATATGAGCATCAGCGATCTTAGAGCCTTTCTGAAAACACTCTTCTGCCTTTTTCCGATTGCCAGTGACAGTGATCACACCTTTGGGACCTGGAATCTTTAGCTTGAGGTACACATAACATGGTCGAGCCATGAAACGCGCACATGCTGGCCTCCCCAGAATAGCGTGATAAGCGCTCTGGAAATCCACGACCTCAAAGGTCAACTTTTCCTTACGAAAATTCTTGTAGTCACCAAAAACCACATCGAGAGCAATTTGGCGAGTGACTCAGCCTTCTTTCCGTGAATGACTCCATGGAAGCTCATGTTCTTTGGTCTTGAGTCCGGACATCGAATAGCCATCCTTTCAACGTCTCTGCATACAAAATGTTCAAACCACTACCACCATCCATCAAGACTTTGGTCGATCGAGTGCCTTCGACGATTGGATCGACCACTGGCGCTTGCCTCCCGGGGTGGCAATGTGTGTCGGATGATCGACCGGTCGAATGTGATGGCGATGCAGGACCATTTCAGATAATTGGGCGTTCGGAGCGACCATGTTCACTTCTCGGTTGATAACTTTCAATCGACTTTTGCTTTCAACGTCGGCCAAAAATCATCGTGGTGGAATTGACACGGGGTATCCACCATCACTATCTTCCTTGTCCTCAACTTTGTTCTACTCCTTTTCCTTATCCTTGGGCTGCTTCCTTGGGCTGCTGAATCGAGAGCCGCCATCGTCGAGTGGTATGCTTGAGTAAATGAGTTTACCCTCTTCATCTTTCTTCGTGTGAATGTGACATGGCAAGTCCAACACATCATTCCCATCTTGGTCTTTCACCTTCTTGGGGTTCCACGGACCCTTGGGTTTCCCCTTGAACTTTCACAGGGTCACAGCCAAGGCTTCTCCGGGGCGGCTGGCTCGACTTTAGCTTCGCTTCCGACCGAGTTCCCTCCGCCGGCTTCATTAGCGGCTGACTTGTACTTACCACTCCGGGCCGATCCTCTTCTTCACCATTAGCATACTTGGTGGCAATCTCCATCATCCGATTCAGGGTCATATCTCTGTCCGGCAATTTCAAACTCAACTCCTGTTCTTGACACCTTCCTTGAAATCACAGATCGCTGGTGATCGGACACATTCTCAAGCTGTGTGGTGCAAGGTAATCCATCTCTGGATGTAATCTCTCAAAGTTTCATTCGACTTCAGACACACGATCGCAGCTCACAACCCTGCTGGTCGCTTGCAAGTCCCTTCAAATGTCTGACAAACACTCAGGCAAGATCTTCCTAAGTGTAAATACTGCTGGGTGCTAACTGATTCAACGATGCTCTGGCCGAACCCTCCAACATAAGGGGCAAATGCTTCATAGCTACCTCATCGTTGCCGCCGCCAATTTGGACAGCCACTCGGTAGTCCTCAAGCCAAGTGTCAGGCTTGGACTCACCGGTGAACTTACTAACTCCAGTCGCCAACTTGAAGTTGGGAGGAATCACTGCGGCTCTGATGGCCCTGCTAAAACACTCTGGCCCTGAGACATGAACTCTGCTGCTGGAGGGAACATCTCTGTCATGGCCTTCTCGGTGAGCTCTGTTCCTGTCGACCAAGCCTTGAGCGATAATGGATCTCGCATCAAAGCACTGCTCTCTGGGTCGATCGGAACCATTCGCCCAACACTATCTTTGGCGTCTGTCATCTTGTTGCCGAGGCGTATGATCCACCCCTTGGGGAGGGTGGGCACTCGGCGTCGATCATTGCGATCGAATCGGTGCTCATCGGCTCGTGGTTCGTATCGATCATCACGCCGGCCTCCACGTTCCTCACGCCTCGGGCGATCTTGGACTATGGGCCGACTAGACTGAATTCGCAGCGACGGATCTGCAGTGAATCCTGTTCCGTGACTGTGATACGACTGAATTTTGATCTCCTGCTGCCCGGAGTAAATCTCTGATCTATTGCAAACCTCTACCCGCCTCCGACTGGGAGGCTGAATCGATTCTGCTATACGGGCCGCAGCTGCTAAATTCTGAATCGGAGTTCGATATACCTGAGTTGGTTGTGGAAAGAGCTGACGTCGACTGGATTCTGGAACCCGTGGTCGCGTGCGCTCGTCGAGAACTCGCTGAAGGTTCTCCAGTCGAGTCCGCTCGGCCAGGTTGGCCAAGCGCGCATCCTCCAAGGCACGAGCCTCGGGGGTTTTTCCAATGATAGGAGTGTGAAGCGCATCCATGTTTCGGCGGCGAAGTTCCTCCCTCTGCAGCGAAGTGAGGGGCTCGGGTTGGTACTCTTCGTGAGCTTGCGCCGGATCGCCTCCACCGTCGCCTCCGTCGGTGCGGGGGAATCCTGGAGGACTGCATGGTTCGTCGACCATCAGAACCTCTGCTGCCGGATCGCTGCTATCGCACTCGGATGTAGTCTCTGTGGAGCCAGTCGACAGATCGAACAGGCCGTAGAGAGATTCATCGGGCTCGATGGCCGCAACTTGGGAAGTGGCCGACTGGCGAGCCACCGCATGCCTCACCCACCGCTGAAGCCTCAACCGACCAAAGCGCTTGCGCCGGTGGGAGACTGGGAGTGAGGACGGCACAAGTACCGACCCATACTGGGTCGACGGTTGCCGCAGGAGGACGCCTCGGACGCACGCGCGAAAGTGTGTTGCCCCGCAGACGGGGAGCGCGTCGACGTCGAGAGGAGCCTCCTGAAGCCAAGCGGAGTCGTCGGCGATGAACGTGAGCGCACCGAGACGGATCTCGCGGCTTTCGACCAAAACTCCACCTGAAACCATGATGTAGGAGATCGAAAGAATCCCAACTTCTCCAAAAAATCGCTAGAACACCTGCCCCATGTTGGGCGCCAACTGTCGTGGTTCTAAGTCTGACAGTAGAATGGGGGGTAGGTATGGAGAGGCTAGGTACTAGCTATGGAGTAGTTGTATACGCACGAGTTTTACGAGTTCAGGCCCTTCTCGGAGGAAGTAACAGCCCTACGTCTCGGAGCCCGGAGGCGGTCGACTGGATTATATGCGTATGAATTACAGGGGTGCGAACCCTTCTACCTGTGGAGGGGGGTGGCTTATATACAATGCGCCAGGACCCCAGCCAGCCCACGTAGCGGAGGGTTACAGGTACATTAAGGTCAGGCGTTACTGGTAACGCCTTACATAAAGTGTCATCATGACCATAAAGACTACCTAATTACAGACCGTTTGGACTCAGAGTGGTTCTTGAACTCCTGGTGGTCGAGTGGGTCTTCATGGTCGAGTGTCTTTGAGTCTGTCGAGTGAAATCCTACCAGGTCGACTGTAAGGCCGTTTCTTCTAAAGATGTCCTTGGGGAGGGTACCATGGACAGGTTCATGACCCTACCCTAGGTACATGACTTCATCACTCATTACCATTGATATGAAAAGTGGACTTGCTTTTATTGCAAACAATAACAACTCCCGCAGTATCCAAGAAGGGTCTACCAAGGATAATCGACATGTTGTCATCCTCGGGCATCTCAAGTATAACAAAGTCAGTCAAAATAGTAACATTAGCAACAACAACGGGCAAATCCTCACAAATACCAATTGGTATGGCGGCTGATTTGTTAGCCATTTGCAAAGATATTTCAGTAGGTGTGAGTTTATTCAAATGAAGTCTTTTATATAAAGATAAAGGCATAACACTAACACCAGCTCCCAAATCACACAAAGCAGTTTTCACATAATTTCTTTTGATAGAGCAAGGTATAGTTGGTATTCCCGGATCTCCAAGTTTTTTAGGTACTCCATCTTTAAAAGTATAATTAGCAAGCGTGGTGGAGATTTCAGCTTCCGGTATTTTTCTCTTATTGGTGATGATGTCTTTCATGTACTTTGCATAAGGAGGAATTTTTGAAGATATCCGTCAAGCCAGTACACAAAAAGACTGGGCTCAGCATTTCAGCAAAGCGTTCAAATTCTTCATCATCTTTCTTTTTAGTTGACTTAGGTGGAAAGGGCATAGGTTTTTGAACCCACGGTTCTCTTTCCTTACCGTGTTTTCTAGCAACAAAGTCTCTTTTATCATATCTTTTATTCTTGAGTTGTGGGTTATCAAGATCAACAGCTGGTTCGATCTCATCATTGTCTGGTTCTTTATTATTTGTTTGAGTATCTTCATGAACCTCACCGTTATCTTTTTCATTATCAGAAGGTGAGTGTTCACTACCATATTGAGTTTCAGCACCAGAGATAGAGACTTCATTATCATTAACAGGAGGTTTTTCTACTTCAGGTTCACTAGAGGCATGCAAAGTCCTATCATTTTCTTCTTCTTTTTCTTTTTAGAAGGACAATGTGCATCAGTGTTAACCCTTTGAGAGTCGTGTTCAATTCTTTTTGGGTGTCCCTTAGGATAAAGTGGTTCTGGGTCATCCTACCTCCTCTAGTCATTACTCTAACAGCCTAATCATTGATATTATTATTCATTTCATCTAACAACTCTCTTTGAGATTTAGCAACTTGTTCTAACTGAGTTTGAACCATAGAAGCATGCTTCCCCACACCTCTAACATCATTTGAGATTCTAAATAACAAATCTCTCAACCGAGCAATCATATCAGAATTATATTTCAACTGTTTCATAGCATTTGCATTGAAGTGATCTTGCCTTCTAACATAGTTTTCAAACTCATAAAGGAATTGGCTAGGGTGCATATTGTGAGGATTATCATTATAATTGAATTTAATTAAAGAATTTACCTCTGCCAATTAGGTGGTGGTGGTGTATCAAGCCCATGTATTTCTTCAATAGGAGGTAAATTTTTGACATCCTCTGCTTTTACACCTTTCTCTCTCATAGATTTCTTTGCCTCTTGCATATCTTCAGGACTGAGATCTAAGATACCCCTCTTGTTCGGATTGGGTTTAAGCGGTGGTTCAGGAAGAGTCCAATCGTCATAATTTTTCAACATGTTATTCAATAATTCTTCAGCTCGCCCAATAGTTCGTTCCCTGAAAACACAACCAACACAACTATCTAGGAAGTTGATACGTCTCCAACGTATCTATAATGTTTGATTGTTTCATGCTGTTATATTATCATTCTTGGATGTTTTATAATCATTTTATAGTCATTTTATATCATTTTTTGGTACTAACCTATTGACATAGTGCCAAGTGCCAGTTGTTGTTTTTTGCATGTTTTTTACATCGCAGGAAATCAATGCAAAACGGAGTCACACCGCAACGAAACTTTCTATATATTATTTTTTGGACCAGAAGACATCCAGTGGGCAGGTGAAGCGCCTGGGCGTGCTCCGAGGGGAGCACTACCCACCAGGGCGTGCCAGGAGGCCTACGCGCCCTGGTGGGTTGTGCCCACCTCGGGTGCCCCCTGAACCGATTCTTTGCTCTATAAATACCCCAATATTCCAGAAACCCTAAGGGAGTCGACGAAAATCAATTCCAGCCGCCGCAGAGTCCAGAACCACAAGATCCAATCTAGACACCATCACGGACGGGTTCACCACTTCCATTGGTGCCTCTCCGATAATGCGTGAGTAGTTCTTTGTAGACCTTCGGGTCCATAGTTAGTAGTTATATGGCTTCCTCTCTCTCTTTTGATTATTAATACAATGGTCTCTTCGAGATCCATATGATGTAACTCTTTTTGCGGTGTGATTGTTGGGATCTGATGAACTTTGAGTTCATGATCAGGTATATCATTTTATCCAGGAAAGTTATTTGAGTCTTCTTTGATCTCTTATATGCATGATTGCTTATAGCCTCGTATTTCTTATCCAATAATTGGGTTTTATTTCGCCAACTTGATCTATTTTTTTGCAATGGGAAGAGGTGCTTTGTAGTGGGTTCGATCTTACAGTGCTTGATCCCAGTGACAGAAGGGGAACTGACACGTATGTATCGTTGCTACTAAGGATAAAACGAGGGGATCTATTTCTACATAAATAGATCTTGTCTACATCATGTCATCGTTCTTATTGCATTACTCCGTTTCTCCATGAACTTAATACACTAGATGCATGCTGGATAGCGGTAGATGTGTGGAGTAATAGTAGTAGATGCAGGCAGGAGTCGGTCTACTAATCTTGGACGTGATGCCTATATAATGATCACCGCATGGATACCATCATGATTATTTGAAGTTCTATCAATTGCCCAACAGTAATTTGTTCACCGACCGTTTGCTATTTCTTGAGAGAAGCCACTAGTGAAACCTACGGCCCCCGGGTCTCTTTCTCATATTATTTTCCTTTCCGATCTACTTTTCCTTTGCTTTTATTTTCAGATCCATTAAACCAAAAATACAAAATACCTTGCTGCAATTTATTTTATTTGGCGTTCGATCTATCAATATTTACAACTCTCTCACGTTTGTTTGCCTATCTTGGGCGCTGCTACCCGAAAGGGATTGACAACCCCTTTTAGAAGTCGGGTTGCGAGTATTTGTTATTTGTGTGCAGGTGTTGTTTACGTTGTGTTTCTTGGTTCTCCAACTGGTTCGATAACCTTGGTCTCATCACTGAGGGAAATACCTACCGCTGATGTGCTGCATCATCCCTTCCTTTTTGGGGAAATATCGATGTAGTTCACGCCGCATCAAAATGAATTTCTGGCGCCGTTGCCGGGGAAAATCTTCAACATATACCAGGTTCCTAATAAAAAATGGCATCTTCTCGCAATTTACATTATTTGCCATTTGCCTCTCATTTTCCTCTCCCCACTTCACAAAAAATTGCCGTTTTATTCGCCCTCTTTTTCGTTCACCATTTTCTCGTTAGATCTATCCTTTTCTTGCAATTATGAGTGATTTCGGTATGGCACCAACAGATGATGGCCTAACTCCTAAGATTGGACGTACGGGAAATCTGGATGCCAAAACTTTATCTTGGGGCAAGGGAATGTTATGGGAAAAGAACGTATCCAAGATTTTTTCAATTGTGTTGGGAATCTAAGTCTTGATGATGCTCCAATACTTAGAACTACTAGATCTTATGCGGGTGCTATTTCAGCACTAGTTCTGAAACTTGAAAGTAAATTTATTCGTACTCATCCTACTTTGCAAAGATTGTTTTTTGAGCTTCCCGTTATAAAGAATTCTAGGGCTAAAAGTTTGGCCACCCTTGTCCTTATGAATGAATTTGATTACATAATATGGGAAGCTAGGGAAATCTTTGATTTTTATGGTATGAATCGTGAAAACCACGTGATAGATGAAATTCTTTACAATAGTGATTATGCTCTAAGGCATTTGCTTGGGCATAAAAAAATCTTTGATGAGAATCTTAAAAAGGAAGTCCCCGTTTTAGATATAATTCATCAAGTTTTCAATAATGTTAACCAACATCACTCTTGGATCGTTGCTGGAAATCAAAGGGGTTATGATGAAAACCAACTTAGGAATGCTAAGGTTTCTATGGATAATATGTTTTATGTTGTCTTTAAAAAACAGCATTACAAGGATATCCCTAAGGAAGTTAAGAACAAAGGTGACAAAACTTAGATCCTTGCTTTGCGCCGAGCTAAGGGCGTAAAACCATAGCGCTTGTTGGGAGGCAACCCAATGAATAAATTTTGTTTTTGCTTTTTGCTTTCTGCTCTTAAGTGTTAGCACAATTATTCTACTGTTATGATTGTGTTTTTTGTGTTTTAATTAGTGTTTGTCCAAGCAAATCCTTTAGGACCTTCTTGGGTGATAGTTGTTTGATCTTGCTGAAAAACAGAAACTTCCACGCTCACGAAAATAATTCTCATTTTTAACTAGATCGTGCCAAAATACCAATTTTTTTTGCAGAAGATTAATATACAAATTTCTCAGGTCGTCCTAATTTTTCAGAATTTTTGGAGTTACAAAAGTATTCGAAATATCCAGATTGCTGCAGACTGTTCTGTTTTTGATAGATTCTGTTTTCTTTGCATTGTGTGCTTGTTTTGATGATTCTATGGTTTCCTTTGATGTGTTTTTGCCATAGAAAAGTTGGAATAAAGTAGATATAATGCAAGAATAAAATATGAATTGGTTTTATACAATACTTATAGCAGTGATTTGTTTTCTTATACTAACGGATCTCACAAAGGTTTCGTTGAGTTTTGTGTGACTGAAGTTTTCAAGTTTTGGGTTATCTTACGATGGATGAAGGAATAAGGAGTAAGAAGAGGCTAAGCTTGGGGATGCCCATGGAATCCCAAACTATTATCCAAAGAGAAGCAAGCAACTAAGTTCGGGGATGCCCCGAGTGCCATCCCCTCTTTCTTCTAACGACCATCGGTATTTTACTCGAAGCTATATTTTTATTTGTCACATACTATGAGTTTTGCTTTGAGCGTCTTGTATGATATGAGTCTTTGCTTGTTTTTTTGCTTTTTAAGTCATGAATCCTTGCTGGACACACCTATTTGAGAGAGCCAAAATTATGCCATGATTTGTTAGAATTGCTCTCTATGTTTCACTTAAATCTTTATGAGCTATGGATTTGCTCTAGTGCTTCACTTGTATCTTTCTGAGCACGGTGTGCTTTAATATTTTTGAATAAATACTCTCTTGCTTCACTTATATTTATTTGAGAGTTAGTAAATTTTTGAAGAAATTCTCTCTTGCTTCACATAAATTGATTTGAGAGAAAGAAATATTATGCTCATGACCTTCACTTATATTTGTTTGAGTTTATCAAAAGCAACACATGAAAATTAGTCCCAAAGTGATAGATATCCAAGAAGGATATAATAAAAACTTTCATGAAGATCATTGGATAAAATAAACTTGATTCCTTGTAATAGTTTTGAGATATGATAATGTGATATGTGAGTCATGTTGATGAGTAATTGTGCTTTAGTAAGAATATTGGTGTGAAGGTTTGTGATTCCCTATGTAAGCACGAAAATAAATAGTCATGCAATGAAATTATATCCTACTTTTGGTGCATTATTCGGTGTTAATTATGCTTAGTGCTCGCTTACCAGATTATTCGTTTCTTGGTTGGTCGCTTCTCAATCTTTTGCTAGCCTTCATTTTGCACTAAGTATGATCACTACTTGTGCATCCAAAAACCTTTAAACCAGTTTTTGCCACATGAGTCCACTATATCTACCTATATGCGGTATTCTTTTACCGTTCTAAGAAAATTTGTATGTGCCATCTCTAATTTTCAAAATAAGCTTCTCTTTTGTGTGTTCGCACCGCTCCGAGGCGATGAGGGGTGGCTAATATTTTCCATGCTAGATGTGTTATTCTCATGATGCGTGTTTATTCACTTGTCATTGCATGAGAGTAGGACAAAGGTATTAGGGATGCCCAGTCCCGAAATGAAAAATGAATTTACTTTATGTTGTCAAATAATAAATTCCTTGGAAAGTGTTGGTATGGAAGGCACCAGTGGATACGGCTAGTCATGGAAAGTGAAAGTATGGTGGAAAAAGGAATAAAATTTATTTTCTGTTTGGGAACCGCCTATGATATATCTAGCATGGAAAATGTTGGGAACTCTAAGTCATTTTCGTTTGTGGGAAAGGCACACCTCCCAAAATGTCTTTATCTCTAAGTTTTTTGCTTTGAGCTCTGGCACCTCTACTAATCCCTACTTCCCTCTGCGAAGGGCCATTCTTTTACTTTATGCAATTTTTATTTTGAATTTGAGTCTCCATCTTCTCTTATAAAAGCACCAACTAGGAGGCACTATGACCGTACTTGAGTATTGGGTGTAGCTATGTGAGTGTGTTTCATGAATGGATCAATGACTGAGCATGATGGGCTAGGGATAACTTATTTTAGCATTGATATTTTGAAAGACATGGTTGCTTGTTGATATGCTTGAGTATTTAAGTCTCATGTCAAAACTAGACTATTGCTTTGAATCATATAAAAGTCCAATTGTCCATGCTATAAAGAAAAAATATGAGATGACTTGTTAGGCAGCATTCCACATAAAAAATTCTGTTTTTATCACTTACCTCCTCGAGGACGAGCAGGAGTTGAGCTTGGGGATGCTGATACCTGTCCAACGTATCTATAATTTTTTATTGTTCCATGCTATTATATTATCATTCTTGGATGTTTTATAATCATTTGTAGTCATTTTATATCATTTTTTGGTACTAACCTATTGACATAGTGCCAAGTGCCAGTTGTTGTTTTATGCATGTTTTTTACATCGCAGGAAATCATTACCAAACGGAGTCCAAACACAGCGAAACTTTTTGCGGATTCTTTTGGACCAGAAGACATCCAGTGGGCCGGAGAAGCGCCTGGGGGGTGCTCCGAGGGGAGCACAACCCTCCAGGGCGCGCCAGGAGGCCCAGGCCTGGTGGGTTGTGCCCACCTCAAGTGCCCCCTGAACCGACTCTTTGCTCTATAAATAACCCAATATACCAGAAACCCTAAGGGAGTCAACGAAAATCAATTCCAGCCGCCCGAGAGTCCAGAACCGCCAGATCCAATCTAGACACCATCACGGAGGGGTTCACCACTTCAATTGGTGCCTCTCATATGATGCGTGAGCAGTTCTTTGTAAACCTTCGGGTCCGTTGTTAGTAGCTAGATGGCTTCCTCTCTCTCTTTTGATTATCAATACAATGGTCTCTTGGAGATCCATATGATGTAACTCTTTTTGCGGTGTGTTTCTTGGGATCTGATGAACTTTGAGTTTATGATCAGTTATATCTTTTTATCCATGAAAGTTATTTGAGTCTTCTTTGATCTCTTATATGCATGATTGCTTATAGCCTTGTATTTCTTTTCCGATATTTGGGTTTTGTTTGGCCAACTTGATATATTTATCTTGCAATGGGAAGAGGTGCTTTGTAGTGGGTGCGATCTTACGGTGCTTGATCCCAGTGATAGTAGGGGAACATACACGTATGTATCGTTGCTACTAAGGATAAAACGATGGGGTCTATTTCTACATAAATAGATCTTGTCTACATCATGTCATCGTTCTTATTGCATTACTTTGTTTCTCCATGAAAATAATACACTAGATGCATGCTAGATAGCGGTCGATGTGTGGAGTAATAGTAGTAGATGCAGGCAGGAGTTGGTCTACTAATCTTGGACGTGACGCCTATATAATGATCATTGCCTAGATATCGTCATGATTATTTGAAGTTTTGTCAATTGCCCAACAGGAATTTGTTCACCCACTATTTGCTATTTTCTCGAGAGAAGCCACTAGTGAAACCTACGGCCCCCGGGTCTCTTTCTCATATTATTTGCCTTTGCGATACCTACCGTTGTTGTGCTGCATCATCCCTTCCTCTTTGGGGAAATACCAACGTAGCTTCAAGCCGCATCAGAAGTCCCTAGAAGCATCGGTTAGTCCATTATAAAAGATATCAAGTATTTCATTTTTTTAAGAGGATGATCAGGCAAAGCATTAAGCAATTGGAGAAGCCTCCCCCAAGCTTGTGGGAGACTCTCTTCTTCAATTTGTACAAAGTTAAATATTTCCTGTAAGGCAACTTGCTTCTTATGAGCAGGGAAATGTTTTCCAGAGAAGTAATAAATCATGTCCTGGGGGCTACGCACACAACCAGGAGCAAGAGTATTGTACCAAGCTTTAGCATCACCCTTTAATGAGACCGGAAATAATTTGAGAATATAGTAATAGTGAATTTTCTCATCATGACTAAAAAGGGTGGCTATGTCATTCAACTTAGTAAGATGTGCCACAACAGTTTCAGTTTCATAACCATGGAAAGGGTCACATTCAACCAAAGTAAAAAACTCTGGGTCGATAGAGAATTCATAATCCTTATCATAAACAAAGATAGGTGAAGTATCAAACTTAGGATCACACTTCATTCTAGCATTCAAAGATTTTTCTTTGTACTTGCATAATAATTTCTCTAGGTCATCTCTATCCGTACAAGCAAGAATATCTCTAGTTGCCTCCTCACCCATAACATAACCTTCTGGTTCCTTTGGCAATTCATATCTAGCAGGGCTAGTTCTAATAGGTGTTACAAGATTTTAAGTTTCAAGCTCATCATCAGTTTCAACAATATCATGCTGTCTTACTCTAGCAATTTGTTCATCAAGAAATTCACCTAGTGGCACGTTATCATCAAGCAAGGTACTATCATCATCATAAACATCATACAAAGCAGAAGTAGCATCATCAATAACTTGCAACATATCAGGATTAATAGCATGTGGTGGTGTTGCAACTTTACTTGTAACAGAAGTTGAATCTAAAGCGGAGCTGGATGGCAGTTCCTTACCTCCCCTCGTCTTAGAGGGAAAAATCTTGGTCTTAGCATCCTTCAGATTCTTCATAGTGGCAATTTGATAATAATCCCAAGTGACTCAACAAATATAGCTATGCTCCCCGGCAACGGCCCCAGAAAAAGGTCTCTTATAACCCAAAAGTATAGGGGGTCGCGCTTGTTGGGAGGCAACCCAATGAATAAAATTGATTTTTGCTTTTTGCTTTCTGTTCTTGAGTGTTTGCAGAATTATGCTACTGTTATGATTGTGTTTTTGTGTTTTTGTTAGTGTTTGTGCCAAGCAAAGCCTTTAGGATCTTCTTGGGTGATAGTTGTTTGATCTTGCTGAAAAGTAGAAACTTTTGCGCTCACGAAAACAATTCTCATTTTTAACGAGAGAGTGCTAAAATACCAATTCTTTTTGCAGAAGATTAATATACAAATTGCTCAGGCCTCCCAAACTTTTCAGAATTTTTGGAGTTACAGAACTATTCGAAACAGTCCGATTGCTACAGACTGTTTTGTTTTTGACAGATTCTGTTTTCTTTGCGTTGTGTGCTTGTTTTGATGATTCTATGGTTTTGTTTGATGAGTTTTTGCCATAGAGAAGTTGGAATACAGTAGATATAATGCAAGAATAAAATATGAATTGGTTTGATACAGTACTTATAGTAGTGACTTGTTTTCGAGAAAATTGCTTCTATACGATCGACAACCTCTGCAATGGCTTATTTGCCATCCAACAAAGCTTCAGTGCTTTTATACCAAGCACAAACAAATTCTATTGCTTATTTTCCATGACCGTTAGTCTGTTGTTACCAAGTTTATGTTTTCTTGTCAGTTTTCTTGTAAATTCCAACTTTACCCTCGCTTCATATTAGAAAAAAAACAACTCACGCACACCTGACCCTCTCCATCCACACGAGTCAACGCACGCACCCGATACCCCTAAAAAATGCATGCTCCTAACCCTCCCCATCTCCACACACGCACACACGCATAGCGAAAGCCTCCAGCGAGCGGCAATGGCGGAACCACCGCCCGCGCCACCACAGCCCCTATCGCCGCTCCCCAACCCCCGCCGGTGCCGCAGATTCTCGTCGCCACTGCGCCTCAAGACTTCTCGCCCACCGCATCTTCGAATGTCTCCAGGCGACGCCTAATGGCGGAACCACCGTCGGCGCTTCCCCACCCCCTGCCGCACGTTCCCGCGTCCGCCGCACCAATATCCCTCTCGTCGACCGCGTCTTGGATGGGCTCCGCACACGGGCTAGCAGCGCCAACCTCTCCCAGCAACCATGTCGCCCAGAACCCTAGGATTGGGGATTCCGGCAAGGTGGAGAGCAGGGTAGTGGCGCCGACGGCCGAGGCTCTCCCCAATATCAACTCTTCTGTGGGCGCACTTGCAGCAGCCCCTCCGCCCCGGATTTCCAAGCCCGACAAGGAGGACGGCTTGGCTGACGAATGCGGCTCAACCTCTCTCTCTCTCTGCTATTTGTGTAAGGTAATTTATCGGACGCTCTCTTTTTCTGCAGTTTTCGGTTGGAGAATGCGCAATTGACATGGTTTTCATCATCCACAGGATGATCCAGTCTTGTACTTACACTGTAGAGGTGAAGGTTTGCGGCAGTGAAGCAATCAATGGGGATTCGACATTTAGTTGGCAGATTATGCAGAAGTAGCAAAGCAAAAAAGGTACTTGCTATTTCAATATGAGATTTCTGTTCCACCTTACTCTTGTCTTGATTAAGCTATAATATGTGAAACTCGTGCAGGGACAAAGGAAAGAAAAAACCCAATACAAAAGCTATTTGTACAACATCAGATCATGCAACTAATGGCACGCTACCTCTACTTCCATGTCCAAGTGAAAATGAAACTGCACTAGCTCTACTTTAATGTCCAAGTGATGCAATTCAAGACGATGTTGTCAAGTCGACATCATCGAAGACTTCCACTAAATCTAGAAGGTATGAAAACTGCACCAAATTTACTTATATTCTGTGAGTGTACCATAGTATGTAATCAAGGTTTTTTATGTAGATCAAAGGTCATATCTGCTGCACCTGACATCCCTGCAATGGAAACTCGAAGCAAGAGAGCTGCACCTAATAGCAAAGCAATGGGCAGTCGAAGCAAAAAAAAATTGAAACTGTGAAATTCTCTAAAATCTCGCGTATTATTTCTATATCGCAGCTCTGCATGTGTATACTATTTTATTTACAGACCTGCTTTTGTGAACAACATATTTCAGTTGTGGTATTTTGGTTCTCGACGATGTGAACTTGGTACTAATTGTGTGAGATTTAATATGGTGTTTGTCGAATCTCTTCAAAATGATGTGAATTTTCTTGAGTATATTACTCTGTTGCTGGAATTGTTAGATAGTCACTATATTTTTGCTGGAATGCTGAAAATAGAAGAGGAATGCTATCAATTTTTTTCTAGACATGTTTTACAATTGTTTGCTTATTTGCCGTTGAGGGCAGGACGGTCATTTTGGCCACTTAACCGACTGAGGTAACACTAGACTAACTGCTAGTGGTATATAGGCAATAGAATTCGTTTGTGTTTGGTATATAAGCACTGAAGCTTTTTTCGATGGCAAATGAGCCATTGCAGATGTTGTCGATGGTATAGAAACAATTTTCTCTTTGTTTTCTTATACTAACGGATCTCACGAAGGTTTTGTTGAGTTTTGTGTGATTGAAGTTTTCAAGTTTTGGGTTATCTTACGATGGATGAAGGAATGAGGAGTAAGAAGAGCCTAAGCTTGGGGATGCCCATGGAATCCCAAGTTATTATCCAAAGAGAAGCAAGCAACTAAGCTCGGGGATGCCCCGAGTGCCATCCCCTCTTTCTTCTAACGACCATCGGTATTTTACTCGAAGCTATAAATTTATTCGTCACATACTATGAGTTTTGCTTGGAGCGTCTCGTATGATATGAGTCTTTGCTTGTTTTGTTATCAATCCTTGCTGGACACACCTATTTGAGAGATCCAAAATTATGCCAAGACTTGTTAGAATTGCTCTCTATCCTTCACTTATATCTTTATGAGCTATGGACTTGCTCTAGTGCTTCACTTATATCTTTCTAAGCACGGTGTGCTTTAGTATTTTTGAAGAAATACTCTCTTGCTTCACTTATTTAATGAATGGATCAATGATTGAGCATGATGGGCTAGGGATAACTTATTTTAGCGTTGATATTTTGAAAGACATGGTTGGTTGTTGATATGCTTGAGTATTTAAGTCATCATGTCAAAACTATACTATTGCTTTGAATCATATTGAAGTCCAAATGTCCATGCTATAAATAAAAGAATATGATATGACATGTTAGGCAGCATTCCACATCAGCGGCTGAGGCAAACAAGCGGGCGGATGGTTTTATGTGTTGTCCATGTGCTGTTTGTAAGAATGGTCAGAATTACTCTATGTCAAGAACCATTCACGTCCACCTGTTTGAGTCCGGTTTCATGCACCACTATAATGTTTAGACCAAGCACGGAGAAAGAGGGGTCCTAATGGAAGAGAATGAAGAAGAAGAGGACAACGACAGCTATCCTTGCCATGGGTTCCCTAAATATGATGGTACAACAATGGGGAAAGAAGCTGAGCCGGCAATGCGGGAAGAAGCTGAAGAAGACACTACAAAAAAATACACATCTGTGACATTTTGGGCCAAACGAAAAAAAATTCTGTCATACATATGACACTTCTATGACGATAATTGTGAAAAAACCCGGTATCATCATAGATGTGGTGGGCTCCTACTTCTATGACAAAAAATCATGACAAAAAATGGGCTTTTCGTCTTGGGCGGGCCGGAGATGCAACTGCATGATACTCTTTGGGCCGTCCATGACGGAAAAAACCGTGGTAGAAGCGAGGGGGAGGAAAATTTCGGGGAGTTGCCGGTTACGGTGGGAGGTCGGGGGCCGAGCGATGCGCGTTTCTCTCGTACGTGCGTGCGTGTGTGCGAGGCGTTGGCTCTAATCGAACCCGAAGCGAGGCATTGGGCTCTAATCGAACCCGAAGCGATTGCAGCTGCAGGCTACGTTCTCGAACCCGAGCGATTGATCGATGGCTGTTAATCGAACCCGATGGAGCGATTCTTCGCTCTCGCTGCTAATCAAGCCGATCGATTGGATGAACAGTGAGCATTGCGGGGGGGGGGGGTGGATGAACAGTGAGCGGTGGCGTTGCCTCTAGATGAACAGGACCCCATGGTGTGGAGGGTTGGATGAACAGTAGACGGTGGAGGGGTGGCCGTGGAGGGGTGGTTGAACAGGACGCCGTGGTGTGGAGGGCTGGATGAACAGTAGACAGTGAAGGGGTGCACGTGGAGGGGTGGTTGAACAGTAGCCGGTGGAGTAGCGCGCGGTGGAGGCTAGATGAACAGGAGCCCGTGGAGGCTGGAGGAGGTCGACGGTGGAGATGAACAGTATCCCGTGGAGTCCCGTTTTGCGGTACGCCACACCCCTCCCGATGAACAGGACCCCTGTTTCGACCGTAGGAGTTCCGTTTCGTCCGTTTTGCGGTACGCCACACCCCGCCCGGTCAAAAGGACACCCGTTTCGACCGTAGGAGGTCTGTTTCCTCCGTTTTGCGGTACGCCACACCCCTCCCAAGCAACAGGACTCCCGTTTCGACCGTAGGAGGTCCGTTTCCTCCGTTTTGCGGTACGCCACACCCCTCCCGATCAACAGGACCCCGTTCCGAATGTAGGAGGTCCATTTCCTCCGTTCTGCGGTACGCCAGGCCTCGTTTCCATCTCCTGTTCCGTCCAAGCCCTCCCGATGAACACGACCACGCATTCCGTTCCGACCCAGCCAGTTGGCTCCCACGCATTTCGTTGCCTCCCGATGAACACGACGCATTCCGTTGCCTCCCCATGAACATGACGACGACGTTGTTTCTCCGTTCTGACCCAGCCATGTACACGAGCCCTCGCCGTACGTATGCGCGATTAGGCGTTCGAGACCCCGCCCGTATGTACACATACGTGGCCTTATTTTCTTTCTTGCACCCTGGCCGCTGTACGTACGTGTACATGCTACGTGCGCGCCTCTACTACGAAACGTCGCGCCTCTACATCCACCAAGATATATGTACGCACGTTCGCGACCAGAATGACAACGCTTCGTGCGCTTCACCAGGTGGGTCCCGATCGCCGCACTTCCTTGCCTGCGAAGATGTAGCTGGTGGGTCCCAGCAGTCAGGGGGGCGAATCGTTGTTTTTGCCCGGACGCACTTCCTTGCGTGCGAAGATGTAGCTGGTGGGTCCCAGCAGTCAGGGGGGCGAATCGTTTTTTTTGCCCGGACGCACTTCCTTGCGTGCGAAGGTGTAGCTGGTGGGTCCCAGCAGTCAGGGGGAAACATTTTTTTTGCAAAATACGGTGGCCCGTCCGGTGGGAACCCGCTGTCAGGTGGAGGAATAATTATTTTGCGCGTAATAAGGAGGCACTTCCTTGCTGCGGCCGTGGACCCAGCTGTCAGCCTCTCCACGCACATTACTCTTCCGATGGAAGTCGGTCGTTGACCACATTGACCACGCCGCGCCGAGAGCACCTTGGCGGTGGTCGACGGCGAGGCCTAAGAAGGGGACGACACGGAGGAAGGGAAGACTCGGCAGTTGTTTCCCACGCGGAGGGGAGTACGACTGTACGAGGGTTTACTGGTTCGTCTGCCGTCGCCAGAGAATAACATCAGGTGTGGGTGAGTAGAGGGATGGCTAGGCCAGCGATGGGATTACGGGGGGCGGTGAGGCCTGCGCGGCAGCACAGCCGGCCGCGGGGAGGAGGGAGCAGGCAGTCCCGCCGGCGCTTGTTTGTGCAGCTGGAGCAGGAAGAGCAGAGATTGAAGAAGCACGACGGCCGTTGGATGGACATCCAACCATCACTGCTTGTGCGTCAACCTTTTTTTTAGGAAAACCTCAAATCTGTGGAAAACAGCATACAACCCATCTGCCATTATTTCTAATAATATACAGGCCATTTGCTAATTCTTAAGGTTTTTTTTGGAGCCCATATTCTTTTTGTTTGCATTACATCCCATATTGTGGCCACGGTTAAAAAATTATACGAAATTTTGCATATTACGGTGCGGTCCGAACTATTTTTAATCCCGAAATTCGACTCACATACAAACTGATTTTAAAAATAAATGTATAACAATATAAAATCCAACAAATTCTCCACGCATAAAAATTAATGTAATTTAAAATCTTCGAAATGAAAAAAAATATATTTGAAACTAATTGCCGGTTTGATGTGTTTTAAAAATGTACAACCCATTTCTCATTACTGATGGGCCATTTTCTCGGCGAGCCGAATGAAAGCTCTCCTCGTCTTGAAAGATTTGCAGCCCAACAGGCCTGACAAAGCGATTTACTTGGCAAATCACAAAAAAATGGGCTGTGGCCGTGGACCCAGCTGTCAGCCTCTCCACGTACAGTACTCTTCCGATGGAAGTCGTTCCTTGACCACGTTGACCATGCCGCATGGAGAGCACCACGGTGGTGGACGACGATGAGGCATAGGAAGGGGACAACGCGGAGCTGGGGAAGACGCGGCAGTGGAAGCCCGCGCGGAGAGGAGTACGAGAGTTCACTGGTTCGGCTGCGGTGTGAGGCTACCGTCACCGTAGGGCCTGGCCAGCGGTGGGAATAGTAGGGGGCGGTGAGGCCTCCAAGGCAGCACAGCCGGCCACGGGAGGCAGGAGCATGCGGCACGACCGGCGCTGCTTTGGGCGGCTGGAGCAAGAAGACCAGAGGTTGAAGAAGCACTACGGCCGTTGGATGGACATCGTACGGTTAATGGAGCTAGAATCGTTCATATTGACTAAGTTGAGAAAGCCCTTCATCCCCTTCAACTTAGTAGGCCCACAAGACAGCCTCCCACCAAGGTGGGTCCCAGCTAGCCGGGGGAGTATTCATTTTTTTGTGCATAATAAGGAGGCACTTCCGATGGGTCCGAGCTGACAGCGGGGGGAACGTTTTTTTTTTGCGAAATACGGTGGCCCGTCCGATGGGTCCCAGCAGTCAGGGGGAAACGATTTTTTTTCGCAAAATACGGTTGGCCCATCAGGTGGGTCCCCGCTGTCAGGTGGAGGAATAATTATTTTCCACGTAATAAGGAGGCACTTCCTTGCGGCTGCCGTGGACCCAGCTGTCAGCCTGTCCACATACGGTACTCTTCCGATGGAAGTCGGTTGTTGACCACATTGACCATGCCGCGCCGAGAGCACCACGGCGGTGGACGACGGCGAGGCCTAGGAAGGGGACGACGCGGAGCCGGGCCATGGGAGGCAGGAGCAGGCGGTAGCACAGCCGGCCACGAGAGGCGAGGAGCGAAGCAAAGGCACGACCGGGCGCTGCTTTGGGCGGCCGGAGCAAGAAGACCAGAGGTTGAAGAAGCACTATGGCCGTTGGATGGACATCATACGGTCATCGGAGTATTGACTAAGTTGATAAAGCCCTCCGTCCCGTCAACTTAGTAGGCCCAAGTCAGCCCAAAATATGGTGGGTCCCAGCTAGCGGGGGTATTCATTTTTTGGGCGAATAAGGAGGCACTTCCTTGCGTGTGAAGATATAGCTGGTGGGTCCGACCTGTCGTGGGGGAACGTTTTTCGCGAAATACAAAGGCTCTTCCTGTGGGTCCTAGCTGTCAGGTGGAGGAATCATTATTTTGCGCGTAATAAGGAGGCATTTCCTTGCGTGCGGCCGTGGACCCAGCTGTCAGTCTCTCCACGTACAGTCCACTTCCTATGGATGTCGCTCATTGACCACGCTGACCAGGCCGCGCCGAGAGCACCAGGCGAAGGATTTACAATGAGGCCTAGGAAGGAAACGACACGAGCCGTGGAATACTCGGCAGCTTGTTTCCCACACGGAGGAGTATGAGGGTTTACTGGTTCGTTTGCCATCGCCGGAGAATAACAGCATGTGTGGGTGAGTAGAGGGATGGCTAGGCCAGCGATGGGAGTATGGTGGGGCCGTGAGGCTCTTGCGGCAACATAGCCGTCAGCGGGAGGAGGGGGAGCAGCAGTCCCGCGGCGCTTGTTTGAGCGGCCGGAGCATGAAGAGCAGAGATTGAAGAAGACGACGGCCGTTGGATGGACATCCAACACCAACGCTCTCGTGTGTTGACTAAGTTGACGAGTATGCTATGCAAAGGCCAACCTTTTTTATGAAAGCATACGCGTCAACCTGTAGTAGGCGCACAAGTCAGCCTCAAATCTATAGAAAACAGCATACAGCCCATCTGCCGTTATTTCTAATAATGTACAGCCCATTTACTAATTCTTAAGGTTTTTTTTGTAGCCCATCTTCTTTTTGTTAGCATTACACCCCATATTGTGGCCACGGTTAAAAAGTATACGAAATTTTGCATATTTCAAAAGGGTCAACTATTTTAATCCAGAAATATCGATTCACATTCAAACTATTTTGAAAAATAATTTATATAAATATAAAATCCAAATAATTGTCCATGCATAAAAATCAATGGAATTTAAGATCTTGTAATGAAAAAATTGAAACTAATTCCCGGTTTGATGTGTTTTAAAAAAGTACAGGCCATTTCGGGCAAACCGAATGAAACTCTCATCGCCTTGAAAGATTTGCAGCCAATAGAGGCCGATAAAGCAAGTAGGCCTTGTTTGGCTATTTCTTTCAAAAATAGAACTGGCTAGCCATTTTCATGAAAAAAATACACAACTGGGCTCATGATGTGGTAAACATAAATAAAACCTCGCTAGACGGGCCACAGCCCCAAGACAGCCCTCGTTGTTACCCTCGATCCGTCGCTAAAACTAGTATAAATAACAACTGCTTGTTCCTAAAAAAAACTGCGTGACTTGCTGGGTCCCTGATGTCAGCCGCTCGTAGTGTAATTCTCTCGTTTATTGACTATGTTGACAATGGCGTGAGCCCCAAATGTCCAACCATTAGGAGGAACCATAATTTTGGGCTTGTACTATGGAGGCACTTGCTTGCGTACTACCATGACGCTGGTGGGTCCCTACTGTCATCCTCTCCACGTACAGTCATCTCCTTGTTCCTCTCGGCTGTTGACGATGTTGACAACGTAAGAGGGCGGTGCACCGCGCATGGCGAGCGAACCAAGGCCGCAAGGCGGAGGACGATGGTGAGGCCTCGGACGGAACGAACAGAGTCATCAAGATGCGCCGTCCAGCCGCAGCGAGGGGAGTACGAGGGTTGACCGTTCGAACGCACGGGTGCGTGTTGGGGCTGACGTTGCCGGAGAATAACAGGACGTGTGGGGGCATAGAGGGAGGGACTGGCCAACGTTGGAGGGTACGTATGGTAGGGCGGCGGAGGCGCAGCCAGCCATGGGAGGCGGTAGCAGGCGAAGTCGACGGGGTGGTTTGGTTTCGGCGGCTGGAGGAAGAAGAAGACAAGAGATAGAAGATACACGACAGATGTTGGATGTCAATCCAACGGCCGGTAGGCAGAATCGTTTGTTGACTGGCTAGAAAGTCGACACCACCTTGGAATGGCTATTTCCTCGCGGGTCCCAAATGTCAGAAGCCAAATCTGTCACGGTCATGCAGCCTTTCCTATGAAAATTTACAGCCCATTTGATGTGCTAGTTCGAAATAAGTTTGTGGTGCTAGTGGGGCTAATCACTTGGCTTCAGAATGCACAAGGAGCTCAAGCAGCCGGCGTGAGTGATGTTATTTCCCTTGGTTGTGATTTGTTACAATATTTCACTCTAAATTAAACGAATGGCAAGCCATTTGCCTTGTTTCAAAGAAAATATGACAGTCACAGCCGAGTTGAAAAGGGCAGGAACATCTAACTCCAGCTTACAAACTATACAAAAGCACGAGGGTTGATTGTTCACCAGGTTTACAAAAACCCAGATTGAAAAGGGCAACAACATCTAACTCCAAAGACTGTTTTCGGCATCACAATCAAATGGATCGCCAGGTCAATAGAATGAACATCCCGGTCGTAAAATTTATCGGATTATGACCACAATATGTTGTAAATAGAAGCCCGACACGTTCAGAAGCTTTTTTGCCCACCTGAAACTCCTTTTTTTACTCTTCGACATACCCATCCGTCAAAACCATGCTGCTGATAAACTTAAGCCTGATGGACAATAGTAACCTCCCATTCAGCAGGAAGAATGTGAAAAATCTTGTGTTTGCACGGTTGGCTACATATCGTTCTAGCGTTATTATCTTCAATCGAATCTCATGAGAAGTGAGAAAATCCCGATGCTTACGAATCCACCGATTAGTTATAACTTTCTTACCCCGTCCTGTTGCCTAAATAGACATGAAGATTGAAAACAGTTAAGGTCTAAAAGAAGAGTGTCGAAAGAGCAACAGATGAATGGTTAATTCTAGTACACTATATGTGGGCTTCCAATGTGCGTGAAATTATCACCTTTATATACAACTTCTCCAGACATGGAAAGCATTGCAGCAAGCCAATAATCTTGTTCAGATCAAAACTATTCATTTTGATATATAAGATCTTGACAGAATCCAGCACCATTGATAGGCCATCTGAGGGAGTCCCGGATTAGGGAGTGTCCGGGTAGCCGAACTATAACCTTTGGTCGGACTCCTAGACTATGAAGATACAAGGTTGAAGACTTCGTCCCGTGTCCGGATGGGACTTTCCTTGGCGTGGAAGGCAAGCTTGGCGATACGGATATGTAGATCTCCTCCCATTGTAACTGACTCTGTGTAACCCTAGCCCTCTTCGATGTCTATATAAACCGGAGGGTTTTAGTCCGTAGGACGAACAACAATCATACCATAGGCTAGCTTCTAGGGTTTAGCCTCTCTGATCTCGTGGCAGATCTACTCTTGTACTACCCATATCATCAATATTAATCAAGCAGGAGTAGGGTTTTACCTCCATCGAGAGGGCCCAAACTTGGGTAAAAACATCGTGTCCCTTGTCTCCTGTTACCATCCGCCTAGACGCACAGTTCGGAACCCCCTACCCGAGATCTGCCGGTTTTGACACCGATATTGGTGCTTTCATTGAGAGTTCCTCTGTGTTGTCATCTTTAGGCCCGATGGCTCCTCCGATCATCAACAACGACGCGGTCCAGGGTGAGATTTTTCTCCCCGGACAGATCTTCGTATTCGGCGGCTTTGCACTGCGGGCCAATTCGCTGGCCATCCGGAGCAGATCGAAGCTACGCCCGCCATCGGTCATATTTGAAGTTTGAACTACACGGCCGACGTCCGCGGAGACTTGATCTTCGACGGGTTGAGCCACAGCCAAGCGCTGTCGACTTTATCACGATGGGCATGATCTAGCTCTGCCGCCGAACAAAGCCACGAGGTCGCACCAGTGTCCGCCCCGACCCTAGCTCGGGCCGATCGCGCTGTCGAGGACAGGTGGCTGGACACCGCCTCGGGGGCTGCAATCTCTATGGCGATCGAGCCGAACACCAGCTTTGTCCTTTGCGAAGATCGCGACTCCAAGGTGCCGGACTCCTCTCCGGACTCCGAACCTTCCGCGCCCCTGCCAATCGAATCCGATTGGGCGCCGGTCATGGAGTTCGCTGCCGTGGACATCTTTCAGCACTCGCCCTTCGGCATTCTGAATTCATTAAAATCTCTCTCTTTATCAGGGGAGCCCTGGCCGGACTATGGTCAGCAAGGTTGGGATGCGGACGACGAAGAAATTCAAAGCCCACCCACCACCCACTTCATAGCCACTGTCGATGATTTAACCGACCTGCTCGACTTCGACTCCGAAGACATCGATGGTATGGACGACGATGTAGGAGGCGAACAGGAACCAGCGCCTATAGGGCACTGGACAACCACCCCATCTCACGATGTATACATGGTGGACACACCTAAAAGAAACGACGAGGAGGAACAAGGGACGAACGAGGATCGCTCCTCAAAAGCAGTCAAAGCGGCGCGGCGCCGCCCAAACCCCACTCGACAGAGACAAGAGCTATACAGACCCAGCCATAGAGCAGGGCGAACCGGCGGACGATTTAACATGTCATCGAGCAACCGTCCGAACATGGCAACTTGAATAAACAACCCGTCCCCGGCGAAGATAACAGTTCGAACGACCTCACGCCGGACAAGCTACCGGAGCAGAAGAACCTCCACAAAAGGCTCGTCGCCACTGCGCGTAGCCTGAAAAAGCAGAAGCGGAAGCTCAAAACAGCGGAAGATGCACTCAGAACTAGATGGAGCAAAGTACTCAACACCGCAGACAAATACGGCGACAGTCGCTGCACAAAGAGCTACCCGAAGCGAAAATTACTGCCGGAATTTGAAGAGGAGGCCTTAGAGCCCCCGCAATCAAAAAATAAGGAAGCCACCCGGTCGGGTGAACAACCCCATGGCCAACATAGAGCGGCAAAGGGCGCCGCACACAAGCCGGCATGCGATCCGCACAAGGATTCACATCAAAAATATGGCCCAGCTAGATCTATCTACAGGCCAAGAAAGCAAGCTCTAGTAAGCAATGCAACGCATCAAGTATCCGAATATCACGGTACACCCAAATATAGGGGTGCCGCACACCCCCTATGTTTGACCGATGAGGTGCTGGATCATGAATTTCTAGCGGGATTCAAGCCCGTAAACATAGAGGCATACGACGGAACAACAGACCCTGGAGTCTGGATTGAAGATTACATCCTCCACATACACATGGATAGAGGAGATGATCTCCATGCCATAAAATACTTACCCCTCAAGCTCAAAGGGCTAGCCCGGCATCGTCTTAAAAGCCTTCCCGAAAACACCATTGGAAGTTGGGAAGAGCTCGAGGATGCTTTTCGGGAAAATTTTCAAGGGACCTATGTCCGACCTCCGGATGCAGACGATTTAAGTCATATAACTCAACAATCCGAGAGTCAGCCCGAAACTCGGAACATATTTCTTACTAAAAGAACCAGATAGTCGATCGTCCGGACGCCAAGCCTTAGCAGCTTTCAAACACAGCGCTCGAGACGAATGGCTCGCGAGACACCTCGCCAAGAAAAGCCAAGAACAATGGCCGATTAACAAGCCTCATGACCAGCTTTTGCGCGGAGAGGATAGCTGGTTGGCAAGATGCGATACCAGCGACCCAAGTACATCCGGGTTAGGATGGAACGAGAAGCCGCGACGCAGCAAGGACCAGCGCCGACCAAGGGAAATAGCCCAAGAGCACGACAGTTAACGCCGGATTCAAAAGCTCTCGGCAGAATCGAAAAAGCTGCCCTCAAGGATAACAGGACGAGCTATCTAACCTAAACAAAATCTGGACAAGATATGTCAAATCCACAAGACTCCGGAAGCCTGCAAACCATACCCACAGAGATTGTTGGGTCTTCAAGCAATCCGCAAACTCAACGCCGAACACAAGGGCTCGACACACCAAGCGAGGACGATGACGAACCCCACAAGCAGAGCACCGGAAAACAAAAGAATTTCCCACAAGAAGTCAAAACAGTAAACTCACTTCACGTGACAAAAGGGAAAAACATAGTGGCGCCTATAGAGATACACGCCTTATGGCCTATCCCAGAGGAGTCCCGCCACTGGTTGTTAAAAGCAATCACCTTCGACCAACAGGATTACTCTAGAAGTATTCGGAACGCAGGCTGGACTACCTTGGTATTAGATCCGATAATTGACAGACTCCACTTTACACAAGTCCTAATGGACGGCGGCAGTGATCTAAACCTGCTATATCAGGACACAATCCGCAAAATGGGGATAGACCCAACAACAATTCGCCATAGCAACACTCCCTTTCAAGGGGTAACGCCAGGCCCAGATGCCCATTGTACGGGCTCTCTCCTGCTAGAAGTTATGTTCGGCTCACCCGACAACTTCCGCCGCGAAAAGCTAACCTTCCACATCGCCCCATTTACAAGTAGCTATCAAGCACTACTGGGACGCGAAGCTTTCGCCCGCTTTAACGCAGTACCGCATTATGCATCTCTTATACTTAAAATGCCCGGTCCGCGAGGCATCATCTCATTAAAGGGAAATATCGAGTGTTCCTCGAGCGCGGAAGATTGTGCGGCTGCCTTGACAGCCACACACTAAACCGGCTTCACTAATCAAAGCACCTAAACAGGTCGTTCAGACCCCGGACATGGCTAGACGAGTCCGGCGTAAACATACAAGGGCTTACTAGCCGCATACCCCCATTCAAGGGCTCTCAAGATGTACAACAAGAGACAAAAGCTCAATTTTATTCATTTTTGAATTGTACTTTGTTTATTTAATATAACGTACATTTTCAAGACGATCTCTTTCAACTAAGTTCCTCTCTTTACAGATGAACACCGTGCTACCCCGTCCGTGATACGGCTAACGGAGACACGGGCCCGGGCGTGTAGTAGGGACCCGCTCCAAGGATTCTTTTCAGATTAAGACCCTGCGTAAACCTTTTTTACTGTCTCTTGTTGATACACATCCCCCGGTTTCTTGCCATAACCGAGGTGGAGGCTGGCGTCTTGGCATGTGGCCACGTCAGAATTTTGCGCGTACCTGGAAACCAGGGGCTTATTACTAAGGGCGTTCTTCACTGTTTTCGTAAAGACCGAATACCGAGGGAGTGTTCGCGTCGCGAAGTTTGGCCTTATATGCATCAGCTCGAATCATGTCTTTGGTCAAATGTTGGGTTTGCCCGCCCTGTGTTTTGCTGCCTTATGTTCCGCTCTATCGGCTAAGGCGGCACCAGAGAACTACTACGATTGTGCCCGGTTCGCCAAAGCGAGCACCTCAAGAGAGAAAGCCAAAACTGATCGTCATTGTATAGCGTGAGACTAGTCAACCACTGATGACCCGTCGGAATCTTTAGGATTCCTCCGCGATAACGAAGGGCGCTTTCGGCCAGCACACACGCCGCTCGAATTCGGGTGAGCGCGGTGCCCCCAGGGGCTATATAGTAGCCCCACTATCAAACTCCTATGGCTAAGTGAAAGTGATAAAGCATTATAGTCTGGTTGCCTAGTTCGCTGCGCTATCACCTCCTTTATAGGACCAAGACGTTGGATCAAGTGTGAAAATGTGCCTTCTGCGAACACCCCCGCATTATATGCGTGGGGGCTGAAGCCGATGACTGCCATCTTTCAGGTTATACATACATATACATTAAACGGCCGCACAGGAGGTATTTTAATTCTTGAAGGCACAAGTATAAAAAGCTTTTATATTCCCTCAAAACATTGTTTTACAATAATACATGTTATTCGAACATAATATCCTTCGAGCACTGCATTTCTATTAAACGAGCGCCCTGCAAAACTTCCTGAAAATAGTGCTCGGCAGGTACTCGGCTCCCGTCCGAATCTTGGGATGCAACATCGGTGGCCTTCGTCTCCGCCCAGTATGTCTTGACACGAGCAAGAGCCATCCACGCACCCTCTATGCACGCTGACCTCTTCATTGCGTTGATATGCGGCACCGCACCAAGGAACTGCTGCACCAAGCTAAAATAACTCTTCGGCTCGGGCCTTTCCGGCCACAGATGACTCACGACATACTTCATGGCGAGTCCGGATAACCTATTCAGCTCTGGATTGTGGAACTGCGACCAAAAAAGCTTTTCCACTTCGTGATCCTTTTGATCTCAGAAGTGTTCGGCCGCGTGCGCGGCACTAGCCGCCAAGTCCAGCGCTCATTGTACAGCGAGCATCCTTGGCCTCGATAGTGGCCTTCTCCAGGTCCTTCTGTTCCGCCCGATCTTCTTTTTCAAGAAGCTTGCAGCGGTCGGCAGCATTCTTCAACTTCACAGCCATCTCGCCATTTCCTTCTTGCTTCTGCAGTGAGCAGCCTGTTCGCTTTCAGCTCTTGGCCGCCTTTTAAGGCAGCCGCATCACTTTTCCTGGCTCGCTCCTTGGCTCGGCGAAGTTCCGCCCGAAGGTTCTCCATGGCAGCGCACCATCTGCATCAAGTATACATGTTGTAAGGCATGGGCATCAAGTCCCCTTACCAGGTGTCCGCGAGAAATCACATACCTTGGGACTCGCTGCCGCTTGTTGACAAGCGCGATGTCGGCATCTGCCACGCTGTTGCCGCTTTAGCTCGGCAAATTCATCATCCGCTAGCCACCGGACACTTCGCCACCTACATAGGAAAAGCGACATATCATACCTGGGATTATGATCCTCGGCGCGTCGTCATTTTTGACAACGCACAGAGTCTCGGGGGCTACTATCTATACAGGGCGCATCTTTTATACGCGGAACTGTCAAGAGGTACATCATTTCGCGTACCTCAAAACCTGGCAGTAAACTCCTGACGGCCTCGTGCAACCCGCTCTCCGCGGATGAAATCCTTTCAATCACCGTGCCCATCAATGCATGGTGTTCTTCTGAGATAGACGCTCGCCCGAGCAGATCCTTCAGCTCCTTCGACCGTGCACCGGAAGGTGCCGGACTCGTCCGATGGCCTTTTTCGAAGGCCGGACACGGAGGGCTTTGGGGAGCCATACGACTGCTTTCCGGCCCTGCCAGATTCGGAGAAACCCTCCGTGATTTACACCTCAGTGGTCGCCCGCCTACAAGGCGGTACGGCAGGGGAGGCGTTCGCTCTCCATCATCTCCTGACGAAGATCCCATGAAGATGAGCTCACGAGAAGGGCTGAGATCCGAACTACAAGGTAAAAATTCGGTTATCTTCCTCAGAAATAGAACAGGGATGTCTCTTATTTTAATACTCCCCTCTCTACTTACGGCTCGCTGGAGGGCTGATCCCCTTGGGGGCATAGTGCGTCCGAGGCATCTCCCGGCGTAGGACCCTCTGACGAAGATTTCTTCCCCCGCTTTGAGACCATGGTCTCCGGGCCTTGAGAGGCGGTCCTCCTCTTCCTTTGGATGGAGGGATTCTCGATTCCTCCTTTCCTAATAGCCTCCTTCGGGGAGGCGGTAGCTTCCTTGTTCCCCCCTTTGCCTTCTTCCAAAGGCGCAACCTCCAACATCCTGGTTAACACGGGATCCAGCGTGGTCTCAGGGAGGGGGGCCGGACACCTGATTAGCTTTGCTTTCGCTATCCACTCCTGTTTAAGGGACATCTCTTTTAAGGGCAATTTTATGATAAACATACGGATGGCGTGTCCGGGTACAGGACTACTTACTTGAGTATCCGGGCGATTGCAGCTCAGACCTGCATCCTCGGTCGAGTCCGGACACATTGCTTGTGATCCGAAGAACATTTTGTACATCTCCATGGGCGTCACCCCATAAAATGTTGGAGGGCTCGTGGTCCCTCCGGATTAAACTCCCACAGGTGCAGGGGGCAACGTTTGCTGGGCAGGGTGCGGCGAATCAGCATGACCTGCGTCACTACGACCAAATTGATGTCTCTTTCTAGGAGATCTCGAATGCGGCCCTGCAACAAGGGCATGTCCTTGGACGGCCCCCAGTTAAATCCTTTATTGACCCATGACGCTAGCTGCGGTGGGGGACCCAAGCGAAAGGCAGGTGGTGCCACCCACTTGGTGCCCCTCGGAGCTTTGATATAAAACCACTCTCATTGCCATAAGCTGAACTCCTCTTGAAAAAAGCCCTCGGGCCATGGAGCGTCAGCATTCTTGCTTATAACAGCGCCTCCGCACTCCGCGTGCTGCCCCTCGATCATCTTCGGCTCTACTTTGAAGGTCTTAAGCCACAATCCGAAGTGAGGAGTAATGCGGAGGAAGGCTTCGCACACGACGATGAACGATGAGATGTGGAGGATGGACTCCGGAGTCAAGTCGTGAAATTCCAGCCCATAATAAAACATGAGCCCCCTCACGAAGGGGTCCGTCGGGAAGCCTAGCCCCCGAAGGAAGTGAGACGCGAACACCACGCTCTCACCAGGCTTGGGAGTGGGAATAACCTGCCCTTGAGCAGGCAGCCTATGCGAGATTTCGCCGGTTAGATACCTGGCATCTCTCAGCTTTAGCACGTCTTCTTCCGTAACGGAGGGAGGCATTCACCGGCCTTGAAGGCCGGAGCCGGACATCATCGAAGGTCTGAAGCGCCTGAATCTGGAGCTTTGGGTGTTGGAACTCGAGGCGAGAGGCAGATTCGATTGAGATTGAAAGAAAGGAGTAGATCCTTGGTCTCTTTATAAAGAGGTTGAATACCAAGAGCCCTCCCCGTGACCGTTTGGGACTCGCCTTCGATTGAGGAAATATACCAACGGGCACGATTGGGTTACCCACGCCCGTATTGATGAGAATACCGGAATAAGAGGACACGATCTCTGCTTCGACAAGACGTGCCAAGGAAACCGCCTCGCTAAACGCTACCGAGGTGGGACAGTAAAACGATTCAATAAAGGCTTGGCTGTGGTGTGATGTCATGCTGCGGAATACGTCGTGATTGGATTTGTGTAAATATTATTCTCTACGGTGGTATGTGGAACTTATTTTCCAGAGCCGGACACTATCCTTGTGTTCAAAATCTTCTATGAAGTATTCGAAGGAGGAACCCGCCTTGCAATGCCGAAGACAATCTGCGCGCCGGACTCGTCGTCATTGAAGCCTGGTTCAGGGGCTACTGAGGGAGTCCCGGATTAGGGGGTGTCCGGATAGCCGAACTATAACCTTTGGCCGGACTCCTGGACTATGAAGATACAAGATTGAAGACTTCGTCCCGTGTCCGGATGGGACTTTTATTGGCGTGGAAGGCAAGCTTGGCGATACGGATATGTAGATCTCCTCCCATTGTAACCGACTCTGTGTAACCCTAGCCCTCTTCGGTGTCTATATAAACCGGAGGGTTTTAGTCCGTAGGACGAACAACAATCATACCATAGGCTAGCTTCTAGGGTTTAGCCTCTCTGATCTCGTGGTAGATCTACTCTTGTACTACCCATATCATCAATATTAATCAAGCATGAGTAGGGTTTTACCTCCATCGAGAGGGCCCGAACCTGGGTAAAAACATCATGTCCCTTGTCTCATGTTACCATCCGCCTAGACGCATAGTTCGGGACCCCCTACCCGAGATCCGCCGGTTTTGACACCGACACCATCCATGGAGAAACTCTTCATTGAGCATAGAACATAATATTAGTACAAAATGTGTACTCCAAGATGATATATAAATTATGCGCAGAAATTTAAAATGCAGCTTATGGTTACAAGTGTAGATGATAATATAAAGTACCTGAAGAACTGTGGAGCCAAACACCATATCGAAATGAGCACAGAGATCATGTATTACACCCAAGGTCTCCAGTTTAGGCGCAGTGAGGAAGGTTATTTGCAACGGTGAATAACTAGAATCAAGGATCAACCTTTGAAGTGAAGGGGCATCTTGGATGATGAGTTGTTTTCCGTCAAAAGAAATTCCAATTCTTACAAGGTTAGGCGACTTTATTTGGAGACAACCGATTCTACCTGTGAAAACAAGCACCAAGCACTCCAGCGCATGGCAACTGGAGTGGATGATGCTGTGCAATGAGGCCTCCGATATACGAACCCGCACAAGTGAAAGTTTCTTGAGAAATGAGAGTCGGAGGTTTAGTACCAGATTGTATTGTAGGTAGCACAGTGCAAAGGTGGCGGTGTGGAGAGAGGAGGAAAACCGCGAGATGGACATCGATGCTGAGGGCACAAGTTCATGGCGTTCGGTATGTGGTATGTGATTTCCAGGGGAATAGTAGAACTCAAGCAGCTGTAGTTCTGTGAATTCAGGGGATTTCAGCCAGGCGTCCACCGTGCAGGGCATGGTATGCTTTCTCAGGTAGCATGACGGGATGCAGAGGCTTTGAACGGAGCCCTGGTGGGAGGAGATGATGGCTCTGGGGATTTCAAAATCATTGAAGAGAGATAGCTGACGACAGTCGAGATTAAGGGGCACGACGCGCCATAGAGGGCACCACCGAATTGAGAGGACTTGGGTGCGGCAGCAATCCTTGGTGGGGAGAAGCGAGATGATCTCCCCAAGGATGGCGTCCGGGAGATCGCTGATGCGGTCCACCCGAGATTCTACGGGTTCCTGGGATCCGGTGGGGGCGGGGTCGCCGCTTCTCCCAGCTGCTGCCAAAAGGGATCTACAACAGCGTCGCCGCAAGGGAGCCTCATCTTCTTAGCGCTGGGGTCAGCCGACTCCATTTTCCTTGAGGCGTCGCATCGCGCTCATGGATTTGAGCAGATGAACGAATGACGAGCCTAGTTGTAGTCTTGAAGGAAGAAGAAGGGGAGCTGGGGTTTTCAGGAGGAGTGGGGAAGAAGGGGAGCTGGGGTTTTCAGAGGAGTAAGGTGAGGAATTTGGGGTACGAGGGAGCGAGCTGACGTGAGGTGGGTGGGAGCGAGGAGGAAGAAGAGCACCCAGGATTTTTGGGGGAGGGGGTGTGCTGGGTGTGGGTAGCGCCTAGAGAATTACTACTAGTACAAGGAGACACTCTACAGCTACCTGTAAAAACAATTACTACTAGTACAAAGGAGACACTCTACCGCTTCCTGCTCCTCCTAGGTCATTGAAATGTCTCCCTCTACTGAATGCCGTTATACTTTTGTTCACCGACATGCGGGCCATGCAGCGTGGGCCCAAATGCCATCCACCAAATTAGAAGGTAGTATGCAGGCGGAGAGTCACCCGGTCAGAAGCGCGGCAAAGAACGAGCCGTCAGATCACAAAACCCCACCTCCCATGAGTCTAAGTTTGACGGACGAAGCAACCATCATTTCACTCTTCACTGAATCCCTTTCTCCTCACCGCCTTCAAGAAAGGAAACACTCGTGATTCGCCACTCGTTCTTCTCTCCCAACGAAGGGAAGGTAAGCGGATCCATGATGTTGGTATATTTTCGCTTAGAGAAAAAAAGAACTTTTGCAAAGCAAGAACCGATCCTCACTCTCTTTTTGTTTCATTGTCATTGCGATTGTGTTTTCCTTTCAATGGTCTCCTAGTATTCGTCAGTTTCATGATGGACCAAGGAGAACCAGGCAAAGATCTGCCGATATTGGAGCAGACGCGGGAGGCTGATCCCCACGAGACAGAGAGCTCCAAGAAGATGGAGGCAACCACCGAGGCGACCCCAGATACGCTCACGACCACTACTGAGATGGTCAACGCCCCGTTTGAGGTTGCAGCCCCCGTGGCACTGTAGGAGTAGTTTTCCCCCTTCGAGGATGTGTCCCCCCCCCTGCTGAGCTGCCCAAGGTAATTTCCTTCTTTGCCGATCTCGATTGTGGTTTTTCATCTAAGTATGTGGTGATTTTTTTAGAAAGGGAAGTATGTGGTGATTAATAATGCAAAATTTTATTAGCTTCGATGCCATGCTATACATAGTGGTTTAAATAACTTGTGTTTCTTATACTGAAAAGTAATTCAGAATTTGTTTATGTTTCAATTAGAGCCCGATGCGCATAAGGATTGTGTGGTTGTGCATGTCACTCGCTATGAGGCGGACGACCTGAATATACGCACTGGGAAAACAGAGTTCTTAGGCTGTTGGATCCTGGAAGCCATTTGCGGTTATACCAATGAAGAGGTGTATTCCAGCCTCACTGTTGTCAGGCGTGTTGTCCAGGGTGTACTGAAGCACAAGAAGTTCAAAGCTACTCCTTCGTTTGTGAGGCATACTGTTCTTGTCAAGCTTACGCAGGAAGATGACGTGGCATGCCTCCACAAACAAGTTTATCGATGGCAAGGCCACAAGGTTGTCTTCATGAAGGTTGACAGATTGAGCTGCTGCGGGGCGCCCTCGATGATGTTCATGGCAAGGTCCGCCTTGTGTCCAGCCCAAATTAGATCGAGGCATGAAATAGTTGCCCAAGCTAGTGTTTAATAGTAGTTTGATTGTGTCTAATTATCCGAACCTTGCTCATTATCGACCCCTCTGGGCTAGTACTGCTTGAATCCGTCTATGGGAACTGCTGCTACTTTTGTGTGCCCGTGAATCATATAAGCAACTATGTATCTTGTTACAGTGGTTCATGCAATTAATTAAGGCCACAATGTAATAAATTCCAAACGTTCAACACTAGTCCAGCGCTCATGTGGAACACTCACATTAAACTCGTCTTCATAAAATCTTGAAAAGCATAAGTTAAGCAGTTTTATACATCTCAATGATTCATAGAACATAACAAACATATACTAGTTCACAGTAAAAGACAAAGTTGTGAGAAGGTTTACAAATCAGGAAAAAACAAGTAAGGCTTCTATGAGCAAAGGGCCTCCCGGCAGGCTTAAATTTCCTAGAGTTCACTCTGGTTTTTTCTTGTTGCCACCATCCAGGGTTAGGTTCTCTCATTCCAGAATAACCAATTATAAATGTGGTCTTGGCTGGAATGCTGAACTGAACCATGCAGTGTACTGACCAGGTGAAATTCTTGTGCATTCCACTAAATTTAAGCACCGCTATTTGCAGAAATAAGCAGACCACAATGCCTCTTGTCCGCGCACCTGTCCAAAAAACCGCCGTGCAGCCGTGCCAGCTAGTCCTCGGTCCATGGATGAACTGGTAGAAAGTGCATTCCGGACTATGATACAGTTGTTTTCGCTCGTCCCTGCACTGCAATCAGGAAGTAAAACGTATGAATCAGCTTCGTTTAGATTGCGTTGGTCATTCTACCTTAGTTACTACCAATGTAGGGATACCTTGAAGACGGGAGGTTAGACGATGGCAACGAGGGATAGCCATCTCATTTTGCACAGTTGTACTAAAACTGAGGTGTGTGCTTTTGATTGCGCGGATAGAAACGATACGGAGACAGACATCCCGAAACGATATGGAGATAGACATCCCTGTTTGCGCAACTACGAAATACAGTTATTTAAATAGTGACAGATATTACTACTTTCCCCCGTTTCCTCTTAGAACCAAGTCCTAGATTCATGCTACAGCTTTCCCACTTTCTTCCCTGTTTGAACCAACGCTTTGAGTTGACTGTATGAACTAGCTTTACTTCTAATAATAGTAGAAGTCTAGGTGGCTTTGGAACAGCGGACGGAAGTAGAAAAGGATCCACACGAAGGGGGAAGAGCTGGGGCAGTAGAGCAAGGCAGGTTTCGAAGGAATATATACCTGAGGGTCATCGGCATGTGGAAAAGACGGCGTCGGGAGGCTGCATCTTGGCCACAATACCGCAGGGAGGAAGAAGGGGTCGGAGGCCCTCCCGAGCCGGCGCTCTCTCGGAGAGAACGGCACGGCCGCCGATCGGGACGCGCGGACAGCCGTTGGTCTCCTACCTCGCTGCCGACGACAGCGTGAACGATGCACCTACACCCCCTGCCCCGGTCGAGGTTGTCCGACCGGATTTGTGACCAGCCGTGAGCTGAGATAGAGAGTGTGGCCACCTATGTCTTGCTTAGATCTGGAGAGCATGAGAGAGTGAACGAGAGGAACCCTAGTAAAGCAAGCGCTAATGCTCCTGCTTTTGTATATAGTGGAGTGATTTTGTTGTACCGGCTTCAAAAAAATGCGCTCCTACGTGTACCCGCAAGTGGGTGTGAGAGAACTAGTGCGTGCGTGCACCGCTTCTCTTCGTGAGAGTACAATATATACTATGCCCAAAGAACGTTCGCCACAGGAGTAATAATATAAGTGTGTGACGTGTGAGCTAAAATAAAATATGCGCGCCGTCTTTTGTTTTTTAGAAGTTCTGAGGGTAGGGTGTGAAGAGTACATATGTGTGTGACGTCTGCCTGCAGATAGACGATGGGTGCCACGTGCGAGTCTGCGAGAGGACTCGGGAGAGTTGTGACTCATGAGGGTGCGTGTGCATGAGAGAGAGGGGGGCACGTATCAATGCAATGCATGTGTCCGTAAATCATTATCCGACAAACGTTCGCCACAAGCCTTTTCCTGACGAACGCCTTAGGAACCGTTAGATCGGCATCCGACAGTGTCAGTTTTGCCATGTCATTTAACAGAACAGCCACTCCTCCTACACACAAATCTTCCACGTGAGTGTTAGCAACTGCCGTATGCTCCCTCCGTTCCGAAATGCAGTGCATATAGCTTTATTGAAAATTAGAACCTCGAAAACTTTTACCGAGTTTTCGTGTACCAAATTGCACATGTAGAATACCCTGTATATATCATTTCATTCATCTTCCAGAGGTAACTATAAAGATGGGTGAGGAGTCTACAAAGAAAGACCATCGTATCACCCGCAACAATTTCAACCATCCTTTAGTGTCGAGGAATATCATAGGAACTCTATATGATATGTTTTTTATAGGATTTTTTTCCTTTAGAGCCAATTGGTTCATAGGAATAGATTCATATACTCTACATTTCTAAGGAAATAAACATGATATCATTTCTATATTTTCATAGCCACTTGGTTCATATGAATGGATTCCTATACTCCCTTAATTTCAAAGGAAAATAAACATTAGTGTATATTCAATAGAAAAGGTCCTATTATATGAACCAAATTACATCTCTTTACTAATCCCTCCTCATAGGACTTGAGATACATGTCATCTCTAGATTCAATAGAAAAGTTCCTATGATGTGAACCAAATGACATCTCTTTTCCTATCCCTACTCATAGGAATTGAGATCCTCCATGTCATCTCTTCAACTTCCATGTATACATCTTCTATTCCTAAATAGTTAGTACAACCCACTAGTAGCTTTTTTCCAAAACATGCAACTATGGCACAAGAACTATATAGTGTGCCAATAACTTTGAAAGATGGTCGCTGGATGAAGCTAACCCGACAAAGGCAGAGATGGGCAAATCCGAGCACTCTCGGCCGTTGGATATCATCAACATTCCACCAGATCTGCCACATGTACAATTTAGAAGACTCCATGGTTGAACTTAAGCATAATGCACAAACCTCAAAACACAAGCACTTCTCCTTTGTTCTAGAATCTTTTGTATAATAATTGATTATTTTTTCTAAATGAATTGCCATTATTTGTTTTTTACTTTATGATTTACAATGCACAACCCCATGAATCTTAACATTTTTATAAAACTAATTGATTTTGAATGAGATGAACTATAAGAACTAAACGAACATCTACATCATGCATATATGACTCAAAGCTTTACATGCTATAGTGTGTATTTATTCATAATTTGGTTTCGAAATCTCATGCGTTCAATACATGTGTACCTTACTAGTTTTGAGTAGAGTAGCAAATTTCACACGGCCCCGGGTATATCAAAATGCAGGGCCCATGCATCATTTCCTTTCGGTCGAACCTACGTCCACAATTTTTTGTACGTGCTATATGTCCACTGGTCCCCGAACCCAAAATGCTGCCTCGTTCCCGTAAAACCAAGCGGCCCACACATATTTAAGGCGTCTACTCGAACCCATTTACTACGACATGGCCCCGCACGCCGTAGTACTCCTACAAACCCTACCGCCGCACTCATCGTCGGTTTTCTTCAAGAGGACGAGGGAGAAGCCGATCTGTAGTGGAGGCGCTTTCAAAAAAAAGGATCTGTAGTGGAGACCCCTACCCTAGGGTGCCCTAGTTAGCTATCGCACGCATCATTGTTTTCTATTTTCTTTATGCTCTTGCGCGCTAGAGTGAAATGATGGTTGCTTCATCCGTCCAGCTTAATGCGGGAAAGGTGGGGCTTTGTGATTTGACCCTCATCGCTCATTTTCTACTCTTGAGGCGCTTCGACCGGGTGCCTCCAATTCCAACCGCTGCTCGAACTGTGATTTGGTGCATCGCACGTGGAACAAGGCGGTGGATGAGCCACATGTCGCCAAAGGGGTCTGTTAAGTGTGTCGCCATTTCGGTAAGCGGATGACCTGCTTGAGTTGCTACGCCAACACGACAGGAGCAGCCTACCACTTGGTTTGGCTCCTTGGTGAATCCCGACTATATTGATCTAAAAAGATACGTGCTGAACTACCCTCTCCGTCTCGGTTTTTTATTTGTGGGCGTCTCGGTTTATAGGGCATGCACATAGTTCTAGGTCATCCATTTGACTAACTAAATATGAGTTACTATGTCACAAAAAGTATATCATTGGATTCTTATTGGTTGATATGTGAAGAAACAAGAAACGAGGTAGAAGTTAATGCACCGCGCCTTAGTATTTTGGGATTATTTGGTTTTCGTAAGATGACTTACTCACCTAGACAGAGGGAGTAGTTGTATTTAAAAGTCGAGGGCGGGGCTTTTCCTGCGCGGTAGGCGGGGCAGTTCCGCCTAGTTGGTTCGACAGAGACGCGAGAAGACGGGGGAGTAGGCTGCTGCAAACGTGGGGCTGTGTGATTTGACAATGAAGTTATTCTGGACAGGTGGGGCCCGTGATTTGACTTGCCATTATCATTTTAATCTGCTTGGCGCTACGACCGGCGTGAGTCTCCCGATTCCTGACCACCTCCATACAGGTGCCTCTCCCAATGCTCCACCATGTAGTAGTAGAGGCTGGCTTTTGCATGAGAGCCCACTTCTCCACTTTTTCCTTGCCTCTCTTTCCTCCACATATGCAAAAATGCCATGTAAAGCGCACTATTGTACTTGCTCCTACAGGTGCTTAAGCTTGCTACATAGGCATAAAGTCTGATGTGGCAAGTTAATCAAGAAGAGAGAGACTAGTTTGGTGACCCAAGGAAGAAACGGTGCTAATCACGTGTACCTAGGTGAAAGACAATTTTGATTCTATAGCTAATTAAATGAAGCAAACTTAGCAACACCATTTCATTGGAAGAGGTCACTCCTTGGCAAATGCAATAAATACTAGTACTCCCTGTGTCCCATTATATAAGAACGTTTTTGACACTACACTAGTGTCAAAAACGTTCTTATATTATGGGACGGAGGGAGTACGAAGAAAGAGATAGAGAGGAGTAAAAAAATACACTTATAGCCAACCTTATAGCCAACCTTGTTATAGTATGAGTGACTAAGTGATGACTATGTATGATATGCCAACATCAATAGCCTAACGCACCGTGTTAAATCTCCAAGGGCGCGACCGCGCGAGCGACGTGACGGTCATGGTAGGCGCAACAATGATACGAGCTGCTGGCAGCCCTTGGATCTGAGATCAAACGGTCGCATGCTAAGTTGCTAAAAATTTGCAGAATAACCCTCCAGGATAGGATATTCACCCATAGGTCTAGAATCACGCCATGCAACCGTTCGATCTCAGATTCAAGGGATCTCGGAAGCTGTATCATGGGAGAATGGAAAGCCACTACCCTGCCGTTCGCACGCTGGTAGTTCGCTCCTACTCGTCCCTGCATGTCCTTTAATACTACGGCGGTTCGCTCCTAGTCGTCCCGTCCATTCACATTACAGCAGTTCCACTAATCCTAACCCACCTCCCAAATCCATGGCGTCCAAATTCTCCCCGATCGGCGGTGAGTACAAGGTTAGAACCATCACCGGCGATGAGTTCGACGTCATCTACACCCGTACTTCCGCGACGGTGAAAGGATGCCTTTCTCGCTTCAGACGCATGTTCGAAAACTCACATGATGAGTGGGTCGCTGGGCTAGATGTTGAGTACACCACAGTCGTGGGACGAGAGAAGGATCTAAAGGACGAAGAGAGGAAGAAGCCCGCCGTGATCCAGGTTTGCGTACATAACGTTTGCTTGGTCTACCACATATGCCATGCCGATGTTGAGTGCCAGGATTTTAAGAACTTCTTCAAGGACAAAACAGTGAAATTCGTTACTGTAGACTTTAAGAACAACGAAGAAGTCGTGGGTCGGATAGGCCTCTTTGTAGGCAACCCCTTCGACCTCCAGAAGAATCGGCTGGTGCCCTCTCGTCAGCCTTCAATGCTGACCCTAGCAGGAGCCATGGTTCATCCTTCGTACCGTAAACTGGAGAAACCTCATTACACGTTTCATCGTCATGCATGGCAGCGGAATGTACTAGATATAGACCACATCCACTACGCTGCAATGGATGGCTACCTTTGTTTCAATACCTACAAGGGTTGGATGAAGAGCAACAGCCAAGTGTGCGGATCAAGCAAAGAAGTATCGGCCAAGAGGAAGAGGGACAAGGACGAAGTCGAGGACGTGGACGAGGACTCCGAGTAAGGTGGCAGTGTCGTTGCTCATGGTGGTTCTAAACTTCTAATGCAGTGTCTACCGGATTAGTTGCATGGTTTAATTTCAGGTGTGCTTAGTTTAATTTGAGGGGTGTGTTGTGCTGAGCCCCAAATAGAACTATGTTATGTTTCTTCTTATTACTTTAACTCTTCAGTATGTACATACTACTAGTATTTCTTTAATAATTTAGCACCCCAATTAAGCACGTACTATCTTTTTTAATAGTACTACATGCATAATTTGGCGACGAGCGCTCTCTATATGTACCACCTTTTTTTTAATTTCAATTTTTTCTCCATGGCGCAATCCATCGATAGTACTACTGTACAAAAGTATACATTTTTAAAAGGCTAGAGTACTGTTCATCACATATATGGCCAGTTAAATTATCAACCTAGAACGACGTGCAAGCCATGTAGTAAACTGATACGGAGGAAGTATAGTAAAAATGAGGTGATTTTACCGAGCGATCGGCGGGGGAGCATGGCCTGTCATGCGGTCCCACGTGTCATGATGTACCAAGGCGATGCGCGTGTCCCTCTTGAGGCAGAAGCAATACTAGTACGTGGTTTGAGATGATGGCGAACCGAAGTGTGAAATAATGGTTGCTTCGTCCGTCTGGGAAGGTGCGGCATTGTGATTTGACGTCTCATTGCTCATTACTACTACTGAGCCGATACGAGTGGGCTGCGTCCCCCCTGCTGTTCTGCACTATTATTTGGTGCTTGACACGTTGACCCGGTTGCTATATGTCCCACATGTCGGCGACAGGAAGTACAGAATTCATGAAAGGGAGTGTCAACGGAGGAGTATACTACAGAATTCATGAAAGGGAGCGACTTAGTTTTGGAAAAATCTGTTTTTACGGAGTATGTACCCACTAGGGTTTATAGTGATCATCTAAAAAACATTCGTTTTTCCGTTTGATAAGTCTCAATTCTACTATACCTAGTAGTAGTACCATTACATGTTGGATTTCGAGGTGCGTTAGATCACCCGACGCAAGCAGTGTCAAGAGGAAACTAACCAATGCATGTACAAGTTCATGGAAATTTAGTGGTCATTCATGCATTCATTCTAATTAATGCCTCGGTAAACATAACTTCTTGAGAAAAAAGAGCGTACTAATTACTTGTGCAAACTACGAAATTAATTCGACCACTCACCGTCTACCTTGGTTGGAGAGATTTTTAAATTGAGCCATAAACTGGAAATGAGGGAGTAGTAACTTTTGTCTCGATTACTATTTGTGGCCTTGTATAGATGCAAAATGTATTTTTTCATAGTGGCCTTGTATAAGTAAATAGAGGGAGTACTAACCAAAGTACGTAGTAGGGACGAGGAGTAAACGGAGGGAGTAGTAAAATTTTCTCGTCGTTCTACGAGCCACCGCGCGCGTGGGCGAGGGAGCGGGCATAAAGGCGTACAGTAGTAGTAACGCGCCCGTGGGCGGGGGAGACGGCATACTAAGCAAGTTTCTCCTCGTTCTGCGAGTTGACGGGACACATCAAAAGTACTCCAGTGTATAGAGCCTTGCCTCTAAGGTAGGCCCCACATGGTTTACCTCTTTTTTCAGTTTAACATAACGCGTCAAGTTGCAATTTGTTTGTTCACCCGTGGTAGACGATCCTCCCTCCACCAAGTGGACAATCAGTACACGTGCCAAATTACCACGTGGGCTGCCTTTTTCGTATAGAAATGAGCTCCACCGTGTACCCGCGCGGGTGTGGTTGGGAAAGAGACGGGAGTACGTGCGCCGTGCGTGCACCTCTTATCTTCGTGCACGTCCCCCACCTACGTGGGTGTGTGTGAGAGAGATACAAACCTAGACATAATGCACCGTCCATCCCCATGCCTCCGCCCAGTCCGACCACCAGTCACCACCACGGCACCACGCCCCACTCCTCCTCACCTTATCTCTCATATTTCTCCCTCCATTTTTATATACAAGGGGCCACTATCAAAATTACAATTTGCAGATATACAAGGCCACTAACACTAATCGATGCAATATTAATGGTGTTTGCCTCGTGGTACTAGCAAAGGAGGACATTAATTATCCCTTGCATGCATGCGGGAGTTTGTAAAAAAATGCATCTTGATGTTTCGTGCAATGCACGGGCGTCTTGCTTGTTCATGAAAACAACACATGGCAAAATTCCACGGTGAACGAGGGATTTGAATCTGTTGGGAGGGGCTGTTTGGATCTTGCCCGGGGTAGCCAAAATATTGGCGACCCTTTTGTCCACCGGTGCCTTTGCCACCGATGAACGAGGAATGGCTCGGTGTCATGCATCCTCCAGCGCGCACGTTGGAGACGAGCTCGCACGAGCTGTGTTTTTTTGTCCCACAACGCCGCCCGAGCCGCCCGCAGACTGACCGACGACCAGCAAATTACACCGTCCAATCGTAGCCGCACACATTATGACAGCAACTCAACCAACCGGACGAAATTCACGCAAACACGTAGACAAACTAATATTTCATATAAACAACGACGGAAATCATATAAAATACCAGATTTTCACATAAACATGCCAGATTTCATTACATTCAAATGAACTACGCGGTGCTAGTTCTCGACAGCACAGGTATATAATACCTGGCCTAAATGGTCGCCCGCCGATCGATTTGTGTTCCTCATGTCCGCAAAGACGATCATCGGACTGCGGGAGCCCCGGAGGTATATGCTTCAAAGACAAAGGATGGCTCGCTTCCCCACTGCCCAACTGATATCATTGGCTGGTGCGAAGATGATGGTGGCGGCACCGTTCAAGTTCATCACCGCCACTACTTCGCCATGGCGGCACCGCTCGAGTTCATCCTAACATTGACCTCTTCCGTGGAGCCCATGCGGGTCGACGAAGGTCCTCGCAACAAAAGGATCCGGCAAGACACCTGCTGTATGCCGGCGTCGCCTCCGCGGTGGCCTTCATGGGACCCAAGCGGCGGCGGCCTCCGTGTTCTACTTCTCCTCGATGATGGCGGCGGACGCGAGGTGCTGGCCACCGACTCATCGCTCTCCGCGCACCCGCTTCGCTGCTGCTTGCATGGCGCGCCGCCGGCATGGGAGTCTCGGACACAGAAACGGGAGACGCGGTACGAGGCGGCGGCGTGGACGGCAGCAACGATGCCGTCGCCGCTCCTCGTCGAGCTGGCACTGGAGCGGCGAAGTTGTTGAACCACGCGCCCGCTTAGGCGGCAACCGCTCCGTCGGGCGAGGGAGGAGGTGGATCAGCGAGCTGCATAGCTCGTGATCTGGCGAGCTACCCAGCCGGCTTGGATGCGAATAACTACTCTTCGTAAGCCATTGTAAGAATGGACAAAATGGTGGAGGAGATAGGGGAGCGGCGGAGGTGTGTGATTCTTGGCCGGCGTTTGGCCTCGTTTAAATAGGAGATTAAATAGACGGCGGACGGGAGGAGCTCGGCCGGCGTTGCGTTTAAGGCTACTCATAGTGGGGAGTAACATATACTAGTATCATGCATACGATACCAGTATATGATACTACCTTAGTGCATAGTATCATAAAGTAGTATCATAGATTACCATATTTATTTCCATGCATGACACAAAGTAGTGTAGCATTTAACATGATACGGTATCTACTTATGTTACTATAACCCTCTCTCTCTTATTTAATTGTGTGCCACATAAGCATGTTTGCTAGTCCCAAGTGCATGTTGCCGGTTATGTTACCCCCACTATGGCTAGCCTAACGCCGGCCCTGTCATGAACGAACGTGTGTCCAGAGTGGGTTTCTCGGCTTCCACACGGGCGGGTTTCATGGAGGCGTTTGAATGCGGCACGGAGGCGTGTTCAGTCGGGCGTGCCATGAGTGGCGCCCTCGACTCTGACCTAGGACACCGCGCTGTTCGTCCACTGACGTGTGGGCTCTTTGGGTGCATGGCCTGCATGTCAGTGACCCAACGCAGGCAGCGCACAACAGAGGAACCTTTGGTGGGCCAGGGCGGTCAGAAGCGGGCATTTCATAAACCGATGATTGTTCATTGAGTGTGACGTCATCTTTTTCATGTCGTTAAGCCTACTATGTTGATAGCCCGTTCGATACGTTGTGATTCATAAAGACCGATGCAAACATCAATGTTCTGCTTATCACAGCTAAGATTGATTAATACCTGTAACAATCCATGTCCTTAACAAAGGGTGCATGCACATATAGGTTGAGTGTGTGTCTTGCGTCGTGTGCTGTGTGCATGCAGGCGTGCGAGTGTTGCATGTGTGCAAGGGTGCGTTTCAGTGTTGCATGCATGGGTGCGTACGTGCGTGTGTTCGTGAGTGCATGTATGCGTGTCGTTGTTGCACGCCAAAGATGCGTGCGTGTGTACGTTATGTGTACGTGTCAGTGTTGCACGCCTACATGCGTGTCTGTCTTGCGTGCGTGCATGTGTACGTGCGGGGTGAGGCTACACGTCAGTCGACTGAATTTTTCATCTACATGATCTTGAGATTTTACGAAGTCACCATAGGTGCCTCGTAGTCGAGTGGAACGTCTCCTCCCACTGAACATACATCGCCGGAAAATACTGAAATTAACACAAGATAAATGCGAGCACCGGGACTTTAACCTTGGTGGGCTCGAGAAACCACTGTCCTCTAACCATCCAACCACATGTTGGTTAGCACGACAAAATGTATGTCGTGACCGTGATGAGCTTATTCTGAAGTCCAGTGACCGTATCGTGCTTTCGCTTCAAATAGAATGACCGTAAGTGTCTTCAACAAAATACGGAGCATGCATCAAATGCAAAGTCCGTCAGTGGCATCAACAAAATATGGAGACGTATCGTGAGCTAGATACCGTTGTACTATTATATATGCTTATTTTCTTAGTGGCCGATTGCGTGTGTAGTGTGGTGGGCACATCATTTCTAGTTGTGGTGGGTCAACATGAAGACTCATGGGTCGGTTCCATCCTGCGCCACATATAGGTTGGACCGAGACGTGTTATACGGAGACCCATGTGGAGGACTCAGCCTACAACATGAAGCTACCAGAGTCGCGGAGGACTCTATCCCCACTGGTGATAAGCCGACTATATATGATTTGTAACCCTAGGCCCTTAGTATGTTATACAAGCTTGGGGGCTAGTTCGTCGGTAGTATACACACACGCACAATGCCTGGTATTCACGTGTACTTTGTACACACCCTTATCACTAATATACATTACCAGGAGTAGGCTCTTTCTTCAACTGCAAGGGTCCGATCCGAACTAGGGTAAAACTTTGCCTCGTATTACCATCCAGCCTAACAGCCAGGGATATCCTACCGAATGATATGATGAAATCATATCTGCCAACTACTATTAGAGAGGTGTGTCGGGGGCAATGTGTGTAGAGAGGCCTAAAGATAATGTGCGTCTGGGAGACACGTAGGCACATATATGTGCGTATAGAGGGCTAGTAGAGAGCGTGCATGTGTATATATGCATGTGAGAGAAATAGTGTTTTCCAACTGAGATTAGTCAAAAGAGTGGTACATAGTAGTCAGAAAGAGAGAGATAGAGAGAGAGCATGTGCGTGAGACACCCCGACACCACGAGAGAGATTGTGAGCATGTGTGAAAGAGAAATGCCGATGCATATAAAGTGTGTGCACTTATCGTTAGATAGAGAGATATATAACGCGCTTGTGAGAACAGGCGAGGCATAGTGCATCTACGTGTAAAAGGCGGTTCTACACATTAAATTAAAATATAAATGGCATTATTATTTTGGATGAGATCATGAATTTTGCAAAATTGCGTATGGATGAAAATCGGTCTATCGACACCCATACTCTATTGAATTCTAGCATGTGCATGTGTTTATTTCATATTATCGATCCATAGAGTGAGAGCGGTTTGAAATACAGGCAATGGATGCTTTTGAAATTCATATATAAACATTAATTAGTGCACTCCATGTTGTTAGTGTGAAGCACATTATACATTTGTCACTTGCATGGATACATTCCAAATTGCTAGCTACGAAATAAAATACATGTCGAATTCAACATAAAGGGGGTTTCGAAGATTCGAATTCATAGGAAGTGCATTCATCTATTTGAACCCGAGATAATGGCATTTGTAAATTAGATGTAAAAGGGGGCATCAATCTTTTTGTGAGTTTGAACATGCTATATATATTCATACGCATATCTAACTTTTTTTTTGCAACAAAGGAGATTATAACTGGAACCATGCATGAACTGAGGTAAGTTGCATATTTTTTAATATATACTCGTGTACAATGTATATTAAAATGTACCCTCTCCATTCCAAAATAATCGTAGCTTTAGGATTTTCAAGAGTAAAGATTTGTGAAGTTTGACAAATCCTGAAAGTTCAATTCAAGAGAACCGAAAACGTTAATGCTTCTGCTCCCAAATATTGAGCGGCGCCAAATAGGCCTCGTCACCCGAAACCGCGAGACTAATGTTTTGGTGGTAGGAAATTACTGTCTGACTCTGCACGTGTAGCCTATCGGCCCGATGTCCAAAGGTCTAAACCGGGGTAGGCTTGTAACTTCACCAAGACGCTAGTCTCAACCGCCTCCGAGAAGCATTCATACGCGTGGGCGCCTAAACACCCATGCGCTCGGCCAAAATCTATCCATACATTTGGGACACGACATGACTGTCCTACCCCAACCCGCAATATGTCCGAAATTTTAGATGGGGGCAAAGTTTGTAACTTTCCCCAAATTTCAAACAAGCGTCTCAAACCAAACATTGTTCCCCTTAGTTCCCCGCCTCCTCCGTTTCCCCATTCATACTCCGTGGGCGCGAAAACGCCCTCTCCACCAGCCGCGAAACCCCAGCCTCCTCCGTCCTCCACCCCATAGCGGCCAATCCACCGCCGCCCTCCTCCATCACGCCGGAGCCGGTACCTCGACGCCGTCGTCCAACGCAACCACAACCGCAACGCCCTCAAGGACTTAGCAGCTGAAGCCGAGGCAGAGCTGCCTCCACGACGCCGACGCTGACGTGCTCCGTACCAGAACCACTCCGACCACGCCGTCCTGCGCCTCACTACTGCGGCTCCACTGTCGCAACTGTCCACCGCACCAGAGTTGTTCCCGCTACACCGTCGTTCGCCGCCTCAGATCTGCTTCCCCGCCACCGACAGACGGCCACCGCACCACACTCAACAACTTGGCCATGGGTTCGTCCAAGGCTGCACCGTCCTCCACAACTTCTGGTTTCCGGCGAACAACAAGATCGTCGGAAAAACCAGAGGAGGACACAACTTCGCCAGCAGAAAGAGGTACTCCTCTTCCCTTATTCGTGCAAATCTTATGTCTCCGCTCACACCGTATTCATCCCACGAAAGAAACTAGTTGAGCGCTTCTTACTGCATCTTCTTCGTGATACTAAATGCACAAGGTTTCCTCCTTTTACTATTTCACCTTTGCAAGAGGCGGTAGCCGCTGGATTTCAATTCAGGTCGGTCGAACCGCAATTAAAAGAAGCAGCACCGGCTTAGGCGCGCGAGCACCTAGTCCGCTTTGTTCCGGGAAGCGGCACATCGGTGTCTATCATAGGGGTGTGGGGCGCAGGAGCTGCTTGCGCCCGATCTGGAGATCGGCGGGGCTTGAATGGATGGCCGGGGGGGGCGGTGCCAAGCACGGCGGGGCGGTGAGGTCGAGGGAGGCGCGAGCGGGGAGGAATCTTGGGCGGTGGTCGCGGCGTTCGAGGAAGATTGTCAACACTGACTAGCTGAAGGTAGATGAAGGCGATCTTCCCGTTCTTTGTACATCGGACGGTGCAGAAAAAATGGACTGACCTATTTGCTTTCAGTCGACTGTTATTTTCATAGAATCCTGTAGTAATTGAGTGTGCCATGCATGTTGTAGAGCTATCATATGTCTCCGTCATTTATTTCTCACCGACCTGCTATCTGCTACCTTTACCTTTGTACTAATTGTGCACACACTTCACCCATACTCACACTATTGTTTTTTATGCATGGGTATTTCAGACTACGACGCAGTGTTGATGAATGCACAAAAGAAAAGACAGAAGTTGCTCGATGTAATTCAAGATAAGCACTAAGCATTTCAGCGCTCTAAAGGGTGCGATGTCGTGATTGGAGACGATGGCGTAGCTCTGTAGTTGATGATCTCAATTGCCACACACAACCATCCTGGTGCTTGCTTTAACTTCCACTGTCAAATGTGGTTGCATGTTGCATATGGTGTCTAGCTTGTATTGCTTCCAATTTGGTTAAATTGCATCTGCTTACTTTACACATTATACCTTTGATAATGACATGCCTTCCTGTTTTTGATACATACTACATATGTCTATTAACCATGTTCGTACATCAAACTAATGCTCTTTTGTATCCTTCGTCAATCACTTATGATGAGACAATCACCCGGGTGGGTTACTGTGAGACGCCCTACTCGTTTAAAGAGTGCAGTGTCATCCTCCCCACATGATTCTCAAGAAACAGCAAGGCTAAATGAAGATAGTCAACGTAGCTCTCTAGTTGATCACCGCAATTCCCCCACACCACCATCGCAGGTGCTTGCTCTTACTTGGCAGTGTGATATGTGGTTGCATGTTGCATATGGTGTCTACCTTGTAATGCTTCTAATTAGGGTAAATTGCATCTGCTTAGTTAACACATTATACATGTGAATATGACATGCCTTCCTGTTTTTGGTACATACTACGTCTTTCTATTAACCATGTTCTTACATCAAACTACTTTTCTTGTGTATCCCTCATCAATGCTCCTAATTTGTTAAATTGCATCTCCTTAGCTTACACATTATACATGTGAATATGACACGCCTTCCTGTTTTGGTACATACTACATCGCCTATCACACCATGTTCTTACATCAAACTCTGTTCTTGTGTATCCTGCGTCTATAAACTTATGATGAGACAATCACAGCGTGGGTTAATATGAGGCATAATACTCTTATAAAGAATGCAATTTCATCCTCTCCACATGATTCTCAAGAAACAACAAGCCTAAATGAAGATATTGAGCGTTGCTCTGTGCACTGAAGACAGCACTTCCCTACACCACCATCACAGTGCTTGCTCCAACTTCGATGTGATATGTGGTTGCATGTTGCATCTGGTGTCTAGCTTGTAATGCTTCTAATTAGGGTAAATTGCATCTGCTTAGTTTACACACTATACCTGTGAATATGACATGCCTTCCTATTTTTGGTACACACTACATCTATGTTCTTACATGAAACTACCTCTCTTCTGTATCCTGCATCAATCACTTACGATGAGTCACCTTTATTCATTGCATATTGCATATTATTTCTAGCCTGTTGCCATGTATTGCTTCTAATTTGGTCAAATACATTTGTTAGGGCACCCTTTTAATTTGGCAGAGTGATATTGGTTTCATCTTTCATATGGTCTCTAGCTTGCATCGATTCTAACAAGTTCAAGCACCTTGTGCTTAGTTTACACTTTATACATCATACATGTCAATATGTCACGTTGTCCTGTTTTTCATACATATTCGATCCTCCTATCATGCGGCTGCCTTACATGAAAGTAGTGTTCTCAGTATCATGCATCAATAAGTCCTGAAGAGCAAATTTTATTCCTTTTTCTTGTGGGTTTGACTTGACAAGGCAAAATCAAGAAAGAGGAAGGAAAATAGTAAGGAAGGCGATGATGGTGGTCCTCTGCAGACAACGTAAACGGACATCTGTGCGATTCTCCTTGTCTTGATAGTGCATTACATGGTCCAAGTCTCCGCTCACCTACTCCACCATCCAAGGTGCTTGCTCTAACTTGGCAGTGTGATATCTGGTTGCATGTTTCATATGGTGTCTAGCTCGTATTGCTCCTAATTAGTGTAAACTGCATCTGCTTAGCCTACACATGATACTTGTGACTATGACACGCTTTCTTGTTTTTGGTACATACTATATCTGTCTATCACACCATGTTCTTACATGAAACTACTCTTCTTGTGTATCCTGCATCAGTCACTTATGATTGGACACCTTTAAGTTGGCAGTGTCATATTGGTTTGCGTCTTGAATATGATTTCTAGCATGTATTGCTTCTAGTTTGATGAATGCCACCTATGACGAGACAGTTTTAACTTGGCAGAGTGATATTGATTGCACCTTCCATATGGTGTCTTGCAGTGTTTCTAATTTGTTGAAGTGCCTTCTGCTTAGTTACCACATTATATGTGTGAATATGTCAAGCCGTCCACTTTTCGTAGATATTCCATCCTCGTATCATGACTTTGCCTTTCATCAGAGTAGTGTTTGTCAGTATCATGCGTGAATGAGTTCTGAAGATCGAATGATATTCCTTTTTCTTGGTAGTATGACCTCACAATGCAAGATCAATAAAGCTGAAGGAAATTGGCAAGGCATTGGATGATGGTGGTCCTTTCGAGCAACTGAAACGGAGGTTCTCTACAGATTCTACTCCGCCATCCTCCCAACAAGATTCGCAAGACAACGCAAGGCTAGACAGTCAACGTAGTTGTGTAGATGATGAGCACATCTCCCCTACTCCACCATCACAGGTGCTTGCTCTAACTTGGCACTATTATATGTGGTTGCATGTTGCGTATGATGTCTAGCTTGTATTGCTTCTAACTTTGTTGAATTGCATCTGCTTACTTTACACATAATGCCTGTGAATATGACATGTGTTCCTGTTTCTACATCAGAATACTATTCTTGCATAACCCGCATCAGTCACCTATGATAAGGCACCTTTAAGTCGCCACTGTGATATTGGTTGTGTCTTGCATATGATTTCTAGCATATACTGCTTCTAATTTGTTGGAACGCCATACACTTTGAACTTGGCAGAGTGATATTGGTTGCATCTTTCATATGGTGTCTAGCTTGCAGTGCTTCTAGTTTGTTGAAATGCTTTCTGCTTAGTTACCACATCATAGGTGTGAATATGTCACACCATCATGTTTTTCATACATATTCCATCCTCGCATCATGTGTTTGCCTTTCATCCGGGTAGTGTTAAATCGATCATGCATGAATGAGTTACGAAGAGCGAATTTTATTCCTTTTTCTTATCGGTTTGACTTCACAATGCAAAATCATTACAGCTGAAGGAAATTAGTCCGACAGTGGATGATGGTGGTCCTTGAACAACTCAAGCAGGGGTCTCTACAGATTCTACTCCGCCATCCTCCCAACAAGATTCGCAAGACAACACAAGGCTGGACAGTCAACGTGGTTGTGTAGATGATGAGCACATCTCCCTACTCCACCATCACAGTGCTTGCTCTAACTTGACACTATTATATGTGGTTGCATGTTGCGTATGATTTCTAGCTTGGATTGCTTCTAACTTGAATTGCATCTGCTTACTTTACACATAATGCCTGTGAATATGACATGTGTTCCTATTTCTAGAACATATGTGTACATGATGAGCACATCTCCCTACTCCACCATCACAGTGCTTGCTCTTACTTGGAACTGTTATCGTGGTTGCGTTTTCAGTATGATGTCTAGTTTGTATTGCTTCGATTATGTAGAATTGCATTTGCGTAGCTTACAACTTATACCTGCAACGATCACTTACCCATAAGACACATTTAACTTGGGACTGTGATGTAGGTTGCATCTTGCATTTCTTCTAGCTTGTCTGCTTCTAATTTCTTGAAATGGCACTTCTGACGAGACACTTTTTACGATAGAGTGATATTGGTTGCATGTTCATATGGTGCCTAGCTTTCATTTCTTCTAATTTTGTTGAAATGCCTTCCGCTTCTTGTTTTTCATACATATTCCATCCTCCTATTATGCGTGTGAATATGAAACATTGTCTTTTTTTTATATATTCCATCCTCCTATCCTGCGCTTGCCTTACATCAAAGTAGTGTTTGTATGTATCATGCATCAACCAGTTATCAGAGCTAATTTTATTCATCTTCTTGTGGTTTTGACTTCATAAGGCAATATCGTAAAATAGGAAGGAAAAGAGTAAGTTAGGGATGTTGGTGGTACTCCGCACCGACGCAAACAGAGACTCTCTAGATTTGCCACTTTATCGCTAATGAAGTTAAAGTCCCAAGTCTACATGATGAGTTCATCTCCCGCACTCCACCATCGCACGTGCTTGCTCTTAGTTGACAGTGTTATAATTGGTTTCATGTTGCATATGTTGTCTAGCCTGTATTTCTTCTATTTTGATTAAATTGCACCTGTTGAGTTTATCGTTATACATGTGCATATGACATGGCTTTCGTGTCTAGAATACATTGCATCTATCTATCATACCATGTTCTTACATCAAAGTACTGTTGTTGTGTATCCCGCATCAAGAACTCATGATTGGGCGCTTTTAACATGGTTGTTTGATAGTGGTTGCATCTTGCATTGATTTCTCGTTGTCTTGCTTCTAATTTTTGAATTGCCACTTATGACAAGACACTTTTAACTTGGCGAGTAATATTGGTTGCATCTTTCATATGGTGTCTAGCTTGCATTACTTCTATTTTCTTGAAAATCCTTCCTTAGTTTGCACATTGTAGCTGTGAATATGTCATGACGTCCTGTTTTTCTTACATATTCCATCCTCATACGGTTGTCTTACATCAAAGTATTGCTTATGCAGATCATGCATCAATGAGTTACGAAGAGTGATTTTATTCTTTTGTGTTGTGGGTACAGCTTGACATGGCAAAGTCAAAAAGAGCAAGGAAAATAATATAGTAGGGAGTGTTGTTACTCGTCGGGTGAAACGGAAAAGGTTATGCCGTCGAGATTCTGCTGGTACTTATAGTGCGATAGAAGGTCCAAGTCCACCGGCTAAATCTACAAACACAGTATCACCTGCTCCACCAGCTGCAGCATCCGCTTCAACTGTACCGACATCTCAACCAGTTACTCGTTCGTTTGCTCGGGCGGCGGTTCCCAAGCTGCCTTCACACCTAACACTACTTCAAAACACTTCTGGCACAACAGACTTGGCAAGATCAGATGAACCTCATGAGCATCAACACCAAGGCGGTACTGACCGAGTCAAGTTGCGATTGCATGCTCCTTTATATGTACTCTCACGGTTTGATGTACACTAACACTTTCCATATTCGTTGTTGAACTAGCACCACCGGCATAGCGAAAACAGACATCGGGGATAATGCTTGATAGATTAACAAAATCTAAAGGAGGAAGAATGGAGATCCATTTTGAGGCAGGTTTAAAAAGGCCACATGATGCTACAGAGTCAGCCAAATTAGTATCAGAGGCAGCCGTTGCCGTTAGGTGTCATGCGCGTATCCTCCCAACGTGGATCCAATACAGGAATGAGAAAGACAATACCCAGTTTAACACCTTCCTTGACCATTTATCCGTAAGTAATGTTATTCATCGCAATTAGTAATATTGTCTTGCTCTGTCCCATACTTTCTAGCTTCCTCCTAATAAGACTCACATTCTTTTTTCAACAGATGAGGTTCAAGTTGGATCCGAAAGATGATGCAACTAAACAAGCATTTTTTCATCGCTTTCTGCGACGATGATCGGTACCACCTTAGAAAATCTCACTTTGAAGGCAAGGCTAACAATGAAATCGCCCAAACATATCCAATGGAATATATTACAGATGAAGACCGGACAACCCTTGTTAAACACTTGGTGCGATCCAAAGTATCGTAGGCTATATGTATTTGATCGACCACATATTGAACTTGTATTTATGTATGTGCCTTACAAGTGTATCTTCTTCTAGGCTAACTGTTTGAAGAACAAAACCAACCGTTCTAAAGTGAAATTCCAACAGACAACGGGATCTTGTAGCTATATTGCACATCTACGAGGCTTATGTAAATAGCTGCTACTTCCTTCTTTTTGTGCCATATTATCGTATCTATATTGACTTGTTCCAAATACTGAGGAAAGCCCGTGCGGACCAAAAAGAACTGAAGCGAATGCGAGTGCAAATCTTCAAGGATTGCCACACCAGCAAGATGAAGGGCATGAGCACACCAGTTCAAGCCGTTGTTGTAAGTCCTTACTCCTCCTGCCTTGAACTGATTGGTGCTTGTGATGTGTTCATTTAACTACTTGGTTTGCAGCCAATGTCGCTTACTCTGTTCACTTTTATACACAATTGTCTTAACGTATCATTTCACCTTACATGGTTTAAAAGAGATGAAGGATATTCTTTTGGTCTTGATTTGTAATCTAGTTGTTATGTTCACGTCTTTTACAATGATAAAATAGCCTGTTTGTTTTATATCTGTTTGCCCATGATATGAATGATGTCATACTATGTTCATCCTACTTTAAACCATGTCTCTTTATCCTTAGATGTCAACGAATGTGAGGAAATAGACAATATAGTAGGCATGCTACATGGACATATGTTCCGAAAGTGATTTTATTATGTAGTTGGCACTACAATACATGCTAATGTATTACAGTAGTTCACCAAAATAAGTTATGTATAAACGTTTAACCTACTTTGTTTGTTTTTGTCTCATTAGTAACTTTTCCGGTACACTAATCTACAAGTTCAAACTTTCAGGAAGCTATGGAACAAATGATTGAACAGCCACAACTACGTGAAGGTGACTAGGCTACTACAGGCACAATGTCACCTCTTGCAGCAGTGCGTCAGTATCTCTCCACTAATAGTGCAAAAAGCACCTTCCTACGTAATTCTGGGTTGGTTGTCAAGGTAACCTCATCCAAATCGCCTACTTGAACAAAATCTTCCTGCTAGACAGTGATATATCGTGCTCCGGACACAAGTCCAATCCCTAATAGGCGTTGTTTGGAAACAAGAATAGTGGTTGAGAAATGTCGTCAAGATATGAATGGTTTTGAAACCGGACTATCGGACATTAAACCGTTGTTGAAGAGCAATGGCGGAAAAAAGGTGGAGATCGTGCTGCTCCATCAAATTCTACACTGAAACATTAGCACTCAGGTCAAATGATCGTGCTTCTATACATCGATGGTGCTTTTATCGGAAGGACTGTAAACTTTATGCCAACAGGCCTTTTGTTGTATGATTGGAATTTATTTTGTTGTGATACAACATTTATGATCTTGCCTCGGGCTGCGATAATTCTGACGCTATTTTTGTATAGTGTAGGTTTATCTTAGTAATGTATTCGGCGAAAGCTTCAGAGGAGACCAACATGCCAACATTAAATCGGGCCCATTCAATTGGGCTAAAAGCGATTCTGGGCGAAGTTGGCACGTAGCCCACTAAAAATATCTGGGCTTAAATTAGCATAAGCTTTCAAATTTTTCTGGTAGGCCTGTGCCCATAGTGGGCCTTTAACAGGCCTAAACATAATTTGGGCCCTTAGTAAAAATAGGCCGTTTACAGGTGTAAATATCTCGAGCCCATAAAAAACATGGCCCTTTAATAGACCGAAAGTGAGATTGGGCCCTGGTTGTGCCAAATAACCCACTGGACTTAGCAGGCGAAATGGTGGCCCATTTACGCTGCGGATATTTGACAGAACCGAAATTGGACGGGCCAGAAATCGCCGACCTAATACGGGCCTTTAACAGGCGGAACTTGGTCGGGCTAGAATATCATCATTTTTATATGGGCCATTAATGGGCCTGATATGACGTTGGGCCACATATGGCCCATGGTTTACATCCGGCGTTAACAGGCCGAAAATGACAACAGGCCGAAAGTGGCCCAAATCTTTAGTGGACCTCTAACAGGCCGAATGACAGACATGGCCGAATATGATCCAAATCCTTCACGGTCGTTTATGGGCCGAAAGTTTTGATGGCCTGTAAATGGGCCCAAATGAAGCCGGACCTTTAACAGGCCGGAAATACACCGGGCCATAATTCGGCACAATTACTTAGCAGACTGTTAACGGGCCAGAAGTGACCATGGGCCACATTGATGACAAGTTTAGACCAGGCCGTTGACGGGCCGATTTGATAGAGAATGTTGGGCCTTTAGCTGGGCCGATCCATTATGGTCTGCAGAATCTTGTGGGCCTTTAGCTGGGCCGGCCCATTGTGGTCCGGAAAATCTTGTGGGCCTTTAGCTGGGCCAGCCCATTATGGTCCGCTAAATTTTGTGGGCCTTTAGCTGGGCCGGCCCATTATGGTCCGCTAAATCTTATGGGCCTTCGGTTGGGCCGGCCTATTTAAACTTTGTGGGCCACTTTTGGGCCGGTCCAGCTAAAGGCCAATGAGAATTTTACACGTGGAAAATCGGTATTGGTCGTGGCTGTTAACGGGTTATCGGATCCAAAATCCGACCCGGTAGCTTAACGGTGTTCCGTTATGGTGGATGCCACGTGTCGGTCACCCTTGACGAAAGCACTTCTGTGACGCGCGATTTATCGTCATGGAAGTGGACACTTCCGTGATGATAATTTTGGTAATGTCATGGAACACTTCTCTGACGAAGACAGTATGACTATCTTGATTTTTTCATAAATTTGTCATGGATGTACATGCATGACAAAAAACGTGACCTACTGTGACAAACACGTATCATTACGGAAGTGTATTTTTTGTAGTGAGAGGCATCAGATGAGCCCACTGATGATCTTGGTCGGGCCATTGCTGATGCAAAGAGAAACTGCGCAACTGAAAAGGAGAGGCTGAAGTTGCAGCGCATGTTAGAGGATCACAAGAAATTGTTGTACCCAAATTGCGAAGCTGACAAGAAAAAGCTGGGCACCACAATGGAATTGCTGCAATAGAAGGCAAAGAATGGTGTATCTGACAAGGGAGTTGAAAAGTTGCTGGTAATGTTAAAGAAGATGCTTCCAAAGGACAACGAATTGCCTGGTAGTACGTACGAAACAAAGAAGGTTGTCTACCTTCTAGGATTAGATGTGTAGAAGATACATGCATGCCGTAACGACTGCATCCTCTACCGCGGTGAGTACGAGGATTTGAATGCATGCCCGGTATGCGGTGTAATGCGCTATAAGATCAACCACGATGACCCTGGTGATGTTGAGGGCGAGCGCCCCAGGAAGAAGATTCCTGCCAAGGTGATGTGGTATGCTCCTATAATACCACGGTTCAAACATTTGTTCCAAAACAAAGAACATGTCGAGTTGATGCGATGGCACAGAGAAGACTATAAGAAAGACGGGGAGTTGAGAGTACCCGCTGATAGGTCGCAGTGGAGAAAAATCGAGAGAAAGTGGCGGGACTTTGCAGATGACGCAAGGAACATATGGTTTCGTCTAAGCGCAGATGACATTAATCCTTTTGGGGAGCAGAGCAGCAACCATAGCACCTGGCCTGTGACTCTATGTATGTATAACCTTCCTCCTTGGTTGTGCATGAAACAGAAGTACATTATGATGCCAGTGCTCATCTAAGGCCCTAAGCAACCCGGCAAACGACATTGATGTGTACCTAAGGCCATTAATTGAAGAACTCTTACAGCTGTGGAATGAAAAAAGGTGTACGTGCATGGGATGAGCATGAACAGGAGGAATTTGACCTACATGCATTGTTGTTTGTGACCATCAATGATTGGCCTACTCTCAGTAACCTTTCAGGACAGACAAATAAGGGATACCGCGCATGCACGCACTATTTGGATGATACCGATAGTATATATTTGGATAATTGTAAGAAGAATGTGTACCTGGGACATCGTCGATTTCTTTCGAGCAGGCATCCTGTAAACCCGGGCATGGGCAGCCCGGCCCGACGACCCTGCCCGAGCCCGACCCAAAAAACCCGAGTCGAGCCGGGTTGGGCTTGACATTCGGGCCGGGCTCGGGCTTTGTTTTCCAGCCTGAAAGATAGTTCGGGCCGGGCTCGGGCTTCAATTTTTCTGTATTTCGGGCCGGGCTTTCGGGCTTCGAGCCGGGCTTGCACGTGCGCGTACTAAAAAATCGCATTCGGGCCGGGCTTTCGGGCTTCGGGCTTGATTTCGGGCCAGGTTCGGTCTTGAAAACAAGGATTATTTTAGGCTTCAGGCCGGGCTCGCGCTTGAGAAATGAAGGTCGGGCTTTTACAAGCCCGACCCGAAACCCGGCCCGGCCCGGCCCTACGTTTGCCCGGGTTTAGCATCCAGTAAGAAAGAAAGGCAAGCATTTCAAAGGTGAGTCAGATTACCGGAAGAAGCATTGCCACCGTATTGGTGATGTTGTACTTGATATGGTCAAGGATTTAAAGTAATCTTTGGAAAGGGTCCTGGCGAACAATCTGTTCCGAATTACACTGACGGACGCGCACCCATGTGGAAGACGAAATCTATATTTTGGGACCTACCCTATTGGAAAGACCTAGAGTTCCGCTCTGTAATCGACGTGATGCACATGACGAAGAATCTTTGCGTGAACCTGCTAGGCTTGTTGGGCATGTATGGGAAGACAAAAGATACACAGGAGGTACGGGAGGACCAGCAACGTATGCACGGAAAAGACGGCATACATCAGGGTCGTGCCAGCTCAGTATTAAGGTCCCGTCTGGCTTCTCATCGAATATAAAGAGAATAATAAATATGGCAGAGAAAAAGTTTCAGAACCTAAAGTCTCATGACTGCCACGTGATTATGACGCAACTGCTTCCGGTTGCATTGAGGGGGCTTCTACCAGAAAACGTTCGATTAGCCATTGTGAAGCTATGTGCATTCCTCAATGCAATCTGTCAGAAGGAAATCGATCAAGAAATCATACCAAAGTTAGAGAATGATTTGGCGCAATATCTTGTTAGTTTCAAGTTGGTGTTCCCACCATCCTTCTTCAATATCATGACAGACGTCCTAGTTCACCTAGCCGAAGAGATTGCCATTCTGGGTCCTGTATTTTTACAAAATATGTTCCCCTTTGAGAGGTTCATTGGAGTCTTAAAGAAATATGTTCATAACCGTGCTAGGCCAGAAGGAAGCATCTCCAAGGGCCATGAAAATGAGGAGGTCATTGAGTTTTGTGTTAACTTTATTCCTGACCTTAAGACGATTGGTGTTCCTGAATCAGGGCATGAGGGTAGACTGGGTGGAAAAGGCATGATAGGACCGAAAGCAATAATATGTATGGACGGGCATTCTCTCACTGAAGCACACTTCACAGTTCTACAAAATTCCTCCTTGGTGGCTCTATATACCGAGGAACACAAGAATATTCTACGCTCCAAACACCCGGAGCAGTATGACGACTAGATTACACGTGAACAAAAGGGGACTTTTGCTGGTTGGTTGCAGACACGTATCATGCATGAAGACGCTATTGAAGATGAGTTGTACTTGTTGTCCAATTTACCATCTTCGAATATATTGACTTTCAAAGGGTACGAGATAAATGGGAATACATTTTACACGATCGTCCAAGATAAAAAGAGCACCAACCAAAACAGTGGTGTCTTCTCTGATGCAGCAACCAAGAGGGGAAAGGACACATATTATGGTTACATAGTGGACATATGGGAACTTGACTATAGACGTGATTTCAAGGTCCCTTTGTTTCGGTGCAAATGGGTCAATCTGACAGGAGGCGAGGTAACGAAAGACCCACAGTACGGAATGACAATAGTGGATCTCAACAATCTTGCGTACGCAGATGAACCATTCGTCCTAGCCAATGATGTGGTGCCGGTTTTCTATGTGAAGGACATGTCTACCAAGCCGAGAAAAAGAAAAGATAAGGAAGCGAATACATCATACGATGAGCCAAAGCGCCACATAGTTCTTTCAGGGAAAAGAAACATCGTGGGAGTGGAGGACAAGACAGACATATCAAAAGATTATGAAAAGTTTCATGAAATTTCTCCCTTCACAATGAATATTGACCAGAGCATCTAGTTAAGTGATGAATATTGTCCATGGTTATGGCGGAAAGGGACACACGCGAAGAAAAAGTTTTACACCCAAAGATCTCACTCTGGGATGTGACCGACTTCACTGTCATCACTTTCTTCTCTGGTGAGTTTCCGGACTTATATCTGGAAAGTCCCACTTCGGACAAACCGGAGGGAATCTTTGTAATAGTTAGGGTGCTTATGTGCTTTGGCATTTGAAACATGTACTTATGTGCTTCGGACAAACGTTGAGCTAAATAACCCTGAAATTGAAAAGCACTACAAATGAACTCTGAAAAGGTTGAAAGTTGGCATGGTATCATCATTTCACCCACATAGCATGTGCTAAAAAGCTGAGAGGTTACGACAAAAACTGGATACACTTCGTGTACAAAATGGACAATCTCTTTCGAAGTATCAGGTTTCGGACGAAAACTCATCTGTTACAAAGGCATTTTCATTTTTTTAAACTTATTTCAACTCCGGACTTTTTGTGCGTTCAGTATGCACCATTCAAAGCCACGTCATCAATTTTCAACCCTTTCCGACTTCATTTGCTATTTTCCATGCATTTACTGATATTTTTGAGCTAAATAACCCTGAAAATGAAAAGCACTACAAATGAACTCTTAAAAGGTTGAAAGTTGGCATGGTATCATCATTTCACCCACATAGCATGTGCTAAAAAGCTGAGAGGGTTACGGCAAAAACTGGATGCACTTCGTGTACAAAATGGACAATCTTTTTCGAGGTATCAAGGTTTCGGACGAAAACACATCTGTTATAAAGACATTTAATTTTTTTTAAATAACCTAAGAATTAGAAAATTAAATATAATGATAAAACACACTAATATTAAACAGCGAAAAAAATCACCGAAAATCTATTTTTGAAGTAAAGTTATTCACAAACTAGTGATTCACACAAAATTCAAATTTAAACTATCCAAATTTGAAAAGTACTGGCACTAAAAGAAAGTTTATAATTTTTTTACCTAAGGCAAAAGGATTCACAAAGAAACTCTAAATAAAGCAAAAAACAAGTCAAAATAAAAGAAAATGAATAAAGCAGAAAAAATAAATTAAAAAAGCCCGCCTACTGGGACGCCACGACCTGCATAAGACTAGAAACCCAACCTATAGTCGGGCCAGGATGCAGGCCCGTATGGCCCAGTAGGCCCAATTGGGCAGCACATGTTCAATAGGCCCACCAAGGTCTGCTTAGAGAGGAGCTCGACACGGTAGCCACGGCGGGGCTTATAAACCGGTGCAAGCTCCTCTAAACTAGCGAGGTGGGACTAAACATCCCCCGAGCCCCTCGCCTGGCATCACACCACCTTTAGTCGCGATTGATGGCTCCAACCAGGACTAAAGGCCCCCCTTTAGTCGCGGTTGGAGCCACCAACCGCGACTAAAGACATGTGCTTCCCTCCGCTTCGGCTGGCCAAAAGTGACCTTTAGTCCCGGTTGGAGGCTCCAACCAGGACTAAAGGGAAGCGCATATATATAGAGAACACTTGAAAAAAATTCAGTTTCCCTCTGCTTCTTCGACCACTACACAAAGGAGATCGTCGCCCCAACGCACTGCCTTCCCCGACGCCGGTCGCCGCCCCCGACGCGTCACCCACGCAGTCGCCGCCCCCGACGTGCAGCCCACGTCGTTGTCATCCCCGACGTGCCGCCCATGCCGTTGTCGCCCCCGTCGAACTTCCCCTCCTTGACCTCGCGCGCCATCGTCATTGCCGTTGCAGTCGCTGTCGCCAACGACTCGCCTCGCCAGCCGTCACCCCGCTGTGAGCCCCATCTCGCCATGGCCGCCCCTCCCATCGGGTCCACACACACACACACACATTCTTATTTTCTTATTTTCTGTTTTTTTAGTTTTTTATACTTTTAGTTATAGAAATGTTAGATATATAAATGTTAGATGACTGGCTTTTAGTTTTTTATAATTTTAGTTAATTATAGCTAGATAAATGTTAGATATAAAAAGTTGAGGAATTTTGACATTTGATCCAATGTATAGCAATTAGTCTTTGCAAAAGTTGCATATTTTAATGTTGTATTTGAAAAAGTTTGTTATGTATTTGCAATTAATTAATATATGCATGTATATAATAGATTCTCTTAAGTCCTTTGATAAGGGATTTATCAAGAATGCCCCCATTATGGATGTGCACAAGTTGATCCAATTTTTTTCTGGTCTCATCTACGTACCCTTTTATATGTCATGTTGTCTTGTGTCTAAGTATTGAAGAAATCCATGGCTTCATCATTAGCTGGAAGCAACATGCGAATGATGGTACGAAGCTCTCCAAAGTTGCTTTGGAACGGAGTCCAGATAGGATAATTCGCTTTTTGGTACGAAGTTCAGCAAAGGCCTTCCCAATAGCTATATTCGGAAGGCTCTTGCTGAACTTTGTACCAAAAAGCTAATTATTATATCTAAGAATCCGTTCCAAAACAACTTTGGAGAGCTTCGTACCATCATGCGTCTGTTACTTTCGGCTAATGATGAAGCCATGGTTTTTTTGAATCCTTTGACACTAGACAATGTGACATATAGAAGGGTAGATGAGATCAGAAAAAATATGGACCATTTTCTGCACATCCAGAATGGCGCCATTTTGTTAAATCTCTTAAAAGTTAAGAGAATCGGATATGATTCTGAATCCTGTTCCTAGCCAGGGACTAAAGGTTCCTCGTATATATATATAAGAAATCACAATCCAAGCATTTAAAAAATGTTACATTTGCATAGAATTTGTTCTCGACGTCAAGATGCCCGGCCCACATCCTCGTTGTTGACTCGTTCGTGATGACGTCCTACTTTAGAGGCGCCATGTCCGGGACTGGCCTCCACCGGGCTGTCACTGGGAGGTGCTACCTTCAGGGGCGCGCAGCTTGGTGAGGAACCCGGCCTCAGGTCCCGTCGTCGACCCAGAGATCCTTTGGTGGCGTTCGTGTGGGCCACTTTCAATGCGGGCAGCCGTCCTTGCCGGAGGTGGTACGTCGCCGTGTCAGGGAGGAGGAGGAGCACGTCCGTCGCTACATGGCTGCGTTGGACGTCAGGTTCTCCAATACCTGGCAGGTTCTTCGGAGATCTCACCCGAGCTATATTGAAATGTTTTTTGTCAATACTGAACCATTGAAATGCAATGAGCACCATTTTATGCTCATGTGCGAATGCTTATGATAATTGATTCGGATATAATTTCAAGTTAAGCGTCGTTGTATGTGTATGGACATCTTTGTGTCGCAGGGAAAATCCGAGTGGCCTATGTTTTGCCGGAGTGTTGATTCATTTCCATTTCGACAAATTTCAAGAGCTCGATATGTCCTATTTTAGCAAAGGTCATGCCAGATTTTTGCGTGAATTTAAGCATGACTTGTTCTAGAATATGTAGGAAAATATCGAGTGCCCCTGATATGCTAGAAAGAGAATTAAACGACATTTCGAGTTGACTTTAAGTCTGTCGGGCCTCCATACATGACAGTAAAAAAATCAGTGAGGGAGAGTCTCCACCATATATGAGAGAAGTGGGGGTCGCTTCTCCTTCTTCTCTTTGTGCTAGACCTTTGTTATGCACTAGGGGAAGAAGGAGTAGCGACCATCATCGACGGTCAAAAAATCGGTGAGGGAGTGTCCACCATATATGAGAGAAGAAGAATGCCAACTGTTGTCATGAGGGTCGCTTCTCCCTCTTCTCCTTGTGCTAGATATTTGTTATGCACTAGAGGAAGGAGGAGTAGCGACCATCCTCGATGGTCGAAAAATCGGTGAGGGAGTGTCCACCATATACGTGAGATAAGAGTTTAGGAAGGAAGACTCGACATACCTAAAGTCAACCCGTTGCATATTGAGTAATAGTGATCTATGTGTTGAGTTTCCTGGTAGTTGCCTTCGATCAATTTTAAATGTTTTAACTATGAACACAGGAAATATCTGACGACGAAAGAGAATTTGTTATATGCGTATATTGCTAAGACGAGCGCGACCTATGCGACAGGCCTCACCTAGTTGGTGGTAGGCGCTTCAGCATCATGCTAGATGAGACCTTCAAACTGGATACAGTAAGTCACAACGACAAGTCTTTTTTCGTAATTAAGCATGACTTCTACTTCTTTTGCTTCAACTTATAATTTTAATTTTTTACAATTCTACTAGCGTAACCCCTGCCATGCAAGAATTTATGTCTTGGATAAGATTGGTTTCAGTACAATGGACAATATGGAGGTAAAGAGAGTTCACTGTAGGACCAAGCATGGTTATACTTTTGCCGTAGAATTATACAATGCAGACACCTACTCTTATTTTGAATGCAAAAATTGGAGAGCACTATGCAAGGCTTATGCATTTGAGCCTAATATGCTTATCCTCTTTGATATTCGTCCGAAAGATGAAATCGAAGGTAATATCGACATCTGGGTCGATGTGCAGACGCCTCCAGTTCTACCTATATGTGAGTTTCTCAACCATATTTATTAAGTAATTTATATTATTTATTTAAAAATAGTTGACAACTAATTTCTATTGACAGCTTATTTCCAATCAAGCAAACATGTCCGGCGCTTAGTAGACATCACCTACTACTGTCCCGGGGCTGAACTAAACTACGATGAAATAAATCCTTATGTTTCATTGCTTGAGGATCTTCATACTGTCAAGATAGGTTGTTTTCCTGGACTTCGAAATATTAGTACTTAATACATGCGACCACTAGTGTGCGTATTGAACTACGGTCACATCTATTTAGGAAAGATGGTAAGATTTTTACTATTTGTCCTCGGTGCATCTTTTGCATACATTATTTTTTAAGGTTAACTTCATTGCTAAGTATATTACTACGGTGTTCTTCAATAAGGACTCCCGATGAATGTTGTGCCTCGTTGGATCGAGCCTAAAGGTCGCATGACAATGGTAGCTTACGACCAAGACATCCTGCATTGCACATGAGTGCATTCACGATTCTCAAAGCGAGCAGGTCTTAATAGTCAAAGACTGGAGCAAAATTGTGAATGATCACAAAAAAAGTACTAGGGGCAGCAATCAGAAGCACATCCCACAATTATGAGACAGGTTCATCTGCATTCTCCAATATGATAAAGCAGGAGTGCTACACATGTTTTATGCTTTTTTACCTGAGAGAGAGCAGCAGGAGTGATTAGCTAGCTAGAATGAGTTTGAAAATGATGATGTGCTATACTATGACTATGTTGATTAAATAGCTAGTGTTGGTGGTAATGACTATGATGATTATTATTAGCTAGTGTTGGTGGTGATTAGACAGTACACTATGACTATGATGATTAAATAGTGTTGATGGTAATGACTGTGATGATTATTAGCTAGTGTTGTTGGTGATGATATGATGCAAGAGTTTTTATGTTAATATGACGATGATGTTGGTCATGATTATCATGATGATTTGTTATTATAATCATGATTAGTTATTATATCATTGGTGGAAGGAACGCGGATTAGATTCATGTGGATGGATCAAAAGTGACCAAAAGTTGAATTAGTAGGATCTTCGTCCTAATTCAACTTTTGATTCATCCAAATGAATATAATCCATGTTTCTTTCTGACACGAGCATGTATAAATACATCACAAATACATAGAGGCGGTATAAATCTGTGAAAGCAGGAATACTAGCAGTAGCGCTGGAAAACATCTACTAGCAACGCTGGATTAGCAGCAACGCTTCATTTGTTAAAGCGCTACAGAGAGTTAGCAGTAGCGCTGGTCAGGGCAGCGCTACTGCTAACCATACTTACTAGTAGCGCTGCCCTGACCAACGCTACTGCTACAACTTAGTTTTAGCGCGTTAACAGTAGCGTTGGACCCAGCGCTATTGCTATATGTATTTCAAGCGTTACTACTAGGGTTTTCCCTAGTAGTGAGCTGGCCTGAGCCTTGGGGGTTACACCCAGTGAGTGTGTTGGCATGCCCCCACTCGAAAGCATTTCGAAGAAGCAAAAATACGTACCAGGATGGACTGCTCGAGCTGGCTTTGCGCTCCCTGGGCGGTCTCCTGCAAGAAGCTGCCATAACTGGTGAACTGCGAGCACACATTGTTCAGGGTAGAGGTCATAATCCCCTGGGGCGCCCCGCTGGTGGCCTTGCCAGCGCTCGTCCAGTCCCCTTGCAACTGGGCTGCCAAGCTCGTGCTGGTCCCGCTTCCAGTCGGTCGGGATGAAGTGACGGTGGCGTCGGTGCCTCCGGGCGCGCTTCCCATGCCGCCTAATGACGCCCCTCCTCCGACCAGGTTGCCCGCGTCTTCGGGGCCGCCTCCGCCGACCCGGCCGGTTCCTTCGCTCATGTCGGTCCCCTCCTCCCCGCTTGTGCCCGGCGCGGCGTCGAGCACGCTCGTCAGTCCGGTGGCAGGCTCGCGGGAGCCCCCTACGCTCTGGCCGGCGGCCTCTAGGGCCCCGCGTGCGTCAGCGTCCGCCTGGCGTGCCAGGTCATGCACGAACATCGAGCGGCGCTCTGCCGGCGACCACAAAACAAGCCAGACAAGGATTTTTTTTTTACGGGAATGGGAATCTAATTGTGAATTGTTGTGTCAAAATTAAAATTTTGAATTTTATTTCTACTTATTCTAAATGCATATCTACAAATTCGATAGTAGATGATGTCTAGTGCCGAAAACATTAATATTCCTTGTAAAATTTGGCCTCCCGCGAGCTCTCACTGTGGTCTGCGATTTGAATCGACTCTAAAGTCGCATTGACATAATCAATATTGTTTAATGCCTCGCATAGTACTAGTACTCCCTCCGTCCGGAAATACTTGTCACCAAAATGGATAAAAGGGGGTGTATCTAAATGTATTTTAGTTCTAGATACATGTTTTTTTATCCATTTTGATGACAATTATTTTTGGACGGAGGGAGTAAATTAACTGTTGGTCAAATTTGAAATTTGAAATTTTTGATATTTTACCCTAACTATTTTCATGCACATCTTTGTATGAGGCGTAAGTGGCGCATAGTCCTGAGAAGTATCAGCAGTCGTTGTATAATTAGTACTACTATGGTCTCGCAGCACGACGAGCTCAGGTGGTGCTTGGTTCTTTAGTCCTATGACTTTTTCTAGTTCCCGAAACTTTTTGAAAAAGACTTTTAAGGAGATGCTTCTAAAGACTTTTAATAAAAAGTCCAAAAAAATCCCATCTTGTTTGGTTTGTTAGGGACTCTGCTGTGCGGAAGACTAAGGTCTCCGTACACATGAGCAATCCCGTGCGGAAGACAAAGGCCGGCCGCAGCAGCCTCTTCGAGTCTTCGGCTCTTCCCTGGCATGCACGTGGCCCACGGTACTTTTCTGGGAGCTGCCATGCACTCATCCAGGAATAGGGTTCAGTAGCAGCTGCAGCCTAGTACTCCTGTGTGGAGTGTGGTTGTGAATCTTTTGGTTGTGGTATGCACGCCCTGTTTGGATACTCTAACTCAGTTAGAGGTTAGAGTTAGATTCTAATCCTGAACTAACTCTAATTAAAGAGATGTTTGGATGGCAGAGTTAGATGAAGCGCGAATACGGCAAGGCGCCTTTACGGGCGGTGCGAGAGGGAAGAAGGGAGAGCACGAGAAGCTTCAAGAAAGTGGGGAGAGATCTGCTGCGGGGAGAGCGAAAGAAAAAATATATTTTTTAGTGGTCCTAAAAGAACTAATCCAAATAAACACCTCTTGAATGGGTTAGTTTTATTGAATAGGTTAGATACATCTAACCCAAACTAATCCTCCTATTTGAATCTTTTTGGGTTAGTTGAGTTCAAACTAACTCTAATTCATAGATCCAAACAGGACCACAGCGAGATATCGCAGGCCATAAAATCGCCTTTACACGAACCCCTTCACACCACAAGCAAAAGCTCCTCGGAAAGCCACACCATAAAACGGCACCTTCCCTTCTCTCTCTTGGTGGCCTTTTCTGTATGCAACGTCGCGTCAAGTCACGGAGCGCTCGGCCACGCACTCCATCCTATTTTCTGGTTTGGAGAGACGATGGCGAACGATCACGGTGCTACTCCTGGCATAGGCCAACTTTATCGCGCGACTTCAAACGAATGTCGGTTTTATTCAGATTTTGTCTGTTTGGGTAGGGATTTGGGGTCGTGCCGGACGTGTTCTAGGATGAAGTGGTCGTGCCCCCAGCGCATGACCGCATCCCGGCCACATCCTGTCCGCGTATATTTCTTTACAAGTCCTTAACTTTATTTCATTATTCATTTTTGATACATGAAAAATACATCATCACATTTTAACTAGTAAAACAAGATCAAAGAAAACAAGAACCATAAAAATACATTTTAAAAGATACCCAACTTCCATAACTGCTCCCTTGAGTTGGGTTAGGGCCTTCTCGATGCACTCGTTGTTGATCTGTGGAGGAGGCTCGATCTGGCATCCTCCTTTCTTCTTCAAGCCAGAAGTCGATGTTGCTTCCTCATACCTAGTCTCGTGTCTAGCCTCTAATATAGCAACAAGTGCACTTGTCTCATTTACAGCCTCTATGCTAGCTAAAAGTGCACGAACATGTACTAAATTTCGCTCTATCAATATATCGATGTACTCTTCTTCCCAATACCAAAACTTGCATCCATTCTACACAATAAAATTTGAAGTTAGCACAACTAGTCAAATCTAGAGTACAGACCGAAGCTAAAAAAAGCGCATACCCCATCGTTTAAGCACTTGATGAACACCCATCCGGGATGTTCCGGCGTTGTAGACACGCGGCGCACGACCATCCTTGGGCAGTGGTCGCACTTAATGAGTGGCAACGGTGCGCCGACGAGCTTTTGGGCAAGCACCGAGCCCGGCCGACCGCCATTCGTGTATCTACCGGCGGACCACCGACGGTGCAGATCCGAGCGGCTAGAGGAGGAGCCACTGCCTGCATGTGGCCTTGCGGCCCTGCCATGGCCTTACGGCGAGGTGCCCGGCCAGTCCTTGGCACGGCCCGGCCTCCCACAGCCGGCCGAGCTCAAGACCGACCGGATCCGCCCCAAAACCGGTCGGCGGGTGCGCAAACCAGGTGGCCGTGGTTGGGTAGCTCGGCGGCGCCGAGAGGAAGGGGCTGGGCGAGCTCGCGTCCGAACTGCACGGCTGCAATGGCAGCGGCGGCAGCGGCGGTAGGGAGGAGAAGAGTGGGGAAGAGTGGAGGGGTTGCGGCCGGAGGGAGGGAGGGGGGATAGAAAAAGGCCCGCCCTGTGCAACCGACGGGCGGGCCACGGGAGGAGGACACGCGCAAACGACTCGCGCGCCCGCGTGGTGTCCGTTTCACCCCAAAAGCGGCGCAAAGTTGGGCCGCAGATGGGTCGAAAGCGGATACAAAACGGACAAAAGTCCGTTTGCTCCGTCGCCTTGTTTGCCTCTTTTACCCCAAACGGACGGGCCCAGACAGGATAGGGTCGCGCGGTGGAGTTGGCCTGACCCGCTTGTACATGCTCTTTCATATTTTGTCTTTGGCCATGCATTTCCTTGTAGCACACCCGGAAAAAAAATGCATCTCCTTGTACCTCCGCCCCTGATGTGAGCCGCTCCCCGTAATTAGCATGCATGCCTGGTTTTTATTTTAATAAATGCATGCCTTGGTTCATGAATCATGACTAGCGCCTTCAATTCTCCTGCCTCCTGCGCATGCGGGCGCATGTCACTCCTCTCCTCTGGATGCAAACCAGCCTTCTCTCTTCTCCACATGCAAAAGTGCAAAACCGTAATTTGCTTCAGGGCTTCAGGCGTTTTGTTCTCTCTGGAAGCAACAACCAAATATTTGAAAAAAAAAAGTGAGCGCTTTGAGGCCTGTGACCCTAGGCCAGCCCAGACTAGGATTCGATACCACGACTGCAAACCGTGACGAGCTAGCCACTCCACCACATAACTGCGTGTCAACATTTTTCTTCAATTCGGTGCACAAATAATTGGAATTCAAAACATCTTTTGAACCGTGGAAAAAAATTGAAATCATGAAAAAAAAATTCAAAAACATATTATGAAAAGTCAAACGAAATTTGAAAAATCTGAACATGTTTTTGAAATTTTGAATTTATGGAAAATAAAAAAGGAAAAGAAAAAAGAAACAGGAAAAGTAGAAAAAATAGAATAAAAGGGAGAAATAAGAAGAAAAACGAACAAATACAACAAAAAATAAAAATTATCAAGAAACCGGAAAAACCTGTTAAAGAAACCATAACTGAAAAAAACAGGTACAGGGAACCTTCTGGAAGGTCCCCAAAACTGAATCCTCGCTCAAGTGGGCCGGCCCGCATCTTGTCGATCGGTCGCTTTGCTTCAGCGAAGCGGCGACGCCTTGACGCTCGTGCGCGTCATATAGGAATTGCCCATAACTGCTAGTGAAATATTAAGGCGCCCAACCCTATAACAACACAAGGATTTAGATTTTGGGAAAAACACATTTTTGAAACATTTCTTGAAAATTTCGAACAATTTGAAATGCTGCAAATATTTTTTGATACTCAAAGATTTTTTCTCAAAAAAGTGAACAATTTTTGTATTCGGACCTTAGAAAAAATACTGACATTTTTGGCAAAACCTAATTGTTTTCTAAAACGTTAACAACTTTTAAAACTCTGGAACAAATTTTGTGAATTTTTAAATCGAGAACAATTTTCTCATATTGTGTTTTTCTTAAACAAGAATTTTTTTCTAAAATTCCTGAATATTTTTTGCCACACGAATTTTTTTCTGAAATTGTGAAGAAAATTTTGAAATGGGAACATATTTTGAAGTTCCTATACAGTTTCAGAAACATGAACATTTTACGAATGACATTCTGAACATATTTCGAAAAAAGAGAACATTTTTTAAATTCCTGTACATTTTCTGAAACATGAACATTTTATGAATGACGTTCTGAACATTTTTTGATATTTCAAACCCAAAACATTTGTTTTCAAAAAAGGAAATGTTTTATAAAACGCGTGCACTATTTAAATTTGTGAACAAATTTCAAAAAACACAAACCTTTTTTCAAAAGGGGACATTTTTTTAGAATACTGAGCAATTTTTTGAAACTCTGGGAAAAAAGAATACGTGAATAATTTTTCAAAACAGAACTTTTTAAAATTCCCATATTTTTGGAAACCATAAACATTTTATGAATCTCTGGAAAAAAATTGAAAATGCAAACGTTTTTTGAAATTGCAAAACTAAATTCGGAAAGCGAATTATTTTTTAAAACCAAACTTTTTTTGAAACTTCGTATTTTTTTTTGAAAACATGAACATTCTTTAAAAATGCTCATAATTATTGAAATGGAACATTTTTTAAACGTCCCAACAGAATCTAAGACATGAACATTTTTTGAAACTTGTGAACAATTCCTAGAAACGAAAACATTTTTTTAATTTTCTGAACTTTTTTTGGAAAAATGAATATTCTTTGAAATTAGCGAACAAGTTTTGAAACGGAATTATTGATTGAAAACCCCAATTCTTTTGAAGACGTTGTGAAATTTTTGAAAAAAAAAACCATAAGAAAAGAAACTTAACAAAAAAGAAAAAGGAAAAGAAAAAGGAAAGGAAAAGGAAAAAACGATTACTAAAAACATAAGAAAGCGAAAAGCCAGTAGTAACTCGAAACGGGAGTTGCAGAATGAACAGAAACTAGTTAAGGGCGAGGTGACGATGTGTGTTGGAAATAGTTCCAAGATTGATATGATCATCATCGCACACTCCCTATACTTTCGGGATTAGTGTTGAACCTAAATAAGTGTTATTTGGTGTTTGTGTTGAGTATGAATATGATTTGATCATGTTTACTGCAATACAGTTATTTATTTAAGTTAGAGAATAATTGTTATTCTGTTTACATGAATAAAACCTTTTATGGTCATACACCCATTGAAAATGATTTGTTGGATCTCGATCATAGTGATACACATATTCATAATATTGAAGCCAAAAGATGCAAAGTTAATAATGATAGTGCAACTTATTTGTGACACTGCTGTTTAGGTCATATTGTTGTAAAGCGCATGAAGAAACTTCATGCTGATGGGATTTTGGAATCACTTGATTATGAATCACTTGATGCTTACGAATCATACCTTACGGGCAAGATGACTAAGACTCCGTTCTCCGGAACAATGAAGCGAGCAACTGACTTATTGGAAATAATATATACTGATGTATGCGATCCAACGAGTGTTGAGGCTCGCGGCGGGTATCGTTATTTTCTGACAGTCACAGATGATTTGAGCAGATATGGGTATATCTACTGGATGAAACATAAGTCTGAAACATTTGAAAAGTTCATATAATTTCAGAGTGAAGTGGAAAATCATCGTAACAAGAAAATAAAGTTTCTACAATCTAATCGTGAAGGAGAATATTTGAGTTACGAGTTTGGTCTTCATTTGAAACAATGCGGAATAGTTTCGCAACTCACGCCACCTGGAACACCACTGCATAATGGTGTGTCTGAACATCGTAACCGTACTTTATTAGATATGGTGTGATCTATGATGTCTCTTACCGATCTACCACTATCGTTTTGGGGTTATGCATTAGAGACAGCTGCATTCACGTTAAATAGGGCACCATCTAAATCCGTTGAGACGACACCATATGAACTGTGGTTTGGCAAGAAACCAAAGTTGTCGTTTCTTAAAGTTTGGGGTTGCGATGCTTATGTGAAAAAGTTTCATCCTGAAAAGCTCAAACCCAAATTGGAAAAATGTGACTTCATAGGATACCCAAAGGAGACTGTTGGGTACACCTTCTATCACAGATCTGAAGGCAAGACATTCATTGCTAAGAATTGATCCTTTCTAGAGAAGGAGTTTCTCTCGAAAGAAGTGAGTGGGAAGAAAGTAGAACTTGATGAGGTAACTGTACCTGCTCCCTTATTGGAAAGTAGTTCATTACAGAAATCTGTTCCTGTGACTCCTACACCAATTAGTAAGGAAGCTAATGATGATGATCATGAAAGTTCAGATCAAGTTACTACCGAACCTCGTAGGTCAACCAGGGTGAGATCCGCACCAGAGTGGTACGGTAATCCCATTCTGGAGGTCATGTTACTTGACTATGACGAACCTACGGACTATGAGGAAGCAATGATGAGCCCAGATTCCGCGAAATGGTTTGAGGCCATGAAATCTGAGATGGGATCCATGTACGAGAATAAAGTATGGACTTTGGTTTACTTGCCCGATGATCGGCAAGCCATTGAGATTAAATGGATCTTCAAGAGGAAGACAGACGCTGATAGTAGTGTCACTATCTACGAAGCTAGACTTCTCGAAAAAAAGGTTTTTGACAAAGTTCAAGGTGTTGACTACAATGAGATTTTTTCTCACTCGTAGCGGTGCTTAAGTCTGTCCGAATCATGTTAGCAAATTACCATATTTTATGAAATCTGGCAAATGGATGTCAAAACTACATTCCTTAATGGATTTCTTAAAGAAGAGTTGTATATGATGCAACAAGAAGGTTTTGTCGATCCTAAAGGTGCTAACAAAATGTGCAAGTTCCAGCGATCCATCTATGGACTGGTGCAAGCATCTCGGAGTTGGAATATACACTTTGATGAGTTGATCAAAGCATATAATTTTATACAGACTTGCGGTGAAGCCTGTATTTACAAGAAAGTGAGTGGGAACACTACAACATTTCTGATAAATATATGTGAATGACATATTGTTGATCGGAAATAATGTAGAATTTTCTGGAAAGCATAAAGGAGTATTTGAAAGGAGTTTTTCAAAGAAAGACTTCGGTGAAGCTGCTTACATATTGAGCATCAAGATCTATAGAGATAGATCAAGATGCTTGATAAGTTTTTTCAATGAGTACATACCTTGACAAGATTTTGAAGTGGTTCAAAATGCAACAGTCAAAGAAAGAGTTCTTGCCTGTGTTACAAGGTGTGAAATTGAGTAAGACTCAAAGCCCGACCACGGCAAAAAATAGAGAGAGAATGGAAGTTATTCCCTATGCCTCAGCCATAGGTTCTATAAAGTATGTCATGCTGTGTACCAGACCTATTGTATACCCTACAGTGAGTTTGGCAAGGGAGTACAATAGTGATCTAGGAGTAGATCACATGACAGCGGTCAAAATTATCCTTAGTGGAATAAGGATATGTTTCTCGATTATGGAGGTGACAAAAGGTTCGTCGTAAAGTGTTACGTCGATGCAAATTTTGACGCTGATCTAGATGACTCTAAGTCTCAATCTGGATGCATATTGATAGTGGGAGCAATTAGCTAGAGTAGCTCCATGCAGATCATTGTTGACATAGAAATTTGCAAAATACATACGGATCTGAATGTGGCAGACCCATTGACTAAACTTCTCTCACAAGCAAAACATGATCACACCTTAGTACTTTTTGGGTGTTAATCACATAGCGATGTGAACTAGTTTATTGACTCTAGTAAACCCTTTGGGTGTTGGTCACATGACGATGTGAACTATGGGTGTTAATCACATGGTGATGTGAACTATTGGTGTTAAGTCACATGGCAATATGAACTAGATTATTGACTAGTGCAAGTGGGAGACTGAAGGAAATATGCCCTAGAGGCAATAATAAAGTTATTATTTATTTTCTTATTACATGATAAATGTTTATTATTCATGCTAGAATTGTATTAACCGGAATGATAATGAATGTGTGAATACATAGACAAATATAGTGTCACTAGTATGCCTCTACTTGACTAGCTCGTTAATCAAAGATGGTTAAGTTTCCTGACCATTGACATGAGTTGTCATTTGATTAACGGGATCACATCATTAGTAGAATGATGTGGTTGACTTAACCCATTCCGTTAGCTTAGCACTTGATCGTTTAGTATGTTGCTATTGCTTTCTTCATGACTTATACATGTTCCTATGACTATGAGATTATGCAACTCCGTTCTTGGAGGAACACTTTGTGTGCTACCAAGCGTCACAATGTAACTGGGTGATTATAAAGGTGCTCTCTGGTGTCTCGAAGGTACTTGTTGAGTTGGCGTATTTCGAGATTAGGATTTGTCACTCCGATTGTCGGAGAGGTATCTCTGGGCCCTCTCGGTAATGCACATCACTATAAGCCTTGCAAGCAATGTGACTAATGAGTTAGTTGCGGGATGATGCATTACATAGCGAGTAAAGAGACTTGTCGATAGCGAGATTGAACTAGGTATTGAGATACCGGCGATCGAATCTCGGGCAAGTAACATACCAATGACAAAGGGAACAACGTATGTTGTTATGCGGTTTGACCGATAAAGATCTTCGTAGAATATGTGGGAGCCAATATGAGCATCCAGGTTCCGCTATTGGTTATTGACCGGAGACGTGTCTCGGTCATGTCTACATAGTTCTCGAGCCCGTAGGGTCCGCACGCTTAACGTTCGGTGACGATTTGTATTATGAGTTTATGTGATTTGATGACCGAAGGTAGTTCAGAGTCCCGGATGAGAGCGGGGACATGACTAGGAGTCTCGAAATGGTCGAGACGTAAAAATCGATATATTGGACGACTATATTCAGACATCGGAAAGGTTCCAGGTGGTTCGGATATTTTTCGGATTATCGGGGAGTTACGGGAATACGGGGGAAGAAGTATATGGGCCTTATTGGGCTTTAGGGGAGAGAGAGAGGCAGGCCCCCCCCCCCCCACCGCCCCCAATGACTAGTCCGAATTGGACCAGGGGGAGGGGCGGCGCCCCCTCCTTCCTTCTCTTCCCTCTTCCCCTTCCTTGTCTCCTACTCCTACTACTTGGTGGGAGTAGGACTCCTCCAGGGTGCGCCATAGGGGACGGCCCTCTCCCCCTCCTCCACTCCTTTATATACGTGGCCAGGGGCACCCCATAGACACAACAATTGATCTCTTGATCTCTTAGCCGTGTGCGGTGCCACCCTACACCATATTCCACCTCGATCATATCGTAGCGGTGCTTAGGCGAAGCCCTTCGTCGGTAGCAACATCATCACCGTCATCACGCCGTCGTGCTGACGGAACTCTCCCGTGAAGCTCTGCTGGATTGGAGTTCGCGGGACATCATCGAGCTGAACGTGTGCTGAACTCGGAGGTGCCATACGTTCGGTACTTGGATCGGCCAGATCGTGAAGACATACGACTACATCAACCGTGTTCTGCTAACGCTTCCGCTTTCGGTCTACGAGGGTACATGGACACACGCTCCCCTCTCGTTGCTATGCATCACCATGATCTTGCGTGTGCGTAGGAATTTTTTTGACATTACTACGTTCCCCAACATAGATCCAGCTGAGGTCGAGGGAGAGCTTCGTCAGCACGATGGCGTGATGACGGTGATGATGAAGTTACCGACGCAGGCTTCGCCTAAGCACTACAACGATATGACCGAGATGGAAATCTGTGGAGGGGGGCACCGCACACAGCTAAGACAACTGTCAACCTGTGTGTCTATGGGGTGGCCCCCTCCCCTGTATATAAAGGAGTGGAGGAGGGGGAGGGCCAGCCCTCTATGGCGCCCAGGAGTAGGATTCCCCCTTGCCTAGCTGGAGTAGGAGAGGGAGGAAGGAGGAGAGAGGGGGGAAGGAAAGGGGGGCCGGGCCCCCACCCCAATTCGGATTGGGCTTGGGGGTTGGCGCGCCCCCTCCTTGGCCGACTCCCCCTCTCTCCCGTTAAGGCCCAATAAGGCCCATATACTCCTCGGGGGGTTCCGGTTACCTCCGGTACTCCGGCAAATGCCCGAACTCATCCGGTACCATTCCGAAGTCCAAACATAGCCATCCAATATATCGATCTTTATGTCTCGACCATTTCGAGACTCCTCGTCATGTTCGTGATCACATCCGGGACTCCAAACAACCTTCGGTACATCAAAACACATAAACTCATAATACCGATCGTCACCGAACGTTAAGCGTGCGGACCCTACGGGTTCGAGAACTATGTAGACATGACCGAGACTCATCTCCGGTCAATAACCAATAGCGGAACCTGGATTCTCATATTGGTTCCTACTTATTCTACGAAGATCTTTATCGGTCAAACCGCATAACAACATTCGTTGTTCCCTTTGTCATCGGTATGTTACTTGCCCGAGATTCGATCGTCAGTATCTCAATACCTAGTTCAATCTCGTTACCGGCAAGTCTCTTTACTCTTTCTGTAATGCATCATTCCACAACTAACTCAATAGTCACATTGCTTGCAAGGCTTATAGTGATGTGCATTACCGAGAGGGCCCAAAGATACCTCTCTGATACTCGGAGTGACAAATCCTAATCTCGATCTATGCCAACTCAACAAACACCATTGGAGACACTCAGAGCATCTTTATAATCACCCGATTACGCTAGACGCTTTGATAGCACACTAAGTGTTCCTCCGGCATTCGGGAGTTGCATAATCTCATAGTCATAAGAACATGTATAAGTCATGAAGAAAGTAATAGCAACAAACTAAATGATCAAGTGCTAAGCTAATTGAATGGGTCAAGTCAATCACATCATTCTCTAATGATGTGATCCCGTTAATCAAATGACAACTCATGTGTATGGTTAGGAAACTTAACCATCTTTGATTCAATGAGCTAGTCATGTAGAGGCATACTAGTGACACTCTGTTTGTCTATCACTAGAGGAAACAGGTAATTTGCCGTCTGTGGATCACAGACGGCAAAGACCTAAATCCAGACGGCAAAGACTTTGCCGTCAGAATGTAGAAGGCAAACTCAGACGGCAAAGCTAAGTCGGCAAATAATGCTTTGCCATCAGCATTTTATCGTACAGACGACAAAGTCTTTGCCGTCAACTGAACTCATGTTTTGCCGTCAACCTAATAACCAACAGACCGCAGAATCCAAGCTCTTTGCTGTCAGCAATGCTTCTTCTTTACTGTCTACCCTCAAAACCCATAGACGACAAACAATTATTTATATATAAAAACAATGGCGGGTAGTTCGTGTTCCTTTTTTATTTTTAATTTTAGTTTTTTGAACGGGAGACGCTCGCGAAGGACCCAGAAGTTGCTTCATTGATAATTATTATTTGCAAGTGTACAACTGCCACAAGGACCCCCAAAGAAAGTGAAATAACAACACAGTATGGGATCTTTACAGCAAAGACCCGAAACGCGAGCTGGAAAACACGATCTGGTCCATCTTCTTCCTTGTTTCGACATCGGACAAAGAACTCTAATATCGGGGTTGGACCACCGCGGCTGTCGCCCAGACGGTGGCCTCCTCTGCAAAAGGCTGGAATAGAGCAGCGACGAGGAGGCTGGAATAAGACCGAATGGTGCAGACTGCAGAGGCCCATCGAGCAAGGAGGAAAGGCGAGGCCAGCTGGGCCTGGGTGGCGTTGCAGACGAACTGGCAGTACATGATGAGGTGGGCCATGGCGGTGAAGTAGACGGTGAGACGCACCGCGATGTAGACGTTCCGGTCGACGTGGTTGGGGGAGGAGGTGGGCACCCGCTGTGGAGAGCAGAGGACCCAGGCGAGGCTGAGGAGAGCAGCGGGTGGCCCGTCGCCCCCCGTGTCGCCCGCCCTCACCAGCGCCGGCCGCCTCCCACCCTCGCACACACCAGCCACGACACCCGCTCTCACAGACGCCGGCCGCCGGCCGCCGCCCGCGCCAGCGGCCCCCTCGCAAACGTCTAGTGAGGTTGAGGAGACCAGCGGTTGGTGATACGTCTCCAACGTATCTATAATTTTTTATTGCTCCATGCTATATTATCTATTGTTTTGGACTATATTGGGCTTTATTTTCCACTTCTATATTACTTTTGGGACTAACCTATTAACCGGAGGCCCAGCCCAGAATTGCTGTTTTTTTTGCCTATTTCAGTGTTTCGAAGAAATGGAATATCAAATGGAGTCCAAACGGAATGAAATCTTCGGAAACGTGATTTTCTCATCAGATAAGACCCAGGAGACTTGGACCCTCCGTCAAGAAAGCTACGAGGAGGTCGAGGTGGAGGGCCCCCTAGGCGCGCCCCCGCCTCGTGGGCCCCTCGAAGCTCCACCGACGTACTCCTTCCTCCTATATATACCTACGTACCCCCAACAGATCAGATACGGAGCCAAAAACCTAATTCCACCGCCGCAACTTTCTGTATCCACGAGAGTCTTAAATAGCATGATAATTTGCTTACTAATAATATGCTTGGTATTCAAGATTTGTAAAACTTTCTTTTGAGTGCGTTGAATACTAAGAAAAGTTTGATGCTTGATAATTGTTTTGAGATATGGAGGTGATAATATTAGAGTCATGCTAGTTGAGTAATTGTGAATTTGAGGAATACTTGTGTTAAAGTTTGTGATTCCCGTAGCATGCACGTATGGTGAACCGTTATGTGATCAAGTCGGAGCATGATTTATTTATTGATTGTCGTCCTTATGAGTGGCGGTCGGGGACGAGCGATGGTCTTTTCCTACCAATCTATCCCCCTAGGAGCATGCGCGTAATACTTTGCTTTGATAACTTGTAGATTTTTGCAATAAGTATATGAGTTCTTTATGACTAATGTTGAGTCCATGGATTATACGCACTTTTCTCACCCTTCCACCATTGCTAGACTTTCTAATACCACGCACTTTTCGCCGGTATCATATACCCACCATAAAACCTTCCTCAAAACAGCCACCATACCTACCTATCATGGCATTTCCATAGCCATTCCGAGATATATTTCCATGCAACTTTCCACCGTTCCGTTTATTATGACACGCTCCATCATTGTCATATTTCTTAGCATGATCATTTAGTTGACATCGTATTTGTGGCAAAGCCACCGTTCATAATTCTTTCATACATGTCACTTATGAATCATTGCATATCCCGGTACACCATCGGAGGCACACACATAGAGTCATATTTTGTTCTAAGTATCGAGTTGTAATTGTTGAGTTGTAAGAAAAATAAAAGTGTGATGATCATCATTTTAGAGCATTGTCCCAGTGAGGAAAGGATGATGGAGACTATGATTCCCCCACAAGTCGGGATGAGACTCCGGACGGAAAAAAAAGAAAAAAAAGAGGCCATAGAAAAAAAGAGAAAAAAGGCCCAATAAAAAAATGAGAGAAAAAGAGAGAAGGGACAATGTTACTATCCTTTTACCACACTTGTGCTTGGAAGTAGCACCATGATCTTCATAATAGAGAGTCTCTCGTTTTGTCACTTTCATATACTAGTGGGAATTTTTCATTATAGAACTTGGCTTGTATATTCTAATGATGGGCTTCCTCAAATTGCCCTAGGTCTTCATGAGCAAGCGAGTTGGATGCACACCCACTTAGTTTCTTTTGTTGAGCTTTCATATACTTATAGCTCTAGTGCATCCGTTGCATGGCAATCCCTACTCACTCACATTGATATCTATTTATGGGCATCTACATAGCCCGTTGATACGCCTAGTTGATGTGAGACTATCTTCCCTCTTTTTGTCTTCTCCACAACCACCATTCTATTCCACATATAGTGCTATATCCATGGCTCACGCTCATGTATTGTGTGAAGATTGAAAAAGTTTTGAAAAAGTGAAAAGTATGAAACAATTTCTTGGCTTGTCATCGGGGTTGTGCATGATTTAAATACTTTGTGTGGTGAAGATAGAGCATAGCCAGACTATATGATTTTGTAGGGATAACTTTCTTTGGCCATGTTATTTTGAAAAGACATGATTGCTTTGTTAGTATGCTTGAAGTATTATTATTTTTATGTCAATATGAACTTTTCTCTTGAATCTTTCGGATCTGAATATTCATACCACAATTAAGAAGAATTACATTGAAATTATGCCAAGTACCAATCCGCATCAAAAATTCTCTTTTTATCATTTACCTACTCAAGGACGAGCAGGAATTAAGCTTGGGGATGCTTGATACGTCTCCAATGTATCTATAATTTTTTATTTCTCCATGCTATATTATCTATTGTTTTGGACTATATTGGGCTTTATTTTCCACTTTTATATTACTTTTGGGACTAACCTATTAACCGGAGGCCCAACCTGAATTGTTGTTTTTGCCTATTTCAGTGTTTGAAGAAACGGAATATCAAACGAGTCCAAACGGAATGAAATCTTGAGCGTGATTTTCTCATCGATAAGACCAGGAGACTTGGACCCTCCGTCAAAAAGCTACTGAGGCGGCCACGAGGTGGGCGCCCCCCTAGGGCGCGCCCCGCCTCGTGGGCCCTCAAAGCTCCACCGACGTACTCCTTCCTCCTATACATACCTCGCACTCCCAACAGATCGGATCTGGGCCAAAACCTAATTCCACCGCCGCAACTTTACAGATCCACGAGATCCCATCTTGGGGCCTGTTAGAAGTTCCGCCGGAAGGGGATTCCACCACGAAGGGCTTCTACATCATCACCATAGCCTCTCCGATGAAGTGCGAGTAGTATACCTCAGACCTTCGGGTCCATAGTTAGTAGCTAGATGGCTTCTTCTCTCTTTTTGGATCTCAATACAATGTTCTCCCCCTCTCTCGTGGAGATCTATTCGATGTAATCTTCTTTTTGCGGTGTGTTTGTTGAGACCGATGAATTGTGGGTTTATGATCAAGATTATCTATGAGCAATATTTGAATCTTCTCTGAATTATTTTATGTATGATTGAGTTATCTTTGCAAGTCTCTTCGAATTATCCGTTTGGTTTGGCCAACTAGATTGGTAGTTCTTGCAATGGGAGAAGTGCTTAGCTTTGGATTCAATCTTGCGGTGTCCTTTCCCAGTGACAGTAGGGGCAGCAAGGCACGTGTTGTATTGTTGCCATCAAGGATAACAAGATGGGGTATTTATCATATTGCATGAATTTATTCCTCTACATCATGTCATCTTGCTTAAGGCGTTACTCTGTTTCCATTAACTTAATACTCTAGATGCATGCTGTATAGCGGTCGATGAGTGGAGTAATAGTAGTAGATGCAGGCAGGAGTCGGTCTACTTGTCTCGGACGTGATTCCTATATACATGATCATACCTAGATACTCTCATAAATATGCTCAATTCTGTCAATTGCTCAACAGTAATTCGTTCACCCGCCGTAAAATACCTATGCTCTTGAGAGAAGCCACTAGTGAAATCTATGGCCCCCGGGTCTATTCTCATCATATTAATCTTCCTACGCTTTATTATTGCTTTGCTTATTTACTTTGCCTTTTTATTTTACTTTGCATCTTTATACCAAAAATACCAAAAAGATTATCTATCAGATCTCACTCTCGTAAGTGACCGTGAAGGGATTGACAACCCCTATTCGCGTTGGTTGCAAGGAGTTATTTGTTTTGTGTAGGTACGAGGGACTCGCGCGTGGCCTCCTAATGGATTGATACCTTGGTTCTCAAAAACTGAGGGAAATACTTACGCTACTCTGCTGCATCATCCTCTCCTCTTCGGGGAAAACCAACGCAAGCTCAAGACGTAGCAGTTGGCTCGTCGCACTTCGCGTTGCCCGCCCTCCCCAGTGCTGGCCGCCGCCCGTGATGCCCGCCATGCCGCCCGCCCGCGCCGGCCCCCCTCGCATCGCCCGGCCGCCCCATGGCTGCCTCCCTACTCGCCATCGCACGCCCTGGTCGCCCTGCCCGCGGCTGCCTCCCGGCTCGCCATCCCCGTTGCGGGCAGTGGTGGGGTGTGTGTGCGCATCGTGGGCAGGTGGGGGTGGGCCGGGGGTTATTTTTTTACTTAGTGGTGGAGTGGGTCACGTGGGTGGGGTGAAAAGAGAGATGGGGAGGGAAGGATCAAGCAGCACGCGGTGGTGGATGGCTGCTACGTCATCGATCCGCGAGGTGAATCCGTGTGATGTGCTTTCTCAGTCTGCCGTCTGCGAAACAATATACAGACGACAAAGAGCTCACTTTGCCGTCTGCGAACAAAAACACAGACGGCAAAGATTCTTTGTCGTCTCCCAAAAAAACATAGACGGCAAAGAATCTTTGCCGTCTGTGTTTTCTTTGGCAGACGGCAAAGTGAGCTCTTTGCCGTATGTGTTTTTATTCGCAGACGGCAAAGTATATTTTGCCGTCAGTTTTTCTTTGCCGTCTGTTGATGACAACAAACCCTTTCTTTGCCGTCTGCCCGACGAAAAGCTCACGGCAAATTAGCAGTTTCACGTAGTGTATGTAAATACACATGTACTAAGTTTCCGGTTAATACAATTCTAGCATGAATAATAAATATTTATCATGATGTAAGGAAATATAAATAACAACTTTATTATTGTCTCTAGGGCATATTTCCTTCAGTCTCCCACTTGCACTAGAGTCAATAATCTAGTTCACATCGCCATGTGATTTAACATCAATAGTTCACATCACCATGTGATTAACACCCATAGTTCACATCACTATGTGACCAGCACCCAAAGGGTTTACTAGAGTGAGTAATCTAGTTCACATCGCCATGTGTTGGGGATATTACTACTGGGCGTAAACCGGCCAGGACAGGCCGGATTAACGTGAAGCCCATGAAGAAAGACGGTGATGCTGAGTAGAGGCCCAAGGCCCATAACCGGTTTGTGCCTGTGGCTATAAACCGACATTGATATGTAACTTGCATTGTAAGGTAGAAAGAGCGGAGACAGAGCCGGACACGTTTATGAGCCGGTCTCGGGACTCTGTAAACCGGCGGGCGTCAACCCATGTATATAAGGGGACGACCCGACGGCGGTTTAGGACAACAAACAACAACTCGAGACTCAGGCAAAGGGTATTCGCTTCCTGGTCATTGAAACCCCATCAATTCCATCACAACTAGACATGGGCTTTTACCTTCATCATAAGGGGCCGAACTAGTATAAAACTCTCTTGCGTCCCTTGTCCGCTTTAACCCCTTTAAGCTAACCCATGGCGATGGCTCCACGACTAAGTCCTTTCATGAGGACATCTGCCGTGACAAAACCACGATAGTTGGCGCCCACCATGGGGCCATCGCACGATGGTTTCACATTCTTGGAGGGCAGCTTCGAAGGACTCAAGGGTTACGCTGTGGGCAGGATGACTAAAAGTCGTCGCGGCAAGCTCTACATCGACGATGCAGGGTGGGGCCCGAGGCGGCTCGATCGAGTCTGGTGCGGGTCCCCTTTGGTGGCATACTGCGTTTTCATTGGCAAGATCGGCGAACCGGGCCTGGGCGGACATCTGCACCGACCTCGTCGAAGCGACTCAGCGTCGCGATCTGCCGGGTCAAGCGTGCCATGAAGCGTGCCTTCGTGGAGTCATCCATGGAGGGTAATACGAGGGCAGATCGGAATCTGGTGGTGAGACCGTCGTTTATTCCGGCGATGAGTCATCGACTGGAGAGACCGAGTCGTTGTATCAGCTACAAGATGACCGGATTGGAGGCTGTTCTGATGGCAATAGTATTCCGGACCCCTTTGATCTGCCAAACCGGGTTGGAATCTTCATGGCTGGTATACAGCCGGCGCTCCACTCTTCGACCGCAGCAGCAATGATCTCCTGATCGGTAGAGGCGACGACAGCCGGGGCAGGAGGCCCTGTGCGGCCACCGGCTCAAGTTTTATCTGATCTATTTGATGCGTTGGCAACACTGATGGCAGAAGTTAACCCGGCGGATCAGGATGTGCACAATGCAGAAATCGCGAAAGTAAGGGATCAGATTACTCAGGCCAAGGCCGATTTGGCAGCTGAGGATGCCAGGATGGCAGCGAGCGGCCGCTTCGATCTGCGAGCTTACCGCTTATCTTTGGATCGTAATGCATCGCACGAAGTCCTAAAAAGAAGGCACCAGTCTCGCCTGCCTCCGGTTTATGATGCTAGGAACCTCTTTAACGCCCCAGGTGCGGGGACCAGTAACCCGCCGGTAGCAAACCGGGCGGAGGCACCTGGAGCAGGGGCGCCGGTTCAGCCCCGTTTGACGGACCCGCCTCGTTAGAACAACATTGTGACGTAGCCTGTCCCAACGCCACCGGGTCATTACTCTACTCTGATGGACAATCTTGTTGCTGCCGCTTCTCGGCTGGAGGCTATCCCAATTGAAGGCGATTCTCCGGCGGCGGTCGAGACGCGTCGGGTTAAAGAGCTTCTTCAGACAGCCTTGGTGCAACAGGAGGCTTATTCATACAGTCATGATCGGATTCATTCCACCCCCCGTCCAAGCCAGAGTTTCAGCAGGCGTATGGATGAACCGGCCGTGTCAAGCAATGCGAAGAACCGCGAACCGCCCCGTGGCCACAACCCGGCGCACGCAGGGAGGCCGAGTTAGCAGCGCAGTATGAAGCCCGTCAACTTACTCCGGTTCGTCCAACCACGTTGAGAGAGCCAGGAGTTACCTCTAGCTCTCTGGGGGTGCCGTGTCTCGTCCCGGCATTATGCAACGTACGCCTGCCCAAGGATTTCAAGGGCCCGCGCAAGGTACCAAATTACGCTGCCGATTTACCTCCAGAGACATGGGTTGAAAGTTATGAGATGGCCATGGAGATGCTAGATGTGGATGATGCAGCTTGTGCGAAGTACTTCACCATGATGCTAGAAGGGACGGCTCGTGCTTGGTTAAAGAGTCTACCACTAACTCTATCGATCATGGGCGAGTTGAGAGCCGGTTTATCCAGAATTTTAAGGATACATGCAAGCAGCCCATGTCGATTGTGGACTTAGCCGCTTTGTATGCGGAGGAAGGAGAATCAACAACCCGGTGGAGTGCGCGAGTCTCGGAAATTTTGCATTCATCGGACCGCATCAACGCTGACACCGCAGTTCTAACTTTGGAAGGCAATTGCCGGTTTAAGCCTCTGAAGTTGAAGTTGGGACAGATGAAACGCCATTGCAATGACATGGGAACCCTCATGGCCGCTTTAGTAAAGTATGCTGACTCTGATAGTACCAACTACCAAGGATCCCGAGTCTGATGATGATAAGACGGGGAAGGGAAAGAAGAACGGCAACGCCAAGGGGCAGCACCAGAGCCCGGCGGGTCATGGAAACGGCAGCAAACGTAAATCGGATCACAGCATGGACTTTGTGGCCAATGCCAGCGCATAGGGTAAGGGCCAACGGCGCAAGGGTAAACTGCCCCAGCGTGGTGGAGCACCTAACCCTAACCCGGACCGCCTGTCTTACCTATTGAACCAGCCCTGGCCGAAACATGGGACAAAGGAGATGCCGGCAACACACCTCTGGAAGGATTGCTACATCATGCAAGAGTTCAAAAATTCTAATGCTTTCCGGTATGATCACAGACCGGATGATGGCTCAGGCCCCGGGTCTCATGGGCCGGGTTACGGCGGAGGAAATTCCGGTTCAGGCTTCCATGGTAATCCGGGCAGACATAACAATCAAGGTAATGAGGGCAACCAAGGTGGCTACAATAATCAGCAGCAGCAGCAGTCGGGTTACCAGAGCAATCCTAAGCAGTTGAATAGTGGGCAGTATCATGTCTTCACCACTAGCTTGGACAAGCGTGACCAAAAGCTTCATAAGAGGGCGGTGAACTCCGTTGAACCAGCAGTGCCTCGTTACCTACGCTGGTCGGAGCAGCCGATTGTGTGGAGCAGCGAAGACCATCCGCCCAAGGTTGACAATCCGGGTCATCTGGCATTGGTGGTGGCACCTCAGGTAGGAGGTTATAAGTTCACAAAGGTACTCATGGACGGAGGGAGCAGTATCAATATCCTGTATTATGAAACTTTCCGTCGCATGGGGTTAACAGATAAGAATCTTAAACCGTCCCATACGGTGTTCCATGGTGTGGTGCCTGGTAAATCGGTGTATCCTGTTGGCAAGATAGCTCTGGAGGTGGCTTTTGGGGACGAGCATGACTCGAGATCAGAAACCTTGACCTTTGAAGTGGTGAAAATCAGAAGTCCGTATCACGCCTTGTTTGGACGGCCGGCTTTTGCTAAGTTTATAGCACGACCTTGCTATGTTTATCTTCAGCTCAAGATGCCGGGTCACAAGGGAACTATAACCGTCCATGGGAGCCGCAAGATAGCTCTGGAGTGTGAAGAAGGTGATGCGGCTTATGTTGAGTCGGTTTGTGCCACGGAAGAGTTGAAGTTTTACAAGGACAATGTTGATCCGGCAGATATGACTCCGTTGAAGAAGCCAACTACCGAGCATGATCCGGCCTTGAAGTTTAAATCGGCTGATGAGACTAAGCTTGTTGACTTCGTACCTGGCTATTTGTCCAAGCAGTTCAGCATCAATGCTAACTTGGATCCGAAATAGGAAAGCGCGCTCATCGAGTTCATCCGTGAGAATCGAGACATCTTTGTGTGGAAGCCTTCTGACATGCCAGGTGTACCGAGAGAACTCACTGAGCACACACTTACTGTTGATCCTAAGTATAAACCGGTTAAATAGTTTCTCCGTCGGTTCAATGAAGAAACACGCAAAGCTATTGGAGAAGAGGTGGCCAGGCTCTTAGCGGCTAGATTTATCGTTGAAGTCTTCCATCCTGAGTGGTTGGCTAATCTGGTGCTGGTCCTTAAGAAGAACGGCACTTGGCGGATGTGTGTGGATTACACAGATCTCAACAAAGCTTGCCCAGCAGATCCTTTTGCCCTTCCCCGTATTGATCAAATTATTGATGATATGGCGGGTTGGGAGTGTTTGAGCTTTCTGGATGCATATTCCGGTTATCATCAGATCAAGATGGCAGTTAAGGACCAGGAGAAGACGGCCTTTATAACCCCCTTTGGAGCCTTCTGCTATGTATCTATGCCCTTTGGGCTCAAGAGTGCCCAGGCGACTTATCAAAGGTGTGTGCAGAATTGTCTTCATACACAAATCGGCCGTAATGTTCATGCCTATGTGGATGATATTCTGTTCAAGTCAAGGAAGAAGGAGACGTTGATTGATGACTTAAAGGAAACCTTTGATAACCTGCGGGTTTACAAGATGATGCTTAATCCGGCTAAGTGCGTTTTTGGTGTACCGGCAGGCAAGCTCTTGGGCTTTCTGGTGTCTAACAGGGGCATTGAGGCTAATCCGGAAAAGATCAAGGCCATCACCTCCTTGGCTAAACCGAAGTGTATCAATGACGTTCAACGCTTGGCAGGCCGGATTGCCGCGTTGAGCCGGTTTATCAGCCGCCTTGGTGAGAAGGCCATTCCTTTGTATCGATCTTTGAAAACGGATAACCGTGCAGGTAGCCGCGAATGAAGCGTTTGAGGATTTAAAGCGGCAGCTAGCTAATCCGCCGGTTCTTGCTGCCCCAGTTGACAAGGAGCCGTTGTTGCTATATGTGGCAGCTAATGCTCGGGCTGTCAGTGTGGCTATTGTGGTGGAGCGCAAGGAGGCAGGGATAGGAGTATCCGGTTCAACGTCCGGTTTATTATATCAGCGAGGTGCTTATCAAGTCCAAGCATAGGTACCCACACTGGCAGAAGCTGGTATATGGGGTTTTCATGGCAAGCCGGAAGCTCAAGCAGTATTTCTAAGGTCATCTCATCACAGTGGTCAGCTCCGCTCCTTTGGGAGATATAATCCAGAACAGGGAAGCAACTGGCCAGATTGCCAAGTGGGCCATAGAGCTCGGGCCTCACGGGTTGAAGTATATACCCCGAACGGCGATCAAATCTCAAGCACTTGTGGATTTCATCAACGACTGGACAGAACTACAAGTGCCTGAAGAGAAGCCGGATCACACTTATTGGACTATTCACTTTGATGGGTCCAGGAAATTGGAGGGCTCGGGGGCTGGAATCGTATTAACTTCCCCATGAGGTGATAAGTTTTGTTATGTTCTCCGTTTAATGTTCCCTTGCACTAACAATGCAGCTGAGTATGAAGCTTTACTCCATGGTCTTCGGATGGCTAAGGAGATGAACCTAAGCCGAGTTAAGTGCTTCGGTGACTCGGACCTGGTGGCTCAACAGGTGTCTGGCACTTGGGATTCCAAGGACCCACTCATGGCAGCATATCGTCGTGAGGTGGACATTGTTGTAGGTCACTTTAAAGGTTATCAGGTGGATCATGTGGACCGGCGGAAGAACGAAGTGGCGGACGCTTTAAGCCGCCTGGGTTCTCAACGAAAACCAGTTCCGCCTAATGTCTTCTTGGATGTTCTGCATAACCCGTCCGTCAAGCTCCCTGGTGAAGAGGATTTGGCTATTCCTGATCCAGAAGCTCAGTTGGTGGCGGCTCTTCATGTTATCCCGGATTGGACGGTTCCTTATCTTGCATATATGAACCGGGGCGAGTTACTAGAGGATGAGACATTGGCCAGGCAGATAATCCGGCGGTCCAAGTCTATGACTATTATCAATGGAGAGCTGCATCATTGCAGTGTGACAGGGGCGTTTCAACGTTGTGTATCTCCTGAAGAAGGCTGTGAAATTTTACGCGAGATCCACGAAGGAGATTATGGTCACCACGCCAGTTCAAAATCTTTGGTGGCTAAGGCGTTTCGTCATGGTTTCTATTGGTTAACCGCTCAGGCTGATGCTGAGGATCTGGTCAGAAGATGTGATGGCTGATAACCCAGAAGTATAGGGGATCGCAATAGTTTTCGATAAGTAAGAGTGTCGAACCCAACGAGGAGCCAAAGGTAGAACAAATATTCCCTCAAGTTCTATCGACCACCGATACAACTCTACGCACGCTTGACGTTCGCTTTACCTAGAACAGGTATGATACTAGAAGTACTTTGTAGGTAATTTCGGAAAGGCTAGCAAGAAAATAAAGAGAGCGTAAACATAAACTAGGGGCTGCTTAGATAAAAGCACAACTAAAGTAAATATAGCGAGTGTGGAAAAGTGGTGGTAGGAGTTGTGGAATTGTCCCTAGGCAATTGACTATGTTACTAGACCGGTAATCACTATTGCAATTCTATTTGAGGGAGAGGCATAAGCTAACATACTTTCTCTACTTGGATCATATGCATTTATGATTGGAACTCTAGCAAGCATCTGCAACTACTAAAGATTCATTAAGGTAAAACCCAACCATAGCATTAAAGTATCAAGTCCCCTTTATCCCATACGCAAACAACCTACTTACTTGGGTGTGTGCTTCTGTCACTCACGCCACTCACCATAAGCAAATCATAAACATATTGCAAACCCTACAGCTGGAATCCCTCACGCTTGCGTGACACGGAGGGCACAATAGGACAGCACCAATAATAAAACATGCAATTCAAACCAATCATAGCAATTCATCAATCACCGATAGGACAACGAAAATCTACTCAGACATCATAGAATGGCAACACATCATCGGAAAATAATATGAAGCATAAAGCACCATGTTCAAGTAGAGGGTACAACGGGTTGCGGGAGAGTGGACCGCTGTAGATAGAGGGGAAAGGTGTCATGGAATTGTCACGGCAGATGTCCTCATGCAAGGACTTAGTCGTGGAGCCATCGCAACTAGGAAGCTTAAAGGGGTTAATCGGTACAAAGGACACAAGATGTTTTATACTAGTTCGGCCCCTTGCGGAGAAGGAAAGCTTACGTCTAGTTGGGTTGGTATTGCTTGATGTTTCGATGACCAGGGAGCGGAATACGCTATGACCGGCTCTCGATGGGTTGTTTCTTGCCCTAAGCCGCCAGCAGGTCGTCCCCTTATATACACGGGTTGACGCCCTGTGGCCTACAGAGTCCCGGCGGCTTATAAACAATGTCCGGCTTGGTGACTAGTTAAATCTACCTTATGATACAAGTCATGCCATTATGGCGGCTTACTACAACGGGCCTTAAGTCGCCTGTGGGCCTTAGGCCCTTTATTAAACCGCCATCTTCATGCTTGGTCTTGGGCTTCTTTCTGGTGAATCTTCCTTGCGTAACCCGGCCCCTCCTGGGCGGCTTACACAAATAGTTATATCCCCAACATTAGGCCCAGATTGATTTTAACCTGTTCATGTCAATCTTAAAATACTTTAAAACATAAATCTTTAGTCTTCTGACTGTGCGAAAAAGACTTTCTTTAACCCGCCATGACGTCATTTTTTGGATCCATATTAACCCGCCGTGACGTCATATTTTCTTAAATTCCTTTTTTATTCCACCATATCCTCCAACAGATCTCTGTCTTTATTAACTGTTCCGAAAACCGAGGTGTTGGGGCCGCTGGATAAAAACTCTTATCTCCTCGTTTCCCGCGCCGTCTCAGTTATCCTCTCCTTATAAATAGGCGCGACCTAGGTCTCCCATTCTCACCCTTCCAGTCATTTTCTTCCTCTTGCCTCCTCTCGAGCTCCGCCGCCGCCGCCGTCGAGCTTCTTGTCTTCACCGTCCCAGGCCGTTGCATCAACCTGAATCGGATCAGAAAACGACGGCGAACTTCTGCAGCCCCTCCAGATCTGTAAATTCCCTTCCCTTCCTTGCTTAGATCCGCATTAGAGCTTCCTCGAGTTCGTCGGAGTTCATCACCATTGGAGCCAAATCCTTGTTAGCTTTCCTCCTAGATACCTCTTCCGATCTGAGAATGATATAAAATAGCCGCGGTAGTTATTTTCGCACTTGTCTTGAATAACAAACAGATCCCTTTATCTGTATAAAAGCCCCATTCGAGCCTATGAACACATCTGCGTCAGTTTTTAGGTCTAGAAAACTTTCTTATCAGAACGGACCTTTGATCTCAAATTCTAGCAGCAGATTATGAAACCTGTTTTTATCACCCGGAAAACTTCTTCTGTTAAATGCCTCAAAACATAACTGTCCAGGTGTCCGGTTTAAATTCACACCACTGATCTGTGAACCTTGCCTACTTCTCATATCTTTAAGAATTTTGAGTTGCTCTTAATGCTTGTAGCGGCTTAAATACTGTTGCCCAGTTATCCTTACATCAGGCCCCTTCGTAAGCCGCTACCTTCATTAATTTGGATATTTTCTCCTGGGTTAAAATTTGAACCGGAACTTCTTATTTTGTAGTAGGCCAACTGTTGTCATGGCACCTAAGGCGACCAAAGCTCCTGTAACCTGCAACTGGGTCCCATCCACAGTCACTAAGAGTAAACTTGCTGAGTTTGTGAAGTCTGGCCATCTGCCAAAAAAGGAGGTCATGTCTTATCGTGTTCCTGACCCATCTGAAGAAAAGCCTCAGCCCAAAGAAGGGGAGGTGATAGTTTTCACGGATCACATGAGCCGGGGATTTGCTCCTCCAGGCTCAAAGTTCTTCAGAGAGGTTTTGAATTTCTTTGATCTTAGACCTCAAGACATTGGAACCAATTCCGTGTCAAATATTTGCAATTTCCAAGTCCTCTGCGAGGTGTACCTAGGAGAGGAGCCAAGTCTGCTGTTGTTCAGAGAACTGTTTTACTTGAACCGGCAGAATGAACGTGCCAACGGGCCTAGTCTTGAGCTTGGCGGTATCTCGATCCAGTGACGGAGAGACTGCATGTTTCCTTATGCTGAGTTGCCGAGTCACCCCAAAGATTGGAACCAGACATGGTTCTACTGTCAGGACGCTTCTCCGGCTAATGAGAAGCCTCTGCCCGGCTTTCGCGCCCTGCGCCTTGAGTCCAACCATCCGCTAGCGGATAAACTGACCACCATTGAACGTCTGCCTCTTAATCCCACCATCAAGAAGATTAAAGCTCTTTTGGGAAATGGTTTAAATGGCATCGATCTGTTCCGAGTCTGGGTCACTTGGCGAATACTCCCATTAAGCCGCCGCTCCGGCTTAATGTGTACTTATACAGGCGAAAAGAACGACCCAATGCGTCATAGTCCTGACGACCTACCAGACGATGTGGTGGATGCTACAACCCAGTCACTGCTGAAGGAGGGCACTGTTATTAGCAATGCCTTCGGCTTACTTCCCTTCTGCAAAAAGAACCCGGCCCCTGCAGTAAGTTACCAATCTTAATAAATATTCCTTAACATGTTTACCTCCTTTGCACTTATAATTCTTTATCTTTTTCCACAGGCTGGTGATAATTTCTGGAAGGTCAAATATGACCACGAGGCTGCCAAACAAGCCAGGGCAGCCAAGAAAACCGAAAGGAAAGCCGCCAAGACAGGAACTTCAAAGAAGAAGAAACCCAGCGCCTCCGATTTGCTCAAATTGGATGACTCTTCTTCAGATGAGGAAGAGGTAATCCCTTACTCTCTTAACTCCTTTGTTATTATTTTATTGACGTTTCCGCCTTTCTGGAGGATACAGGGAACAGCCAAGCTCCTGGTGAAGAGGTAACTATAATCTCCTCCGACTCAGAGCCTTTGCCAAAGCACAAAACCCGACGGGTGACCCGGAAAGTAAGATTTTCACATCCTCTAGCTTATCAAGATCCTCAATTTCTTTTGAAGCAACAACAGCTTGAAAGCTGGAGGCGACTCGACCAGCAAGGATGCGTAACTCTCTTCCGCTTACCCGACATAAGGTGAAGCGCCGGGCTGAGGTCATCTCCAAATTATGTTCTATTTATCCTTTTGCCGGGTTAATTCGTCAACCTCTCAATTCATCTGACTCCAATTATCAGGATACCTCTCCTTCCTCCGGCGAATCTATGCAATCCAATATGCCGGCCTTCAAGACTGCCTCTGGGTAATATACCTTTTGTTATCCTTATACTTTGCCTTACTCATATTGTGAACTCACCCTTCTGTTTTGTCCACAGCGTGCAGGTGAAGCTCAGTAAGAGGGCAAAAAAGAATAAACCATCCGAAGATCTGGTCACAACTGAGCCGGAAAAAGGAACAACTGCCCCTGATGCTTCTACTCCTCAACCACCTCCTGAACCGGCATATGAAATTCCAGCGCCATCTTCTGACCTGCCTGCCGAAGATACTTTCAACAGCTCCGATAATCCAGAAATTCCTAGCCCGGTCAAGACGACTGACCCGGAGGTTGAGATTCTGAAAAGCCAGTTTGTTGAACCGGGGCGGCCTACTGTCCTTGCCAGATGTACTGCCAAGGAAGAATTTGTCGACCACCGGAAGACCAAACAGGACATCGCTGATTATGCCCACTTAAGCATTGGTGATATAGTCTCAGGCTATTTGAATCAAGTGCATAACAGCCGCGACCTGGAAATTGACATGGTGAAACAAATACAGCACAAACCTGAGGTATAACTCATACTATTCTCCTGAATCTTACTTACTGTACCAGCCCCCAAGTCTACTACTTATGAATAAATATGTTGTAGACTCAGATACCTGCTTACTGTTAGTTCGCCCGGTTTAAAAGAAAATATATTTAACCCGATCACAATATGATAACTTAGAACATGCGATACACATTAGCCCCCAAGTGTCAATTATCTTTACTTGTAAAGTGCTTGAGACTTTAATATGCATAATCTAGCATTATAAAGTAAAATTTTCTTCAGCATACATTAGCCCCCAAGTGTCAAGTGTCTTTGCTTGCAAAGTGCTTGGGACTTAATGATATCTTACCATAACCTTAATTATAACCCGGCATCAACGCAGGCCTCCACCAGTCAATTTGAGTCGGAGATTGCTGACCTGAAGACTCGGCTGGCAGCCCAAGAACTTGAGATTCAAAAAGCCAACTCCAAATTTGCATTCAGCGTCTCTGAACAAGAGAAGTTGAAGAATAATTTTGACGCGGAGAAGAAAACCTGGGCAGATGAAAAAGCCTCACTTGTGACCCGGGCCGAGACAGCAGAAGCAACTCTTGCCGAAGCAACTGCCGAGCTGTCCGGCTTAAAACGCCAGATATCTCAGATGGTCTCAGCAATCTTCGGTAAGTTACTATGTATAATCGTGAACATTACCATGATTTATTTGATGACTATTTTGATAATTATCCCCGGCTTACCTTATATGTATAAATGCAGGCCCCAGGAGCACAAACCTCAAGCAGAATATGCTGATCAAGCTTAAGGCGGTGTACACTCTGGTGGAACAGCTATACTCCGGGTCACAACGTGCTCTGGCCGTTGTGTCTTTATCAAATGATGCTCCTTATCTCCTGCAGGATGTGCTCAAACAGCTTGCCGTGTTACCCCAAAGGATTCAGGAACTAAGGCGGGCATCTGCGAGAGCCGGGGCCATAGCTGCCTTAAGCCGGGCCAAGGCGTTGCTTCCAGAGTTAGACCTGGCAGACGTTGCTCTTGGATATCCCAGCTTGAAGGAAGATGGCTCTGTATTCAGTGAATCCGACTTCACCACCTGTGTGAGAGTCGTACGTCCTATGGCCACCATCATTGGCAATGATATTGATCTTACCAAGTATCAACCGGGTTACGACAACGAGAACCGGAGGATTCCAACTCCTCATTATGACAACGTCAGCCTGATTCCCCCTACTCGTAAGCATACCTTTGCCCCTGAAGTTGACCCAGCCGGTTTAATAGATGATGAAGCTGAATTTGAAGCCTTAAGCGGCATTGACTGGATCTCCTCAACCTTCCAGGACAAAACAGCAGACGAAGAGGCCGAGAAGGATAACCCGGAATCTTCAAGCCCACCAAAGGAGTAACCCGCCTGGTGCTATGTCTTTGAAAAAATGATGCTTCATTATTCAGACTCGGGGAGTCTTGTAATAGGGTAGAAAAAACCTCTTACTCTGTCATGCCTTCGCGCATGTTTGTGGTGCTTAATATTGTCATAAGCCGCTATCGTTGTATACTGCTGGCTTATGTGAATTGTTCCTTGACGTCCAAAACTTTCATGCTTTATCCTGTGTATAAAAAAAACAGAATTCCTTTGGCGTCTTATCACATCCGGGGTCATATAGAATAGTGATAACCCGGAGTATGAACTAAAACATCATAAAAACAGCCGGTTTATGATCATGACCATAATAATATACCTGCTATCTTATTTGAAGCATACCTTACCAGCTTATGTGATCCCAAAAGCGCATAGCTTAAACTTAACTTCTGAAAGTTGGCACATATAATGTTTACCTGGCCCTTAATATTATTTACCCTTACAAAGTAAAATAGACTTAATTTTCAAAGGCCTCTAATTCGAATACGATCAGTAGAACCGTTCCAAAGGGGTTAAGCTAAGATTCGGATACGATCATATAGCCCCCAATGGCTTTGGCGATGCCGATCAAGTGGGTATCGACAGCTATGTTCTCTTTGGTTCAATACGACCTATGTTTGAACAGGAAGCCCCCAAGTGACCATGAGAGTTGTTTAATGACGCTGATTCAATACGATCCACGCCGACCTAAAGGGGTTAAGCTATGATTCAAATATGATCAAGAATCCCCAAGTAGGTTTGGCAAGATGCGATCAATTGGGTATCGACAGCTATGTTCTCTTTGGTTCAATACGACCTATGTTTGAACAGAAGCCCCAAGTGACCATGGCTAGATTCAGATATGATCATAAGCCGAACCAAAGGGAAAGCCGGATTCAGATATGATCCGCTCCCTGTTGGTTGTTTCCACCACCTGGTAAAGAAGATACATAAACCTTGAAGGGTGGAAAGAAAAGAGGTCCCGCTTTATTGCTTTATATAATATATACATTGCTAAAAAAACAAATATACTCTGAGAGCCGGTGGTTGAAGTATAGTAGGGCTGGAGATGCGCTATGTTCCACGGCCGGCGGGTATCTTCCTCCGACTTACGTGAGTCTTTGTGCTCTCGAACATCGATGAGGTAATATGACCCGTTGTTGAGATTCTTGCTGATCACAAAGGGTCCTTCCCAAGGAGGGGACAGCTTGTGCATATCAGATTGATCCTGAATGAGCCGGAGCACTAAATCGCCTTCCTGGAAAGTTCTACTTCTAACCCGGCGGCTGTGATAACGGCGCAGGTCTTGCTGATAAATCGCCGAGCGGGCTATTGCCAAGTCTCGCTCCTCATCCAACAAGTCAAGTGCATCCTGACGAGCTTTTTCATTATCAGCCTCAACGTAAGGCGCCACCCGGGGTGAATCATGCCGGATATCACTTGGCAGAACCGCCTCTACTCCGTACACCATGAAGAAAGGTTTATAACCTGTAGATCTGTTAGGTGTTGTGTTGATGCTCCATAGCACAGAGGCTAACTCCTCCACCCAACAACCCGGAGTTCGCTGTAAGGGAACTAAGAGCCGGGGTTTGATACCTTTCAAGATCTCTTGATTAGCTCTTTCTGCTTGACCATTAAACTGAGGGTGAGCAACAGCCGAAACATCAAGCCGGATGTGCTCTTGTTGACAGAACTCTTCCATGGCACCCTTGGAGAGATTAGTACCATTATCAGTTATAATGCTGTGTGGAAAGCCAAAACAAAAAATCACCTTTTTCATGAACTGAACCGTCGTGGCTGCATCACACTTACTGACCGACTCTGCTTCAACCCACTTGGTGAATTTATCCACTGCCACCAACAGGTGTGTCTTCTTATATTTAGACCTTTTGAAAGGTCCAACCATGTCAAGCCCCCAGACTGCAAACGGCCAAGTAATTGGAATCATCCTCAATTCTTGAGCCAGCACATGAGCTCGTCGTGAGAATTTTTGACATCCGTCACATTTGCTGACCAGATCCTCCGCATCAGCATGAGCCGTCAGCCAATAGAAACCATGACGAAAAGCCTTGGCCACCAGAGATTTTGAACCGGCATGATGACCGCAATCTCCTTCATGAATCTCACGAAGTATCTCCTGACCCTCCGCAGGCGATACGCAACGTTGAAACGTCCCAGTAATGCTGCGGTGATGCAATTCGCCATGAACAATTGTCATGGATTTGGACCGCCTGATGATTTGTCTTGCGAAGGTCTCGTCCTCAGGCAACTCTCCCCGGGTCATATAGGCCAAATATGGGACTGTCCAATCTAGGATGGCGTGGAGGGCCGCCACCAGCTGTGCCTCCAGTTCTGGCACTGCTAGCTCTTCCTCTGTAGGCACTCTGACAGAAGGGTTATGCAAAATGTCAAGAAAGGTGTTAGGCGGCACCGGCTTACGCTGAGACCCCAGCCGGCTCAAAGCATCAGCCGCCTCATTCTTCCTTCGATCAATGTGCTCTACTTGATAACCTTTGAAGTGCCTGGCCACCGCATCAACTTCACGACGATAAGCCGCCATAAGGGGATCCTTGGAGTCCCACGTGCCTGACACCTGTTGAGCGACGAGGTCTGAATCACCCAAGCACCTTACCCGGCTCAAATTCATCTCTTTGGCCATCCAGAGACCATGGAGTAAAGCCTCGTATTCAGCTGCATTGTTGGTACAGGGAAACATAAGCCGGAGCACATAGCAAAATTTGTCACCTCGGGGAAGTTAAACGACTCCAGCCCGAGCCTTCCAACCGCTCGACCCATCAAGTGAATAGTCCAATACGTGTTATCCGGCTTCTCCTCCGGTGCCCGCAACTCCGCCCAATCATTGATAAAGTCCACCAAGGCTTGAGACTTGATAGCTGTACGTGGCATATACTTCAAACCGTGAGGCCCAAGCTCAATGGCCCACTTGGCGACTCGTCCTGTGGCTTCCTTGTTCTGGATGATGTCCCCCAAGGGGGCAGAACTTACCACAGTTACAGGATGACCCTAGAAGTACTACTTTAGCTTCCAGCTTGCCATGAACACCCCATAAACAAGTTTCTGCCAATGCGGATATCTTTGCTTGGACTCTATGAGCACCTCACTGATGTAATAAACCGGCCGTTGAACCGGATGCTCCTTGCCAGCCTCCTTACGCTCCACCACGATAGCAACACTAACAGCTCGTGAGTTAGCGACAACATACAACAACAACGACTCTTTATCAATGGGAGCCGCAAGAACCGCGGCTCGCATAATTGTCTCTTTAAATCTTCAAAGGCAGCATTAGCAGCCTCTACCTGCATAAAAGTGTATGTTTTCTTCATCATCGACATGGTGGTAGAGCCTTCTCACCTAACCGCTTATGAACCGCTTAAAGAAGCAACGCGACCCGCCAGTCGCTGAACATCATTGATGCACGCCGGTTTAGCCAGAGAGGTAATCGCCTTGATCTTCTCCGGGTTAGCTTCAATGCCCCTGTTTGAGACCAGGAATCCCAAAAGTTTGCTGCAGTACACCAAACACACACTTGTCCGGTTAAGCATCATCTTATAGACCCGGAGATTATCAAAGGTTTCCTTTAAATGAGATATCAAGGTTTCTTCTCTCTGATTTCACCACAATGTCATCTACATAAGCATGAACATTGCGCCTAATCTGATTGTGGAGACAATTCAGACACACCGTTGATAAGTCGCCTGGCACTCTTGAGCCCAAACGGCATAGATACATAGCGAAGTCTCCAAACGGAGTAATGAAAGCCGCCTTCTCCTGGTCCTTAACGCCATTTTGATCCGATGATAACCGAGTAAGCATCCAAAAACTCAAACGCCGCAACCCATCAGTAGCATCAATGATTTGATCAATGCGGCGAGAGCGAAGGGTTCAGCCGGACAAGCTTTATTTAAGTCCATGTAATCTACACACATCCACCAGGTGCCGTTCTTCTTGAGCACAAGCACCGGGTTAGCTAACCACTGGGTGAAAGACTTCCACGATGAACCCGCCGCTAAGAGCCGAGCGACCTCCTCCCGATAGCTTTCCGTCTTTCCTCATTGAATCATCGAAGAAACCGCTCGACCGCTTATACTTGGATCAATATTAAGAGTGTGCTCGGCGAGTTCTCTCGGGACACCCAAAGATGTCGAAGGTTTCCATGCAAAGATGTCCCGGTTCTCACGGATGAACTCGATGAGCGCGCTTTCCTATTTGGGATCCAAATTGGTACTGATGCTGAACTGCTTGGAAGAGTCGACCAGTTTTGTCTCGGCGGCCGACTTAAATTTCAAAGCCGAGTCTTGCTCTGTGGTTGGCTTCTTCAAAGAGGTCATATCCGCCGGTCAACATTAGTTTGATAAAACTTCAGCTCCTCTTCAAGACAAACAGATTCAGCATAAGCCGACGCCTTCTTCGCATTCCAAGGCTACCTTTCACTCCCATGCACAAGATGGTGCCCTTGTAACCCGCATCTTGAGCTGCAGATAAACATAACACGGTCGTGCCATGAACTTGGCATAAGCCGCCGTCCAAACAGAGCGTGATACGGGCTCCTGATTTTGACTACCTCAAACGCCGGTTTCTCAGCCTCGAATCATATTCATCTCCAAAGGCTACTTCCACCGATCTTACCAACCGGATATGCCGATTTACGTGTACCACCCCATGAAAGACAGTGTTGGGCGCCCTCAAGTCCTTATCACCAACCCCATGCGCGAAAGGTCTCATAATAGAGAATATTGATGCTGCTTCCTCCGGCCCATGAATACCTTAGTGAATTTATATCCACCAACCCGAGGGCCACCACTAAGGTTAATCGACCGGGTTATCAACCCGAGGGGTGATCTTCCTGCTCCATATGATGGGCTGCTCGACCACCTCAAGTAACGGGAACCGCCGCTCAACCGAATTCACAGCCCTCTTATGAACCTTCCGTCACGCTTTGCACAAGTTAGTGGTAAACACATGGTACGCCCACCATTCAGCTATTTTGATGGCTCGATAACTTTGATCGCTGCTGCTGTTGTCCCCCTTGACCGGGCTGCTGCTGATTATAGCCACCTTGACCTCCCTGAAAGCCGGAACTTGAACCGCCACCCGGGCCATGAAAGCCACCGGCCCCTGAGCCGCCACCTGATCCATGATTGCCATCAAACATGTTGGAATTCTTGAAAGCCTTCATGATCGCGCAGTCTTTCCATAAGTGGGTGGCGGGACGCTCCCGAGTACCATGTATCGGGCAAGGCTCATTCAGAAGCTGCTCAACAGATGGGCCTGAGCCTCCAGATCGAGGGGGTGGTCTCCCCTTACGTTTCTGGTTGTTACCTTGTGCATTAGCATTGGCCACAAACTCCGGGTTACCTCCGCCTTACGCTTGTTGCCTCCTTGACTTACCGGGTTATGCTGCTGACCCTTTCCATTGACGTTCTTCTTTCCTTCCTGTCTTTTCCTCCTCGGACACGGATCATTGGTAGTATCGAAATCGGCGATTTGACCAAGCTACCATCAGCGCATCCATATCATTGCAATCACGCTTAAGGCGCCCAGCTTCTTTCAGCCGCTCAAAGCGACAATTACGATGGAGCATAAGTACTGCAGAGCCGGCATCCATCTTATCAGATGAGTGTATTATTTCATTGACCCGGCACACCCAATGAGTTGTGGATTCACCCTCCTCCTGCTTGCAATTGGTCAAGTCCACAATTGACATTGACTGCTTGCAAGTGTCCTTGAAGTTCAGGATAAACTGGGCCTTTAGCTCTGCCCATGAACTGATGGAATTGGGAGGCAAACTTTTCAACCAAGATCGGGCCGTTCCATCTAACATCATGGTGAAATACTTAGCCATTGCTGCGTCGCTGACCTCCAATAGCTCCATGGCCATCTCGTAACTTTCGATCCATGCCCCAGGCTGTAAGTAGGCCGTATAATTCGGCACCTTTCGAGGTCCCTTAAAATCCTTGGGCAGACGTACATCCCGCAGAGCCGGCACCAAACAAGGGACACCACCGGTTCTAGTGGCCACTCCTGCTCCACGGAAGTCGCTTGATACTCCGAGAGACCTTCATATGCCGTCTGCCGAGCCGCTTAATCGAGCCGCCTGCTCGTCCTCTGGACGATTCGGTCCCGGACTGGCTATAGCCACCGGCTGGTTACGATGCTGGGCATTGCTTGATAAAGCTTCGACTCCATGTGCCCGCCAGAACTCAGCTCGGTTTTGACGAGGTGCGAGCCAAGGCTGAGGAGTTGAATGAATCTTGTCCCTGCCGAAGAATAGGTCTCTCTTTGCGCCAAGGCCGTCTGAATAAGATCTCGACCCTCGGGTTTCCACCGCCGTCGGGTCATCACGCCCACCGAAGAGCCGCCGACGCGCCGATGTTGCTATCAAGTTCTCCATGGGGTTGGAGAAGTGGCCCGATGGTATTGGTATGTATCGGGCGGGGCCATACTCCCGTGAGGAGGTGCCATCTCTCGGGCTGAACCGCCCTCCAGCTCGGGTGTCATAAACTGATTGGCTTGGGGCGGGTTGTTGGGACCAGCTCCGGGTGTCGTGAAAAGATTTTGAGGATCGTAAACCGGAGGCAGACGGGACTGGGTTTCCTGATGTCTCCTCCTCATGACCTCATTGGATGCATTCAGACTCATATTAAGCTGGAAAGCCTCTGACTGGAGTCGCTGCGCCCGTGCGTCCAAAGTCGCCCGCTCCGTAGCTAATCTGGATTTGCCGGAATAACCGTGGTGGTTAACAGGGCCGTCAACTTGTCCATAAGATCCATCAGCACCTGAGCCGGCGGGCGCACAGGGCCTCTTGCCCCGGCCGCTCCTGACCCGGACGTTATTGCTGTTGCAGCCGTCGATTTTTGACCGGGTTGAGTACCAACCATGAAGACTCCTGCCCAGCTCGGCGGTTCATAGAAATCCGGAATGCTAGAGTCGTCAGAACAGCCCCCAAGCATGCCCTCTTGGACCTGATACAAAGAATCTGTTGAACCGGAGGACGAATCATCATCCGATGGGACGGCCGTCTCTCCGCCATCTTTAGATCCTTCAGGGAGTTCCTCTCCGTGGACACAGCCCACGAAGGCACGCTTCATGACGGGTTGAACGCGGGCGGGTTTCGCACGCTGAGCCGTCTCGGCGAGGTCGGTGCAGTTGTCCGGATCAGGGCCTGGCTCACCAATCCAGCCGATGAAGACGTTGATTCCGCCAAAGGGGACCCGGTACCCGTACTCAATTGAGTCGGTCTCGGGGGCCCAGCCTTCGTTGTCGATGTAGATCTTTCCGCGATGACTCTTGGTCATCCGCCCATCACAGATCCCCCGAGCCCTTCGGCTGCCCTTCAAGAACTCAACCACACGGCGCTGGCCCCACGGTGGGCGCCAACCGTCGTGGAATTGTCGGGCAGATGTCCTCGCAAGGACTTAGTCGTGGAGCCATCGCAACTAGGAAGCTTAAAGGGGTTAATCGGTACAAAGGACACGAGAGGTTTTATACTAGTTCGGCCCTTTGCGGAGAAGGAAAGCCTACGCCTAGTTGGGTTGGTATTGCTTGATGTTTAGATGACCAGGAGCGGAATACGCTATGCCCGGCTCTCGATGGGTTGTTTCTTGCCCTAAGCCGCCAAAGCAGTCGCCCCTTATATACACGGTTGACGCCTGCAGGGCCTCACAGAGTCCAGCCGGCTTATAAACAATGTCCGGCTCGGTGACTAGTTAAATCTACCTTATGATACAAGTCATGCCATTATGGCGGCTTACTACAACGGGCCTTAAGTCGCCTGTGGGCCTTAGGCCCTTTATTAAACCGCCATCTTCATGCTTGGTCTTGGGCTTCTTTCTGGTGAATCTTCCTTGCATAACCCGGCCCCTCCTGGGCGGCTTACACAAATAGTTATATCCCCAATAGAAGGTGATGGAGATGTTGATGAAGATGACGGTGGTGTTGGTGAAGATCGCGGTGATGATGATGGCCCCCGGCAGCGCTCCGGCGCCACCGGAAGCAAGGGGGAGAGAGGGCCCCTTCTTCTTCTTCTTCCTTGACCTCCTCCCTAGATGGGAGAAGGGTTTCCCCTATGGTCCTTGGCTCCCATGGCTTGGGAGGGGCAAGAGCCCCTCCGAGATTGGATCTATCTCGTGTTTCGCATTCATTACTCGCCTGCTTTCACCGTTTCATGTATATATGGAGATCCGTAACTCCGATTGGCCTGAAACCTTCGCCGTGATTTTTTCTTAAAATTAGCTTTCTTGCAGCAAAAGAAGAGCGTCAACCGCCTTATAGGTGGGTCATGAGGGTCAGGGGCGCGCCCTAGGGGGGGCGTGCCCCCCTACCTCGTGCCCACCTCGAACACTGGTTCGCGTTGATTTTTCCTCCAGATTTTCCAAATATTCCAAAAAGTATCTCCGTCTATTTTATCCCGTTTGGACTCCGTTTGATATGGATATTCTGCGAAACCAAAACATGCAACAGACGGAACTGCATCGGGCAATCGGATCAATATGTTAGTCCCAAAATAGTATAAAAGTTGCCAAAAAGTATATGAAAGTTGAATAATATTGGCATGGAACAATAAAAAATTATAGATATGACGGAGACGTATCAGCATCCCCAAGCTTAATTCCTGCTCGTCCTCGAGTAGGTAAATGATAAAAAAGATAATTTTTGACGTGGAATGCTACCTAGCATAATCTTGATCATATGTCTAATCATGGCATGAATATTAAGACACGAGTTATTCAAAGCAATAATCTATCCTTTGACATAAAAACAATAATACTTCAAGCATACCAACAAAGCAATTATGTCATCTCAAAATAACATGACCAAAGAAAGTTTATCCCTACAAAATCATATAGTTTAGTCATGCTCCATTTTCGTCACACAAGAATGCTCTCATCATGCACAACCCCGATGACAAGCCAAGCAATTGTTTCATACTTTAGAAATCTCAAACCTATAAACTTTCATGCAATATATGAGCGCGAGCCATGGACATAGCACTATGGGTGGAATAGAATATGATGATGGGGGTTACGTGGAGAAAACAAAAAGGAGAAAGTTTCACATCAACGAGGCTAACCAATGAGCTATGGAGATGCTTATCGATTGATGTTAATGCAAGGAGTAGGGATTGCCATGCAACGGATGCACTAGAGCTATAAGTATATGAAAGCTCAAGCTGAAACTAAGTGGGTGTGCATCCAACTTGCTTGCTCATGAAGACCTAGGGCATTTGAGGAAGCCCGTCGTTGGAATATACAAGCCAAGTTCTATAATGAAAATTCCCACTAGTATATGAAAGTGATAACTCAAGAGACTCTCTATATGAAGAACATGGTGCTACTTTGAAGCACAAGTGTGGTAAAAGGATAGTAACATTGCCCCTTCTCTCTTTTTCTCTCATTTTTTTATTTTCTCTTTTTTTTGGTGGGCTTCTTTGGCCTCTTTTTTTATTTGAGCTTCTTTGGCCTCTTTTATTTTGATAACCTCACATGGGACAATGTTCTAATAATGACGATCATCACACTTTTATTTACTTACAACTCAATATTACAACTCGATATCTAGAACAAAGATATGACTCTATATGAATGCCTCCGGCAGTACTGGGATGTGCAATGATATAGTGTAGCAATGACATCAAAAAAACGGACAAGCCATGAAAACATCATGCTAGCTATCTTACGATCATGCAAAGCAATATGACCATAAATGCTCAAGTCATGTATATGATGATGATGGAAGTTGCATGGCAATATACTCGGAATGGCTATGGAAATGCCATAATAGGTAGGTATGGTGGCTGTTTTGTGGAAGATATAAGGAGGTTTATGTGTGAAAGAGTGTATCATATCACGGGTTTGATGCACCGCGAAGTTTGCACCAACTCTCAATGTGAGAAAGGGCAATGCACAAGATCAAGAGGCTAGCAATGATGGAAGGGTGAGAGTGCGATAATCCATGGACTCAACATTAGTCACAAAGAACTCACATACTTATTGCAAAAATCTACAAGTCATCAAAAACCAAGCACTACGCGCATGCTCCTAGGGGGATAGATTGGTAGGAAAAGACCATCGCTCGTCCCCGACCGCCACGCATAAGGAGGACAATCAAAGAACACCTCATGTTTCAAATTTGTTACATAACGTTTACCATTCGTGCATGCTACGGGACTTGCAAACCTCAACACAAGTATTTCTCAATTTCACAATTACTCAACTAGCATGACTCTAATATCACCACATTTATATCGCAAAACTATTGCAAGGAATCAAACATATCATATGTACAAGTTTTATGTAGGGTTTTATGACTAACCATGTGAATGACCAGTTCCTGTCATCTCTCTAAATAGATATAAGTGAAGCAAGAGAGTTTAATTATTTCTTCCAAAGTAATGCCCATGCTCTAACAAATATAAGTGAAGCAAAAGAGCATTCTAAAAATGGCGGTTGTCTATGTAAAGAGAAACAGGCAATCCAAACTTCAAATGATATAAGTGAAGCACATGAAGCATTCTATAAGGCCATACTCAAAAGATTTAAGTGAAGTGCAAAGAGCATTCTATAAATCAACCAAGGTCCATCTCATAACAGCATGGTGCATAAAATATAAAAAATGAAAACTAAATGCAAAAGACGCTCCAAGATTGCACATATCGCATGAACGAAACGAATCCGAAAACATACCGATACTTGTTGAAGAAAGTGGGGATGCCTTCCCAGCATCCCCAAGCTTAGACGCTTGAGTCTCCTTGAATATTTACTTGGGGTGCCTCGGGCATCCCCAAGCTTGAGCTCTTGCCTCTCTTCCTTCTTCTCACATCGAAACCTTCTCAATCATCGAACACTTCATCCACACAAAACTTCAACAGAAAACTCGGTAAGATCCGTTAGTATAATAAAGCAAATCACTACTCTAAGTACTGTTGCAAACCAATTCATATTTTATTTTTGCATTCTGTCTACTGTAATATAAATTTTTCATGGCTTAATCCACTGATATAAATTGATAGTTTCATCAAAACAAGCAAACTATGCATCAAAAACAGAATCTGTCTAAAACAGAACAGTCTGTAATAATCTGAACATTCACCATACTTATGATACTTGATAAATTCTGCAAAAATTAGTAAAAATAAACAATGTGTACATAAAGACAGTGCAAAAATAATCAGAACCATTTGAGGTTCCAGTAAAAAACTAAAAATCGCGCACTACAGCCAAAGTTTCTGTCCTGCACCGCACAAACCAACAAGCATTGTAAACATCCTAAAGGGAAACCTTGGCACATTATTTTTATAATACAATGGAATTGTACAAGGGGGTAATTATTTTTTTTGAAAATTTTCTGTAATCAAGATTCACAAAGTTGCCGTGAGCTTGTTTCTCCCACTTCAACAATGCTTGTCTTTCTCACTTTTGCTTTTCTTTTTGAAAAAGTTTTGGGTTCCCCTCTTTATTTTTGTTGTTTTTAAACTATATGAAAGCACTCAACAGAAATAAATGACTCTCTAAAACTTCCGGGTTGTCTCCCTGGCAGCGCTTTCTTTAAAGCCATTAAGCTAGGCATATAGTGCTCAAGTAATGAATCCACCCGGATCCCAAGGTATATCAAAGCCAATTTTAATTAGCAATGATTTGTAATTTAGTAGTGAGAACAAAGCAACATATATCATGTAACAACGGAGTCTAACTCTCTTCCTATGCATCGGCATGTCATAAAAGAACAATTCATGCACACATAGTAAAGCCTAATGCATAGTATAAACAGTTTCTTGCAATTTTATTGTATTGGAAACATAGAGAGGTGGAGATATAGTTCCTCTCTCATAGTAATTGCAAGTAGGAGCAGCAAGCACATGCATATTATATCTATCAAAATCATCATGTGCAATGGTAAAAGGCAACCCATCAATATAATCCTTAATAAGTGCAAACTTCTCTGATATAGTATAATTGGGAGAATTCAAAAAGATAATAGGACTATCAGGTGTGGGTGCAATAGCAACAATTTCATGTTTAACATAAGGAACTATAGCAAGTTCATCTCCATAAGCATAATTCATATTGGCATCTTGGCACAAGCATAGCAAGCATCATCAAAAAGGGATATTTCAAGAGAATTAATGGGATCATAATAGTCATCATAGCAATCATCCTTCGGTAAGCACGAAGGGGAATTAAACAATGTATGAGTTGAAGAGTTACTCTCATTAGAATGTGGGCACAGGTGATCAATCCACTCTTCCTCCTTTTGTTCTTTGCTCTCCTCATCATCTTTTTCATCCGATGAGCTCACAGTTTCATCAATTTCTTCTTCCATAGCTTCCTGCAAAATATTAGTCTCTTCTTGGACAGCGGGGTAGGCCTCAATATATAGTTTAACATAGGCATTAGAAGCATAATTATCATAGCAATATTCAAGTATGGCAAAAAATTCAGATTTGTGAAAAGTAGCATCATACGTTTCAATCAAAGAAGCAATTTCATAAGCACCCTTAAAAGCAACAAATTCTTCAATTTGTTGAATATCGTAGTAACTATAAACACCTTTAGCATACGAAGATACGATTCCATTATCACTAAACTCACATTGATAGGGAAGGTGTTTCTTAGGGTTATCAGAACAACAAGTAACATCATATATTTCACATAAACTCCAAGCATAGCATTGCAAACGATGAATTTGACCCAATAGAATTTTCCCTTTTTCAGATATTCGGTGACGCACATAACAAGCATGCTCATCTAAAGATTTGCCCTCAACTAAGCTAGTTGGGGTTTCAGCACGAGCACATAGGGATCGAAGATGATCCAAGTAAAAAGCTTCAGGAGTGTGTTAGATTTTGAGTGGTTCTTCAACCATTGGAGCAGTAGGTACAACTAATTTTTTTGGTATTTTGCGTTTCCTACCCATAACTAAAGATAGAAAACAACCAAGAACAACAAATAAAAATTACTTAGTGATAAAGCAAACAAGCACACACAAGAATATTCACCCCACGCTATAACTCCCCGGCAACAGCGCCAGAAAAAGGTCTTGATAACCCACAAGTATAGGGGATCGCAACAGTTTTCGATAAGTAAGAGTGTCGAACCCAATGAGGAGCCAAAGGTAGAACAAATATTCCCTCAAGTTCTATCGACCACCGATACAACTCTGCGCACGCTTGACGTTCGCTTTACCTAGAACAGGTATGAAACTAGAAGTACTTTGTAGGTAATTTCGGAAAGGCTAGCAAGAAAATAAAGAGAGCGTAAACATAAACTAGGGGCTGCTTAGATAAAAACACAACTGAAGTAAATATAGCGAGTGTGGAAAAGTGGTGGTAGGAGTTGTGGAATTGTCCCTAGGCAATTGACTATGTTACTAGGCCGGTAATCACTATTGCAATTCTATTTGAGGGAGAGGCATAAGCTAACATACTTTCTCTACTTGGATCATATGCACTTATGATTGGAACTCTAGCAAGCATCCGCAACTACTAAAGATTCATTAAGGTAAAACCCAACCATAGCATTAAAGTATCAAGTCCCCTTTATCCCATACGAAAACAACCAACTTACTCGAGTATGTGCTTCAGTCACTCACGCCACCCACCATAAGCAAATCATAAACATATTGCAAACCCTACAGCGGGAATCCCTCATGCTTGCGCGACATGGAGGGCACAATAGGACAGCACCAATAATAAAACATGCAATTCAAACCAATCATAGCAATTCATCAATCACCGATAGGACAACGAAAATCTACTCAGACATCATAGGATGGCAACACATCATCAGAAAATAATATGAAGCATAAAGCACCATGTTCAAGTAGAGGGTAGAGCGGGTTGCAGGAGAGTGGACTGCTGTAGATAGAGGGGGGAAGGTGATGTTGATGTTGATGAAGATGACGGTTGTGTTGGTGAAGATCGCGGTGATGATGATGGCCCCCGGCAGCGCTCCGGCGCCACCGGAAGCAAGGGGGAGAGAGGCCCCCTTCTTCTTCCTTGACCTCCTCCCTAGATGGGAGAAGGGTTTCCCCCGTCCTTGGCTCCCATGGCTTGGGAGGCGCGAGCCCCTCCGAGATTGGATCTATCTCTGCTTCGCATTCATTACGCTCTGCTTCACCGCTTCGTGTATATATGCAGATCCGTAACTCGATTGGCCTGAAACCTTCGCCGTGATTTTTTTTGAAAATTAGCTTTCTTGCGGCAAAAGAAGAGCGCCAATCGCCTTACAGGTGGGTCACGAGGTCGGGCGCGCCTAGGGGCGTGCCCCTACCTCGTGCCCACCTCGCATTCTTCGTTCGCGTTGATTTTTCCTCCGATTTTCCAAATATTCCAAAAGTATCTCCGTCTGTTTTTATCCCGCTTTGGACTCCGCTTGATATGGATATTCGAGAAACCAAAAACATGCAATGACAGAACTGCACTGGCAATCGGATCAATATGTTAGTCCCAAAAATAGTATAAAAAGTTGCCAAAAAGTATAGGAAAGTTGAATAATATTGGCTTGGAACAATCAAAAATTATAGGTACGGTGGAGACGTATCAATGGCTGTCAGAAGTTCTCAAGGCGTGCTCATGTACCAGCTCAAGAGTTGAGGATGATTCCAATTACTTGGCCGTTTGCGACCTGGGGGCTGGATATGGTTGGGCCTTTCAAGAGGTCCAAAGACAAGAAGACCCACCTTTTGGTGGCTGTTGACAAGTTCACAAAGTGGGTAGAGGCAGAACCAGTTAGCAAGTGTGACACGGCCACGGCGGTTCAATTCATCAAAAAAGTGATTTTCCGGTTTGGCTTTCCACATAGCATTATCACTGACAATGGTACCAATTTGTCAAAGGGTGCCATGAAGGAGTTCTGTCAACGTGAGCACATACGGTGATGTATCCTCAGTAGCTCACCCACAGTCCAATGGTCAAGCGGAGAGGGCCAATCAAGAAATTTTGAGAGGCATCAAACCCAGGCTTATGGTTCCTTTGCAGCGGACGACGGGTTGTTGGGTTGAGGAGCTACCTTCAGTGTTATGGAGCATCAACACCACACCCAACAGATCAACAGGATACACATCGTTCTTCATGGTTTATGGAGCGGAGGCGGTTCTTCCTAGTGACATCCGTCATGACTCACCTCGTGTAGCGGCATATATTGAAGCTGACAACGAGAAGGCACGGCAAGAAGCTCTCGACCTGTTAGATGAGGAGCGTGACATAGCGGCCGCCCGTTCGGCGATTTATCAGCAAGATCTGCGTTGCTATCATAGCCGCCGGGTTAGAACCAGAACCTTTCAAGGAGATTTGGTGCTTCGGCTCATCCAGGATCAGACGGATATGCACAAGTTATCCGCACCTTGGGAAGGACCTTTTGTGGTCAGCAAGAATTTACACAACGGGTCATACTACCTAATCGATGTTCGCGAGCGCAAAGACTCAAGTAAATCGGAGGAGGAGACCAGCCGGCCGTGGAATATTGCTCATCTTTGGCCTTACTATACATGAGCTATAGGCTCTGCTTATGTACATATTATGCCTATGTATATATTATGATCAATATAATAAACCGGAACCTCAGCTAAAGCGGGGTATGTGTTGTTTTCTTACATCATGGGTGGTTACATGGAGCTTCTGTTGCTAAAGCGGCGTCCGGTTTACCCCTTGGTTTTAGCCTCTCAAAAGCTTTATATTATATCACTTGGGGGCTTGGTCGTATCCGAACCATAGCTACACCTTTTGATAGGCGTAATGCCACAGCATCACTTGGGGGCTTGGTCATATCCGAACCATAGCTACACCTCTTGATCGGCGCAATGCCACAGCATCACTTGGGGGCTTGGTCGAACCCGAACCATAGCTACACCTCTTGATTGGCGTATGCTACTTCTTGAGCTTGCGTTGGTTTTTCCCGAAGAGGAGAGGATGATGCAGCACAGTAGCGTAAGTATTTCCCTCAGTTTTTGAGAACCAAGGTATCAATCCAGTAGGAGGCCACGCACAAGTCCCTCGTACCTACACAAAACGATAGCTACTCGCAACCAACGCGATGAGGGGTTGTCAATCCCTTTACGGTCACTTACGAGAGTGAGATCTGATAGAGATAATATTTTTGGTATTTTTGGTATAAAGATGCAAAGTGAAAAGTAAAAGCAAAGTAAAAACAAAGCAAGTATAAAAGTGATGGAGATTGATATGATGAGAATAGACCCGGGGGCCATAGGTTTCACTAGTGGCTTCTCTCAAGAGCATAAGTATTCTACGGTGGGTGAACAAATTACTGTTGAGCAATTGACAGAATTGAGCATAGTTATGAGGTTATCTAGGTATGATCATGTATATAGGCATCACGTCCGAGACAATTAGATCGAAACGATTCTGCATCTACTACTATTACTCCACTAATCGACCACTATCCAGCATGCATCTAGAGTATTAAGTTAAAAACAGAGTAACGCCTTAAGCAAGATGACATGGTGTAGATGAATAAATTCATGCAATATGGTAAATACCCCATCTTGTTATCCTCGATGGCAACAATACAATACGTGCCTTGCAACCCTTTCTGTCACTGGGTAAGGACACCGCAAGATTGAACCCAAAGCAATGCACTTCTCCCATTGCAAGAACTACCAATCTAGTTGGCCAAACCAAACGGTTAATTCGAAGAGACTTGCAAACATAACTCAATCATACATAAAAGAATTCAGAGAAGATTCAAATATTATTCATAGATAAGCTGGATCATAAACCCATAATTCATCAGTCTCAACAAACACACCGCAAAAAGAAGATTACATCGAATAGATCTCCACGAGAGAGGGGGAGAACATTGTATTGAGATCCAAAAAGAGAGAAGAATCCATCTAGCTACTAGCTATGGACCCGAAGGTCTGAAGTAAACTACTCACACTTCATCGGAGAGGCTATGGTGTTGATGTAGAAGCCCTCCATGGTGGATGCCCCCTCTGGCGGAGCTCCGGAACAGGCCCCAAGATGGGATCCCGTGGATACAGGAAGTTGCGGCGGTGGAATTAGGTTTTTGGCTCCTGTTCTGATCGTTTGGTGGTACGTAGGTATATATAGGAGGAAGGAGTACGTCGGTGGAGCTTCGAGGGGCCCACGAGGCAGGGGGGCGTGCCCTAGGGGGGCGCCCCCCACCCTTGTGACCGCCTCTCTGGTTCCTTTGTGTAGGGTCCAAGTCTCCTGGATCACGTTCGGTGAGAAAATCACGTTTCAGAAGGTTTCATTCCGTTTGGACTCCGTTTGATATTATGTTTCTTCGAAATACTGAAAAAGGCAAAAAACAGCAATTCTGGGCTGGGCCTCCGGTTAATAGGTTAGTCCCAAAAGTAATATAAAAGTGGAAAATAAAGCCCATTATAGTACAAAACAATAGATAAAGTAGCATGGAGCAATAAAAAATTATAGATACGTTGGAGACGTATCAGGCATCCCCAAGCTTAATTCCTGCTCGTCCTCGAGTAGGTAAATGATAAAAAGAGAATTTTTGATGCGGAGTGATACTTTAGCATAATTTAAATGTAAATATTCTTAATCATGGTATGAATATTCAGATCCAAAAGATTTAAGACAAAAGTTCATATTGACATAAAAATAATAATACTTCAAGCATAATAATCAAAGTAATCATGTCTTCTCAAAATAGCATGGCAAAAGAGAGTTCATCCCTACAAAATCATATAGTTAGGCTATGCTTCATTTTTGTCACACAAAGATGTTCCCAACTTCTATACCCCCGATGACAAGCCAAGCAATTGTTTCATACTTAAATAATCTCAAACTTTTTCAACCTTCACGCAATACATGAGCGTGAGCCATGGATATAACACTATGGATGGAATAGAATATGATGATGGGGATTGTGTGGAGAAGACAAAAAAAGGAGAAAGTCTCACATTGACGAGGATAATTAACGGGCTGTGGAGATGACCATCAATTGATGTCAATATGAGGAGTAGGGATTGCCATGCAACGGATGCACTAGAGCTATGAATGCTCAACAAAAGAAAACTAGTGGGTCTGCATCCAACTTGCTTGCTCATGAAGACCTAGGGCATTTTGAGGAAGCCCATTATAGGAATATACAAGCCAAGTTCTATAATGAAAAATTCCCACTAGTATAGAAAGACAAATTATGAGACTCACTATATGAAAAACATGGTGCTACTTTGAAGCACAATATATGAGACTCACTACATGAAGAACAAGGTGCTACTTTGAAGCACAAGTGTGGAAAAATAGATAGTAGCGTTGCCCTTTTTATTTATTTATTTTTGGGCCTTTCTTTTTTTCTTTTTGGCCTTTCCCTTTTTTTGGGCAATGCTCTAATAATGAAGATCATCACACTTCTATTGATTACAACATAAGGATTACAACTCGAAACTAGAACAAGATATGACTCTATATGAATGCCTCCGGCGGTGTACCGGGATGGTGCAATGAATCAAGAGTGACATGTATGAAAAATAATGCATGGTGGCTTTGCCACAAATATGATGTCAACTACATGATCATGCAATGGCAATATGACAAAAGTAAAGTATGTCATGATGATGATGATGAACGGAACGGTGGAAAGTTGCATGGCAATATATCTCGGAATGGCTATGGAAATGCCATAATAGGTAGGTATGGTGGCTGTTTTGAGGAAGATATAAGGAGGTTTATGTGTGATAGAGCGATCGTATCATGGGTTTGATGCACCGCTAAGTTTGCACCAACTCTCAAGGTGAGAAAGGGCAATGCACGGCATCAAGAGGCTAGCAAAGGCGGAAAGGTAAAAGTGTGTATAATCCATGGACTCAACATTAGTCAAAAGAACTCATATACTTATTGCAAAAATTTAGAAGTCATCAAAATCAAGTACTACGCGATGCTCCTAGGGGATAGATTGGTAGGAAAATACCATCGTCGTCCCCAACCGCCACTCATAAGGATGCACAAGCCAGGTACACTTCAAGTTTCAAATTTGTTACACAACTTTAACCATACGTGCATGCTACGGAATTTGCAAACTTCAACACAAGCATTTCTCAAATTCACAACTACTCAACTAGCACGACTTTGGTATTATCACCTCCATATCTCAAAACAATTATCAAGCATCAAACTTATCTTAGTATTCAACGCACTCAAAATAAAGTTTCACATATCTTGAATACCAAGTATGTTAATTATTAAGCAAATTACCATGCTATTAACGACTCTCAAAATAATCTAAGTGAAGCATGAGAGATCAAGTTTCTTTAAAACAAATCCACCACCGTGCTCTAAAAGATCTAAGTGAAGCACTAGAGCAAAAATTATCACGCTCAAAGATATAAGTGAAGCATTATGAGCAAAACTATCTAGCTCAAAAGATATAAGTGAAGCACATATAGTATTCTATCAAATTCCAATTCATGTATGGCTCTCTCAAAAGGTGTGTACAGCAAGGATGATTATGGTAAACTAATAAGAAAATACGCAAATAATACAAGACGCTCCAAGCAAAACACTTTATCATGTGGTGAATAAAAATATAGCTCCAAGTAAATTACCGATGGAAGTGGACGAAAGAGGGGATGCCTTCCGGGGCATCCCCAAGCTTTGACTTTTTGGTGTCCTTGGATTATCTTGGGGGTTCCATGGGCATCCCCAAGCTTAGGCTCTTGCCACTCCTTGTTCCATAATCCATCAAAAGAATTCACCCAAAACTTGAAAACTTCACAACACAAAACTCAATAGAAATCTCGTGAGCTCCATTAGAGAAAGAAAACAAAAGACTACTTTAATTTACTGTAATGAACTCATTCTTTATTTGTATTGGTGTAAAACCTATTGTATTCCAACTTCTCTATGGATTATAAACTATTTTACTAGCCATAGATTCATCAAAATAAGCAAACAACACACGCAAAACAGAATCTGTCAAAAACAGAACAGTCTGTAGTAATTTGTAACTAACGCAAACTTCTAGACCTCAAACAATTCTACCAAAATTAGACGACCTGGAAAATTTGTTTATTGATAAGCAGCAATTGGAATTAATATTTTATCACGTTCTGGTGATTTTTAACAATTCGGGCACTGAGCGTAAAGTTTCTGGAAATTACAGCAAGATCAAATAACTATCATCCAAGAAGATCCAATAGGTTTAACTTGGCACAAACACTAATTAAAAGATAAAACCACATCTAAACAGAGGCTAGATGGATTATTTATTCCTAAACATAAGCAAAAACTAAAAACTAAAAATAAAATTGGGTTGCCTCCCAACAAGTGCTATTGTTTAACGCCCCTAGCTAGGCATTGATAATTTTAATGATGCTCGCAAGAAAGACAGGAATTGAGGCACAAAGAGAGCATCATAAAACATGTGACATACACACTTAAGTCTAACATACTTACTATGCATAGGCATATTATAGGCAAACAAATTAGCGTAGCAAGCAAAAACTAGCATATGCAAGGAAGCGGAAAGGAACAATAGCAATCTCAACAAAACGAGAGGTAATTTAGTAACATGAAGATTTCTATAACCATATTTTCCTCTCTCATAATAATTACATGTAGGATCATAAGAAAATTCAACAATATAGCTATCACATAATATATTCTCAACACGATCCACATGCATGCGAAGTTGACACTCTCCCAAAATAGTGGGATTATCATTAACTAAAGTCATGACCTCTCCAAACCCACTTTTATCAAAAATTTCATAAGATTGAATATTCTCCAAATATGTGGGATCTAAAGTTTACACTCTTCCAAACCCACTTTCAATATTATTGCAAATATTATCAATCTCATATTCATCATGGGGATTAGATAAATTTTCAAGATCATAAGAAGAATCACCCCAATCATGATCATTGCAACAAGTAGTAGACATAGCAAAACTAGCATCCCCAAGCTTAGGGTTTTGCATATTATTAGCACAATTGACATCAAGAGAATTTATAATAAAATTATTGCCATCATGCTTTTTATTCAAGGAGCTATTGTGAATCACTTCATAAATTTCTTCTTTCAACAATTCATCACAATTTTTAGATTTACGGATTTCAGGCAAAACCTTATAAAGGTAATCTAGTGCATCCAAGTCACTAGGAATTGGTTCATCATAATTGGATCTCTTAAAAAGATTGGCAAGCGGATGAGGATCCATAAACTCTTAGCAAGCAAAGATGCAAGCAAAAAGAAGGCACATGGTAACACGAGCAAACAGAAAAGAGAGGAGGAGATTGGGAAAGAGAGGGCGAATAAAACGGCAAGGGTGAAGTGGGGGAGAGGAAAACGAGAGGCAAATGACAAATAATGTAATGTTAGAGATAGGGATTGTGATGGGTACTTGGTATGTTGACTTTTGTGTAGACTCCCCGGCAACGACGCCAGAGATCCTTCTTGCTACGTATTGAGCTTGCGTTGGTTTTCCCCGAAGAGGATGATGCAGCACAGTAGCGTAAGTATTTCCCTCAGTTTTTGAGAACCAAGGTATCAATCCAGTAGGAGGCCAAACACAAGTCCCTCGTACCTGCACAAAACGATAGCTACTCGCAACCAACACGATGAGGGGTTGTCAATCCCTTCACGGTCACTTACGAGAGTGAGATCTGATAGAGATAATATTTTTGGTATTTTTGGTATAAAGATGCAAAGTGAAAGTAAAAGCAAAGTAAAAACAAAGCAAGTATAAAAGTGATGGAGATTGATATGATGAGAATAGACCCGGGGGCCATAGGTTTCACTAGTGGCTTCTCTCAAGAGCATAAGTATTCTACGGTGGGTGAACAAATTATTGGTGAGCAATTGACAGAATTGAGCATAGTTATGAGGTTATCTAGGTATGATCATGTATATAGGCATCACGTCTGAGACAAGTAGATCAAAACGATTCTTCATCTACTACTATTACTCCACTCATCAACCGCTATCCAGCATGCATCTAGAGTATTAAGTTAAAAACAGAGTAAAGCCTTAAGCAAGATGACATGATGTAGAGGAATAAATTCATGCAATATGATAAATACCCCATCTTGTTATCCTTGATGGCAACAATACAATATGTGCCTTGCAACCCTTTCTGTCACTGGGTAAGGACACCGCAAGATTGAACCCAAAGAAATGCACTTCTCCCATTGCAAGAACTACAAATCTAGTTGGCCAAACCAAACGGATAATTCAAAGAGACTTGCAAAGATAACTCAATCATACATAAAAGAATTCAGAGAAGATTCAAATATTATTCATAGATAAGCTGGATCATAAACCCATAATTCGTCGGTCTCAACAAACACACTGCAAAAAGAAGATTACATCGAATAGATCTCCACGAGAGAGGGAGAACATTGTATTGAGATCCAAAAGAGAGAAGAAGCCATCTAGCTACTAGCTATGGACCCAAGGTCTGAAGTAAACTACTCACACTTCATCGGAGAGGCTATGGTGTTGATGTAGAAGCCCTCCGTGGTGGATGCCCCCTCCGTGAGCTCAAACAGGCCCCAAGATGGGATCTCGTGGATACAGGAAGTTGCGGCGGTAGAATTAGGTTTTGGCCCTGTTCGATCGCTTGGGGTACGTGAGGTATATATAGGAGGAAGGAGTACGTCGGTGGAGCTTGAGGGGCCCACGAGGCGGGCGCGCCCTAGGGGAGACGCCCCCACCTCGTGACCGCCTCTCTGGTTCCTTGGCGTGAGGGTCCAAGTCTCCTAGATCACGCTCGTGAGAAAATCACGCTTCCAAAGGTTTCATTCCGCTTGGACTCCGCTTGATATTATGTTTCTTCAAATACCAAAAAGGCAAAAAACAACAATTCTGGGCTGGGCCTCCGGTTAATAGGTTAGTCCCAAAAGTAATATAAAAGTGGAAAATAAATCCCATTATTGTCCAAAACAATAGATAAAGTAGCATCGAGCAATCAAAAATTATAGATACGTTGGAGACGTATCAGCGTAATGCCACATCATCATTTGGGGGCCTGATCGAACCCGACCATAGCTACGCCTTCTTGGGGGCTTGGTCGTGTCCGAGCCATGGTTACGCCTCTTGATCGGCTCAAAGCCCCGCCTACAATGGTTTTTATTTGCCTTTGTTTGGGTTTTGTTCTCTTTTTGATAAAGATTTTTTGTTGCTTTTTAGACCGGCGTTAAACAACCCGGTCCGACTGTCGGTTACAAATTGGCGGTATATGATCAAATCATAGTCCTGAGACTATTTGCCCGATCTGATTTTCAATTAAAATTTTATTACGGAATAAACCGGTGTCTATCATAACCCGGAACGGTTTACATTATAAACCGGTCTTATATCAACAGGAGCAGTTTTCTCCTAAAAAGATTTGGGTTATAAGCCCCGCTACAAGATTGGCCAGCCAACATCATGCATAAAAGATTGCAGGTATTATATATTTCCATTGTGGATTATATGTCACACCCTAAGTTATCAACTTTGGTTATATATATATGGATATCATGACCCGCCCGGCGGTAAACCGCCAGGGCGCTTTAAGCTTCTTGTCCGCAGAAACGCTTGGATAAATGAATGTGTAGATCATATCTTATGTATGACGAATCAAGCTGGTGTCAATTGCAGATAAGTATGCGCGAAGGCATATCAGAACAAATATTTTAACTAAGCCTATTACAAGGCTTTCCAGTGCCCAACAGGATCATTGTTTCCTCAAAATACATGTCGCAGCATGTAGAAGACTAAACCGGCCTCCGGTTCATGATTGGTCACCAGCTTGGCCTGACGGTTGCGGGTCATCTCGCGTCGGTTCAGCTTCTTCTTCTCTACCGGTGGCTGGAAATCAACAAGGCCCGCTTGATCCCGCTTAGGGCTTGAATACAGCTTCATCACTTATCAGCGACGGTTCAATATCGGGGCATAAGTGTGCTTACGGATTAGCGGGATGAGATTACGAGCTTGGGATTGGTGCAGAACCCGCTTGTTCTTGTCATTATAGTTTGCTTGATAGTATGACAGTGCGCTTCTTCAGCTAGTTGACAAGCTAATGGGCGTACCTCCCGGTTTATGATCCAGAGATCATCTTCGCCGAATTCTGTCCCGTCTTCCTTCAAACTAGGATAACCTTGGGCCACTTCAATTGGATCAAAGTCAGGTACCCATGCCTTTACCCGGGTCAGTGCAGCCAAAGCGCCCGTCCTAGCAGCAGACTTTTTCAGTTCGTCAACCCGGGCAGGTAGCATGGATAACCTTTCTAAGGTATCTCTAATCAAGGTGGGAGGAGGATTGTTGTGAGAAACAGTATATATGATCCGTTGCGCGCCGGTATAAAGCTGCTCTATCAGAGTATAGGCTGCTTTTAACTTCTTCTGCACGTCAGATCCCAAGTGGCCAATACGAGTTCCTATGTCATTGCAAGGGCTAGTAAGCCAGCAGATACATGAAAGAATATGGTCAAATCGAGAGTTACGGATGCTTACTGAACACGACTGCAGTCATGGCATGAACCTGCCGCTTTATGCTGGTCAGTTCATCAACCACCGGTTTAAGAGAAGCTTCTGCTTTCTCAGCCCTTTTGATCAAATCGGATTTTTCACTTTCCTAATCCGACCGTTCCTTGTTGAAGCCTTCTTTCAGTTTCTCCATCGCGCCCAGAGCGCTGGTCAACTCTGCCTTCGCCTTGGAGGTTTCATCTTGTTGCAATTTAAGGTTTTCCTGAAGATCAGCGGTTTGGCTCTCTTTTTTGCTCAGCTCAGCCTACAAAGAGACAGTCATCTGGTCAGGTAATAGTAAACATTTGAAGTACCAAGCCCATAACAAGTTATGCCCTTGGCACTTGGGGGCTAATGCATATTTGCTCTGTCAGACAATTTTTTCGAAGTCCCAAAGCACAATACAAGTATTAAGCTTGGCACTTGGGGGCTAATGTGTATTTGCTCGTAACTTGCTAAAAAGGGACTTCTTCTACAAGGCCCCGCTTCATCTCTATACAGTTAAACCGGCCCTTGGAGGCTACATCGGTGAAGTTAAGATGTATTGTTGCAAGCTCGAGATTGTTATTAAAGTCCCGGTTTAAGTCACTATCTTAAACCGTCACTTGGGGGCTACTACAGTTGATAAAGCTGAAAAGACAATACAAAAAGAGAAGCATGCATAAAGTTACCTCATATTTTTGCTTCATCATATTGACCAGACCGGCTTCATAGTCACGGCTGGTGAACAGACGGTTCAGATAGCCGGAATGAGGGTATTGAGCGTTCAGATGGGTGTAGGTGGACAGATCGGCATTCCATTTGCCTTTGCCTATTGCAGAAAATTCCTCCTTGGCGGTATGCTTTGACAAAGCGACAGGATTCCCTAGATCCGTATAGCCAACGCTAGTAATCAGAACATCATCATCCTTCTCTACCACAGCTCGTACTGGGGTCGCCGGTTTGTTGATATTCTTTGCTGGACTTGCCGGTTTGTCAGTTCGGAGAGAGCTGGCCGGTTCATCAGCATGGCCTGTGGTGTCAATGTCTGCCGGTTCAGTAACAAAGTCATAGTCTTGAGGCGGTGGATCATTCAGCACATCATCAAGGTTGGCCTCTACAGGATCTGGAGTTTTCTCCCGTTCAGCAGTTGTATCTTCTTCTGTCGTTTTGTTCAGGCAAGCTTTCTTGCTTGGTCTGGGCTTAGCACTGTCAAAGTAAAACATGAAGGTCAATATAGCGTATAAAATGCATATCAAGAGTAAGGCAAGTGAACAGCTTACCCAATAACCGTTTTGAGGGGTGGAAGTTTGGTGGCTGACGACTCGCCAGAGGATGAATGAGAAGTGCCCTGATAATTGGAATCAGACGGATTAAGAGGTTGATGAAAACAACCTACTTTGGGGCATGGCATGTCAAGGGAATTAGAGACCTCTGATCGGCGTTTCCGAACCGGACTGTTTGGTAAACCGGCGGAGGTAACTACCTGGCCGCTATGCCGGGTTGTGCAGCGAGCCTCGTGCTGTTGTGTCTTCACAAGAAAGTTTGGATCCAAATAAGCAAGAGGATGTGAAAATTTAACTTTCCGGTTTGCTCGACGGATTTTTAGTGAAGGCAAAGGGTTTGAATCGGAGGACTGAACGATTACATCTACATCATCGGCGTGACTGACTTCAGCGTCGTCCTGGAAATAATCATCATCAATAAGGCGCATGAAAAATGAACCAAGTGAGTCGAGTTCTACCTCAAAATCCGAGTTACCCACATCATCATTGGCCGGTGGATCGGAGGATGCATTGGTTCTCTTCCGGTTGGCAGTTTTTTTCACAGCTTTGGTCTTTTGGCGGGTTGGCTTCACCGGTTTGTCCTGCGGACGTTTCTTGTTCCAGAACGGATCATCGCCCTACCAAAAAGTCATCACATTTTCAGAACATATCGGGACAAAAGCAATTTCAGATAAAACAGATAGTATGATTCTTACAGTTGGCGGTTTGTTGATGGTGCAGAAAGGGGATAGTCCGGTTTGAGCACAGGTAGCCTCCGGTTCATTCAGCATCTTTTTTACAGCCTCAGTGACTTCGTCATCTGTAAGCTGAATATCAATGTGCCGCTGAGCATCATTCAATTTCCCTGTGTATTCACACATCAAACCGGGGTGTTGGCTCAAGGGCAAAATGCTCCAGCTTATCCAGCAGCGTGCAAAATCAACTCCCGTCAAACCGTTGGCCATAAAGCCCCGAATCTTGGATAGTTGAGGAGCATATTTGATTCTTTCTTTAGTGGTCATCCTTTGAGGAAGAGGGTGTGTGTTGCTCAGATGTTCAGGACGGTAACCCGGCAGGGGGTTTTCATCAGCTGGAGACGTATCCTTGTAGTAAAACCAGGCCTGGTTCCACTCTTTGGGGTGACTGTGGAGATTGGCGTGAGGAAAGGTGACCTCTTTTCTTTTCTGAATCGCCATCCCGCCCAGTTCTGTGTTAGGCCCATCTTTGAATTCTGTGCGGCGGTTCAGATGAAAGCAATCCCTGAATAGCTCTACTGAAGGTTCCTCTTGAAGGTAAACCTCACAAAACACTTGAAAGTGGCAGACGTTGGTTACAGAGTTAGGGCCGATGTCTTGTGTGCGCTGTTGAAAGTTGGCCAGTACATCCCGGAAGAATTTTGAACCGGGAGGATTGAAACCCCGGCTTAAGTGATCAACAAAAACAACAACTTCCCCGTCTTTGGGAGTAGGAGGACATTCCGGGCCAGGGACCCTCCAGTGAATGACATCTTTCTTACTTAAAGCGCCTGTTTTGACAAGGTTGTCTAATTGTTCCTTTGTTACTCGAGAAGGGACCCAATTGCATTCATACAATTGTTTGGCCATGGCAATGAAGATCTACAATATAATGATTTCCGGTTTAAGATTTACATTGGACAGCTATACGGTGATACAAGATGTAAGTATATTGCTAAACCAGAGTCAGCTATTTACAAACCGGAGTTTAACAGTGAAACAGTACACCAGTGGAGGTGATAAGTGGAAATGCATTGGCGGTTCAACAAGGGGACTAATGGTATATACCGGGTTGTCATTTTTTCTACAAAGTTAAACCGCCTAGTTTAAACATTGAAGAGTCAAGACTGCAGATGTATAAGTGAAGGAAAACAGATCTCACAAGTTGGTATTACAATTTTGGATCTGCGGCATATCAGAAAAGGAAAATATATTCAGACCTAAGGAGTGGTGCCAAAACAGTGGATGAAGGTTCAGATGGGATCTTCTATCTTAGCAAGGCGCATTAGTTGAAAAAAAGAACTACGGTTATCATGGAACAGGGTAACTATCAAGGTTTGGATCAAAACCCTATTATGCAGTCAATGGACACTGACGAACACCAAAGAACACCGACGAACATTGGAACCCTAGAACAAATCTATGGCGGAGAGAGCAGAAAGCTTACTTGTGCTGACGAAGAAGCGGAAAGGCGCCACAGTTTTCTGGTGCGTTCAGGGTGATGCAGCGGCCAGAGTCGAAGCAGAGGCGACAGTCGACGGTGGCGGCGAAGCTCCAAAGGCTGAGCGGTGCAAGGAAGACGACGACGCGAAGAGGCACGAGGGGGAAAGGTGAAAATGACCCCTCGGGCCTATTTATGAAGGCAAGGGATAAGTGCCAGGCACAAAAATCAAGGAGCCAGGAATTTGGAAAGCGGAGCTGTCGCCTCGATTGTCGGAGACCCATTAATGAAGATATGTCATACAAGGTTTTTATGACAGATGACGTCACGACGGTTTACCACGATTTGGGAACATGACGTCACGGCGGTTTACAAAATTGTGTGAAAATGTTGAAGACGAAGGTTTCTTGAGGACTGACATGAACCAGTTCAAATCAGTCTGGGGCCTAATGTTGGGGATATTACTACTGGGTGTAAACCGTCCAGGAGAGGCCGGATTAACTTGAAGCCCATGAAGACAGACGGTGACGCTGAGTAGAGGCCCAAGGCCCAGAACCGATTTGTGCCTGTGGCTATAAACCGGCATTGATATGTAACTTGCATTTTAAGGTAGAAAGAGCGGAGACCGAGCCGGACACGTTTATGAGCCTGTCTCGGGACTCTGTAAACCGACGGGCGTCAACCCATGTATATAAGGGGACGACCCGGCGGCGGTTCAGGACAACAAACAACAACTCGAGACTCGGGCAAAGCGTATTCGCTTCCTGGTCATCGAAACCCCATCAATTCCATCACAACTAGACGTAGGCTTTTACCTTCATCGTAAGGGTCTGAACTAGTATAAAACTCTCTTGTGTCCCTTGTCCGCTTTAACCCCTTTAAGCTAACCCGTGGAGATGGCTCCACGACTAAGTCCTTTCATGAGGACATCTGCCGTGACAAAACCACGACACCATGTGATTGACACCCAAAGAGTACTAAGGTGTGATCACGTTTTGCTTGTGAGAGAAGTTAGTCTACGGGTCAGCCACATTCAAATCCGTAAGTATTTTGCAAATTTCTATGTCTACAATGCTCTGCACGAAGCTACTCTAGCTAATTGCTCCCACTTTCAATATGTATCCAGATTGAGACGCAGAGTCATCTGGATCGGTGTAAAAGCTTGCATCGACGTAACTCCTTACGATGAACTCTTTGTCAACTCCATAACCAAGAAATATTTCCTTATTCCACTAAGGATAATTTTGACCGTTGTTCAGTGATTCACTCCTGGATCACTATTGTACCCTCTTGCCAAACTCGTGGTGAGGTACACAATAGGTCTGGTACACAGCATAGCATACTTTATAGAACCTATGACTGAGGCATAGGGAATGACTTTTCATTCTCTTTCTATTTTCTGCCATGGTCGGTTTTTGAGTCTTTACTCAACTTCACACCTTGCAACATAGGCAAGAACTCCTTTGACTGTTCCATTTTGACGTACTTAAAAAAAACTTGTCAAGGTATGTACTCATTGAAAAAACTTATCAAGCGTCTTGATCTATCTCTATAGATCTTGATGCTCAATTATGTAAGCAGCTTCACCGAGGTCTTTCTTTGAAAAACTCCTTTCAAACACTCCTTTATGCTTTCTAGAAAATTCTACATCATTTCTGATCAACAATATGTCATTCACATATAGTTATCAGAAAGGCTGTAGTGCTCCCACTCACTTTCTTATAAATACAGGCTTCACCGCAAGTCTGTATAAAACTATATGCTTTGATCACACTATCAAAGCATACATTCCAACTCCGAGATGCTTGCACCAGTCCATAAATGGATCACTGGTGCTTACACACTTTGTTAGCATCTTTCGGATTGACAAAACCTTCTGGTTGCATCATATACAACTCTTCTTTACGAAATCCATTAAGGAATGCAGTTTTGACATCCATTTGCCAAATTTCATAAAATGCGGCAATTGCTAACATGATTCGGACAGACTTTAGGCATATATACGATTGAGAAACTCTCATCGTAGTCAACACCTTGAACTTGTCAAAAACCTTTTACGACAATTCTAGCTTTGTAGATAGTAACACTACTATCAGCGTTAGTCTTCCTTTTGAAGATCCAAATTTCATAAAATGCGTCAATTGCTAACATGATTTGGACGGACTTTAAGCATAGATACGAGTGAGAAAGTCTCATCGTAGTCAACACCTTGAACTTGTCGAAAACCTTTTACGACAATTCTAGCTTTGTAGATAGTAACACTACTATCAGTGTTCGTCTTCCTCTTGAAGATCCATTTAATCTCAATGGCTCGCTGATCATCAGGCAAGTCAATCAAAGTCCACACTTTGTTCTCATACATGGATCCCATCTCAGATTTCATGGCCTCAAGCCATTTTGCGGAATCTGGGCTCATCATCGCTTCCTCATAGTTCGTAGGTTCGTCATGGTCTAGTAACATGACTTCCAGAACAGGATTACCGTACCACTCTGGTGCAGACCGTACTCTGGTTGACCTACGAGGTTCGGTAGTAACTTGATCTGAAGTTTCATGATCATCATCATTAGCTTCCTCACTAATTGGTGTAGGAATCACTGGAACTGATTTCTATGACGAACTACTTTCCAATTCGGGAGTAGGTACAATTACCTCATCAAGTTCTACTTTCCTCCCACTCACTTCTTTCGAGAGAAACTCCTTCTCCAGAAAGGATCCATTCTTAGCAACGAATATTTTGCCTTCGGATCTGTGATAGAAGGTGTACCCAACAATTTCGTTTGGGTATCCTATGAAGATGCACTTCTCCGTTTTGGGTTCGAGCTTATCAGGTTGAAACTTTTTCACATAAGCATCGCCACCACAAACTTTAAGAAACGACAGCTTAGGTTTCTTGCTAAACCACAATTCATATGGTGTCATCTCAACGGATTTAGATGGTGCCCTATTTAACGTGAATGCATATGTCTCTAATGCATAACCCCTGAACGATAGTGGTAAATCGGTAAGAGACATCATAAATCACACCATATCTAATAAAGTACGGTTATGAAGTTTGGAGACACCATTACGCTGTGGTGTTCCAGGTGGCGTGAGTTGCGAAACTATTCCACACTGTTTCAAATGAAGACCAAACTCGTAACTCAAATATTCGTCTCGGCGATCAGATCGTAGAAACTTTATTTTCTTGTTACCATGATTTTCCACTTCACTCTGAAATTCTTTGAAATTTTCAAATGTTTCAGACTTATGTTTCATCAAGTAGATATACCTATATATGCTCAAATCATCTGTGAAGGTCAGAAAATAATGATACCCGCCGCGAGCCTCAACACTCATCAGACTGCATACATCAGTATGTATTATTTCCAATAAGTCAGTTGCTCGCTCCATTATTCCGGAGAACGGAGTCTTACACTCCGTTTGGATGTAGACATTCAAGGCCTTGGAATCGAATTGACTTCAATATCAAATCACTGAGACATTGATATTGATATTCAACCCGAATTCCGTTGTTTGGATGTGTAAAGATTTGGCACTTGGAATTCAAGGAAAGAAACCGATGTTCATTCTTGTTTGGATGGTTAAAGTATTGAATTGGCTCATTCGTGAGATTACAAGCACAACACCCAGCCATGATGAGGTCCCCGAGGCCGAACCATTGCACACAACAGCTATGGGAGAGACACGCCGGAATCGCGAGGGCACATGAAGCCAGCTCAGGTCCTTGCTGGTCAACCCCAGCAAACACGCGAGTGATCTAGGACGACCACAGCAGCACAGGTGGATGCGTGACATCGACGAGGCGGCGGAGTCCTTCAATTACTAGAGAGATGTCGAGGAAGAGGCGGACGGCGATGGCCGCCATGGACAACAGTAGCATCACCAGCCCGACGAGGGCGCTGCCCCGCCATGAAACATGGTTGTGCATCTCCGTCTTTGCGGCCCCCTTGTTGTTTTTCCTCGTCTACGCGTTCCTGTGGATCCTGGCCTTGGCCGTAGACGTCCGCATCCTGCAATGGCGACCACGCCTGAGTCCCCAACTGTTGCGACATGGACCGACGGGATTGATGCAGACTAGATCTCGACGGAGTCCCGGTGGCGTTTGAGTTGAAGAGGGCCAACCGGTGACTGCGCGAGCGCTGCATATGTCTGGCCCTACAACAGGTCCGGGAGAAGGTCCGACGGCTGCTGGCCTACGAGTACTGTTCCGTGGGAGCTGCATCGACCGGTGACTGCGCGAGCACTGATCTCTTTTATTTTTTGAGGGCAAGATGAAGTGGTACGCGGGGGCGAGGCAATATCAAGCAAATCGGAGGGGCGGAGGTCCGAATTCGGGAAGGGGTGGCACTAGTGTCGCTGAGGATGGTTCGATATCGAGGTGTGATTCCATGCGCGAATGCCGAAACCATCCAAACAGCCACATTCGGATAGACAAATGTCAATATCCAATTCTACATGCGAATGTCTACATCCAAATGAAGTGTTAGTCATCTTGCCCATGAGGCATTGTTCGCAAGCATCAAGTGATTCATAATCAAGTGATTCCAAAAGTCCATCAACATGGAGTTTCTTCATGCGCTTTACACCAATATGACCTAAACGGCAGTGCCACATATAAGTTGCACTATCATTATTAACTTTGCATCTTTTGGCTTCAATATTATGACTATGTGTATCACTACGATCGAGATTCAATAAACTATTTATATTGAGTGTTTGACCATAGAAGGTTTTATTCATGTAAATAGAACAACAATTATTCTTTGACTTAAATGAATAACCGTATTGCAATAAACATGATCCAATCATATTTATGCTCAACGCAAACACCAAATAACATTTATTTTAGGTTCAACACTAATCCCGAAGGTAAAGGGAGTGTGCGATGGTGATCTTATCAACCTTGGAATTACTTCCAACTCACATCATCACCTCGCCCTTTAACTAGTCCATGTTTATTTTGCAACCCCCGTTTCGAGTTACTACTCTTAGCAATTGAACCAGTATTAAATACTGAGGGGTTGCTATAAACACTTGTATAGTACAAATCAATAACATGTATATCAAATATACCTTTGTTCACTTTGCCATCCTTCTTATCCGCCAAGTATCTAGGGCAGTTTCACTTCCAGTGATCATTTCCTTTGCAGTTAGAAGCACTCAATTTCAGGCTTGGGTCTAGCTTTGGGCTTCTTCATGGGAGTGGCAACTTGCCATTCGTCTTGAAGTTCCCTTTCTTTCCCTTGCCGTTTTACTTGAAACTAGTGGTCTTGTCAACCATCAACACTTGATGCTTTTGTTGATTTCTACCTTCGCCGATTTCAGCATCGCGAAGAGCTTGGGAATCATTTCCGTTATCCCTTGCTTATTATAGTTCATCACAAAGTTCTAGTAACTTGGTGATAGTGACTAGAGAACTCTGTTAATCACTATCTTATCTGGAAGATTAACTCCCACTTGATTCAAGTCATTGTAGTACTCAGACATTCTGAGCACATGCTCACTAGCTGAGCTATTCTCCTCCATCTTGTAGGCAAGGTACTTTGTCAGAGGTCTCATACCTCTTAACACGGGCATGAGTCTGAAAAACCAATTTCAACTCTTGGAACATCTCATATGCTCCGTGGCGTTCAAAACATTTTTGAAGTCCCGGTTCTAGGCCGTAAAGCATGGTGCACTAAACTATCAAGTAGTCATCATACCGAGCTTTGTCAAATGTTCATAACGTCTGCATCTGCTCCTACAATTGATCTGTCACCTAGCGGTGCATCAAGGACATAATTCTTCTGTGCAGCAATGAGGATAATCCTCAGATCACGGACCAAGTTCGCATCATTGCTACTATCATCTTTCAACTTATTTTTCTCTAGGATCATATAAAAATAAATGGGGAGCTACATCGCACGCTATTGATCTACAACATAGATATGCAAATACTATCAGGACTAAGTTCATGATAAATTAAAGTTCAATTAATCATATTACTTAAGAACTCTCACTTAGATAGACATATCCCTAATCATCTAAGTGATCACGTGATCCAAATCAACTAAACCATGTCCGATCATCACGTGAGATGGATTAGTTTTCAATGGTGAACATCACTATGTTGATCATATCTACTATATGATTCACGCCGACCTTTCGGTCTCAGTGTTCCCAGGGCCATATCTGCATATGCTAGGCTCGTCAAGTTTAACCCGAGTATTCTGCGTGTGCAAAACTGGCTTGCACCCGTTGTATGTGAACGTAGAGCTTATCACAACCGATCATCGCGTGGTGTCTCGGCACGACGAACTTTCGCAACGGTGCATACTCAGGGAGAACACTTGTACCTTGAAATTTAATAAGAGATCATCTTATAATGCTACCGCCGAACTAAGCAAAATAAGATGTATAAAGGATAAACATCACATGCAATCAATATATGTGATATGATATGGCCATCATCATCTTGTGCCTTTGATCTCCATCTCCAAAGCACCATCATGATCACCATCGTCACCGGCGCGACACCTTGATCTCCATCGTAGCATCGTTGTCCTCTCGCCAACTATTGCTTCTACGACTATCGCTACTGCATAGTGATAAAGTAAAAACAATTACAGGGCGATTGCATTGCATACAATAAAGCGACAACCATATGGCTCCTACCAGTTGTCGATAACTCTATTACAAAACATGATCATCTCATACAATAAAATTTAGCATCATGTATTGACCATATCACATCACAACATGCCCTGCAAAAACAAGTTAGACGTCCTCTACTTTGTTGTTGCAAGTTTTATGTGGCTGCTACGAGCTGAGCAAGAACCGTTCTTACCTACGCATCAAAACCGCAACGATTTTTCGTCAAGTGTGCTGTTTTAACCATCAACAAGGACCGGGCGTAGTCACACTCGATTCAACTAAAGTTGGAGAAACTGACACCCGCCAGCCACCTGTGTGCAAAGCACGTCGGTAGAACCAGTCTCGCGTAAGCGTACGCGTAATGTCGGTCCGGGCCGCTTCATCCAATAGTACCGCCGAATCAAAGTATGACATGTTGGTAAGCAGTATGACTATTATCGCCCACAACTCATTGTGTTCTACTCGTGCATATAACATCTATGCATAGACCTGATGTCTACTACACAACCTTCTTGTAGACGTTGTTGGGCCTCCAAGTGCAGAGGTTTGTAGGACAGTAGCAAATTTCCCTCAAGTGGATGGCCTAAGGTTTATCAATCTGTGGGAGGCGTAGGATGAAGATGGTCTCTCTCAAGAAACCCTGCAACCAAATAACAAAGAGTCTCTTGTGTCCCCAACACACACAATACAATGGTAAATTGTATAGGTGCACTAGTTCGGCGAAGAGATGGTGATACAAGTGCAATATGGATGGTAGATATAGGTTTTTGTAATCTGAAAATATAAAAACAGCAAGGTAACTAATGATAAAAGTGAGCGTAACTATTGCAATGATAGGAAACAAGGCCTAGGGTTCATACTTTCACTAGTGCAAATTCTCTCAACAATAATAACATAATTGGATCATACAACTATCCCTCAGCATGCAACAAAGAGTCACTCCAAAGTCACTAATAGCGGAGAACAAACGAAGAGATTATGCTAGGGTATGAAACCACCTCAAAGTTATTCTTTCCAATCAATCCGTTGGGCTATTCCTATAAGTGTCACAAACAGCCCTAGAGTTCGTACTAGAATAATACCTTAAGACACAAATCAACCAAAACCCTAATGTCACCTAGATACTCCAATGTCACCTCAAGTATCCGTGGGTATGATTATATGATATGCATCACACAACCTCAGATTCATCTATTCAACCAACACATAGAACCTCAAAGAGTGCCCCAAAGTTCCTACCGAAGAATCAAGACGACACCGTGTGCCAACCCCTATGCATAAGTTCATGGGCGGAACCCGCAAGTTGATCACCAAAACATACATCAAGTGAATCACGTGATATCACATTGTCACCACAGATACGCACGGCAAGACATACATCAAGTGTTCTCAAATCATCAAAGACTCAATCCGATAAGACAACTTCAAAGGGAAAACTCAATCCATTACAAGAGAGTAGAGGGGGAGAAGCAACATAAGATCCAACTATAATAGCAAAGCTCGCGATACCTCAAGATCGTGCCAAGTCAAGAACACGAGAGAGAGAGAGAGAGCTCAAACACATAGCTACTGGTACATACCCTCAGCCCCGAGGGTGAACTACCCCCTCCTCGTCATGGAGAGCGCCGGGATGATGAAGATGGCCACTGGTAAGGGATTCCCCCTCCGGCAGGGTGCCGGAACAGAGTCCCGATTGGTTTTTGGTGGCTACAGAGGCTTGCGGCGGCGGAACTCCCGATCTATTCTGTTCCCCGATCGTTTTTAGGGTATATTGATATATATAGGAGGAAGAAGTACGTCAGGGGAGCCACGAGGGGCCCACGAGGGTGGAGGGCGCGCCTGGGGGTCAAGGCGCCCCCCTACCTCGTGGCTTCCTCGTTGCTTCTTTGACGTGGACTCCAAGTCTCCCCGGTTGCTTTCCTTCCAAAAATAACTTCTCCAGAAGATTTCATTCCGTTTCGACTCCGTTTGATATTCCTTTTCTTCGAAACACTGAAACAAGGGAAAAAACAGGAACTGGCACTGGGCTCTAGGTCAATAGGTTAGTCCCAAAAATAATATAAAAGTGGATAATAAAGCCCAAAAACATCCAAAACACATAATATAATAGCATGGAACAATCAAAAACTATAGATACGTTGGAGACGTATCAAGACCTCGCTCGGATGCCACTGTAGGGGAACGCGGTAATTTCAAAAATATTCCTACGCACATGCAAGATCCATCTAGGTGATGCATAGCAACGAGAGGAGAGAGTGTTGTCCACGTACCCTCGTAGACCGAAAGCGGATGCGTTATGACAACGCGGTTGATGTAGTCATACGTCTTCACGATCCGGCCAATCCTAGTACCGAAAGTACGGCACCTCCGTGATTTGCACACGTTCAGCTCAGTGACGTCCCACGAACTCTAGATCCAGCTGAGGTCAAGGGAGAGCTTCGTCAGCACGACGGCGTGATGACGGTGATGATGAAGTTACCGACGCAGGGCTTCGCCTAAGCACTACAACGTTATGACCGAGGTGGAAATCTGTGGAGGGGGCCACCGCACATGGCTAAGACAACGGTCAACTTGTGTGTCTATGGGGTTCCCCCCTTCCCCCTATATAAAAGAGTGGAGGAGGGGGAGGGCCGGCCCTCTATGGCGCGCCCAAGGGGGGAGTCCTACTCCCGGGAATAGGACTCCCCCTTCCCTAGTTGGAGTAGGAGAGGAAGGAAGGAGGAGAGAGGGGGGAAGGAAAGGGGGGTCGGCCCCCACCCCAATTCGGATTGGTCTGGGGGGGGGCGCCCCCTCCTTGGCCGCCTCCTCCTCTCTCCCACTAAGGCCCAATAAGGCCCATATACTCCCCAGGGGAGTTCCGGTAACCTCCCGGTACTCCGGTAAATGCCCGAACTCATCCAGAACCATTCTGAAGTCCAAACATAGCCATCCAATATATCAATCTTTATTTCTCGACCATTTCGAGACCCCTCGTCATGTCCGTGATCACATTCGGGACTCCGAACAACCTTAGGTACATCAAAACACATAAACTCATAATACCGATCATCACCGAACTTTAAGCGTGCGGACCCTACGGGTTCGAGAACTATGTAGACATGACCGAGACTCATCTCCGGTCAATAACCAATAGCGGAACCTGGATGCTCATATTGGTTCCTACATATTCTACGAAGATCTTTATCGGTCAAACCGCATAACAACATACGTTGTTCCCTTTGTCATCAGTATGTTACTTGCCCGCGATTCAATCGTGGTATCTCAATACGTAGTTCAGTCTCGTTACCGGCAAGTCTCTTTACTCGTTCCGTAATGCATCATCCCGCAACTAACTCATTAGTCACATTGCTTGCAAGGCTTATAGTGATGTGAATTACCGAGAGGGCCCAGAGATACCTCTCCGATACTCGGAGTGACAAATCCTAATCTCGATCTATGCCAACTCAACAAACGCCATCGGAGACACCTGTAGAGCATCTTTATAATCACCCAGTTACATTGTGACGTTTGATAGCACACTAAGTGTTCCTCCGGCATTCGGGAGTTGCATAATCTCATAGCCGTAGGAACATGTATAGGTCATGAAGAAAGCAATAGTAACAAACTAAACGATCAAGTGCTAAGCTAACGGAATGGGTCAAGTCAATCACATCATTCTCTAATGATGTGATCCCGTTAATCAAATGACAACTCATGTCCATGGCTAGGAAACTTAACCATCTTTGATTCAACAAGCTAGTCAAGTAGAGGCCTACTAGTGACACTCTGTTTGTCTATGTATTGACACATGTACTAAGTTTCCGGTTAATACAATTCTAGCATGAATAATAAATATTTATCATGATATAAGAAAATATAAATAACAACTTTATTATTGCCTCTAGGGCATATTTCCTTCAGGAGCAAATGTGAGCGAGCGAGCAAAAGTTGAAGGTGGTGGTTAGTCATGGGAGAGAGCCCCTAGTGCTCGTTCATGGGTTGGTGCAAGATATTTTGGGGGGCTATAATTACCTCTTGGTTGTTAATGCGAGGATTAAAATAGGTAGTCCATAGGAGAGTACACACGGAGGGGACGGAGGGCGTTCCTCAATGACTAAATGAGAAAGTGGAATGCTTGCGGAGTCTTGACAGACACAACTTAGTCGCGACATGACTCTCGAGTCCACACGGCTAGATTTGATTCCCCATGCATCAAAAGACCTCTTCTAAAACTAGACACACCACTACTGCAGGCTACTCCCGAAGGGAGTACAATCAGTAGTAGTGCCTTCACGCGGTAGTAATGTTACACGAACTTTGTCCCCCTAACCTCGTGTCTCCCCTCTTGGTGACTCGAGGGAGCTAGGTCTTTGCCACAGCCATGCCTCTACGCCCGAGCTCCCCTCCTAGCCGCCACCACTGGTGGCTGCTTGTCATCACGCGGAGACAGGGGTCTCCCCAACGCCTTCCCTCTCCACTTGGCATTTCTCTCTGGCTCTCCTCTTCCCTCTCTTGAAGTGGCTTGCACGACGTGGGTATGGCCATGGAGGTGTGTTGTGGCGGTCTAGTCGGGCATGGTGGCTCAGCTTCTCACGTCGGCGAGGTCGCAAAAGGAACAAGAGTGGTCTTGCTGGCCAGTGAGGCGATGCTCCTTTATCGGCGACCCACGCAACAAGCGCAGGATCCACTCCCACCTTGGGATCCCTTTCTATGTTCCCGTCCAAGCTCTGAGGTCAGTGCGTTCATCGTTCGATGGTGTGACACCCGTCGATCCAAGGCAAGGTGGTAGGGGGCTCCTTTCGGTGATGGAGTTGGTTGGCATGGTCGTGTTTGACTTCTGAGTGTTGGTGATGGCATGCCTCCTACAACGGGTAGCCTTCCTATCAAATTGGTTCTGTTCACCGGTTGTAATGTTGGTTGTGATGCCCAGTTGTTTCTTTATATATATATAAAGCGGGGCAAAAGCCTTTCTCGATACTATCTTCAAAGATCCATGAATCTTTTGTTGAGCAGTTTTAGTTTGTGAAGCTTTGAAGTCTTCTCCACAAGGAAAATCTCCTCCACAAACCAAAGCCGAGTCATTTGAGTAGTCTACCAATCATTCATCTCTCTCACCATGTGCCTCTCTTCTAGTGGAGTACAACACAATATGGCAGACTAGGACGAGCCCCCTCGCTTCGCGATGCCTTCTTCCTCCTATTCACCCTCCCCTTCCTCCCTCGTCTCCCGACTTGGACTACCAGCTCACCACCGTCGCCCTTGATGATGCTATTGTGCGCCTTGAAGGTCTCTGAACCTCAACACTTTGGTCCATCTGGCTCTCCACTTCTTGAGGTGGATGTAGACCTTGGTCGAGGTGACCTATTAGCCATAGAATCAAACACCTGCTTGAAAACAGAGTTCATGTGGGCCTCCTTGAAGTCCTTGTCAGTCCTCACCCCATTGGATATGAGGCCATACATCTTGTTAAGCATGAAGTTTGACAAGAACGACTGTCATGTCGTCCAATTGCCCCTCCCTAACATCTATGCCTTTCCAGCCTTGATGGTTCCCTTATGTGCAGCAACAATGACATTAGGCACCGCCATCACAATGTTGGATTCCTCGCAGGCCCCTCGAAGATATCTGAATCCGGGGGCATGTGCTCGTCGATCGAAGGCTGGGAGTCCTCAACATAGGACGACAGGAATTGGTTCTCGGACAAGACAATGGCCTAACTAAAGTCTTGCATGCCCATGTCCTACAAGCCTTAGCATCAGGACTAGTGGAACACCGTACACATAGACAAGAAAGACCATTACACATTGACAGTAAGCATAGTACACATGGATCATGAAGTTCAACACAACCCCCTGTGACTGATCTTCAAGATCAAAGCATATGGACTTTTTTCATGGAGTTCAACACACTACCACCCCTACATATCGATCATACTTGCAAACTAGCATACTAAACATGATCCGATTCACAAGCTAGTATCACATCTACCATGGTATCATCGAAACCAACATGGAAAACATCATCAAAGCCTATCGATGGCCAATGGCTAGCCAGGTCCGGGTTAACCACCTCCTCCTTCCATCAAGCGAAAGGCCTCCTCACAAGCGCACCGTTTATCTTCCCGTCAGCTAGAGCACGACTTTGTCACCGCCGTTGCTAGGGCTGTCGTCGGAGTGAGTTCCACCCATCGTTGGATTCGTCGTGCTAGGTTTTGGCCTCCGTTCTCAAGCTCCTGGCCGCCGCTCGATTCTAGCTTGACCAGACCGACTGAGAGAGGTAAAATGGCGTTCCTCTGCCATCTCCATTCATCCACGTGGACTTGCTGGGTGGGCCATCTATATCATAATCACTCTCAAACTTAAAAAATAGTTCAATGAAACTCTTACTTTAAAACATGTTGTTTTATGCTATATGCTCAACTAAATTTGGCCACAGAAGCCCAGAAACATTCTGCCCACTTGTCTGACCTCTTTCGTTTAGATTGCACGCAACCTCCAATAGAGATGACAAAAAAGGTTATTTGTATAGATCAGATGCACAACATTAATGTTTAACACTTTCATTTGTAGTCCTCTTTGGGGGCATCTTCAACGCTGACCCCTAAACCGCCCGCATCCGTTCAAACGGGCGGTCCGGATGTGATTTGTCGTTCAACGTTCTTGCAAAATAGAGGCAAACCAGGGGCATTGCGAGCGTCGAGACCGCTGCCACGTACACGACGGACACGTCGAACCACCCACAGAGCACTCATGTGCGAAACGATTGCCGCGCATTAATGCCGCTCTAGAGCGCCAACACAGTATTCATGTCGGCGTAGAGCGGACGCGGCCTCTTAATGGCTATGGCATTGCATAGGTGCATCCGCCGAAAATTGTAATGAATTTGGTCCGGTTTGTTTAAAATATGTCGGACACTTTGGTTTAGTTGAAATACGTCAAAAAGGTAATGGATTTATTCTGATTTAAATGAAAATCATACGGTTTGCATGAAATTTGTTCGTTTTGTTTAAATTTGTATTCAATTGTACGCGGGCATGATTAGATGGTCGGCTTCTGCATCACTATTCATGGATTGTTTCAGGCCTATTCACGGTCAAAAAGTATGTCCGTTTTGGAGGCCGGAGTTGAAGACTCCCTAAAGGCGAGTCAAAATCTGATGTTAACCCGCTGATTAGTAGGTTCAGTGATATATAATTATTCTCAACTAATGTACCACAAAAATGTATTAATAAGAAGATAGTACAAAAATCATCGATCAAAATTTATTGTATACAATACACCTTTATAGACTAATTGTTGGTCAAACTTAAAATTTTGAGTTTCCTCTCACCTGTTCAATCTTTGAAAGAACTTTTCATAGCTAGACTTCACAGTGTGCTTGGTCTCAAGAAACTTTAACAGTGGTGTGTGAACTTTTTACTAGTTGGACTGCGAGCGATGCATAGTCCCAAGGGATATTTACAGCAGGGCCGGGCTCATAGTGGTGCAGAGTGTGCGGCCCGCATAGGGCCCATAAATTTTGGGGCCCCAAAATTTATAAGCCTAGTATGTATATTTCTCAGAAAAAGAAGTTATTCCTGGGCTTGGGCCGGGGCCGCTAGCGTCGACGACTCCGCGTGAGTCTAGGCGGGAGTCGCTGCTCGATCTCAGGCGATCCCACGCTGCTCGATAAAAGAAAAACGGGATCTTCGGGACAGGAGTCTATCGCCGTCTGATTGCTAACACAAACCCCCGCGCACAACGACTCGTACATAAAGCGAACTATTCTTTCGCCTTTTACTAAAGAATACCGTGTGCACGTGACATTAAGCAGCATACATAACCTCAAAAATAAAACGACTCGTACATATCGGCGCCGCCGTTCCCTGGCAGTTGGCACATCGCCAACTGCCGGTCTCTCTGCGCCAACGGGAGCAACGCAGCGTCTCGCCGATCCATCACACAATCACAGATAAGCTCCATCGATCCAGCCTCCTTGCTCTTATTTTGTACCCCATCCATGCTGCTAGTGCTGGGGACTTACGGGAGAGATAGGGAAAAATTTGCATTCAGATCTTTTCCATACGAACACTCAGATCAATAGACAGAAAAAACATAAACAAATTAGTATACAACTACAGAGGACTTACGGGAAACTACAGTCTACAGGGCAAGCCGTTCGTACTTTCAGCGCTCCTGAAAATTTATAAGACATAAGTAAATTTATTATTAATTTAGTTTCTAATGCACTGTGGAACAATATTATTCATCCTCTACCCACAAATATACCTGCCATATTCGTGTAACATAGGTAGTTAGATCGATCACAAAACAGCGATCACGTCACCGTCGCCATTGCTACAACCTACAGGAGGATCGGCGATTTGGCGACAGTCCTCAGGCAGCCCCTCGATTTTAAACATTATACTCCTTCCGTTTCTAAATAATTATTTTTCTAGAGATTTCAACAAGTGACTACATACAGAGCAAAATATGTGAATCTACACTCTAAAACATGTCTACATACATCCGTATGTTGTAGTCCATTTGAGATGGCTAGAAAGACAATTATTTGAAAACGGAGGGAGTATTATATAAATTATACATTATAATTTTTTTCTGCAGGATACATATATATATTATAATTGCTCATGAGTTCTTTTTTTAGTGTGATAGGGCCCCATTTTGTAATTTCGCTCGGGGCTTCGGATTTTGCCGGCCCGGTCCTGATCTACAGTCCGCGCATAATTATGGCCAAAAGATTTGCTGCGAGCGATGCGGTAGTCCCAAGGGATATTAACAGTCCCCGCATAATCGTGGCCAAAAGATTTGCTGCGAGCGTCAGATTTCTGCCGCGCGGAACACTTACCCAACCAGGCGTGCAGAGCTGCCTCTTCGGTTCTTCCTGCGCCGCGCCTGCACCTTTTTGTAGGTACCGTCGCATCGGCCGCGCCCTCCATCGTAAATTTTTCTGGTTTGCAGACGATCTCGGTACTATCCGCAGGCACATGCCCGTCCGTATTCTGCCGTTTGCTTGCCATGCATCTCCGTCAAGATCAGCGACCGATGTCAGCCGCTCCCCGTAATTAGCACGCATGCCTTGGCTGGCTTGAATTGCCTGTCGCCTCGCATGCACGCGCGCGTTTAATACAGTACTCTACACGCAAACCAGCGCCGTCTCCTCTGCATGCAAAGTTGCAAATCCGAAATAACTGCCCCTCCATTGTTAGCGCAAACGGGTGAAATCGATAACGGATGAACGGTAATTTTGAGAAAATTTGAAAACACTGGATGACGTGGGCGGAGGGAATACCCACAGGAGGTGCTACTCATCTTCTTTGAAAGCAGCCCGACCTGAGTAGCATGGGGCAAGCTGGGTTGCGAATTGACTCCCCAGTGCGGTAGCTGGCCAAATGGGCCGGGCCAAACAGGCCAGCCCGCGAGGACGCCGGCATGGCCTGGAGCCTGGGCACACGGGCCGGCACGGCACGGCCAGTTTATTTTTTATATATATATTTCAGAATTTTTTATAAATATATGCGTAAAATATAGCTCAATAGGCCTAAAAACCAGCCCAATAGACTGAAAATATGCAGCCCAGCGTGCTAAACGGGCCATCGGGTCGGCCCGTTTACTAATCAGGCCGTGTCTGGGGCAAGGAGCAGCGCCCGTGGGCCGGCACGGCACGGCCCGGCTATTAAACGTGCCACGGCCGGCCGATTAGCACAGGCTGGGCCGTGCGGTGCCGGCCCGGCCCGTTTGGCCAGGTGTGCGGCAGACGATAAAACTACACACCTGCAGGTCTGCTGCCTGTAGTACTAGACTACTAGTGCCGGAGAGAGTAGAGTTTAATGCTCCTAGTTCCTAGGGTCTTGCGGGCGCATCTCTCTCCTCGGCTCTACAAACAAAATGCAAATTTGCAAATCCGTAATAACTGGCTCTCCAATGTTAACGCACAACGGTGGAATCGACGATGGATGAATGGTAATTTTGAGAAAACCGGGAAAGGGATTTACACTGCGTGACGTTGGCGGAGGGAGTACCCACAGGAGGTGCTGATCATCTTCTTTGAAAGTAGCCTACGCTCTGACCCGACCCGAGTAGCATGGGGCACATGAAAACCTGTGTGATTCAGCAAGCCGGTGGAGCAAGCTGGATTGCGAATTGACTCCCCAGAAGCAACACGCGGCTGGCCCAGTGCGTCAGACGATAAAACTGAAGAGTACCTAAAACTCATTTAGATGAGATATAGTTTGGTCTCATTCACTTTAAAAACAAAGAATAGATACAATCCACCTCAGCACACACATCTTATAGCATCACATCCAATGGTTATAAAAGGTGAATGAGACCAAATTATATCTCATCTAGATGAGTTCTAGCAAAACTGATAAAACTGCAGTCTGCAGGTCTGCTGCCTATAGTGCTAGCACCGGAGAGAGTAGAGTTCAGAGTGAATCTTTGGCTTCTGCAGTTCTGGCCTTTGACAATACAGAGAAGCATCCAGCAGTCAAGACATCAACTCAGTCTTTATACAAACTCATCCACGGGAAAAGAGCAATGCTACGTCTATAAAGATTTTTGCTTATAAAGTATAAACTGATGTGGGAATTGTGATTGGTAACCGGGGATGGAAGACAATGAGTTTGAAAGGTTAAGTAAACCTTCGTAGATTTAGCATTATTGGGAGGAGAAACTACTTGGGAAGGTAAACCACAGTCGTTGGAGTATTCCACGGACGCAATCCAGTGACTTAAGTCGACTGACAGGAGCTGGAGCTGCGTCCGTAGTCTTCAAGTAGGAGTGCAACAGGAGACGGGAGACACCAGGACGGACAGAGAGGGGACCTTCATGCGCCATGTCTTCTTCTTCCTCGTCCTCATATTCTTCCTCCGACTACTCCTCTTCCTCTTCTTCCTCGTCATCGTCCTCTGACCCGGACTACAACCTCGAGGATGACGCCGCCGGCGTCGACCTCCGGTTGACGGCGGAGGAAGTCGTCTCGGTCTTGCGCACGCAGAACCACGTCGACGCGGTGAGCAAGAAGTATGACATCTCGGAGGACCAGTACGCCGCCCTCCCCGCCGGCGACCGGCGCGCGAGCTCGTCCCCGCCGCATGGCGCCGTCTGCGTGTACGCGCACGCGCTGGAGGCCGGGATGCGCCTCCCGCTGCACCCATTCTTCGTCGACGTGCTCACCCACTTCAACCTCGCACCGACGCAGCTCGCGCCCAACGCTTGGCGCATCATGGCGGGCTTCCTTGTGCTCTGCCACTTGGCCCGCGTGCCGCCGTCCCTCGCGGTGTTCCGGCGTTTCTTCCTGCTCCACCACAAACACAAGATAGCCTGGTACTTCTTCAAGACCAGGCGCGGCTCCCGCTTGCGCATCACGGGGTTGCCGGATTCCATCAAGGGTGGGAAGAGCGGGTTCTTCTTCCTCCATTCGACGACCCCATGGCCTTGTCCGGTGGAGTGGGGCAAGCCGTCCAAGAGCTCTCTAGCGGACCCTGTGCTCTCCGCCGAAGATAGGGAAACGGAGGCGAAGTTGCTGAGCGCTTACGGAGCCTCCCCCGTTGATCTTAGAAAGTATCTTTGCCGCAGCAATCTCGCCGCCGCCATGATATCTCCCTCGTCGGCACCGTCAACACCCCTGCCTCCGGCAGAGCAGCCGTCATCACCGGAGGCCCCGGCACCACAACCTTCATCACTGCTGTTCCCGGCACCGCAGCCGTCGTCACCACAGCCCCCGGCGCCGTCATCACCGGAGCACCCGGCACCACAGCCTTCATCGCTGCTGTCCCCCGCACCGCAGCCGTCGTCACCACAGGTCCCAGCGCCGTCCTCACCGGAGCACCCGGCACCCCAGCCTTCATCACTACTGTCCCCGGCACCGCAGCCGTCATCACCGCAGCCGCGAACTTCTTATACCCGTACTGCTACCAAAGGGATGGATCCTGCAGTCTACGTCATGATGAAATCTATGCTGGCGGCGAAGGCTACCGTTGCGCAAGCATCAGCATCGGCGAACAAGGTGAAATCCGAGCCGGACAGCAATACCACGGGGTCGTCGCCGTTGCGTGGAAAGAAGAGGAATCTGGATGAAGCATACGGCAACGACGGCCCGCCTTCCTATGTGCTGCCAAACACTCCGCCGGCCGCCGGAGCTTCCTCCCCGCCTGGGGGGTTCTCTCGGAGCCGGAAGATGCGGCATATTGACAGCGGACAGGACGGCGACAGCTCGGACTGGGAGGCCCCACGGCAGTGGTTGCAGGGCGTCGTCCAGCCGCAGCAGGAGCGCGTGTTCGCGGCGAACGAGCCCTCCGACATTGTCAAGTCCGCCTACGTCTCTATTCTTCAGGTAAGCTGGCCAGTAAATTCATCGTACTTGCTCTTTTTGTCCGGTGTCCTGTCGATCACATTTGGTTGTATCTGTGTGTGCGCGGCGACGCATGCGTGCAGGCAGCGAACCACGCGTCCTTCTCCTTGGCCTACGCGCTGGAGCTGGACACGGAGGTCGCCGCACTGCGGACGCAGTTGGAGAAGACGGAGGCCAAGCTCGCCGCGGCGGAGGCGGAGGTGAAGACGGTAAAGGCCGAGCTCGCCGTGCGACAGCGCGCGCAGGACGCGCTGGATGGCTACGAGCGGTGGCGGAGGACGTGAAGCGCGCCGCGTGCTCTGGGTCGCGGCAGGCCGGCAAGTCAAACGGTCGCTTGACCTCATCGATTGATCTTTTGGAGTTCTCGTGTTATTTTGCATGTTCCTAGGTTATGCTGCTGGATTTGTTTGCTAGTAGTATTTGGAATCACAACTGGATAATTTGTCGCCACAATGTTTTCAGATCTCCCATTTATTAAGCGAATACTTATATATGTGTTCACATAGTTTAGTTCTTTTTATTCTCCTGGAGTATTTCGCATGCAACTGGAAATTTATGTTACAATTTATGTTGCATGAACTGAGCTGATCTTTTTTCTTGAAACATTCTTCCTCTGTATGGGGCAACATTTGGCTTTAAAGTTTGTCCACAAAAGAGTGTACTCTATCTTCTCAATGTATTTTAAAGTACGAAAAAATATTTCTCTCCCATCACATGGTAATCAAGACTAATAATATTCTACACACGGTCACCTTAATTTCTTCATGTACTAAGGTCATTGGGGTTGGATAATTAAAAAGGTGAGAGATGGTGGCTTGCATTTTTCCAATGCATTTACTCCACTGCATAATTTATTCGAAATTTTTTATTTGTACTACAACAATGCCCATGCGTTGCAGCGGGACATAAATATTCTAGTACTCCCTCCATTTTTATATACAAGGCCACAAACTTAAATTGCAAGTTCTAAGGTAAAATTTAATACATACTTTACAAGTCAACTTTTCTTTTCGTTTATCGGGATCATTAATACGCAAGATGCATGCAGGAAAATTGAGTGGAGGAAGTAGCTAGTGTTATTATGACTGCACGCATGCAAGTATTAAACCGGTTGCTAGTACGAGAAAATATCATTAACTCTTTTCTCGATTATTGTTGGTGGCCTTGTATTGATGCAAAATGTATACTCTATTGTGGTCTTGTATAAGTAAATGGAGGTGATTATTATGTTAGCTTGTGATTTACATATCAATAATAATGCACTTGTGTAAATAAATGTTCATCAGATTCTGCCCGTGAATTACCTAATATTTTGATTAGAAGTTTGGTAAATAAATTAAAATGAAATTGTTTCGGAAGGTAAGTAAATTAAGGTGATTATTATCATATACATGAGAGGTTGGATGAATGAGTGGCAAGAAGAAAGATGAAATAAAAACCTTGCATTCTTTTTAAGTAGTCAAGACTCTTTTCACCGGACGAAGGGAGTATTTGCTATTATAAAAGTTACCAGAATTACAAAGTATTTCAAACATAATCAAAATTATGTCGAGATTCTGATGTTACCAAATGACCACTGCTGCTGCTAGAACAACGCACAACTGTCACCATTTCCCTACCGAAGCCGTCTTGACCTTGTCAATGACGGTCATAAAGTCTTCATGCATATGTCGTTAAAGATCATCGCCCTGGAGCTGCAATCGTCGCCCTTGAATCCTTGCACAGATCTGAAGCAGCTGACACCAAATATTACCACGTGACAAGAAACACTAACCTCATCGCCGAAGGACACGACATAATCTACACCGGAGCTTCGTCGACTAATCCAAACGGACAAAGTCGAGGAGGATCAGAGCCCGGAAGGCGAACTCAAAAATGAAGCGATGCCATCCACCCGAGCGCCGCATCTGCGAGAACTAATATAATCCTAACCTAAACTACTAACCTGAGCGAAGACAACGGGGTTCTCCTCCAGGTTATAACTCAGCTTAGTTTAACTGGCTACATTCCTTGGACCTGCTCGGGTTTAAGTCATCGGCTTTTCTAATACTCGCCTAGAGGAGAATTAGTGAAATGCTAACATCTAACACCTATATTATTTGATTAATTAAAAATATTAAAAATCACATAAATCTTCGTGTAAAATTAAATGGTACTCTATAGGAGTTAGATGAGACTTAGTGAATTCTCATCCAAATGAGAACTGGCCACATAATTAAGTCATAGACTTGGAATGGATGGTGACATCTTTCTGTATTTGTTCAAGCGCTTATGTTTCAGCGGTATGACGCGTGCCTCTACAATGAGTGTTTATGGCAACTTCAGCAATCTTCAAATTTGGTGGCTACGTCTTTCGAAGATGAGCATAGAGGTAAGATGCGTGTGCCTACGTTCATGGGCCGAGTGTGCGTGTTTGTTTAGCGTCTGCTTTGTACTATGTTTCTTCAAAAGAAAATATATGCTCCTTTTTATTTGAAAGTAAGTGCATTGTACGGTATGCTTTACCTTCTTTATGAAAATTAAATGACTGAGGTGATCCTTCTTGTGACGACGGGTATTGGCCTCATGGGAGTAGATCCATGGCCAGGCGGGTTGTGGGGTCTCTCCCCGACGAGGCGGCGCCATGGTGCTGCCCAACTCGGGATGTGGCGGCGTCCACTTTCAGCTAGGTGACTGTGCTCGAGAGCCACCGCAGGTAGCTACAGCATCATTGTTGCAAGGCCTCCAGCCAGATCAACCTCATGTGCATCTATGTGTCGTCGTTGTCGGGGTGTGTCTCTCCCCGATCCATTCGAGATGGCGGTTTCGTGGTCCTGATCGACATGCCTTGGGAGGGTGTGATAGTCCTCTCTTCTGGTTGATCGTCAACCCTTGTCCTAGGATGGCATGGGTGAGGTATGGAGTGAAAGCTTCCTGCTTCCTCGTTGGCAACGACGATGATGATGCCTGTGAATTTCGCCTCCTTATTGACAGGGTTACAACAAAGCTAATGTTGCAGAGCGTTGAGCACAACACAAGGTTTACAAAGACTAAACGAGTAGATCGGACACAAAAATTAAAAAAAAAGCCATTCGAAGGATTTGCAACATGGGTCATGTTTTGAGAACAATTGGAGGCTTATTACAAAGCCTGGATGACTCGATCGAGCACACAGAAAATTGAGGGATTGCAACAATGCTCATGTTGGAAAGTGCTAACCGCAACATGACGTTTGTTGCCAAGGCTCAAGCAGATCCGACGGCTGTCGCGCCAAAAAAACATTTAGGGGTGGTAACAAGGCTCGAGTTGCAAAGCATCGAGTGCAACACAAGGCTTGTTGAAAAGACTCGTCAGCTCACGGGGAAGGATCAGATGGTTACCTGTGGCTCCATCCTATGGTATCTCGAGCATTCAATCTTTCGGTATTATCATCTGGCCCACGCGTAGCACGCCCCCCCCCCCTATTGTGTAGAGAGGCGTAGATTGTGGAGTCTAGTGTAATTTTCCATCAGCAAACTCTTTCATTGCCTCAGAAACCCAATAGGATAACTCTCTCTCCCCTTCTCTCTCTTTCTGTGCGCGCCCGCAGAAACAGTTCTCTCCCTTTTTAGGGTTGGCAAACAACTGTACTCGTGTTTTTTTTAAATGAAAATCAATTGGACTTGTTTGTTTACCAAGGAATGGGATTACTCTTTGTGTACCTAGGGCACGGGACCTCAAGTTCCCCGACCTACGTGGCGCCCGACCCCAAATCACGCACCCCCTCACTCCAGCGCAGGCATTGTTGGAAATATGCCCTAGAGGCAATAATAAAAGGATTATTATTATATTTCCTTGTTCGTGATAATTGTCTTTTATTCATGCTATAATTGTATTATCCGGAAATCGTAGTACACGTGTGAATACATAGACTACTATATGTCCCTAGTGAGCCTCTAGTTGACTAGCTCGTTGATCAACAGATAGTCATGGTTTCTGACTATGGACATTGGATGTCATTGATAACGGGATCACATCATTAGGAGAATGATGTGATGGACAAGACAATCCTAAGCATAGCACAAGATCGTGTAGTTCGTTTTGCTAGAGCTTTTCCAATGTCAAGTATCTTTTCCTTAGACCATGAGATCGTGTAACTCCGGATACCGTAGGAGTGCTTTGGGTGTACCAAGCGTCACAACGTGGCGGGTGACTATAAAGGTGCACTACAGGTATCTCCGAAAGTGTCATTGGGTTGTCACGGATCGAGGCTGGATTTGTCACTCCGTATTACGGAGAGGTATCATCGGGCCCAGTCGGTAATGCATCATCATAATGACCTCAAAGTGACCAAGTGTTTGGTCACGGGATCATGCATTACTGATGCGAGTAAAGTGACTTGCCGTAACGAGATTGAGCGAGGTATTGGGATACCGACGATCGAATCTCGGGCAAGTAACATACCGATTGACAAAGGGAATTGTATCTGGGGTTGCTTGAATCCTCGACATCGTGGTTCATCCGATGAGATCATCGAGGAGCATGTAGGAGCCAACATGGGTATCCAGATCCGCTGTTGGTTATTGACCGGAGAGCCGTCTCGGTCATGTCTACATGTCTGCCGAACCCGTAGGGTCTACACACTTAAGGTTCGATGGCGCTAGGGTTGTATGAATATGAGTATGCAGCAAACCGAAAGTTGTTGAGTCCGGATGAGATCCCGGACGTCACGAGGAGTTCGAAATGGTCGGGAGGTAAAGAATTATATATAGGAAGTGTTGTTTCGGCCATCGGGAGAGTTTCGGGGGTCACCGGTATTGTACCGGGACCACAAGGAAGGGTCCCGGGGGTCCATCGGGTGGGGCCACCTATCCCGGAGGGCCCCGTGGGCTGAAGTGGGAGGAACCAGCCTGGTGGGCTGGTGCGCCTCTGCCCCCCCTGCGCCTAGGGTTGGAAACCCTAGGGGTGGCGCCCCACTGCCTTGGGGGCAAGCCTCCCCTGGCCGCCCCATCTAGATGGGATCTAGAGGGCAGCGCCCCCCAGGGGGCCTACATAAAGGGGGAGGAGGGCAGCCGCACCTCAAGTCTTGGCGCCTCCCTCTCCCTGCTACACCTCTCCTCTCATGAAGCTCGTGAAGCTCTGGGAACCTCTTGCATCCACCACCACGCCGTCGTCTTCTTGGATCTTCATCAACCTCTCCCTCCTCCTTGCTGGATCAAGGCGTGGGAGGCGTCATCCGCTCCGTACGTGTGTTGAACGCGGAGGTGCCACTACTAGAAAAAGGGCTATAGATGGGATTGACACTAATGGCGCACCTGCAATGGGTGCGCCATTAGATATACTAATGGCGCACCACCTGCCGATCGCCATTAGAGTTGAAACTACTAATGGCGCTTTGGCCCAAGGTGCGCCATTAGTATCAAATTTTTTGAACTAGTGCTTTGTCCAAACATACTAATGGCGCATCCAGACACATCGCCATTACTAGTTGTAACTAGTAATGGCGCACCCATCGAAAAGTGCGCCACTAATGTTTTTTTATTATATTTTTATTCCTTTTTTGCAATACTACTAATGGCGCCTGTTCAACCATGCGCCATTACTAGTTTAAACTAGTAATGGCGCCTTTGTAGATCGATCGCCATTAGTTTTTTTTTGCAAAACTACTAATGGCGCACCGCCGAAAAGGTGCGCCATTAGTAACTGGATTACTAATGGCGCATTTAGTGCTGGTGCGCCATTAGTAAGTGGGCAACAACAAGATATTTTGGACAGCCTCTCCTACCCACACTCACTTTCTCCCCACTTCATTCTCTCCACCTCCTCCTTGTCTCGGGTGCCTCCTCTTTTTCACCTCATTTCCACCATAGATTCATTCAAATTAAGTGATTAAATTACCTTGTTTTAATAGGTAAGTAAGGGGGGAAGCTATATTTATGTTGTTCTCCCTATAACAATGTGCACATGCACTTTTTATGGCCTAGCTAGATCTATGTATGTTCGTGGTGTTGCATATGTTTGTGGTGTTGCATATGTGTTTGTGTTTGGAGGTGTACGGTATTTGAAATGCGATAGTTGCCAATATTCTGCGGAATGTTGATTCATTTCCGTTTGGCGAGAATTTTGGCATTAAGCATTCTTTTGGTCCTATTTTTAGGAAAGTCATGCCAAATTTTTCTTGGTTCTAAAATATCGTTTTGCTCTACCCCGCAGAGCGACCATGGTCCGCACGATGACCGAAGGCATCGTGAATAGGTTTTTGAGGTCCGCGAGGCGAGATGCTTCAAAAGAACGAGACGGAGATAAGATGTCCGTGTCGAAGATGCAAGTGAAGAGCCTTATTGCGGACCCGGATTCGAACAGGTCTTGGGACCACCTGCTCTTGCATGGTTTCATGGATGGCTATCGGTGGCAAGGTGATGAAGATGACTACGATGTCGCCCATGGGGGCGGGCAAGAAATGAGGAAGGGCAGCAAGACAACCACCGCGGCTCGGGTGGGCGAGAAGACGAAGAATCCCGGAGATGATCACGACGGTGATGTTGTACACAGTCATCATGTAGAAGATGCATGACATGATGATGAGGAAGATGCGGAGCAGGGCGGCGGGCATGATCATGAAGATGATGATGCGGCGGAGCGACGACGCTGGACCATCGATGGGCTGGGTGCGGACCCTCATATTCAAGAGCTGCTTCTCAAGCGGGCGGATAACGCAAGAGCTGCCGCCGAGAGAAAGCCAAGATGGATCAACTTGAGTTAGACGCGGTTACTCCATTGTATGAAGGATGCAGGCCGAGGATACCCTTTGAAAGTAACGCTCATGGCTATAGAGATGAAGGTAAAACACAAAATGACCGGCGCATGTTTCGGCGAGAACATGTCGTTCGCACGAACGTCTTCCCAAGGGGAACAAGTGCCCGACCAGTTTGGAGGAGGCGAAGAAAATCGTGTGTCCTCTGGATTTACCGCGACGTGAAATACCATGTGTGCATGAACAATTGCATCATTTATCGGGACGAGCACGCGGAGTCTACCATATGTCCGGTGTCGGCGTCACTCGATACAAGAAGAGGAAGAAAGCTCCTCGAAAAGTGGTGTGGTACTTTCCGATCACTCCTCGTCTGCAGCGGTATTTCGCGGACCCTAAGGTAGCAAAGCTCTTGCGTTGCACGCGGATAGGGAGGAGAAGAAGCGAGAAGATGACGCAAATGATCCGGAGATAGATAAAAAGACAAGATGCTTTGAGTCACCCTAAGGATGCGAGCCAAGTAGCGTTGAACTTCAAAGACTCAGAATTTGGGAGCGATCCAAGGAACATCGTCTTTGGTAGCGAGCACCGATGGAGTCAATCCGTTTGGCAGCCAGAGAAGCACACATAGCACCTGGCCTGTGTTTGTGTGGATGTACAACCTTCCCCCCTGGTTGTGCATGAAGAGGAAGTACATTCACATGAGTATGCTAATTGAAGGACCGAAACAACCAGGAACGACATCAATCAGATCTGGGGCTGCTGAAAGAGGAGCTTGACACGCTGTGGAAAACGCCAGTGTCGTGGGGCGCTGCAGAAAGAATATTTCCCTATGAGAGCCGCCTTGCTCACGGCGGTGCACGACTATCTCGGTTACGGATATCTCACGGGCAGGTAGTCCACGGATTTTCTGGATGCGTAAGGTGCATGGATGACACAACGTATCGCCAGCTAGATAGAGATCCCGGGTCTTCGAAAACCGTGTTCATGGGACATCGAAGGTGGCTTCGCGACGATGACCCGTGGAGGAAACGCAAGGATCTGTTCGATGGTGAAACCGAACCCCGAAAACGCCCGATGTCAGGAGCGGCGAGGAAATAGACAAGCTGTTGAAAAATTGGAAAGACTGCCCACCGCCGGAAAGAAGCAAAAGGCGCCAGAGCCGGGAAAGAAGCGAAAGGCGCAGAGCCGCTGCTGAAGGTATGGAAAACGAGGTCTGTTTTCTGGGACTTGCCGTACTGGAAGATCCACCGTGTGCCTCACAGCCTTGATGTCATGCATATCACGAAGAACGTGTGCGAGAGTCTGCTTGGTACCCTGCTCAACATGCCAGAGAGGACCAAAGATGGGCTGAAAGCAAGGGCAGACTTGAAATCAATGGGCATCAGGCAGGAGCTTCACGCTAATGATGATGATGATGATGATGATGATGAGGCGAAGCAGGACACAGAAAGTCGTCGCAAAGGCAAAAAGGCCAAGAAGACCGGGAATGACTACCCTCCCGCGTGCTTCACTCTAAGTCGGAGGAGATCGAGCAGTTTTCACCGCCTCCTAGGAGTAAAACTTCCTTCGGTTCTGCTGGGAAGATAAGCAGATACCTAGACCCAGCGAAGCGAAGTTCAGCGGGATGAAGTCTCACGACCGCCACGTCTTGATGACGCAGATATTTCCGGTTGCAATCCGTGGGATCATGGACACGCACGTCCGCGTGAAACGCTATTTGTCCTATGCAACTTTTTCGACGTCATCTCTCGAAGTCGATTGGCGTGAGGCAACTCGAAGGCTACAGGAAGAGATCGTGGTGATACTATGCGAGCTTGAGATGTACTTCCGCCCGCATTCTTGACGTTATGGTGCATCTGCTGGTCCATATCGTGGAGGATATCATCCAACTTCGGGCCGCGTTCCTGCACAACATGATGCCGTTCGAAAGGATGAATGGTGTCATCAAAGGATACGTTCGGAACATGTCACGTCGAGAGGAAGTATAGCGAGGGCTTTTCGATCAAGAGTGCATCTCCTCTCGCACGAATTATCTAGGCATCGAGAACCCGTTGGTCTGCCGTCAGCAGCACCTCGGCAGGCTCGCTGGATGGGGTCACCGTGAGGGTCGCCGCGAAATGCATGTCGACTTGGTCGACTCGCCGACTTTGAAAGAGCAAACCTAGTCGCGCTACAACACATAGGCGTGGTCGATCCTTGGGTGGTAGAGCACAAAACCTTTATTGAGAAGGCGTACAATGGCCGAGGCCAACAGAGGACGGACGGAGATATACTCAAAGAGCACAACTCATGTTTCACGCGTTGGTTCAAGCGAAGCTTCATCGCACCCCTTTACATGAAGATTCTTCCGCGGAAGAACAACTCATATTCACCTTGTCACAGGGCGCCGAGCACAACCTGATGACCTATGAGGCGTACGATATCAACGGCTACACATTCTACACCGAGGACAAGGACATGAAGAGCGATGGTTATCAGAACTCCGGGGTAACGATGGAATCCTACACCGGTAAGGACAAGGACAGATACTACGGAAGGATCGAGGAGATCTGGGAGCTGAGCTACGCTGGAGAGAAGGTGCCAATGTTCCGTGTCAGATGGGCCAAGAGCGTCCTAAAAGAAGACCGATGTTTCACCACCATGGTTATACCCGAAGCCAAATCCAAGACCACGGGCGCAAACGTCACCGCCAAAAATGAGCCATGGGTACTGGCTTCCCAAGTGGACCAATGCTTCTTCATTACCGACCCGCCAAAGCCCAGTCGTGTTGTCGTGAGGAGAGGCAAAAGGAAGATCATCGGAATGGATGGAGTAGCCAATGAGCAAGACTTCGACAAATCGGCGACCGAGGATCGAACATGATGACGATGATGAAGTAGCAGCATACACCACAAGAAGAAGCAGGACCACCCTACCTAAGGGCGTCCGTTCCACGTAAGAACTCCATTTGCGAAAAAGAAGGGCAAGAAGATTGTGAACAGATAGCTAGCTAAGATCAATTGTATTTAAATCGTAGCCTTCATTTCTCGATTGTATTTCATGGGCACTTTTGAACTATCATGAATATTTTTAAATTTCATGGACACTCGATCTCGATCCCCTCCATCTCGATCGCTATCCCACCTCGCCAGATCCGGTCCCCTCGCCGAGCACCCCAGTCCACCGGCCGCCACCACCGACCCCGCACCCTCGATTCCCCTACTCAAGCGCCGCCCCCCCGCCCCCCGCACCCCGCACCTCCCGCTCCACCAAAGCATTCTTGTTTGATGATATTTTAAAAAATTATTACTGTCTTATAAAAAATATTACTATTATGATTTAAACAAGTTTGAACATATTTAAACACAAATAAGTATCAAACAGCATTTTAAATGCATAAAAAATTGTCCCCTCCATCTCGATCGCTATCCCACCTCGCCAGATCCGGTCCCCTCACTGCCGAGCACCCCAGTCCACCGCCGCCCCCGCCGACCCCCGCACCCCCGCACCTCCCCCGCCCCACCGGCATTACTGTTTGATGATATTTTAAAAAATTATTACTGTCTTATAAAAATATTACTATTATGATTTAAACAAGTTTGAACATATTTAAACACAAATAAGTATCAAACAGCATTTTAAATGCATAAAAAATTGTGGAGCACAGGAATCGAACCAGGACCTCTTGGTTTGAGAACTGGCTGCTGACCAATCGAGCTAGTAGAGGAACTTGATGTGGATCAGGTCACGTGGAAGATAACCTGTTGGCTCGAGCAGAAAAAAAAAATACTAATGGCGCACAGGGCGAGATCGCCATTAGTATGGATACTACTATAGGCGCACCGAGGGTGGTGCGCCATTAATCTTGTGCCGCCCCATCCATATTTCCTCCCGGCCGCCCAAACCTATCCCTCTCTCCCTCGCCCTTGCCCTCGATCCCTTCCCTCTCCTCTCCCGATGCGCTGCCCGCCGCCTCCTCGGCGCCGCCTCGGCGCCCACGCCGCCTCGGCGCCGCCTTCGCGCCTGCGTCCGCAAGTACCAGCTCGCCACCGCCGCGTCCTCCTCCCCTGCCTCTCCCCGTCGGCCGCCGGTGAAGCACCCGCACTGGCCCATCGTCTCCTACATCGCCAACGTCCTCGCCGACCAGGACTTCGACTTCGGGCCCCCCGACGGCCACGGCATCTTCCACGCCCTCGGCGACCTCCTCATCGACGCCCGCTGTGTCTACGACCGCGACCACTGCCTTGAGGTACCAAATCACCCCCATCCCCGCCCAATCCACCCGATTTCATGCCCCCTAGGTTTCGGTTGGGGCCATAAACTGGTTTTGCTGTTGTTGAAAATATTAGGTACCAAACCTCAAGGATGCTATATTAGGCTGTGATTTTATAAAACGAAATGCGAGAGGGGAAGTTTGTGCTTCAGTTTCATATTCACAATATCATCTATACGCTGACTGAACTGATACAGTAAGTGGTGAAGTATGTGCAGGCTGAATCTGGAAGAAATCACAGTAAGCTATGTTCAATCTTTATAGTGTATTATCGGTTTTGGAATATTGGTGATACACTAATTCCAGATGAAGTAGACAAAAATGTGCATCTGAACATCAAAAACATATTAGGACTTCAGAATTTTAAAGAGATTACAGGAAGCTATGTTAAATCTGGATACTGCATAAATAGTTTTGGCATCTTAGTAACACACTAATTGTAGAAGAAGCAGATCAAAACATGCATCCATCTAACATCCAAACTTATCAGGACTTCAGGATGTTTTAGTTCAAACAATTAATGAATAGGCAGGGCAGCCAATATGCTTTTTGCTAGAGATAAAATCTTTTGTACAGGCTGCGAAAACACAAGTCGGGAAACATCAAAACTAGCAGACGATTAATCTGAAGACAGGAAACAGGGATTAAAACAACAAATCTTGGGGCGCTAATAGTTTCTGAATTGGTTGGATTTAATAAGGATGAGAAGAACCATTACATTGTATTAATCTGAAGATAGGAAACATGGATCAAACAACAACAGTAGAAAAATTGTAACAACAATCTATCAATCTAATACTTTATCACTAAAACAGTAGGGGGGAGGGGGGGGGGCGCATCCGATTTTCAAATGCACAATGACATTTATGGTGAACTGGTTTTGCTGCTGAAAACTGCTTCCTGACTTGTGAGCATTTTTACACAAAATTTATATGATCAAGTAGAGATGAATAGAGAGAGTCCCAAGAACTTGTGAGCATTTTTACACAAAATTTATCATGCACCGTTCCAATGTATGGAGTACCAGGATCACTGTTAGTGGAGCTGTTTTCAAGTGTGCTCCTAGGATTCACGCCCTATCTTGCAAAGTTTGGTCTTGGTATCTGTAATCCTGTATGTATCGGGACAAGTGGTGCTAGCTTTATTGCCGGGATCAATTAAGCGTAGTGCCTGTAGGTCCATCATTGGTGGATTTTTTTACTGTTGTAGTTCTTATTTGCTAGGCATATCACCTTACAATGAGTTGTGGGTGAAAATACCAGGTTAACTGATATTTGAGTCCATTCGCAACTGCTCCCATTAAGTTAAAGATCAACCAATTTAGTTCTTATTTGCTATGTAGGCTAATTCAATTTAAATTTTGTACTCTGATGATTAAAAAAATATGATGATTACTTAGCAGTTAAGTCTTAACGTCGTTTGCATTCATTTGCAATTACACTTGTTTTGCCTCCACTTGATGGAGCCGATAGCTTCCGTTTACACAAACGAGTCTTCTTGTTTTGCGGTGCTCATTTTTCTAAGTGCACTTTGCAGTACTTGTTCCTTTGTGCACCATAAGTAAAACTAGCTAATTTTATGAAAATGTATCATGTCACCGTCCGTGACTCTCTCTTTTAAGTCCACATTCTGTTGGTGGCTCGGTTAACTCCTAGGGTTTTAGCAGTTATGTATAAAAACATTACGATCCAAAGTATTGCTTGTAGTGGTTTGTCCAAAATGTTGAATGATACTGCTTGGAGATGCATATATTGTTTCACCTCTTCACATGCCAATGTATTTTCCATGTTGTGATGGAGGCCTTTTTGCCTTGTCCACCGAGAGGCCCTTGAGTTTGCTGGAATGTCGATTAACTTCCGTTCCAAAAATTGGTACTCCATATGTCCTATTTTCAGCAAAGGTCATGCTGAAATTTTCCGTGAATTTTAGCATGACTTTGCTAAAATAGGACATATAAATACTTGTGACTAATGCATGGGCCGGGTACTTGTGACTAATGATGAAAGCTTAGGCTTTTAGGGTGCCTCGGCGTCGAAAAACCCTCAATGATAAAAGCTTAGCTTTTAGGATGCCTCGGTGTTGACAAACCCTAAATGATGAGACCATGATCTTGTTCCTTGACAATAACCAACTTTTTGACCAAACTTTGTTCCTATTTAGAGAGAAACATGGCCAACAACGATGAGGCCGGGGTTGGGCGACAAGGCATTCAGGAGCTATCCCAGAGATGGAGGAACAACCTCACTTGTATGAGGACGCCGCCTTCCCCACCGATCCCGAGACCACCGATGGTACCGCCGAGGATGACCCCACCGATGCCACCACCGATGGTGCCGCCGAGAATGCCACCATCGATGATGGCGGCGCGCGCACGATGGCAGCCAACCGAAGAGGCAATGGAAGGACGGCGCCCGACCGTGCTCCGCACCCTCAAGGAGGAAGTTATCAAGTGGACTTGACGGAATCCAGCGGCGCCCGAGCGAATAGTCAAGGGGTACTCGCTTCAGCTCGGGTGCATTCTCCGAGCACCATCTCGATCAACACCGAGAACCCGAGGCATCTGACCGAGGGAATTTGCGCAACCTCCTCTTCACGAAGTTGCACGAGCGATACAAGTTCCCGCTGAATTTGAAAACACAAGCCTCAAAGGTAATAAAGTGAACAATGCTGCCCTCACGAAGATGAGCAAGGCCCTGTCTACTTGGAAAAGCAATGTGAAGAGAATGATCGAGAAAGGTGAGAGTTATGAGAAGATCAAGGAGAAAATCCTTCAATCACGAAGATGACTACAACGACTTCAAGATCAATTGCTCGAGCACCGCAAACTCGAATCAAGTCGATTGGGGAAAGAAATGCGGAGCTGAACTTAGGGAACACACACTCGGTCCCGGCGGTTACAGAGTGGCGGAGCCTATATGGGACAAGGAGGACGCGGAGCGTGCCGAGCAAGGCCTACCGCCCCTCTTCGATAAATACGGTGACAAGCAGACCAGGAACTTTGTCAGGGCCCGGTACAAGAAGGACCCTTAAAACAAAGGAGCTTACCATGGATCCGAAGACCAGGGCGCTTGAGCTTGTTCTGGTAAGGAATACCACCCCCGCGTAATTAGCTCCATATGGTTGCATTCTAATTAATGAAGCCAAATTTCTAAATGGTTCACATTCCTTCCGCAGCGATCGAAAGCGATGGCGCTGGGTCGACTAAGACAACCCTTGGGACACCACTCTAAGTAGGGCGTTGAATGTAATGAAGAACAAGGATAAGCTCGATGAAGCCGACGTCGGCTGGTCGTGTGGCGGCAAAGGCTTGTCCACAAAATGGGGTCATACTATACGCTGGTGTGCGGAAGGAGAAAAGACCAGCTCGGAAAGCCAGGTAGCGAGGTTCAAGAACTCAAGGCACAGTGGCGCGGATTCGGAGATTGTCCAAGAGCAAGTGCAACAACAACTCGGAGCGGCGATCACCGCCATTGTGCCTACCTTGATCCGGGGTTGAGTCGTGGATTGCGGGCGCCAACAGGGCCACCCGATTCCTAGCTTCACGGCCAGCAACTCGCAGAATGCGATGGCGCGACCATTGGTGTCTCCGGCGGAGGCGGCATTGGTGTCTCCGACACCGACACGGAGCTTAATGCACCGGGTGTCGCCGCCGGCACCTCTGCAGCAAGCGGCCCCTCCGTCAATCGCACGCCCGCCGTTGGCGGTGCCTCGACATTAGCCGAGCTCGATGCCATCATCGGGGTAACTAATTAAGCCTCTCGGTCAAGGACTTCATCTCCTTGCCTTTGGCGGGCATCCTCGACGCCCTACATGTTTTCGCAGGCGCCGCCGACGTTCCGTGCACTCTCCGCGCCGTGAACAACGAGTTGGTCGATGTCGCCAAGGGCAAAATCGTTCAACCGGGCAACCCTTGTTCCACGGTACCCGGATGCCACCCAACTTGTTTAGGGTTGAACTGGTTGGTGCTGCCAGGCTGCGACGAGTTGTTACCTCCGATTCGACCCGTCGGGGCCGGCGATGATGACGTGATGACCCTTAGCGCCGGCCTGAGCTGGCCCCTGCTTTGGCCGAAGAGCCAGATTTGTTTGGGGCCGGGGGACACCACCCCAAAGACAACACCGCCATTCGTGCCGGCGCCAAGTCGGCCCCATGGCAAGACCGCTAACGGTGCGGACATCCCTATGCCATCGATCCAAACATGCATATGGCACGGGATCGAACGACGACCACGACGATACATTTGCCAACGTTGATCAAGACTTTGCCGATCATGGAGTACGGTGGCGACTTCATGGGGCCTCCTTCTCAAGAACCCAACCCAACAAAAGACGTGCGCGATCTAGCTGGTACCGCGGAGAAGCCAAGTTGCAACAGGCGTCGTCTGTCGTTCAGCTCTCAGGAGACGCCTCCAGCTGCCGACTTCACCGAGCCTCAAACAGGCGAGGTGCGAAATATTATCAGCCCCAACACACTCAAGAAGGCGGTCTGTGAGCAGAACTCGGTCCCATTACAGGAGAAGAAGAAGGCACGCAAAAGAAAGACTAACAAGGGTGCGGGCCAGCCGGCACCGAGTACGCGATCCGTGCTCGGGACGGGCCACCTTCACCGAGGATATCTCGAGGAGGGTGCATGTGGCGGGTAGGGCGATGCTACCGACAAATATGCTCAATGCTGCAACCGTGCTATGTGGAGTCTGCATGACGGTGTTCTTTCTTTGGAGAAGCGGCGTCTCGAGAGAAGGATGTGGCATACCGGTTTTCGTGGCCAAGGTGCCGGAGGGCAAGGGCTTTGTGGATAACTCCATCGGGCGTACGATCGTCCTGCGGTTTGATGATATCCATGCTATGTTGAACCTTCATCCGCTGCACTACACCTTCGTTCGGCTATTTTCGCGAGTATGGAGATGCGGATCATTCGCGACAAGACCCCGGACATCGTGATAGTCGACCCCTTCTACATGCGTGCCAAGATCTTGGGCAGCGCTGGGGACCGGCAAGTCGCGAGTTCTTACCTCGAAGGCGTCATTCTGGCAAACCAAGATAAGGATAACTTCCTCGTGCCTTACTTTCCCGAGTAAGTCCTCCCCTCAACCGGCCTGTAACATATGAATTCTTAGATTTCGATTGTTTTCTTTTAGCATTCCGTGTTTTTGCGGACACACATTGCACGCTCATCCTCCTAAGCCCCAAATATTCCATGGCCACGTATTTCGACCGGACCGTCGATTGAGCGTAGACTACACAAATGTCAAGAAGGTTCTTGATGATGTTCTCCCGCCTCGCCCAATCTGGAGGCACCTTCACCGGCCTATTCGTAAATACGGCAAGCACGTGTTCTCCCACAATCGACATTACATTGCGTCAAGCAGCCGCTGGCGGTCGAAGGGTGCCTACTACGCCATCCATCACATGCGGGCGATCGTGCACGACCATCATCAACTTCGCTACCGAGTAAACTCAAAGATTGGGCCGCGGCGTGTCGGCAATCCAGGCGCGGACATCGGACAAGAATTCTTTCGCATCTAGTCGGAGTTTGCGGAAATCATCTATCAAGATGTCCTTCATACCTCGGGCAGTTCTACCTCGAAATCAACCGTCCAACGGTGACATCGACACAATGCTACAAATGCAGGCTGACAACGCCCGTTCTTTCATGACTCCCACGATGAGCGGCGGCTTCATCCACGCTCCGGTCCCTTGAGTCGAGTCGAAAGCGGTGATCTTGTGTCTAGTTCTCAAACATCGATTGGCTCATGTTGTAATTAAACTTTAATGAACTTGTAGTATGTCTCTTTGGTTTGAGAGTCGTTCAACTTAGATGTAATCGATGCTATTAATGTCTTGCTTTTCTCTTCCGATTGTTATGTTGCATACTTATATATTGCTTATGTATTGTCTCGTGAATTGGTACTAACGTTTACGTTTGGCTAGTGCATAGCGATGCCGTCGTATGTCGTGTACAAGGGTAAGGTTCCCGAGTCTCTGACGATTGGGAGGAGTGTCGGAGACAGGTTCACCGATTCAGCGGTAACAGTTACAAAGGGTACACCACTAGGGCCGAGGCCGAATCTAGATACGCCCGCTATCTAGCGGGAGAGGGGAGGGAGCGTTGGAGGAACCAGATGAAGACAAGTTTCATCGTGATGATGCTCATCGTGATGACCGCAGCTCTCTTCTATGTGATGGTAGTTTAGATGATCGATATCGACTTATAATGTGAAGACAAACTCGCTACTCGCGGTCTCGAGACTTGTAATACAATGTTCTATCTTTGTTCGGTCTTTTCAATTCGGAGACTAATATGATGAATTGTATTCAGAGACTAATATGATGAATTGTATTCAGAGACTAATCTTCAATTGTATTCGATGAATCTGTTGTTGATGTGTGCTGTCTATATTTTGTCCAATTATGCATTTTGTAACCTGTGCAAAAAACGGAAAATAAAAAAATAAAAAAAAAACCTAATATTCATACTAATGGCGCATCACATCACGGCGCCATTAGTATGCCAAAGGATACTAATGGCGCATCATTAAGCAAAGGCGCCATTAGTATGCCGGGTTACTAATGGCGCATCTTGCCGTTATAGCGCCATTAGTATGCCAAAGCACTGGTATACATGGCCCCACGGAGGCATACTAATGGCGCCTTGTTGTATATACTAATGGCGCATCCAAAGTGATGCGCCATTAATATCTCAGATACTAATGGCGCACGGTGGTGCGCCATTAGTAAAATATACTAATGGCGTGGCACTAATGGCGCACCACTAATGCGCCATTAATGGCCAAATTAGGTGCGCCATTAGTAGGCCTTTTCCTAGTAGTGTGCCGTCCGTTCGGTACTTGGTCATCGGTGATTTGGATCATGACGAGTACGACTCCCTCAACCTCGTTCACTTGAACGTTTCCGCTCGCGATCTACAAAGGTATGTAGATGCACTCCTATCACTCGTTGCTAGATGAACTCATAGATGGATCTTGGTGAAACCGTAGGAAATTTTTTATTTTCTGCAACGTTCCCCATCAATGGTATCAGAGCTAGGTCTATGCGTAGTTCTCTATTGCACGAGTAGAACACAATTTGTTGTGGGCGTAGATGTTGTCAACTTTCTTGCCGTTACTAGTCTTATTTTGCTTCAGCGGTATTGTGGGATGAAGCGGCCCGGACCGACCTTACACGTATGCTTACGTGAGACAGGTTCCACCGACTGACATGCACTAGTTGCATAAGGTGGCTAGCGGGTGTCTGTCTCTCCCACTTTAGTTGGAGCAGATTCGACGAAAAGGGTCCTTATGAAGGGTAAATAGAAGTTGAAAAATCATGTTGTGGCTTTTTGTAGGTGAGAAAACGTTCTTGCAGAACCCTATTGCAGCCACGTAAAAGATGCAACAACAATTAGAGGACGTCTAACTTGTTTTTGTAGCAATTTCCTTGTGATGTGATATGGCCAAAAGTTGTGATGAATGATGAATGATATATTGTGATGTATGAGATCATGTTCTTGTAATAGGAATCACGACTTGCATGTCGATGAGTATGACAACCGGCAGGAGCCATAGGAGTTGTCTTAATTATTGTATAACCTGCGTGTCATTGATTCAACGCCATGTAATTACTTTGCTTTATTGCTAAACCGTTAGCTATAGTAGTAGAAGTAATAGTTGGCGAGCAACTTCATGGAGACACGATGATGGAGATCATGATGATGGAGATCATGGTGTCATGCCGGTGACAAGGTGATCATGGAGCCCCGAAGATGCAGATCAAAGGAGCTATATGATATTGGCCATATCATGTCACTACTATATAATTGCATGTGATGTTTATTATGTTTATGCATCTTGTTTACTTAGAACGACGGTAGTAAATAAGATGATCCCTTATAATAATTTCAAGAAAGTGTTCTCCCTAACTGTGCGCCGTTGCTAAAGTTCGTCATTTCGAAGCACCACATGATGATCGGGTGTGATAGATTCCTACGTTCACATACAACGGGTGTAAGACAGTTTTACACATGCAAAAACACTTAGGTTAACTTGACGAGCCTAGCATGTACAGACATGGCCTCGGAACACAAGAGACCGAAAGGTCGAACATGAGTCGTATGGAAGATACGATCAACATGGAGATGTTCACCGACGATGACTAGTCCGTCTCACATGATGATCGGACACGGCCTAGTCGACTCGGATCATGTAACACTTAGATGACTAGAGGGATGTCAAATCTGAGTGGGAGTTCATTATATAATTTGATTAGATGAACTTAATTATCATGAACATTAGTCTAAAATCTTTGCAAAATGTCTTGTAGATCAAATGGCCAACGCTCATGTCACCATGAACTTCAACGCGTTCCTAGAAAACCAAGCTGAAAGATGATGGCAGCAACTATTCGGACTAGGTCCGGAACCGAGAAAATCCTCATAGCTGCCAAGAAACAATATGTCCTAGAAGCACCGCTAGGTGAAGCACCCATCGAGAGAACCAAGGCGTTATGAACGCTTGGCGATCACGTCTTGATGATTACTCCCTCGTTCGGTGCGGCATGCTTTACAGCTTAGAACCGGGGCTCCAAAAGCATTTTGAGCAACACGGAGCATATGAGATGTTCGAGGAGCTGAAAATGGTTTTCCAAGCTCATGCCCGAGTCGAGAGATATGAAGTCTCCGACAAGTTCTATAGTTGTAAGATGGAGGAAAATAGTTCTGTCGGTGAGCACATACTCAAAATGTCTGGGTTGCACAACCGCCTGTCCCAGCTAGACATTAACCTCCCGGACGAGGCGGTCATCGACAGAATCCTTCAGTTGCTCCCACCGAGCTACAAGAGCTTTGTGATGAACTACAATATGCAGGAGATGGTGAAAACTATTCCTGAAGTATTTTCAATGCTGAAGTCAGCAGAGGTAGAAATCAAGAAGGAACATCAAGTGTTGATGGTCAATAAAACCACTAAGTTCAAGAAGGGCAAGGGTAAGAAGAACTTCAAAAAGGACGACAAGGATGTTGCCGCGCCCGGTAAGCAAGTTGCCGGGAAGAAGTAAAAGAATGGACCCAAGCCTGAGACTGAGTGCTTTTATTGCAAAGGGAAGGGTCATTTGAGCGGAACTGCCCCAAATACTTAGCGCACAAGAAGGCCGGCAACACTAAAGGTATATTTGATATACATGTGATTGATGTGTACCTTACCATTACTAAGTAGTAACTCCCGGGTATTTGATACGGTGCCGTTGCTCATATTTGTAACTCACAGCAGGAGCTGCGGAATAAGCGGAGATCGGCGAAGGGCGAGGTGACGATCTTGCGTCGGGAATGGTTCCAAGGTCGATGTGATCGCCGTCGCATACTACCTCTACATTTACCTACGGGATTAGTTTTAAACCTCAATAATTGTTATTTAGTGCCAAGTTTGAGCATGAACATTGTATCAGGATCTCGTTTAATATGAGATGGCTACTCATTTAAATCCGAGAATAATGGTTGTTCTATTTATATGAGAGATATGTTTTATGGTCATGCTCCGATGGTCAATGGTTTATTCTTAATGAATCTCGAATGTAATATTACACATATTCATAGTGTGAATACCAAAAGATGTAAAGTTGATAACGATAGTCCCACATACTTGTGGCACTGCCGCCTTGGTCACATTGATGTCAAGCGCATGAAGAAGCTCCATGCTGATGGACTCTTAGAGTCTCTCGATTATGAATAATTTGACACATGCGAACCATGCCTTATGGGCAAAATGACCAAGACTCCGTTCTCCGGAACAATGGAGCGAGCAACAAACTTATTAGAAATCATACATACCGATGTGTGCGGTCCAATGAGCGTTGAGGCTCGCGGAGGATATCGTTGCGTTCTCACTCTCACTGATGACTTGAGTAGATATGGGTATGTCTACTTGATGAAACACAAGTCTGAGACGTTTGAAAAGTTCAAGGAATTTCAGAATGAGGTAGAGAATCAACGTGACCGAAAAATAAAGTTCTTACGATCAGATCGTGGAGGAGAATATTTAAGTCACGAATTTGGTACACACTTAAGGAAATATGGAATCGTTTCACAACTCACGCCGCTGGAACACCTCAACGTAATAACGGTGTGTCCGAGCGTCAGAATGTCGCACTCTATTGGATATGGTGCGATCTATGATGTCTCTTACCGATTTACCGCTATCATTTTGGGGATACGCTCTAGAGACAGCTACATTCACTTTAAATAGGGCACCGTCTAAATCCATTGAGACGACACCGTATGAATTATGGTTTGGGAAGAAACCTAAGCTGTCGTTTCTAAAAGTTTGGGGATGCGATGCTTATGTCAAGAAACTTCAACCTGAAAAACTCGAACCCAAGTCGGAAAAATGCGTCTTCATAGGATACCCTAAGGAAACCATTGGGTATACCTTCTACCTTAGATCCAAAGGCAAGATCTTTGTTGCCAAGAACGGATCCTTTACGGAAAAAGAGTTTCTCTCGAAAGGAGTAAGTGGGAGGAAAGTAGAACTTCGATGAAGTACTACCTCTTGAACCGGAAAGTAGTGCAGCTCAGAAAATGTTCATGTGGTGCCTACACCGATCGGAGAGGAAATTAATGATGATGATCAAGGTACTTCGATCAAGTTGCTCTTGAACTTCGTGGGTCCACGAGGACACGTTCCACACCGAATGGTATGGCAACCCTGTCACGGAAATCATGTTGTTAGACAACGGTGAACCTTGAACTATGAAGAAGCGATGGCGGGCCCAGATTCCAACAAATGGCTTGAAGCCATGCAATCCGAGATAGGATCCATGTATGAAAACAAAGTATGGACTTTGACAGACTTGCCCGATGATCGGCGAGCGATAGAAAACAAATGGATCTTTAAGAAGAAGACGGACGCGGATGGTAATGTTACCATCTATAAAGCTCGACTTGTCCCTAAAGGCTATCGGCAAGTTCAAGGGGTTGACTACGATGAGACTTTCTCTCCCGTAGCGAAGCTGAAGTCCGTCCGAATCATGTTAGCAATTGCCGCATACTATGATTATGAGATATGGCAAATGGACGTCAAAACGGCATTCCTTAACGGCTATCTTAAGGAAGAACTGTATATGATGCAACCGGAAGGTTTTGTCGACCCTAAGAATGCTAACAAGGTATGCAAGCTCCAGCGATCCATTTATGGGCTGGTGCAAGCATCTCGGAGTTGGAACATTCGCTTTGATGAGATGATCAAAGCGTTTGGGTTTATGCAGACTTATGGAGAAGCCTGCGTTTACAAGAAAGTGAGTGGGAGCTCTGTAGCATTTCTAATATTATATGTAGATGACATACTTTTGATGGAAAATGATATAGAACTTTTGGACAGCATTAAGGCCTACTTGAATAAGAGTTTTTCAATGAAGGATCTTGGAGAAGCTGCTTATATATTAGGCATCAAGATCTATAGAGATAGATCGAGACGCCTCATGGGTCTTTCACAAAGCACATACCTTGAAAAGATATTGAAGAAGTTCAAAATGGATCAGTCCAAGAAAGGGTTCTTGCCTGTATTACAAGGTGTGAAATTGAGCTCAGCTCAATGCCCGACCACGGCAGAAGATAAAGAAGAGATGAGTGTCATCCCCTATGCCTCAGCCATAGGATCTATTATGTATGCCATGCTATGTACCAGACCTGATGTAAACCTTGCCGTAAGTTTGGTAGGAAGGTACCAAAGTATTCCGACAAGGAACACTGGACAGCGGTCAAGAATATCTGAAGTACACGAAAAGGACTAAGGACATGTTTCTCGTTTATGGAGGTGACGAAGAGCTCGTTGTAAAGGGTTACGTCGGCGCTAAGCTTCGACACGATCTGGATGACTCTAAGTCACAAACCGGATACGTGTATATGTTGAATGGTGGAGCAGTAAGCTGGTGCAGCTGCAAGCAGAGTGTCGTGGCGGGGTCTACATGTGAAGCGGAGTACATGGCAGCCTCGGAGGCAGCGCATGAAGCAATTTGGGTGAAGGAGTTCATCACCGAACTAGGAGTCATACCCAATGCGTCGGGGCCGATCAAACTCTTCTGTGACAACAGTGGAGCTATTGCACTTGCCAAGGAGCCCAGGTTTCACAAGAAGACCAGGCACATCAAGCGTCGCTTCAACTCCATTCGTGAAAATGTTCAAGATGGAGACATAGAAATTTGCAAAGTGCATACGGATCTGAATGTCGCAGATCCGTTGACTAAACCTCTTCCGCGAGCAAAACATGATCAACACCAGAACTCTATGGGTGTTCGATTCATCACAATGTAACTAGATTATTGACTCTAGTGCAAGTGGGAGACTGTTGGAAATATGCCCTAGAGGCAATAATAAAAGGATTATTATTATATTTCCTTGTTCGTGATAATTGTCTTTTATTCATGCTATAATTGTATTATCCGGAAATCGTAATACACGTGTGAATACATAGACTACTATATGTCCCTAGTGAGCCTAGTTGACTAGCTCATTGATCAACAGATAGTCATGGTTTCCTGACTATGGACATTGGATGTCATTGATAACGGGATCACATCATTAGGAGAATGATGTGATGGACAAGACCCAATCCTAAGCATAGCACAAGATCGTGTAGTTCGTTTTGCTAGAGCTTTTCCAATGTCAAGTATCTTTTCCTTAGACCATGAGATCGTGTAACTCCCGGATACCGTAGGAGTGCTTTGGGTGTACCAAGCGTCACAACGTAATCGGGTGACTATAAAGGTGCACTACGGTATCTCCGAAAGTGTCATTGGGTTGTCATGGATCGAGGCTGGATTTGTCACTCCGTATTACGGAGAGGTATCACTGGGCCCACTCGGTAATGCATCATCATAATGAGCTCAAAGTGACCAAGTGTTTGGTCACGGATCATGCATTACTGATGCGAGTAAAGTGACTTGCCGTAACGAGATTGAGCGAGGTATTGGGATACCGACGATCGAATCTCGGGCAAGTAACATACCGATTGACAAAGGGAATTGTATACGGGTTGCTTGAATCCTCGACATCGTGGTTCATCCGATGAGATCATCAAGGAGCATGTAGGAGCCAACATGGGTATCCAGATCCCGCTGTTGGTTATTGACCGTGAGCCGTCTCGGTCATGTCTACATGTCTCCCGAACCCGTAGGGTCTACACATAAGGTTCGGTGGCGCTAGGGTTGTATGAATATGAGTATGTAGCAAACCAAAGTTGTTGAGTCCGGATGAGATCCCGGACGTCACGAGGAGTTCGGAATGGTCCGGAGGTAAAGAATTATATATAGGAAGTGCTGTTTGACCATCGGGAGAGTTTGAGGGTCACGGTATTGTACCGGGACCACCGGAAGGGTCCCGGGGTCCACCGGTGGGGCCACCTATCCCGTGGGCCCGTGGGCTGAAGTGGGAGGAACCAGCCTGGTGGGCTGGTGCCCCTTGGGCCCCCTAGCGCCTAGGGTTGGAAACCCTAGGGGTGGGGCGCCCACTGCCTTGGGGGCAAGCCTCCCCTGCCCCCCCATCTAGATGGGATCTAGAGGGCCAGCGCCCCCCCCAGGGGGCCTATATAAAGGTGGGGAGGGAGGGCAGCCGCACCCTGAAGTCTTGGCGCCTCCCTCTCCCCTGCTACACCTTTCCCTCTCGTAGAAGCTCGGTGAAGCTCTGCGAAACCTGCTGCATCCACCACCACGCCGTCGTCTGCTGGATCTTCATCAACCTCTCCTCCTCCTTGCGGATCAAGGTGTGGGAGGCGTCATCCGCTCCGTCGTGTGTTGAGCGCGAGGTGCTTGTCCGTTCGGCACTTGGTCATCGGTGATTTGGATCACGACGAGTACGACTCCCTCAACCCCGTTCACTTGAACGCTTCCGCTCGCGATCTACAAAGGTATGTAGATGCACTCCTATCACCCGTTGCTAGATGAACTCATAGATGGATCTTGGTGAAACCGTAGGAAATTTTTTATTTTCTGCAACGTTCCCCATCAGGCATAGCGGGCCGGCCCGGTATAAAAGGTTGTTCTGCTCGTACCACAAAAAAAACACATAATAGTTGTAGAAACAGGATTCGTTTCCTGTCGGCTTACTTGAAAGCTTAGGCAATAACCACTAGGACGAAGCCTCTTTGTTGTCCACTATGAGGAAAATACACTATGTGACAGTTCTTTTAGTACATCATTAGCATTTTACTGAATCACAAGACTAGTGTATGAGTATTATAGACTTTTTTTTGTTATGTGTATTATTTTATATGTAAATAAAAAAAGAATTCACAATAAAAAACCGTGAACTTGAAGAAAGTTCATAAATTTGAAAAGGTTCGTACAAATTGAAAAAAGTTGGTGAATTTGACAAAAGTTCACGAACTTGAAAAATGTTCATCAATTTTGAAAAGAAATTCATTGAATTTGATAAAATTTCATGAATTTTGAAAAAGTTCATCGATATTTCAGAAAAAGTTCATCCATTTTGATAAAAGTTCATCAAATTTGAATTTTTATTGAATTCAAACAAGTTCATCAATTTGGAAAGAAAAATGAATTTAAAAAATGAATTTTGAAAAATAAGAAAAATAATTCATCGAATTTGAAAAATTTCATCAATTTTGAAAAAGTTCATCGATTTTGAAAAAAATTGATCAATCTTGAGAAAGAGTTCATTAATTTTGGAAAAAAGTCCATCATTTTTTAAGGAAAAAGTTCGTGAATATGAAAAATGTTCATCTATTTTGAATAGAACGTTTGCGAATTTGAAAAAACTTCATCGCTTTTGAGAAAAAAATAGGAATTAGACTAAAGTTTGCACAATTAAAGAAACAAAAAATAAAGAAAAAGTAACAAGGAAAAAATAAAGAAAAACGAAAAAAGGTATCAGCGAACTGAAGAAGACTAAAAAGAAAAAGGAAGTTAGAAAGCACATGTGTGTGCAGATGTCCCAGTGGCTATGCGGTTCTCTATTAATCGAGAGGTCTCAAGTTCGAATTCTTCTGCCGCACCGTTGTTTGGAGTTTGAGAGGAAAGAGAAAAAAGGTCAATGGGCCGATCCAGTTTGGAGGGGGGGTGCCCCGGATGGCGAAAATGCCTTCAACGGGCGCCTTCAGCCCCAAGTAGGGTTTGTTGGCTGCTACAATTGCTCGCTGTGTGTCCAACACCGAGGTGTACATCTAAACCTGGTCAACTGGGCCTTTTTAGGCGTGCCGGCATGTCAGCCCATGTGCCTGGCCTGTCACGTGGCTTATCGGGCCATGCCTGGCACGTGGTCCGGCTAGGGTTGTGCTTGGGTTGCCTAGTCTGGCACGACACACACCTAACATGAGTTGTGTGTCCAACATCAAGGTGTACATCCAAACCAGGCCAGCTGGGCCAGCTTAGGCGTGCCGACATGTCAGCCCGCGTGCATGGCCTGTCATGGGCTGGCTCGGCACATAGGCATATCGGGCGGTGCCTGGCACGTGGCCCGATTAGGGCCGTGCCTAGGCTGCCTAGTCCAACACGCGTTTGGTACATCACATCTAACAAGAGCGCAACGAGTAGCGAATTAGCGAGCACACCTAACAAGAGCGTAGGTGCCAACAAATTGTCTCAAAAAAGGGAGAATAACACTTTTTCCCCTAGTTTCTAGGGTTCCACCCTTCCTCTGGCGATCTGAGCCAGAGTCCACGACAAATCTCGTCGGCTGCCGCTCTCCTTCGGCCGCCGGTGAGATCCACCATATCCCGCCGTGTTCACCAGCTTGCATGGCGGATCCAACGCGACAAGAGCAAGGGGGTCAGGGAGAGGAGATGGTGGCGGAAGTAGGGTTAGGGTTAGGGAGGCCGAGCGGATCTGATGCAACGGGGGGGTCGAGGGGGGAACTAAGCCAAGGAGGAATCAGGGAGGAGGATAGGGGGAGGAACAATTCATCGGCTAGAGGGAGCGAGGCGGAGGGAGGGGTGGATGAGCATGAGGCGTATTTTGGATCGGGACCAGATTTTGAAGATCAGTTTGCTAGCATGAAGTTACATGGGAGGGAAGAGGAAGATCTCGATTTCTCGGAGGAAGTGGAGGACTTGATCAAGGATGTACGTTGGTTAGCATTGTTTCGAGTCCACACAACCAAGCCGTTCAGCCAAGCGCCGCTCTTTACGCAAATGCGCAATGCCTGGTCGGCGGCACAAGGAGTCACCTTCAATATTAAGGGGCCAAATCTGTTCCTTATCCAATGCCACTGCTTGGGAGATTGGAGGAAGATCATGGAGGGGGGGCCATGGCTGTTTCGGAGGGCACCCGTTGTGCTGCAGGAGTATGATGGTTTCTTCGATGTTAATGGGTATAGACTGAATAAGATTCTGCTATGGGCCAGAGTCAAGGGCTTGCCGGATGGCCTAACAAGAAGAAGGGAGTTGGCGGAGAAGGTAGCTGCAAAGGTCGGGGACCCTCCGTTTACAGTGGTGATTAATGAGGGCAGGATAAACCCGGCAAGTACACTACGTACCAGGGTTTTTGTTGATGTCAACGAGCCACTGGTTAGGTTTGTTCCAATCAAGCTGAAGGAGCACAAAAAATTCAGTGTTTCCTATGAGAAGCTTCCGGATTTTTGTTTTGCTTGTGGCCGGATGGGTCACTTGGCGGATGAGTGTGGCGATGGTATACATGATCCATGTTCCTTTGGTTGGGGTGACTGGCTGCTGTGGGAGCCGGAGATGCCGGCGGCCCAACCGTATGGGGGTGGAGGAAGGGGTGAAAGTTTCAGTAGAGGGAGGGGAGGCGATGGGGGTAGAGGATCTGGTAGCCGAGGGGGGAGAGGCCCGGTAGGGGAACGAAGAAGGGGGGAGGATGGCAGCGACAACTATCATGGGCCGCAACAGATGGACGTGGAAGTCAGGAGGGGGGTCCAGGACGATGAATCTGAGAGGGGAGCACGGAAGAGATTGGTGGCCGCGGATGGTTCCATCAATATTAGAGGACAGTCACTTCCTCATCTGGAAGGCAAGGTTGCAGGCACTGTTTTGCTAATTGAAGGTGCTTCTTCTGATCCGAGAACTGCTGCGGTTACAACGCCGGAGAAGGTGCACATTGGTAAGAAGAGGAGACAGGAAGGAGAAGTGGATGAAGAGGTGGAGATGATGAACAGGGCGGCCTCCCTAGAGGAGGACCGCCAAGCTTAATGAGGACCTTATGCTGGAACTGCCGTGGGATTGGCGACCCTGCGACAGTTAATGAGCTCCGTGCTCTCGTGGTGGATAGTGCGTCGTCAGTCCTTTGTATTGTGGAGACGCAAATTGCAAAGAATCGAGTGGAGGGTTTGGCGGTGTCTTTAGGTTTCAATAGTAGTTTTGCAGTAGCTAGTAGTGGTAGGAGTGGAGGTCTCTGTATTTTTTGGAAGTCGAAGGTTAATCTTGTAATAAAGAATTTTTCGCAGTATCACATTGACTCCTGGATTTCGAGTTCAGGTTCGGACCCATGGCGTCTAACATGCTTCTATGGGGAGGCAACCAGAAACTTGAGGTACAAGACGTGGGAGACGATGAAAAGGTTGAGAGGGGAAAGTACCCTGCCGTGGCTATGTATTGGCGATTTCAACGAGATACTTCGGCAGGAGGAACAGTTGGGTCCTAATATTCGGGACAGTGCTCAAATGGAGGGTTTCAGATATGTGGTGGATGTATGTGGCCTGGCAGACATTGGTTATATGGGTCTTGATTGGACGTTCGAAAAACGAGTGAATGGGGGGCAGTTCTGCAGAGTTCGGCTAGATTGGGCCTTGGCTTCGCCAAGCTGGTCAAGCATGTTTCCTTTTGCAACCCTGGAACATCTAACAGCTGCCAAGAGTGGTCATAGCCTGATACTGCTCAAGTCTGATATGGAGGCAGGCAATCAACGATCTTTTGGGAATAAACCTTTCCGCTATGAATGTGCATGGGGGACGGACGAGAGGTTCAGAGAGGTGGTTAGCGAAGCATGGGATGGGAGAGGACCGGCAAGGACACTTACGGAATTGGCTAGCAAGTTGCATGATGTATCGACCTCTATGTCAAGGTGGAGTAGGAGGACTTTTGGTTCGCTGCGCCAGGAGATGAGGGGCTTGCGCCGGCAGCTTGCGGATCTCCGCGGTGACCCTTTGCGGACAGGACCGGGGGAAGAATAGAAGGGTGTGATGGACCGCCTTATTGAGCTAGCATACAGGGAGGAAATCATGGAAAAACAACGCTCTCGTATCACATGGTTAGCGGAAGGGGACATTAATACAAGGTTTTTTCAGCGGAAAGCTAGCGCCCGACGGGCTAAGAACAGGATCATTAAATTGAACCGTGCTGATGGATCGGTGTGCACGGATCCGAGCGAGCTGGCTGCTATGGCTACGGAGTTCTACAAAAACCTCTATGCGTCCGAAGGAACTATTGGCATGGAGGAGATATTTTCTCACATACCTACACGTGTCGATGGAGATATGAATGCCCGTCTCAATGCAGAGTACAGTCAAGATGAAATTAAGGAGGCCCTCTTTCAGATGTTTCCAACCAAGGCAACGGGCCCAGATGGCTTTCCCGCGCATTTTTTTTTTCAGAAACACTGGGACTTATGTGGTGATGAGGTTACAAGGATGATCATCCGAGTGCTTGATGGAGTTGATTCACCGGAGGAGATCAACAACACGTTCATTGTTTTAATCCCCAAGATCTCCAGTCCAAAAGTTTTAGGACAGTTTCGGCTTATAAGCCTTTGTAACGTAATCTATAAGATTGCATCGAAGGTCTTAGCCAACAGGCTGAAGCAGATTCTCCCCGATATCATCTCCGAAGAGCAGTCCGCTTTTGTCCCCGGACGCCTTATCACAGATAATTTTATCACGGCTTACGAGTGTTTGCACTATATGAAAACCAGGAGGGTGAAGGGAAACAGGTTTTGTGCACTTAAGCTAGATATGATGAAGGCATATGATCGCCTCGAGTGGCCGTATCTGAAAGCGGTCATGATTAAGTTGGGTTTCAGTCCCAGATTTACAGAGACCATTATGAGGTGCGTTTCTTCGGTTTCTTTCTCCGTTCTGTTTAACGGTGGCAGCTTGGAAGGGTTCAGGCCTTCACGTGGACTTCGGCAGGGGGATCCGATCTCGCCTTACCTTTTCCTGCTAGCTGCGGAGGGCTTATCGTGCCTTTTGAAGTCCAATATTGGGGTTCAGGGAATATCAGTGGCGCCTGAAGCCCCTTTGGTTAATCATCTACTTTTCGCTAACGACAGTTTACTCTTTTTTGAGGCAAACGATGAGGCTGCTACAAGGGTTAATGGTCTGCTGAGAGTATACTGCGATGCTTCGGGGCAGAGAATCAATGTGGAAAAATCATCAATCTTTTTTAACAAGGGGGTTGCGGATTCGGTAAGAGGATCAATCATGAATATCCTTGATGTGCACAACGAGTCGTTAACTGAGAAGTATTTGGGTTTGCCATCAGATGTGGGCAAAGCAAAGGAAGGATCTTTTAAATATTTCAAGGACCGAATTTGGAAACGTGTTCAGGGTTGGATGGAAAAGTGCCTGTCAGCGGGAGGGAAGGAAGTTCTCATCAAGTCTGTAGCCCAGTCCATTCCAACATACTCAATGGCATGTTTTAAGCTACCCCGAGGTTTATGTGAGCACATCAATAGTTTGATACGTAAATTTTGGTGAGGGAGTAGAAACGGTGAGCGGAAAACAGCATGGGTGTCATGGGAAACAATGTCAAAACCAAAGTTTATGGGCGGCCTGGGTTTCCGAGACATCGAGCTATTCAACCTAGCTCTTCTTGCCCGGCAAGCGTGGCGAGTGATGCAGCAGCCGGAGTCCTTAAGCGATCGTATTCTTAAAGCTCGTTACTTCCCAACTACAGATTTGCTGAACGCCACACTTGGCAATGCTCCTTCGCAGATTTGGCGGTCACTCCTGAAGGGCCGTGACATTCTGTCTTTGGGGCTCATCAAGAGAATTGGCACCGGAGCAACTACGCATATTTGGCAGGATAACTAGTTGCCGAGAGATTACAAGTTGAGGCCTTTTGCGCCCGCTCCTCGAACCCGCCGGTGACGGTTTCAGAGCTAATCAACTCAGCACAAGATCATGGGACCGACAAGTATTATCTAAGCATTTCATTCCTGCTGATGTTGAAGCGATTCTCAATATACCGCTCAGTACCAGGCAACAAGAGGACTTTTGGGCGTGGCACTACGACAAGAGAGGGATCTTCTCGGTCCGGTCAGCTTATAGGATGATTTGCGCCATCAAAACCCAACGAGAGGATTGGCTTGAACATCGCCCTGGTCATTCTAACGTGGCTGCGGACAAAAACTCTTGGTCTCAGCTATGGAAGGTGAAGGTCCCCTCAAAGATAAGAGTTTTTGTATGGCGGCTGGCTCATACCTCTATCCCTACCGGCCGGGTGAGACATGACAGACATATGGCAGAGTCCCCCGCCTGCTCTATCTGCGGAGCAATGGAGGATACATGGAGCCACTCGCTACTGAGTTGCCGCATGGCGAGATGTGTTTGGGCTCTGGAGGATGATGAACTGGTTGAGCATATGATATCAAACCAAACCGAAGATGCGAGACTATGGCTGTTCTGGCTGTTTGAGAATACAAACCAACGAGACCTGGCTCAAATTTTAGTGACCATGTGGGCGATTTGGTGGGCCAGGAGAAAAGCTATACACGAGGAGGAATTTCAGAGCCCGCTTTCCACTATGTCTTTCGTAAACAGATTTTTGGATGAGCTGGATATAGCTAACTCCCTAAAACCCTCGACTGCTGTCACACGAGTGAACCGGCAACGAGCAAAGGTGTGGCTACCACCCCCGGGCGAGACCTCCAAGCTAAACTGTGATGGGGGGCTGTCAACCTTAGGAGAAAAAGGAGGAGCAGGAGTTGTGTGTCGTGACAGATTTGGCAAGTTTCTTGGTGCATCTGCAATGGTGTTCGATGGCCTCACTGACCCGGCAAGTCTTGAGGCTCATGCATGCAGCGAAGCACTAGCTTTAGCCCGGGATTTGAATCTTCAGGATCTAACCATTGCCACGGATTGTGATGAAGTGATTGCAAACATTAGATCGTCAGGTGCTCCTTCTTATGCTCCTATCCTTCGAGAGATCCATACTAGCTGTAATGATTTTTCTTCTGTTGATTTCCATTTTGAGAGTAGAGATAATAATTTTGAGGCCCACTTGCTTGTCAAGGGAGCTGCGTCTCTCGCAGTGGGTCGCCATGTGTGGCTAGGGGTTCTACCGGAGATTGCTTGTATTCCGGACGTTGTGAACTTTGAATAAAATCCCTAGTTTACCTTCAAAAAAAACCTAACAAGAGCGCAACGAGTAGCGAATTAGCGAGGAGCTAGTCGTTGCGCATTTATATGAAGAAAAAAAGAGCAAGTCCTTGCCACGAAGAAAAAAGAGCAAGTCCTTGCCCGTGTCACGGAGGAGCAGGGGGATCGTGTATCCTGGGACAAGGCGACAAACACATTTACATCCCTGTTCCCAGTCCTACGTAGGTTGGCTCGATGGAGCTAGGCATACACTGATGCAAACCTGGGCGAAGGAGCGACATGCAGCCTGACACAAGGTGACTAAAGCACTGCGACACTGCGCACGGAAGGTCATGTCACGAGCGTACTGCGTCAGCTGTGTGCTACGTCCCTGTCATGCCTACTTAGGCCGAGGCCAGCAACCGTGCCGGCCGGGCACGCCCGGAGGGCATGTACAATGGTGACATATGGATACAGATGCCTTAAAAGTCAGAACTGTCAGTGAAAGACAGAGATAGTCTTTTTCCCCTAGGCTCTCCTAGGGTTCCACCTCCTCCTCTGGCGACCAAGCCAGAGTCCACGTGAAACCTCGTCGGCGTCCGCTCGTCTCGATCGGGCTAACGAGGTCTACCACTTGTGGCTATGCGGGGCAATCTGCATGGCCGATCTGAAGCGGAAGGAGGCGGTGGGGATGGAAGAGGCAGGGCTAGGGTTAGATGGCGATCAGGGGGTTGATTTGGGATCTGGAAGAGAAGGCAGGTAGATTGGGGGAGGTTCGGGAAGGACAACAAGAGGCGGGAGGATGGAGGATGGAAGAAAGCCGGGGGGTGCCTTGGGGGGAGGAGGCAGATTGGATCAAGATGACGAGGCTTCTGGCGAGTACTTGGGGCCGCAGCCTGATTTGGAAGATCAATTTGCTGGTATGCGGCTTCACGGAGAGGAGGAACAAGACCTCGATTTCTCGGAGGAGGTTGAGGATCTGGTGAAAGATGTACGTTGGCTGGCTCTCTTTCGAGTCCATACCACAAAGCCGTTCAGCCATGCGGCTCTCCTGTCTCAGATGAGGAATGCTTGGATGGCGGCTCAAGGGGTCACTTTCAACGTTAAAGGGCCAAACCTATTTCTGGTCCAGTGTCACTGCTTAGGAGATTGGAAGAAGATCATGGAAGGAGGGCCATGGCTGTTTAGGAGGGCTCCGGTTGTGTTGCAGGAGTATGATGGCTTCTTAGATGTTACGAAGTACAGGCTGAATAAGTATCCGGTATGGGCTCGAGTTAAAGGTTTACCGGATGGGCTCACTAGGAGGAAGGAACTTGCAGAGAGAGTTGCAGCGAAGATTGGTGAGCCGCCGTTTAATGTCATTGTCAATGAGGGAAGGATAAACTCTGCAAGTACTTTACGGGCAAGAGTGTATCTTGATGTTAACATACCCCTGGTCCGCTTTGTACCAATTACGCTGAAGGAACATAAGAAATTCAGCGTCTACTATGAGAAACTACCTGACTTCTGCTATGCTTGTGGTCGGGTGGGTCACTTGGCGGAAGAATGTGGTGATGGAGTTCATGACCCGAGGACTTTTGAGTGGGGTGATTGGTTGCTGTGGGACTCCGAGAACCCAGGAGACCGAGCCTGGAACGGTCGGGCTGGGGAGGAGGTGGGAGGTCGGGGAAGGATGGGAGGAAGGGGGGATAGAGGCGGCAGAGGTGGGAGAGGTGCAGGAGTAGCAGTAGGTAGGGGAGGGCTGGCAGGAGTCGGTAGGGAGGAAGGTGTGCCCAACACAACGGGGATGGAGGTGAGGCAGCAGATTTTGATGGAGGGAGAGGAGAAGGGGGCTCGCAAGCGCCTTGTGGCTGCGGATGGCACCCTTATGATCAGGGGATAGCCGGTGCCCAATCTTGTCGGCAGAGTTGCGGGGAATGTACTCTTGATTGAGGGCTCTACTTCATAAGCATACAAAGAGGGAGTGGTTTCTACACCGGAGAAGAATCAGGTGATCAAGAGGAGGAAGCAAGATGGGGGTGAGGAGACGGATGACATGGACGTAACAACGACGGCCTCCCGCGAGGAGGACCGCCGAGCTCAATGAAGACTTTATGTTGGAACTGTCGCGGGATTGGCGATCCCGCGACGGTTCGCGAGCTCCACAATCTAGTGGAGGCAAGTGCGCCGATGGTGCTATGTATTGTGGAGACGCAAATTGCAAAGTACCGGGTGGAAGGTTTGGCGGGTAGACTAGGTTTTGATAGTAGCATTGGAGTAGGTAGTAGTGGGAGGAGTGGAGGTTTATGCATGTATTAGAAGAATAATGTTAATGTTGAAATAAAAACTTTCTCGCAGTATCACATCGACTCGGTGGTGAAGGAACCAGGGAAGGACCCTTGGCGGCTCTCGTGCTTCTATGGGGCTGCTAATAGGAGCTTAAGGTATAAAACGTGGGACACCATGAAATTCCTTCGAGGCGAGAATTCACTGCCTTGGGTCTGCATGGGCGACTTCAATGAGATCTTGAGGCCGGAGGAGCAGTTTGGACCAAATGAGCGCGACGCTGCTCAGATCGCTGGGTTCAGAGAGGCGGTTGATGTGTGCGAGCTGGCAGACTTGGGATACAAGGGACTAGACTAGACGTTTGAGAAACGGATTGTTGGCGGTGATTTCTGCCGTGTTCGGCTGGACCGTGCTTTGGCGAGCCCGACATGGTTATCAATGTTTCTGTTTGCCACTGTGGAGCATTTGACGGCGGCAAAATCAGATCATTGTCCTATCTTGTTGAGTAACGAGCTTGATACAAGTGAGGTGCGGCTGACTATGCGAAAACCGTTCAGGTATGAGTGCATGTGGGAGAGGGAGCCGAGCTTTAAAAATCATATTGAGCAAATATGCATGGAACAACATCCAGCCACTACGGCTGCAATGTTGTCCACTAAACTGAGTACGGTAGCAGCAGAACTGAAAACCCAGGGAAGGAGGACTTTTGGATCTGTACGCCAAGAGTTGCGGGATCTTCGGGTGAAACTAACGGCCCTAAGAGCTGCACCGGATCGTGTTGGCCCAAGCCGTGAGGAGAAAGAGGTACAGGACAAGATGGTGGAGTTGTCTTACAGAGAAGAAATCATGATGAGGCAGCGCTCACGCATCAAGTGGCTCTTGGAAGGAGACAGTAATACAAAATATTTTCAGAAGAAGGCAAGTGCAAGGAGGGCAAAGAACAGAATAGTTCAGCTTCAACGTCCAGATGGATCTATGAGTTCGGATCCGGAGGAGATGGCAGGGATGACAACCGATTTCTATAAGAACCTATACACATCAGAGGGTACCATTGGCATAGAGGAGGTACTATCTCACATCCCTGTGAGAGTTAACGGGGGTCACGAATGCCAAACTTGATGCGCCTTACACGAATGAGGGGATAAAGGAGGCATTGTTTCAGATGTTTCCAACCAAGGCTCCCGGTCCTGATGGTTTCCCAGCTCATTTTTTCCAAAGGCACTGGGAGCTTTGTGGAGATGAGGTGACGGGCATGATCAAGAGGGTGCTGAGAGGAGAGGACTCACCGGAGGATATTAACGGTACGTTCATCGTCTTAATTCCCAAGATTGCAAGTCCGAAAATTCTAGGACAGTTTCGGCCTATAAGTCTTTGCAATGTCATCTACAAGATCGCGTCAAAGGTCTTAGCCAGTAGGCTGAAAGTAATCCTCCCCGAGGTGATCTCCGAAGAGCAATCCACTTTCGTTCCTGGACGTCTTATAACCGATAATTTTATAACGGCATACGAGTGTCTCCATTACATGAAGTCAAGGAAGATCAAGTCTAACAGGTTTTGTGCTCTCAAGGTCGACATGATGAAGGCGTACGATAGGCTAGAGTGGCCTTACCTTAAAGCTGTCGTGCTCAAATTGGGGATTAGTCCCGTGTTCACGGAAGCGGTGATGAGGTGTGTTTCATCAGTTTCATTTTCTGTGTTATTTAATGGTGGAAGATTAGATGATTTCAGGCCCTCTAGAGGTGTGCGCCAGGGGACCCAATATCCCCATATCTTTTCCTCTTGGCAGCAGAGGGGCTCTCGTGCTTATTGAAAGCACAGGGAGTGGGCGTGAGGGGCCTCTCAGTAGCGGCATCCGCACCTGAAGTGAACCATCTGTTGTTTGCCGACGATAGCCTCTTATTTTTCGAAGCAACGACTGAGTGTGCAACTAAGGTGAACGAGTTGCTGAAAATTTATTGCGATGCCTCAGGACAGCATATAAATATGGACAAATCTTCTATTTATTTCAGCAAGGGAGTTTCCGAGGCAACCCGGCTGGAAGTCAAAAATGTGCTGGATGTCCATAATGAGGCGTTGTCTGAGAAATATCTGGGCTTACCAAGTGATGTGGGTAGAGCCAAGGAGGGCTGTTTTAAATATCTCAAAGACAGAATTTGGAAGCATGTTCAGGGTTAGATGGAGAAGTGCTTGTCTACGGGAGGGAAGGAGGTCCTTATTAAATCTGTCGCTCAAGCAATACCAACGTATTCTATGGCGTGTTTCAAGCTACCGTGGGGCCTTTGTGAGCATATAAATAGCCTCCTGAGGAAGTTCTGGTGGGGCAGCAAACAAGGGCAGCGGAAGCCGGCTTGGGTATCTTGGGAAACAATGTGCAAACCTAAATATATGGGAGGAATGGGTTTCCGTGATATTGAGCTTTTTAATCTTGCACTACTAGCACGCCAGGTGTGGAGGATCCTGCAAGAGCCAAATTCACTAAGTGCTAGGGTACTGAAGGCGAGATACTTCCCGAATGGAACCATTCTTGAGGCGACCTTGGGAGCTCATCCATCCCAGGTTTGGCGATCGCTGTTAGAAGGACGAGATGTTCTTGCATTAGGCCTAATAAAGAGGATCGGCTCGGGGGAGAACACGAATATTTGCCATGAGAACTGGCTGCCGAGGGACTACGCGTTAAAACCTATGTGCTCGATCTCCCCTGATCCTCCACAAGCGGTCTCAGAGCTTATTGATCCGACCTCACGGACGTGGATTAGAACAAGCCTCATGCAGCACTTTGTGAATCCGGATGTCGATGTGATTATGAATATCCCACTCAGTTTCCGAGTGCGACAAGATTTTTGGGCCTGGCACTACGATAAGCGAGGGTTTTTTTTCAGTACGGTCTGCGTACAGGATGATCTCAGGTATCAAACACCAACGCGAGGAGTAGCTTGAACACCGAGCGAGCAATTCTAACAAGGAGACAGATAAGAAAGCATGGCCTCATATATGGAAAGTTAAAATCCCATCAAAAGTTAAAGTTTTTCTATGGAGGTTGGCTCACATGTCCTTGCCAACGGGGACAGTACGCCACATGCGGAAGATGGCGACCTCACCGGCATGTTCTATATGCAACGAAGAAGTGGACTCATGGTGGCATTCCCTGTTTGATTGTCGCATGGCCATATGTGTTTGGGCTTTGATTGATGAAGATATCCTCGAACACATGTTATCTAACAGAACTGATGATGCGAGGCTGTGGATATTTTGGCTGTTTGAGACCACACATCAGCATGATCTAGCCAAGATCCTTGTCACGATGTGAGCTATATGGTGGGCTCAGCGGAGAGCGATTCATGACAATGAGTATCAAAGCCCATTATCAGCTTTCAGTTTCGTTAATCGCTATCTTGAAGAACTTGGAGTGGCAAATGCTGAAAGAGCGACTAGTCCGAGCCCTGCTATCCAACATAGGCCAGCGAGATGGCTACCACCTGTTGACGAGGAGTGTGTGAAGATAAATGTGGACGGCGCTATTTCTCGCCGAGGAACCACAGGGGCGGCAGCGGCAGTGTGCAGGGACAGATTTGGAAATTATATGGGAGCTTCGGCAATTGTTCTTGACGGACTAGCTGATGCTCCAAGCCTTGAAGCCCATGCATGTAATGAAGCTCTTGTTCTGGCCATGGATCTCAATGTTTCACATGCGATAATAGCCTCCGATTGCATGCAAGTCGTCACTGACATCAAGAGAGGTGCCAACGCCTCTTATGCTTTTCTGCTTAGTTAGATCAATGAGAGGATGAATGATTTTGTAAAGATTAGCTTCTGTTTTGAGAGAAGGGAGTCGAACTTTGAGGCGCATGCTTTGGCTAAGGCAGCGTCGTCGCTCCCGGCGGGTCGCCACATGTGGCTAGGGATCCTACCGGATATTATTTGTATTCCTTCCGTTTTGAACTTTGAATAAAATCCCTAGTTTCACCTAAAAAAAAGATACAGATGCCTTCTGATAAAAAGTAGTTTGAAGCATCTACATATGAGTTAATACCATTTTTTTAGTACATAAATTTGTCCTGATGGGAACAGATTCATACAAAAACTAAAAAACCTCATAAAAATGGTCCTCAAACTTGCCTAACAGAACATTTTCATACAATTCCGTCAATTCTGCCGGTGCGCCGTCTCTTGCTGTTGTAACGCGCGTCAGGTTCACTAATGTGGAGCTGGGCCCACTTGTCAGTGTCATAGAGAAAGAATAAACAAAACATAAGACAGAAAGGGCGGGGATGGATTCGAACAGAGCACCTCGAGCAGCTGTGAGACCGTAGCGTGCTGGCCAACCCAACCGAATTAAGTTGTTGCCTTAGAGAGAGTTGAACTTTTTCTACTCTTGACGTGACGCACAGTTTACACTTATAATTTTTTTTCTTACCGAGAGTTGTATTCCTCGCTACATACATGTTTAATGGTCCTTTTTTTATTTTTTTGAGAAAATTATCAGATTTATTATAAAGATTTACCATAAATACAAAACACCTCTAACATAAAAAAAAAACTTACATCAAGGTCCATGGACCACCAAATGACCATTGTCGCCGCCAGAACGAGCCGCTATCACCGCTCCCATAGCGGAGTCGGCCTGACCTTGTCGATGACAGCCGGGAAGTCTTTGTGCACGTGCCCCTAAGGACCAACGCCCTGGAGCCGCAATCGTCACCGTTGAATCCTTGAATCGATCTGAAGAACCTCACACCAGATATCATTGTTGCATACGCATGACGAGAAACCCTAATCTCGCCGTCCCAAGGAGCTGGCAGGAATCTACGCAGGAGCTCCGTCTAATCCGTACCAGCGGCGGAACTTGAGGAGGATCGGGGCCCGAAAGACTAACTGGAAGAATAAGCGCCGCCATCGATCCAAATGCTGCCCCCATGAGGACTAAAACCTACCAATCTACTAGCCTAATCCGAGGCACTAGAAAATCCCTCCCCGCCACCGACCGTCGGAGCGACGGGTGGAGGCGAGGCGAATCCACAAGCTCGCTTGTGAAGATCAAGGGGAAGAAAGGCTTTTCCTAGTCGCCTTGCGAGAGGGGAAAGAAAAGATGCAGTATCTGGCTTGGACAAAAATTATGTTCAGTGGTCCATTTGAGTGTGTATGCTCCACGTTTGAGCCAAGGTTTCTTGTAGGTATGACAATCTGTGGTATTTGAAGCGTTCTCGCGCCATTAGAGCAACTCCAACGGGCCTACTCAAATGGACAGTGAATTTGTTACGTCTGGGTAGGGGAGAGGCGCGCGGTGCTGCTAGTGCCACTCCGCCTGGTGGACTAGCATGTTGAGGCGCTGCCTCGGCCGGCGGAGGCGGGGGAGGCGGGGGAGAGGGGTGGCCGGGGCCTTGCCCTTGGCTTTGCCGGAGCCAAAGCCGGAGAAGAACCCCATTTGCAAGGCTAGAGGTGACTAGGGTTGCCGCCGACGAGGGAGCGTAGAGGGTGGCGAGATAGGGACGAAGGGGCTTCTGGAAGCGGATGAGGACCCCCCCCCCCCATGCTTTAATTAATAAAGGTCGACCGCCGCGGCTGATGCGTGGGCCCAAGATGGGCGGCGGTCAAAAATTAAGCTGACCGCGGTTGTTGGACGGCCGCCGGGTGGGAACACGGCGGGCACCGAGAAGACGCATGAGGCGTCCGCGCCAACGCATTTCGACCGCAAATTTTGACGCTTTTTGGGTTTGGGTCTACGCGTTGGGCCTCCATATTTGTCCGCGCCGACCCAAACGGATGTAGATGGACATTTTGGGTCGGCTTGTTGAAGTTGCTCTTAGTCAATCCAAACTTTGCATCATCATGCAAATAATATAAGAATTGATTAAACTTTGCGTCAAGAAACTAATATAAGAATTGCAACTCAATTTAGTACAACAAGTGTCGTCGACTCGGGTGGTTAGCGTGCGGGAGGTCTTTTTAGTTTGATTTCCCACGTCGATCTGTTCTATTGTTTTGTTTATTCATTCTCTGTTACATTGACAAGTGGGCCCGGTTCCAACCTGACGCGCTATTATAACAGCATGAGACCGTGCACAGGTAGAATTGACGGAATTGTATGAAAATGTTCGGTTAGACAAGTTTAAGGACCATTTTTATGGGGTTTTTTAGTTCTTGTATGAATCTGTTCCCACCAGGACAAGTTTATGTACTAAAAATGGTATTAACTCTCTACATATATATGTTTTCCCTAATGCAAGCTACCACTAGTGAGCCTTATTAAGAAAATAAAAAATAAAGATTCTAGTACACATGCATCTCTACTTTTTACTTCAACATTTTCAATTTTTGACACCGGATCACACATTTTTTCTCCAAGCACCTGCCACCTGAAGAGGATCCCGCTTCCTTATCCGAACCTACTTCATCTGATATCCAATCCTACATGACATGCGAGATATCACCCTGGGGCTATGCATTGTACGTGCTCTTAGTGTGCCTGGTCGGCCCATTTGGCAAGGTTTGTGTATGTCTTCATAGCAAGCACGTTGAGACAGAAGAAGAATATCGGGGGGTTTCCTAGAAAATATATAGGGTTGACCGGAAACTTTTCAACACACATTTTGATTGGCCAATGACTTTTTTATCACATGGGTCCCAAGTTTTATGCAACCCACTGACGGTGTCCTTCTAGATCTGGTCGTGCAGTCTGTCGGAGAAGGAGAACGGCACAGAGCAATTGACGGACGGAGTCGAAGGAGATGGCAGAATACGACGAGCACGGTCCACGGGAAGAGTTGCTGGTGCCGGAGACGCACTTCTTGCGTCGCCGCGGATCCGGGGCCGGCCAGAATCGTGGAAGAGCCTGGTATGCTGCGGTGGTCATCAAGGTCGGGGAAGACGACCGCGGCACGGATGTCGTGGTGGCCGAGAGGCAATGCCGATGGACGCTCCGGTTCCACGTCGTAGGTGCGAACCACCTGCCGAGGGGGAGTGACGCGGGGCCCCCAGGAGATGGAGATCGACCGAGACACAACAGGCGGCGGTAGGGAGCGGCTGGGAGGCGACGGCCGAGAGCATCAGAGGCACGATAGGTGGAGGTCGGGAGCAGCTGGGAGGCGTTGGCCGGGAGAGGCGGAGGCTTCGCCAGCCGGCGGTCGGGAGCAGCGATTAGGGAGAAATTACAGGAGATTTACTGGGGGCGCTCACGGCACTAGCGTTCGCCATGCATCAGGCAGCCGTGCTTGGGCGCGCTCTGGCGCCATCAATAATCGATCAACTGAGCTCCTGTGCTGCATCTTCCATTTTCCAACTGTTGTGCAAATATGCATGACCCCACCCGACTGGGCACCGAGCACGGCAGCAAGTGGACGAGCTATTTGTGGCCGGTGCCGCGACGGGTGCCAGGCCGCGCGCGACCTCTACGTTCGAAGCCTCATCAGTACGCGACCGGCCCATACGCGCCTAAAGGTTCTTCACCTGCAATGGCGATGGTGACATGCTGGAGCCCATACGTGCCGCTTCAGAGAAGTGAGCAGCCCCGGATGGCATTTGGCAAGATGTCCAGGCTGCGGTTGCCAAGCATGTTGAGGTGCTTATGTGATTTGCTTATTTTATCCCCAATATTGCTTATGTGATTTGCTTATTTGATCAACTTCGGGTCCGCAATAGTTGATGTAATTTTATCCCCAATATTGCTTATTTGATCAGCTCTTTTTTAGAGATATAGGTTAATCAATAGCTTAAAATTTATAATCTCACCCGGTCTGTTGTGGTTCCGTAGCGTAGCACGGGCATATTACTAGTTAAAAAACATAAGTATGGGTATTGTTTTTTCAAGAAGGCTCGAAACTAGTAATCACTTTGTCTCTTTTTCCATCTAGCTGAGACCACCAACTTGAGACCCCTTTCTAAGATCCGCCGGGATAGTACCAATTTCAAATTTGTACCAAAGAGCATTGTCGCAAAAAAGAAAGTTGTACCAAAGAGCAGCATCGTTTTCAAATTTGTGGCCTGCGCACAATATAACTCACGATACTAGTCCTGGCAGGAGTGGAGGACCCGCTTGTACTACATGCCCTTCCATATTTTTGCATTTTGCGATGCATCTCCGTCCAGCTTTGCCACGGATGTGAGCCACACCCCATAATTGTCATGCATGCCATGTTTGCCTTGGTTCATGATGGCGTTCGCTCCATAAACGGAAGAAGAAACATGCATGCCTTGGTAGCAGCTGGCTTCAACATGCATCCTCTGGAGCTTGGATGCAAACCAGCTTTCTCTCCTCTGCATGCAAAGTTGCAAAGTCTTAACTTGCTCTGGATTGTTTATGCATAATGTGTGAAGGGTAGTTTAAGGAAACCAGAAAAAGGTTTACGTTGGGTGTAGCGAGTAGCCGCGGGAGCTCTACTCGCAGAACGCATTTTGCAGTAGTAGAGGAATCAGTAGCGGGTGGAGAGAGCTGGATTGTGACTTGACTCTTCGGTCCACGCCGCTGGACTACTAGCGCATGGGAAATACACTTTGGTTCTTGGTGTATATATACCCTATATGAAGAATTTTTTTAATAATTAAATAAAAAGTCAAAATAGTTCAGAAGCTTTTCAGAAAAAACTTGACTTACTTTTGCACTAGTATATAAATTTCCACGGAAAAAAACCCAACCTTGACTTCATAGCGAAAAAGACAAAATTTATTTGCTATTATAGGTCACTGTTCACACTATTTTGGTTAAAATTTTGTCTTTTTATAAAAGAAGTGAACGGGGATTTTTTTTTTGAAATTTTTCTCACAAGTACAATATAAGGTCAAGTTTATTTCAAAAATATTTTAGGAATTTTTTGACTTTTCGTTGAATTACTAAATTTATCTCTCATATAGGGTGTATATGTCCTCCATAGACCAAAAGTTCCCTTCCATCACACGAGCGTCTTCTGTCGTTTGGATAGAACTAGACACTACAGGGTTGCAGCCTGCTACTAGTACTAGTACTCGAGAGAGTAGTTCATGAATGTGAAAGTACCATTCTACACACAGGAGCAAATGCTCCAGGTGTGAACAGTAAAATCAAAAAAATTCAAAAAATTCAAAAAATTCTGAAATTTTTTTGTGACATACTTTCACAAGTGTTTCTTGTGCATGAAAAATTTCATCACGAAATCACATTCGTGGAAGTCATGCCGAAAAAAACAAAATCAGAGCTACAAAATGCTTTTGTAAGTAACATTTTCAGAGCTTCGATTTTGTTTTTTTTACCACACCTTCCACCAATGTGATTTCGCGATGAAATTTTACGCGCACAACAAACATTTGTGTAAGTATGCCACAAAAAAAATTCAGAATTTTTTGACATTTTTTGAATTTTTTTAACTTTACTGTTCACACCAGGAGCTTTTGCTCCTGGGTGTAGAAACTTCACGTCCCGAATGCGTGTATCTTTTCCACCTGCGTCGACCGGAAATTTGCAGTGTTGTGTGACTCCGGGGCATGCACCAGTCAAGTCGTGAAGTACGTTCGATTTGCCTCACAGTTCACAAAGTGGTTGAATCCCACCTGAGGGCTACTGTCAAAAAGCAAATCCCTCAAAAAAAATTTAAGCTTCAACGATGAAACTTAGAGTTTTTGCATCTAAAACTGCGAAGTTTCAACAAGTTTCGGAGATATAATTTTAAACATTTTTTTTGTCATCATAGACACAAAATAGTTGATTTTTATCAATCGTTCATACTAAGTTTCAACATTGAAACTTAAACATATTTTTTAAAATTGCCAAATTATATTCAAAATGCTGATCATGAAAAACATGATTATAAAAACATAACTTAATTTGAAATTTGTATTTAAAAGATATAGAACTTTGCAAATCGGGAACCAAAATAAAAAGGCGGCACCAGGGACTCGCGTGGCCCCCACTTGCTGCCACTGTTCCTCTTCCCTGTGACGACCAGTAGTCAAGCTATTTAAACGCCTCTATACAAATGCATCCACAAAACCAGAGTCATTCCTCGCTGGAGTAGTCTACAGATGCAGCTTCAGTGACTTAACTGCACGCAGACACAATTAAGTCACTGAAGCTCGGTTCGTAGTCTATCTTTGTTATACAAAAGAGACCAACGCGTTCGTGTGCGATGCCTTCTTCTTCCTCCTCTTCTTGCTTGTCCTTGTCCTACTCCTCCTTGTTGTCCTCTTCATCCTCGTCCTTCGACCCGGACTACAAGGTCAACAACTCCGACGTCGACAATGACGCCACCTGCGTCGTCCTCCCGTCGTTCGCCGAGGAATATGTCTCCGTCTTGCACAAAACCAAAGATACCAAAGTCATCCCCTGTTGCACGCAAGCACAGTTAAGTCACTGAAGCTCAATTCGTAGTCTATCATCTTTCCTGTACAACAACATACGGAAGACGAGAGATCAAGGCCTTCGTGCGCGATGCCTTCTTCTTCCTCCTCCTCTTCCTCATCCTCCTCTTCTTGCTCATCCTTGTCCTACTTTTCGTCCTTGTCTTCCGACCTGGACGATGTGCACTGACATCATCCTCCCGTCGAGGAATACGTCTCGGTCCTATGCACGTAGGACGAGGTTGGCACGATGCACAAAAAATATGGGATCCTGGATGATAAAGTACACCGCCGGCCCACTGGCAACCTACGTGCGAGCTCGTCGCGTGAAGTAGGGGAATGTTGATGAGTAATCAAGCCATCAATTTGTCTTTACACTCCAGAAGCAAAACTATAGTCATCAGAGTAGTCGGGGGGTTGAGGATGGATTCGAGTGATGATGAGTGGACGCACGTTGTGGTTAGTGGACAATGGAAGCCGATATCAGGGTGACAGCCAACTCAGGACTCAATACGGAGCTTGGCGGAGGTGATAGCTTTGGGGCTCGAAGGACGTCGAATTGGTGGAGGAGCTCGACTTGGCAGGGATGAACTAGGCATGAGCCATACTTGGTGCAGAGACACCCTGATGCGACGATAGTGGAGAGTTGGTGGGGACTTAGACTCGGGATGTGACTATGACGGTGGCAATGCGAGTCGTAGACCATGACATGAGAGATATGGAGCAAGAGTTGAAGGTGAAGGCGAGTCTTGGGGTGGAGAACCCTAACGCTCGTTCAATTGCAAAATGTGAAGGGAAAAAACATAGGACTAGGAGAAGAGAGAATTGAGATGTCACCGGAAAACAAAAGAATTGAGATGTCACCCGAAAAAAAAGAATTATGATGTCACGTGCCGTAAAATCCAATAGGATTTCAAATCACCCCTCTGGAGTCATCATCACCAAAGAGTCAGGGAGCGATCGGCCATGCCTGGCCTCCATCTCCGGCACGAATCTAGTTTTGAGATTTTCTGGTTCGCACAGACGATGGCGAATCATCTCGGTACTACTCCTGGCCGCAAGCGGCTGGACCCACTTGTGCTACATGGCCGTCAACATTTTCCCACCTGTGTGAGCCACTCCCCGTTAATAGCATGCATGCCTTGGCGCTGGCTTCAATTGCTTGTCACCTCGCATGCACTTGCTCTCGATTGTTAAATGCGAAGAGGTAAAAGCACTAGAGGTCCTAGAACTTGTCTAAGATGTGATTGTTTAGTCTTATAACTTGCAAATGCACTATTTAGTCATAAAACTTGTCCAAATGTGCAAGTTTAGTCCTGAGCCAATCACACACAGCCAAGTGGCGCCAGCAGGACCGAGCCAGTCAACTGCTGAACATTTGTAGATACTCCCTGCCATTTCGTGAATTCAACCCGCGACACGAAGGAAAGGAGAAGAAGAAGAGCTCGTATACCGGCAACAAGAGGGCCAGGGAGGCCGACCTTGATGCGGTCGTGTCTGCAGTGGCGGAGCCGCGGAGGCCACCAAGAGGACGAGGCCGGAGGACCTGCTCGACGACGACATCGACGTCATGGAGGCCGACGACCTGGCACCGTTGCAGCTGAGCTCGGTTTCCTGCTCAGGGCTTCCTCCTCGCCGGACGACGCCAGGGGCTGGGAGCCGGAGGAGCATTCAGATAGTACTACTATTACTTTCAGATAGCACTACTAATTTAATTGTTGAATTAGATTTAAATATCTCCGTACAATCATAAAGATAACACTTATGGAAATTATGAGATGATTGAATATTGTTGTTGTATGTTGTTTGATCTGACCCTTGTGTAGGTTATATATAGGAGTACAAGATGGGTAGAGACTTGGAGTACAAGACAAGTTACACGTGGTTCGAACTAATTCTATCTCTATCTCCTTATCTCTAACTTAAAACCCAATTATATTTCTAACATCCCCCCTCAGTCGTAGCAGGAGTGAAGCGGACGAGTACGACTGGATTTGAAGTCTTGCGTTTTCGTCGTCTTCTCCGCTGCGCCATCATCAACTATGTCTCTGATGGGTTGGCACCTAGGGCGGTGACTGCGTCCCCTTCTGGTGCCTTCATGCCTTCTCCTTTATTCCCTCCCGCAGTCACAGCGGAAGTGGCGTGGACGCTAGTGACGACGCGGACTCTGTTGACTGGAATTGTTGCCGATGAGTTGTTGTAGACGTAGCCGTGTGGTCGATGTCGAGGTAGCCGGTCAGGGTGATGTAGCCATGGTCGATGGTGTGGTCGTCGTGGATGATGAAGCCGCACAAAGCCGGAGGCGCAAAAAAAAAGCGCTATGACGAGGCTACAGACGTGGATGATACACCTTGCGGATGTCAGAGGGTGCCGTCGGCGATGAGTCCGCCGGTTTTGCCAAGATCGGAGGAAGCCCATCGAGCACACATCGGTTTTGCCAGAACCGTGTGGCCGTGTAGGGTCGTCACTGTAGTGACGCCGTGTAGATGCAGTCGTGTTGTCGTGGATGACGCGGTCGATGCCGTCGTCGTGGTCGTGTCTTGCAGAAAAATCTGTCAGAGAACGCTAGTTGTCCATCCTGTGGACGAGGCGGTGGCGGTGTGTCGATGATGATGTTGGTGAAGACCATGTTGATGAAGACCTTGACGATGAAGTGTCGGCGGTGCAGCGACATGTCGACAATGATGCATCGCTTGGTGGCGTCCCTCGTGACGACGGGGTGTCGATGTCGTTTCGTGCTGAAGAAGTCGATGAAGAATTGCATCTCGTTTCACACCGGCCTAGCGTGTGAACAGTGCATATAGAGGTCGCTTCTCATAGGTGTGGTCGATGAAGTATGTTGGCTCGTGGACGGGCTAGTCGTACAGGTGGATGAAGTGGCACAGATGCAGAGGTGTCGATCGGTGGTGTAGATGTCGATGCAATTGCAGCAGGCCGGCTCGGTGTAGAGGCGTTGATGTTGGTGTGGGGTGCAGAGGCGTCAATGTTGGCTCGCTGAAGACGACGCCGAAGCCGCCATGCAGACGCGTCACGCGTGCAACGCTTGGTGTGTGAGTTCGCCCTCCCGTGATCGCATGCTGGAGCGGGTGCAGATGACCCCTGGATGGGCACGTGATGCATGGATGGATGCATAATGCATGCATGCTCCTGGTCGCCTAGATGCCTGTCCTGGCAGGCCGACCTGTGCGTTGCCGAGACGTCGAGCCAGCGTGGTTGCTGAGTGCGGCCTCGCGTACATCACCGTGGGCCTGCAATTGCTGGAGGACGCCGCGCCGCGTACGCGTTCAATCGCACACAGTTCGCCAGCAGCGGCGATAACCTCGGTGCGGAGGTCGCGTGCGTGTCACGGTCACCGTGTGCACGGCGGCGCGTTGTGGATGCTGACGGAGCTCATGTGGAGGGGCAGCCGATGCGGGTTGACGAAGTAGAGGCCGGCATCCGGGACGGCAGATTGTCGAGGCAGATCGGATCGACTCCGTGTGACCCGCCCGGTGTTGATACGCTGGTTGCTGCTTGACGGGCGCGCATGTGCTGAAGGTCGTGTGGGTCGATGGAGCGGGTCGTGGGGGCGTGCAGATGGAGCCTCTTGTGGTCTTGTACACGTACGCAGCCCTGAGCCCACATGGAGCCTGGATTCCATGCATGTCGCCGTGGTGCATGCGTCTGGGGGTGCTGCTGCGCCGGCGAGACGCGCTGCGTTGCCTGATTGAAGCCGCCTGCTCCAGCGCCGGGGCTCCACGCGCGGCTGCGCTCTGCATCATGCATGCGCCGCCCTACCGACCGACCGCGCCCACTTGTAGGCGTAGATGGCTCTCCCGATGTCGATGCCTTCCTCCGCCAGTGGATCGGCTGTAGATGCCGCGCTAGAGAGCTGCTGCGATGCGAAGAAGCTTGAACCGCCGGGCCGGTGCTGTTGGGCCGGACGTATGCACGATTGTGGGGTTTATTTGTGGCTAAAGAAATTGATCTATGGGAATTTCAAAATTCTGATCTAATCTAAGGAATTAATCTAAGCTACAAGAACCGACCTAATCTTTGATTGATCGGGTGCCGCACCCCCGGGAAGAGGAGATTAATCTCCCCGGGGGCGGCGCGCTGCGGAAGTGGTAAAGGAACCTAAGATCGGCGTCGCGAGACTAACCGCTCTAATACCATATGAAAATTATGAGATGATTGAATATTGTTGTCGTATGTTGTTTGATCTGACCTTTATGTAGGGTATATATAAGAGTACAAGAGGGGTAGAGACTTGGAGTACAAGACAAGTTACATGTGGTTTAAACTAATTTTATCTATATCTTCTTATCTCTAACTTAAACCCAATTATATTTCTAACAACACTAACCAGAGAACATCATCGATGAGCCACTGGGCATGTTAGATTAACGTGACAGTTAATCGAAGCATCAATGAATAACAGAGCAAGTCATCAGGCACACAAATTGAGAAGACAGAGAACTGGTCAACTGTAATAGTATCATAATCCTTTCAATGGATATCGTTGAGAAAACTTTCGTAGGATCTTGTTCCAAAGCATTCATGTGGCAAAGATAAACTGAGATTCGTGTCACATATGTACTAGCAATGTGCCACCTAGCAATGGTGCCCATAAGTTTGTGAAGTACTCTAGCTAGTGTAGTTCTTCGTGGTTCGACGACGATGATGACGATTGTCTTGTAGCTTCAGTTCCCTGAAAGATCCCTAGACGATCGAATATGAATCGTCAAAAATACTGGAGCTCTTCATCCACAAGCAAGTGCCCAAGGGTCGGATAAGTCTGATAATATTGAAGAAAAAAAGTCAGAGAAGCTAAAACCGAAGCTCCAATTAAACGGTTATGACTTCAAGTATGCTTTTCTACCACCTTGAATTCGCAGGCCACGCCAAGCTCTTGGAGAGACGTGCCGCCAGCGTACCCGGCTTCAAACAGTACCACCCCATCTGCCATCCCATGGAACCATAAAACCGGCATCTGCAGGTTTGCAAGAATTTAGAGACAAGACATTTGCAAGAGGATTGAACTACGAAATATAATTGGTTTAACCATGATTTGGTCGGCTGTTGTTACCTTTCTGGCTTCAGGCATCACCCTGTCAGCAAATGATTTGCTCAGAGGAAATGAACAACTGAAAACACATAAGTCTTGGGGTAGAGCGGAACACATGCTATGGCTAGAGCACCTGTGGAGACAGAATGGAAATCAAATTCTCAGTAAGTACTATCTTGAAACCAGAAATGATTAGATGCATATTTCACAGCCGTACCTCCTTGGCTTAATCCACAAACGAAATTGTTTCTAGGACTCGTCCCGGCAGCCAGTTCTTTGTCTAACAAATTGGGAAGAAAAACATATAATGTTAAAGCTCTCTAAAATGAGAAGGTGTTAGCCCGTAAATGTTTAAAGACCGGGAACAGTTCATCTGTTGTTCATCCAATTTGGTGGTCTAACACAGGGATACAGAAGTACTAGAACATTAGAACTCTGCTCGGTATATCCAGGCTCTAGTTAATCTACTTCATAATATTAGAACACGCACAGATGTGCTTGAATAGCCATGAGGATTCCATACACTTAGTGCAAGAGATTCGTTATAGTGCAAAGTGCTATAAAACTTGCTTTGTATTTAAAATATTCAAACCGAGATTTTTGACGCTGATGAGAAAAAACTTTCTTTGTATTTAAAATATCCAAACGCTGATGAGAAAAATGATGTCATATCATTCTATAAAGTAACAGTGAAAAGATACTAAACCCCATTAGTCTTGAACAATGTTTACTTTGTAATATAGATTGACCTGCAAATCAATAATACTAGACCTACGAAAGCTGTAAATGCCCCCTTTTCGAAAAAAACGAAAGCTGTAAATGTTACGTGATTTTCCTTAACCAACCAATCATGCCCCCTCTGATTCCAGCGGGTGGGCCTGGGCTTTTTCTTTCCTCCAACCAAAACGGACCAAGTCAGCTTCTTGGTAACTTCACGTAGGACTTTTACATAGATGTAGCATTGCTGCAAATAGCACTCTGGCAGTTCCAAATTACTGATTATTTGCTGGAGGGGGAGCACAGCCAGAGTCAAAGTGTGAAGCAAGCTTGATTTCTGACGCATGCGTACTCTGAAGCATCGGCAAGTAACACTAACCAATTCTTTAGCAACAAATATGACACACCGAAGAGAGACTGCGAATGGGAGGATGGCTACAGTATACGTAAATCACTCAACAGCAAGCGATTATTTCTGGGATTAAATTGAGCTGGGGATGATAACGGCGGTTATCGGGACCTCCGGGATGCTAAACTATTGATCGATCATGAATCGGCGAGGCGAAGGGTACTCGCAGGAGTAGAGTGCTAGCAGAATCCTTCAGCCCGGAGGTAGCTGGCTCGTGACTTGACTCTTCGGTCCACGCGGCTGGACTTTCAGCGCGTTCAGACAGACGTCTTCTGTCGTCTAGATAAAACTAGACGCTGCAGCTCGCTGCAGCCTGCTACTGATACTCGAGAGGAAACGTTCACGAGTGCATCTTCAGTGCATATTTCCCTGCAGTAAATTTCTGCCTATGAAGACATAGTGGAGTGTCCATCGTCTTTGCACAAACCCATCCGCGGGGAAAAGCTCCTTGGAAAGCAAATCTGAAGCCATTGGAGTAGGACCTTCACCCGCCATGGCTGCTTCTTCTTCTTCCTCCTCCCCCTCCTCGTCCTCTTCCTCCTCCTCGTCCTCTCCGTCCTCCTCCACCGACCCGGACTACAAGGTCACCAACTCCGACCTCGAGGACGACGCCGCCGGGGTCGAGCCCCCGTCCTCGGACGAGGAATTCCCCTCAGTCTTGCGCACGCAGGGCCACGTCGACGCGGTGTGCAGGAAATACGGCATCCCCAAGGGCCAGTACACCGCCCTCCCCGTCGGCGACCTGCGCGCGAGCTCGTGCCCACCGCACAGCGCCGTCTGCGTGTACGCGCACGCGCTGGAGGCCGGAATGCGCGTCCCTCTGCACCGGTTCTTCGTCGACGCGCTCAACCACTTCGGCCTCGCGCCCACGCAGCTCGCGCCCAACGGGTGGCGCATCATAGCGGGATTCATTGTGCTCTGTCACTCCGCCGGCGTGCCGCCGTCCCTCGCGGTGTTCCGGCGCTTCTTCGTGCTATCCGCCCTCCCCCACAAGCACAAAAAGGGCTGGTACTACTTCCAGCCCAGGTCGAAGGGCAGATCCGGCCTGCGCTTCACGGGGTTGCCGGAGTCCATCAAGGGCTGGAAGCGCGGGTTCTTCTTCCTCTATTCGCCCACCGCGTGGCCTTGTCCTGTGGAGTGGGGCAAGCCGTCCAAGAGCTCTCTCGTGGACCCCGTGCTCTCCACCGAAGATGAGGAATCGGCGGCGAAGTTGTTATCTGCTCAGGGAGCCTCCTCCATTGATCTTAGGGAGTATCTTTGCCGCAGAAATCTTGCTGACGCCGGGATAACTCCCTCACCGGTACGGGCGCCGTCATCACCGCAGCTCCCGGTACCGGAGCCGTCGTCACCGCAGCCGCCGCCTTCTTGTACTTGTACTGCTAACGGGTCCAAAGGGATGGATCCCGCAGTGTACGACATGATGAAATCCATGCTGGCAGCGAAGTCGGAGGTCGCACGAACACCGGCATCGGCGAACAAGGTGAAAATTGAGCCGGGCAGCGACGTGACGAGATCGTCGCCGTTGTGTGGGAAGAAGAGGATTCTGGCCGAAGCATACGGCGACGACGGCCCACCATCTGTGCTGCCAGACACTCCGCCTACCGCCGATGACAGCTCGGCGCCCACCGGAATTTGTTCCCCGCCCGAGGCCTTCTCCCGGAGCCGGAAGATGCAGCATATTCCCAGCGGACACGACGGCGACAGCACCGACTGGGTGGCCGCGCGGGAGAGGCTGCGTCGCGTCATCCCGCTGCAGCAGGAGCGCGTGTTTGCGGCGACCGAGCCCTCCGACATCGTCGCGTCCACCTACGTCGCCGTTCTTCAGGTATGCAGTATGCTAGTACATTGCTTGTCCGCGGTCGGATCGATCTCACTGGTTGTAGTATTTGTGTGTGGATGGCGACGACGGATGCGTGCAGGCGGCAAACTACGCGTCCTTCTCCTTGGCCTACGCGCTGGAGCTGGAGCAGCGGCTGGATGCGCGGGACGCGGAGGTCGCCTCACTGCGGACGCGGCTGGAGAAGTCGGAGGCCCAGCTCGCCGCGGCGGAGGCGGAGGGGGAGACGATGAAGGCCGAGCTCGCCGTGCGGCGGCGCGCGCAGGACGCGCTGGATGGCTACGAGCAGTGGCGGGGCGGAGTACGTGAAGCGCGCTGCGCGCTCTAGCTCTCTTATGTACGCCTTCCGGCAGGTCAAACAGACGCTTAATTACCTTGTAGATTTATCATTTGGAACACTACTACTGAAGCCTCGTTGATGATCTTTTGCACACGGCTTTTCTGGGGTTCAGACCAACATTTTGGGGCCAAATTCACTGTCTGAACTTTATGCAAAAGTTTAGCACGATTTGACTAAAAAAAGTTCGGCTTCTAGTCAACGTCGGTAGGCTTCTAACCCAAGACCAACTACCTCAACCTTGCTAGCGCTAGCCACTAGGCCATCTAATGATGCAGTACACTATAACAACACCCGCTATTTATAGCATTTAGGTCGGCCTATGTGCTACCGCCAAAGGCTGTGATGGTAGCGAATTGCCACATCACAATGTTGACCAGGAGCCTACGGTCTTTGATCATAGCGGTAGCCTGTTATATTTTACCATAAACATCTACGGCGGTAGGAAAGGTTTAGATCCGAATTTTTTTTACAAACATGATCAAATCGTGCTAAACTTTCACGTAAGGGTCAGAACAATGAATTTGGCCACATTTTGTTGGTTCTCTGCAGCACACAAGTGGTCAATTTGCTTACATAATATTTGTCGGATTTGCTATTTGTGGTTTGCTAACTTTATATTCATATGGTTTTGCGAAACAACATCTAGATGTGCCCTAGTGCACATATAAAACATATGCCATTGATTTTAGCTGGAGATTCATGTGGATATCTTATTTTTCCTTTTTTCATTTATATATTTGCTAGAATTACTTAGATGAGCAATAACTAGGACACACCTAGATATGCTCTAGACAGGCTCATAGTCATACTTTACCAATTCTCATCTGGATAAAAAATAGTCAAGTCTTATCTAATTCCTTGATTACACGATCCACACGTCCATATTCTTGTTTTCGGTGCGTTTCGCTGCATTGCTTGTGGTTTTATCGTGGCATACTATGTTAACAAGATTATGTCTTGCTTGAAGGGAACCCTCAGGTGAAGGGGAGCCCCAGATGGACCAGCCCAGGCGCACGCAAGGCCCAAGCCTTGTTTTTTCCACGGGTTTTATTTTCATTTTTGCTTTATTTTTCTAATTTTGTTTATACTTTGAAATATTCTATATAAATAAATAAATAAATATAAATATAAATATATATATATGACAAAAATACTCTACTAAAATTATTTGAAAATATTAACCAAGAATTCAAAAATCTTAAATGTGTATATAAAAATGTTTATCATGTACTAAAAATTGTTAATTAAGCATTTCAAAATATTTAACAATTATTTGAAAATTGTGAAATGTGTATACAAAATGTTGTTACTGTCTTAAAAAGTGATGAATTTTTGATCATTTATATAAAAATGTTAATAATGCATTCAAAAAATGTTGAACAAGTATTTAGAAAATGATATAGGTGTATAGAAAACAGGTATTAGTATCATGCATATAAAACTGTTAATCAAGCATTTGAAAAATGTTCAACAAATAATTGAAAAATATTAATCAAGCATTTGAAAATATTAAATGCTTATAGAAAAATATTGACTAGGTATTAAAAAAGTTAAACTTTCATTTAAAAATGTTAACATGTATTAGAAAAATATATTAGATATATACCAACAATGTATATAGTAAAACAACGAAAACCTAAGGGAAAATACAAGAGAAACGAGAAAAAAACCCAAAGAAAAACCAAAGAAACGAGAAAATAAAAGAAAAAGCCATTGAAAACCAATAAATAAGTAAAGGAACCCCAAGAAAACAAGGAAAATAGAAAGAAAAGGAAAAAACATGAAAAACTGAGAAAGGAACGAACAACAAAATGGTGAAAAAAAAGAAAAAGAAAACCAAAAATCCAGTAGAAACCCCACTCTTTTACTTCACATTGGTAACACCCTAGTATTGTACCACGAACACGATAATTACTTAGTGGCTAGCAGCGCAACGCTGTTACGAAGAGGCCCTAGTATCGTACACCGCTCAGTCCCTTTTCCCCTCTACTCCATTTCTTTTAAATGCCCTAATAGGATGGCCCGCCACTTCTTTTAAATGCCCTAATAGGCCGGGCCGTCACTGCATAACCTCGACGCTAGAGAAGCTTCTGTCTCGCCATAAGCGAGATATAGGTCGTGCGCGTTGGTTCTTTCGTAAAACCCTATTCGTCGCTCGCTGCGGCGAATTGTCGGGCTTTCGCACAAGCGCAAGGATGCAAGCGATGAGACATGGCCCGTCCTACATAGTACTACTTTGGGAACCTCCTAGAAGGTTCTCTGAACCGGGTTTTTCCTAAGTTGTTTCCTTTCGGGTTTCACGGTTTTCTATCGTTCATATTTTTCTATCCAACGATTGAGTGCATTATTTAGTGATACTCGTTTTATAATTGTCCAATTCGTTTCACGATACCTTGTGTCTTTAATTTAAATGAAAAATGATCGAGGATTGCTTGCATTTGGGCCTTTTGGATTGAAATCATGAATTTCATGGTGTATTCTTACATATACTGAAGACAGTTAATCTGTCCACTATGTCTGCTGTGTTTGCACTATGAACCAACCAGGCAATCAGAACTTCAGAACCAAAGCACCAGTACTCAGATCCTTGCATCAATACTTTCCTTATTTATCATCTGGGAGGAATAGGCGGAGCCAAATAAATAAGGCTCGTGTATTGCAATCAAAACTGCAGATGCAGCTAATAAAATCAACTGATAGTGTAATATTCCTATGAGTAGCAGATCTTTTGTTATATCTAAACAGGTCTTTGTGTTATGAATATAGACCAGATTAAAGATCTGATGCTTACTTAGACATAGACAAGAGGCTAGCAAATGATTGAAATGTTGCACTGCTTCAAGTTAGAAATTGCTAAAGTAGTTTTCTTTTTGCGAAATAAATGCTAAAGTAGTTGAGGGGCTAAAACTCAGATTTATTATAATGGATAAACAATTCCCACAGTTTAACTTACTTATACATCTTGAATCTAGAAATTTTATACTCAGGAATGTATTGTGTATTGTTTATGTTATTGGACTACCAACTCTACCAGTTCTGGATTCAGATGATTGACCGCATCTTTGACTCGTAGCTAAAGTAGTCGTTGTGCCACTGAAATTTACAACTCCACACATTTCACGTTAAGAATGAAACTGGTCTCCATGATTTCAGTGATGTCTCCAGATAAGAAATTTGGAATGCTAACAAGAGATAAACACGCACATAGCAGTTAAAGTGATTTTGTTCGTGCCATCTTAGATTTAAGCACACTGCTCACTTGTGATGTTTTTCTATTGTAGGTTCACATGATGCATGAGTAGTCTCGTGAGGAAGACCTTTAACTATGATGTCATCTACTGTCATTTGGTACGTGCATATGCATACTTTTATTATAAATAGCGGAAACATTTCCTCTTTGATGCTTATATAGTTCGGTCTGATCAAAACCTGCAAATGAAAACAAATAATGCTAGATCCAAAAGTAGTCATAAATACAACACCATCCAAAAAATAATGGAATAACACACTTGCCTCATCTCTCTAAAACATCTCAGTAGACAATGTTCTTGGTGCTTTTCCCGGATTTGTCAACCTCCTTGTTTGTCTTGGCCAAAATCCGTGTCGTCTCTCTCGACACTCCCCTCGACAATGCAACATATAGCTGACCATGTGAGAATACAGGCTCGGGAAGGTAAATACCGACATTTGGGATGGTCTGACCCTGTGCCTTGTTAATTGTCATCGCAAATCTCAGGCGGATGGGGAACTGCTTTCTTTTAAGTTTGAAGGGAAGTGAGCTGTCCTCTGAGGGCGACATAGGGATCCTAGGTATGAACACCCTCTTTCCAGCATGCTGACCACCAACAATCTCTGCATTGATTGCATTATCCTGGAAGGCTCTGATCATAAGCCGTGTTCCGTTGCATAGTCCATTATGAGGGTCGAGGTTCCGGAGCAGAATGACTGGACAGTTGACCTTTAATCTCAAAACATGCGGTGGCAAACCATTTGGTGTGATCGAGTTCAGAAAATCAATTGTGTAATTATTCTGCAAGTCATCCTCGATTGAGTCAAAGCTATGGTATAACTTTTCTTCGCCTGGAAACCTGGAGATCATCTTGTCATTGAGGTCATCCACATGATTGTTCTTGGTCGATAGAATTGCACGTGCGCTCATGTACTCTCTTGATCTAGCATTAGCATGGACCGATGGAAAGACATCTTCGATGAGCTTGTTAATAGCCTTTTCATTGTCGGTATAGCCAATGACAATGTTGTTAGGGAGACGCACATAGTCGTCGCCTATTGTCTCTTCTGTTCCATTACTGATCCTTAGGAGGTATTCAGAGCACACACAAGTAGTACCTCTCTCCTTCAGCAGGGTGTGCATATACAAGTCTTCCATTCTGTGATCTCTTACCTTTTCTATTCTGCCAACTCTTATTTCGAGCTATCCATCTATAATGTCCTGGAAACTCTCTGTACAGCCATTTCCGTGCTTCTGGAAACTTTTGGTTCATCTGAAAGTACTCGGTAAGCATGGACTTGGAAGAAGATGGCCGAGCGACAACATCTTCCAGATTATCACACGCTTTAAATGCAACCGTATGCATGTTTGGCAAATGAAGCTGGAGCTGTAGCACAGATGGACTGACACCAAACATTTTAAAACCGAAAATCCTATAAATAGCTTCTGGAGGAGATACATAGCGTGCATCCCTATACTGTCGGATTTCATTGATGATTCCACCTTCATTGATGATATCCTACTCGAATGCAAATGATGTCCGATCATGCCCTTTGTAGATGTACTTGAACAAGTACTTGACTGCCTTAATGCTCAAGCATGCTTCGACATTAATGTGGCAGTTGTATGTCATAAGTAGATAAGGGTTATAAGGGACTACCCATCTATTGTCCAAATCAGCTCCTCTGATCCGAACTCTCTGCCCATCGTCCCTCCTTCTATATATATGGGATATGAGTCTTTCCCTTGCTGTGTGGCATCGCAAAAATCCCGCGGGTAATGAAATCGGCACTGTCCCTCAATCATGCAAGGACAAATTTTTTTGAGCTCACCACAGGGTCCATGTAGCATGTGTTTGACGACCAGATCATGTAGAACGGGGTGTTTCTCTTTGTTAGGTATCTCTGCAGATATCACCCGATCATAGTCATCTGGGGTCGCTAACTTGCTTTTTGCTTTCATGATTAGAAGTATATGCTCATGAGGGAGGCCTCGTTTCTGAAACTCCGTGACATGTACATAAGCTGCTACTTCTCCGAAATGCTTACCCTTAGTTAGTAAGTCCATCATATGTCATTGTTTAGCTCTGTATACTCTTGCCACCAGGTCTGGACGGTCTTGTGGCAGGTGTCTAGGCAATAGTTTCTTTGTTATCTCCTCCCAATAGGGGTTGCAAGTCATTGTAATAAAATAATCTGGTTTGCCCCACTGTCGGTGTCAAAACCGGCGGATCTCGGGTAGGGGGTCCCGATCTGTGCGTCAAGGCTGATGGTAACAAGAAGTAAGGGACACATGTGTTTACCCAGGTTCGGGCCCTCTCGATGGAGGTAAAACCCTACTTCCTGCTTGATTAATATTGATGATATGGGTAGTACAAGAGTAGATCTACCACGAGATCGTAGAGGCTAAACCCTAAGAGCTAGCCTATGATGGTATGATTGTAATTGTGATCGGCCTTCTAAGGACCAACCTCTCCGGTTTATATAGGCACCGCAGAGGGCTAGGGTTTACATGGAGTCGGTTACAAGGAAGGAAATATAATATCCGGATCGCCAAGCTTGCCTTCCACGCCAAGGAAAGTCCCATCCGGACACGGACCGAAGTCTTGAGTCTTGTATCTTCACGCTTCAATAGTCCGGACGTTGTACATAGTCCGGCTGTCCGGATACCCCCTAATCCAAGACTCCCTCAGTAGCCCCTGAACCAGGCTTCAATGACGATGAGTCCGGCGCGCAGTCTTGTCTTCGTCATTGCAGGGCGGGTTCCTCCTCCGAATACTACAAAGTGGTCATCGAACACGTAGACCGTGTCCGGATCTGCAAGATGATCTCCGTATGGTATAGATCCGATTCGCTGGCAATCTTCGCGTATCGTGCCCTCGCATCGGGGCTCGGTCCAAGGCGAACCGACGTTTCCTGCCCCACAACGACTCGTGTTGCGAGGCGGTTTTATTGGCACGTCCCGTCGAGGCAGAGATCGTGTTCCTCTTATTACGGGATTTTCCATCAATATGAGCACGCGTGACCCCACGACGGCTGTTGGTATAACCCGTGTGTTTTTTAGATAAGCCTCAAACGGTCACACCGGGGACTCTTGATATTTACCCTCTTTATAAAGGGGTCAAGACCTATGCCTCTTTTTTCACCTTCATCGCGCCTTCTCGCACCTCGAGTTCTAACACCCAAAACCTAAAGCTCCACCCCTCCGGAATCCTCCAACATGTCCGGATCTGACCCTCAAGGCCGGTGGGTGGCTTCCTCGATTGAAGAGAAGGACATTGCAAAGCTTAGGAAGGTCGGATACCGACCGCAGATATCAAGACAGAGCTCCTGCTCGAGGCAGGTCATCCCTTGCCAAGCCCAATGAGTGTGTCGTTTTCGTCCCACACTTCCTCCGCGGTCTGGGTTTCACCCTCGATCCCTTCGTGAGGGGGCTCATGTTATATTATGGGTTGGATTTTCACGATCTGGCTCCTAACGCTATCCTCCATATCTCGTCGTTTATTATCGTGTGCGAGGCTTTTCTCCATATCGCCCCACACTTCGGCTTACGGCTCGAGACCTTTAATGTGACGCCGAAGATGATCGAGGGGCGACATGTGGAGTGCGGAGGTGCTGTAATAAGCAGGAATGGCGATGCCCCGTGGCCATAGGGTTCTTTCCCAGAAGTATCCGATGTATGGCAGCGGAGGTGGTTTTATGTCACGGCTCCTAGGGGCACAAAGTGGGTGGCTGCCACCGAGTTTCGTTCGGGCCCTCCATCACGGTTGGCGTCTTGGACGGACGTAGGACGGAATTGGGGACCCGCTGGTGACATACCCGTATTGCAGAATCGCATCCGGAACTTCTTGCAAGGGACATTAATCTTGTCAGCATAATGCAAGTGATGTTGATCCGGCGGATGTTGCCATGCCAACGCCGGCCTCTCCGGATGTGGGAGTTCAATCCGGAGGGTCCGCGGACCGTCAAGCACTTCTTCGGCCTGAAGCTCGAAGAGATGTGCAAATTATTCTTCGGACGGAAAGCAAAGTGTCCGGACACCACCGAGGATGCGGGCCTAAGCTGTAATCGCCTAGATACCCAAGTAAGTAAACTTGATACCGGACACCGTGTTTTGTATCTGTTATGATTGTTTATTCTGAAAATCATCCGCGTCCAGGAATGGCTCAGCATGGCGGAGAGAATTAGGTGTCCGGCGCCACTTCCCGAAGGCTCGCCCGCCCCCACCATGGTCAAGATGCTTGACCGAGTACTCAGCAGGATGCCTCCGGGGAAAGACAAGGGGAAGGACGGAGAGTCCGAACCCCACACGCTACGCATCCGAACCGGGGGAATTGTCACCTTCCCTAAGGAGGATAGTCGGGAGGGGGAGGTTAAGGCCTCCTCCCTGCGCGGGAAGAAGAGGGCCGCCTCCGAAGACGGAGATGCCCAATCCCGGGAAAAAGATAACACCAGGGGGCTCTGCCCCAACGGGCACCCTCACCGCAATGTGCCCAACAACGGGCCAACCCTCCACCGAGCTATAAGTTAATTTTTAATTCGAAGATGCTGCGTTCCTCCTAGATCAATAACCAGGATTCGTTTTTCGCAGTTCGGCTAGCAGCCCCTCTCAACAGAGTTCGTCTTCGGGGGACCTTCCTCTGGAGATGATGGAGAGCAAGACCCTACCTACCTCTCCGGCTCGCAAAGCGGGCGACACCGAAGTGTCGTCACGGAGGAGTCTGGATCTGCCGAAGCCAGAGGCCAACGCATCAGCCGCCCTGAGCTCGGAGCGTTTGGCTTCCGCGAGGGGCGATGGGAAGGGTCCGGCGCAGTTCGATGTCCGGCCAGACATACTGGCTGGCCTACTGGAGCGGGCTGTGCTCTCAGAGGAGCGCCGCTCATTAATGAGTGCGGTGCTCCAGAAGATTTCGTCCATGACAAGCGGTTTGAATGAAGCATTTGCAAGTCTGCTCAGAGGCTTTGAGGTATGTAGTGAAAAAATACACTGTTTTTGGCTGTGAGGCACACGTTAGGTGTGCTCCCTGTAGATAGTAGCCCCTGAGACACTGGTTGCCCACCCTAGGGGCCAAACGGGGGATCATAAATCAATGATTGCGCTATAAATATGTGCAGGTACCCGTGAGTCCGGCCGCCGACCAGTCCGTGGAAGTTTCCAAACTGACCAGGCAGATTCGGTCGATTGATGCCGATATCACACTGGTGAACGAGCGGCTGGACAAGTCACAAGGTATGTTCTCTGCCTTCCTTTGTATAGGAAAATATGGAGGCAGCATGATGTTAATGTAATATGATCGGACTGCAGATGGTGTTGCTGCCGTGGAGGCCCTGAGGGCAGAACTTGTCCAAGCCAAGGAACAAGCTCAGGTTAGCAATGCAGCTGCCCTAAAGGCGACCGAGGAACTGAGAGCCGAACAGACTGCTCATCGCCGAAGCGAAGAAAGGATGGCCGAAATGGCTATTGAGTTAAAAAATGCCGCTGACCGTTATGAGCTCCTTAAAAGGGAGCATAAGGATAGCTTGGACAAGCTGGACAAGGCACGCAATGCCACCAAGGAAATACGAACCGAGCTCAGGGGTGCGCGGGAGGAGCTTCAACAGGCCGGTAAAATCGTGGCTGGAGGTTCCTACTTGCTGCGGACGAAGTTTTTCGATCCAAAGTACGCTCCCCTGGATGGGCGCTGGAGTCCCACGGACGCGTATGCGGATTTGGCAAAGAGTACGGCTGACGTTGCCAAATTCTTCGATGGTCGGGGTGATAAGGAGGTGGAGAAGCTTTTACGTCGCAATTCAATGCTCCCACTCGCCGCTGCCGTTAAATGACAAGATGGCTGCTTTGGCGGAGCTTCACGAGCTGTCCGGTCTTGCAATGCGATTCGTGATAGACCATCTTTGGCGGAAGGGCCTAAGCGGACAATTACTTTGGCTTGGTGCAGCAGTTCCTTGGGGCCGTGACTCGGATTGATGCCATGAGGAAGTCGGTGTGCATAGAGGGTGCACGGATGGCTCTTACCCGCGTTAAAGCCTATTGGACGGATATGGAAGCCAATATAATAGCAACCCAAGATCCGGGGGCGCGGGGGGGGGGGGCAGCATCTGGCCGAGCATTACTTGGGCAGGTCACAAATGGTGCCCGCCTAATAGAGCAGTGCTCGAAGAATGTCCTATTCGAGTGATGAATCGAATCATTGTAAAAAACAATGTTAGTTTGATTATAAGGCTATATTTATACTTTGTGCCCGAAAGTATTATTTTGTCCCTTGTATGGCCGTTTACATATATGTATATGAATCTTTTAATCCGAATGATAGCAGTAGTTGGCTTCATCCCCCATGCAGGCAATGCGGGGGTGTTCGCAAAAATATGCTTAGTCACACTTGATCTAACGTCTTAGTCCGTGAAGGAGGTGATCGCACGTCGAACTAGGCAACCGGACTATATAGCTGTAACACTTTCGCTTAGCCATGGGAGTCTAATGTTGGGGCTACTATGTAGCCCCTGGTACCTTCGCGGGCATCCGAATACGGGCGCGTGTGTACATGACCGGGAAACGGTCCTTCGTTAATGCGGAGGATCCTAAAGATTCCGATAAGTCTTGAGTGGTTGAATAGTCTCGCTATATCATGACATCAGTTTTCGGCTTTCTCTCTTGAGGTGCTCGTCCGAATAACGAGGCACAATCGCAGAGTTCTCCTTTAGCCACCTTAGCCGATAGTAACAGAACATAAGGCGGCAAACCCAGGGCCGGCAAACCCAACATTTGACCAAAGACATGATTCGAGCTGCTGCATATAAGGCCAAACTCGTGGCCGAACACTCCGAGGGTATTCGGACTTTATAATAGTCGATGGGCTCAAGAATGCCCATTCATTATAAACCCTGTTTTTCCAGGTACATGCGCTAATCTGTCGTGGCGAGATGCCAAAAAACGGCAGTATCCTTTATGGGTATGGAACCCATGGGATGGTTAAACAACAAGAGGCAGTAAAAAGGTTTACACAGGGGCTTAATCCAAAAAGAAACCTGTTGAACGGGGCCCTGTTGCACATCTGCGCCTTTGTCTCCGTTGTGCCGTATCCTGGAAGGGTATCGCGCGAGCGTTGTCTGTGAATAAAAGGAAAACTCGTAGAAGAGTACAACGTAAGTATGCGATCGATAGTAAAAGTGTAAGATGTTGGCCTGCCCATAAGGTTGAGCCAACTGTGGGACTATGTTAAGTATTTATAGCCCCTGGTGTCTATTATGGGATTACATGAACGGTGCCCTGGTTCAATTTTATCCGGGCGACCGGACTCGTCTAGCCGAGTGTGTGGTCTTTTAAGGACCAGTCATGCTTTCTGATGTTGGAGGCCGCTTATAGTCCGACCGAGAGGGCCGTCGCGTGTTCCTCTGCGCGTGACAAGCGCTCTGTTAGTCCATTAACGGTGATGACGCCACGTGGACCGGGAATCTTTAGTGTAAGGTAGCCATAGTGCGGCAATGCGTTGAAGCGGGCGAAGGCCGTTCTTCCGAGCACTGCGTGATAGTCGCTTTGGAAGGGTGCAATGATGAAGAGTAGCTCTTTGCTTCTGGAGTTGCCTGGAGAGCCGAATGTTACCTCCAGTGCGACGGAGCCTCTGCTATGGGCTTCAACGCCTGGTATTACCCCTTCAAAGATGGTGTTGCTTTGGTTAATTCTAGATGAGTCTATCCCCATCCCGCGAACAGTGTCCATATATTAAACTGAGACTGCTGCCGCCGTCCATAAGGACGCGGGTGAGACGGTATCCGTCGATTATCGGGTCAAGCACCAAGGCCTGTGATCCTCCGCGCATAATACTAGTTCGGTCATCCGAGTCATCGAAAGTGATCGGATAAGGCATCCGGTGGTTAGGCGTGAGTATGATGGGCTCTATATCGAGCGCGTCTCTATGCGCGCGTTCGTGCCTCCTCATGGACGTGTGAGTCGCGTGGATCATGTTCCTTGCTTTAACTTCGGCGGAATTTTTTCGTCGCCGGTGTTGGTGGGCGAGGTCATCCTCGTCTTCACTTGGTCTTTCCCTCTCCTTGTTTTCGGCGTTTAATTTGCGGCCTGCTTGAAGACCCAGCACTCTCTGTGCGTGTGGTTTGCAGGTTTGTCAGGGGTTCCATGAATTTTGCATACTCTGTCTAGGACTCTATTCAGATCGGACGGTCCCTCTTTGCTGCCTTTAGATGGCTTGTTTTGCTGATTAGGTCGAGAGCCCCTGGATCCGGCATTAACCGTCGTGTAATCCGGGCTCTCTTCCTTGCTTTGGCGTTTGTTTTTATGACGCCGTGGCTTCCCGTTGCCATCCCTTATTCCGGATGTGCTGGGGTCGCTGGTGCCTTTACGGGCTAGCAAACTATCTTCTCCCGCGCAAAAGCGGGTCATGAGGCTTGTTAGGGCTGCCATTGTCCTTGGCTTTTCTTGGCCGAGGTGTCTAGTTAGCCACTCATCACGGATGTTGTGTTTGAATGCCGCTAAGGCTTCCGCATCCGGACAGTCAACAATTTGATTCTTCTTAGTGAGAAATATGTTCCAAAACTTGCGGGCGGATTCTCCGGGCTATTGGACTATGTGACTTAAGTCGTCAGCATCTGGAGGCCGGACATAGGTCCCTTGAAAGTTGGCCCTGAAAGCGTCCTCGAGTTCCTCCCAGCTCCCAATTGAATTTTTGAGGAGGCCTTTCAACCAGTGCCGAGCTGGTCCCTTCAGCTTGAGGGGGAGGTATTTTATGGCGTGAAGGTCATCCCCACGAGCCATGTGTATGTGTAGGATAAAGTCCTCGATCCAGACCCCTGGGTCTGTTGTTCCGTCGTATGCCTCTATGTTCACAGGTTTAAAGCCCTGTGGGAATTCGTGGTCCAGTACTTCATCAGTAAAGCACAGGGGGTGAGCAGCCCTTTTGTATCTGGACGTGTTGTGGCATGTCGTCGGCTGTTGTTGTGTCCGGTGTTTATTCCGGACTGGTATGCGATTGGCATAATCATTTTGGTGACCATAGTCCCTCGCCGGGGTGCGTCCTTTGGATCCACAAATGGACCTGGTTGCGTGTGACGCCCCCGATTCAATCGTACACTAATCATACACGCAAACGTGTACGATCAAGATCAGGGACTCATGGGAAGATATCACAACACAACTCTACAAATAAAATAAGTCATACAAGCATCATAATACAAGCCAGGGGCCTCGAGGGCTCGAATACAAGTGCTCGATCATAGACGAGTCAGCGGAGCAACAATATCTGAAAGTACGGACATAAGTTAAACAAGTTGCCATAAGATGGCTAGCACAAAGCGGGATACAGATCGAAGAGGCGCAGGCCTCCTGCACAGGATCCTCCTAAACTACTCACGGTCGTCGTCGCGGCTGCTGCGTAGTAGTAGGCGCCTCCGGTGTAGTAGTCGTCATCGACGGTGGCGTCGCTCTGGGCTCCATCGTATGGTTGCAGCAACCGGTAAAGAAAGGGGAAAAGGGGAACAAGGCAACCGTGAGTACTCATCCAAAGTACTGCAAGCAAGGAGCTACACTACATATGCATGGATATATGTGTAAAGGGCCATATCGATGGACTAAACTACGAATGCGAGAATAAGAGGGGATATCTAACCCCGTCAAGACTACGCTCGGCAGCCTCCATCTTGCAAACATGTAGAAGAGAGTAGATCAAGTCCTCCAAGTAGCATCGTATAGCATAATCCTACCGGCGATCCCTCCTCGTCGCCTGTTAGAGAGCGATCACCGGGTTGTATCCGCACTTGGAAGGGTGTGTTTTATGAAGTATCCGGTTCTAGTTGTCATAAGGTCAAGGTACAACTCCAAGTCGTCCCGTTATCGAAGATCACGGCTATTGAATAGATTAAACTTCCTGCGGGTGCACCACATAACCCAACACGCTTGATCCCATTTGGCGGACACACTTTTCCGGGTCATGCCCGGCCGCGGAAGATCAACACGTCGCAGCCCCACCTAGGCACAACAGAGAGGCCAAGACGCCGGTCTAAACCTAAGCGCCAGGTGTCCGGGCCCATCGCCCATAGCACACACACGCTATAACGCGGCGGAAGCAGACCTAACAACCTCCATTACAAAGGATGTCACGTTACGCGGTCCAATCCGGCGCGCCGCGCCGGCGACGTCACGAAGGCTTGGTGATACCACGACGCCGGATACCTATAACTACTCCCACGAGATGGTTAGTGCGTATAGACCAAATGACCGGACTCGGATCAAATACCAAGAACTCGTTAAGCGTGTTAAGTATCCGCGAACGCCCGAGCAGGCCAGCCCACCTCTCTCCTAGGCGGTCTCAACCTGCCTGTCGCTCCGCCACAAAGATCCATCCAGAGGGCCGTCGGGACAAGGGTCCTTTCAGCCCCCAATCCGTGAATCACTCGCGGGTACTCCTCGAGCCGACCCGACTTTAATCACCACGTGTATCATGTATAAAGTATATAGTATATACCCGTGATCACCTCCCGAGTGATCACGGCCCGATAGTATAGCACAGCAGATGGACAAGAATGTAGGTCCACAGATGGAAAATACTAGCATCCTATACTAAGCATGTAGGATTGCAGGTAAAGGTAACAACAGTAGTAGCAAGGATAGGCTATGCAACAGGATAGGTATAACGAAAAGCAGTAACATGCTACACTACTCTAATGCAAGCAGTATAGAGTAGAATAGGCGATATCTGGTGATCAAGGGGGGGGGGGGGCTTGCCTGGTTGCTCTGGTAAGAGAGAAGGGTCGTCAACTCCGTAGTCGAACTGGGCAGCAGCAGCGTCGGTCTCGGTGTCTAGCGGAAGAAGAGGGGGGAGCAACAATGAACATTTAAGAAAACAGATGCATGACAAAGCAAAGCGTGATGCTAGGCGTGCCCTACGCGGTATGTGGTGATACCGGTGAAGGGGGGAAACATCCGGGAAAGTATTCCCGGTGTTTCCCGTTTTCGGGCAGAGGAGCCGGAGGGGGAAAGTTGCGAGTTCGATGGGTTAGGGGGGTGTGGTGGACGAACGGGTTGCGTATCTGGAATCGTCTCGTCGTTCTGAGCAACTTTCATGTTGAAAATAATTTAATCCGAGTTACGGATTAAAAGATATGATTTTCTAAAGATTTTATTAATTTTTGGAATATAATTAATTAATTAATTAATTCGAAAAATGGATTTATGACGTCGACATGATGTCATCTTGACGTCGGCATCAACAGAGTTGACTTGGTCAACTGACATGTGGGTCGATGGGACCCACTGTCATTCTCTGCTTATGTTAATTGCAGATTAGTTAATTTAATTACTATTTAATTAACCTAACTAGTTAATTAAATTAATTAAACCGGATTAATTAACTTAATTAATTCATTAGATAATTAATTAATTAATAATTAATTTTATTAAATCATTTTTATTTTTTAAATAAAAGCGTTATGGGCGGGCCTCGTGGTCGATGGCCCATGGGGCCTTCTTGGCGTTAGGTGCAGTGCAGTCGCCACCCGCTAATGAAGCGAACCAGGCGGCATGCCTGTGCCAAGGCCAAAGACCAGGCGGCGGGCTGGGCGCCAGCTGCGAGCGAGAGGCGGCCCGGGCGGCGTGGCGGCGGCGCAATGCGATACACGCGCGCCGACCGGAAGGCGCGAGCGAGGCCACGGTGGCCTGGGCGGGGCGCGACAAAGGCACATCGGAGCGAGGCAAGAGGTGTGTGGGGGCGTCGGGCGCGGTCGAGGCGCGCGCGGTGGCCTTGAACGGGCGGCGCCGGAGCGCGTCGACCGCTGGGCGGGAGGCGGTGACCGTGGCGGCCTAGGGGGAGAGGGGGCGAAGGGGGGTGCTCACGGGGGGATGTAGGGTTCGTGGCGGGGCGTGAGGAGGAGGACGGAGACGGCGCGCGACGGGGAGGCAGTCCGGCGACGAGGTCCGTTGAGGAGGAGGGCGGCGAGGCGGCGTTCCGGCCGACGGAATCCGGGGGCGACGGGGTCGGGCCTCTCCCCGATCCAGATGGGACCGAGAGGAGAGGGGGAAAGTGGGGGAAGGGGAGGCGCCCGGCGATGGAGAGGCGGGGCGGGGTCGAGGCGGCACCAGGCGGCGGCGTACGGCGTCGGGGCCTCCTCTGGTTCCTGCCCCTGATTCAGATCGGGGGGGGGGGGAGGAGAGTGGGGATCGTGCGCGCAGGGAGGGGGAATGGGTGGACCGGCTAGGGTTTCTCCCCTGGTGGGGGGCTATGGAGGGGAGGGGTTGGGCCGGCTGGTGTGGCCGAATGGGCTAGCCTGTTGGGTCGGCCGGCCCGGGGGTCCTTTTCTTTTTCCTTTTTTTGTTTGTTTTCTCTTTTGTAGTTTCTTTCTTTTATTTATTTTCTTTTCTGTTTTTAAATCATTTTAAATTCCTTAGGCATTTTATAAAAATGGGTTTGTTGCACTATAATTACCTTTGTAATATTTGACAATCACCGAACATTTTAGTTTTAATTTTTGGAAACTTTTATTGTTATCATTAACTTGCATTTGAATTTCAAAACAGTTTTGATTTAACCCGTGATTAACTACAGTGACAGAGGTGACGTGGCACCATCAACGTGAGATTACTGTAGCATGATTATCCGGGCGTTACATTGCGCCAGCTTTCTTATTCAGGTGTTCACGTGGATCGTGTGCGGCGTTGGTAGCCGCCTTGTTGCGGCTACAAAGTGGCACGGCTTCGTCATCAAATTCTGGCAGTAGCTTGCGTTTTGGATAGCTCTTTGTACGGCGATCATCGCCGTATCTTTCTTCGGTGTCTAGCACTTTGTTCCATCTATGGTTGGCGTTTCTGTGCGGCTTTGAGCCGTTATACGCTTCTTTAGACTTCTTGCGGTGGCCGTAAGCTTTATGTGGAGGTTATCTCGTTCCGCATGTTTTTCCGGGATTGCATCATTATCTGGACTGTTTTCCGGTGCTGGTTCGGTTTGATGACCTCGTCCGTCGGGATCATTATCCTCGGGCGTCTTCTTCGAACTGTGTTCGGGGTGACCTGGTTCGTCCTGCTCCATCGCTGGATCCATATGGTCGTTGTTGCCTTCGGAGTTGATTGTAGTATCGATCCTTCTGGCGCTCTTGTCACTATTTTTACTGTTGCTGGATTTAGAACGGCATGTGCGCCGTCGCTTTGGCTTTTGTCCGGGGGGTTTTATCGTCCGGATTGTCGCCTTTGTCCTCTTGGGGCGTATCCACCATGTATATATCGTGTGACGAGGGGGAAGTCCGGCGCCCCATAGATTCCGCATCTTCTCCTGCATCGTCGTCCATATCATCGATGTCTTTGAAGTCGAAGTCAGGCACGTCGGTTAAATCATCGATCGTGGCTATGAAGTGGGTGGTGGGTGGGCAACAAATTTCTTCGTCGCCTGCTTCCCACTCGAACGGGCGTAGTTTGGCCCGAGATTTCATCAAAGAGAGTTTTCAACGAGTTCAAGATGTCGCCAAAGGGCGAGTCTTGAAAAGATGTCCGCGGCGGTAAACTCCATTACGGAGCCCAACCTGGCTCGACCGGCTCGGGAGTGCGCGGACCAGACTCGACATCCGGATACGAGTCCGAGGGTCCGGCCGTGGCCACTCTGAGGTAAGGCCGTGTTCGGCTCCACCGCCGATAATTGTGCGACCTGCGGGCGGGTCCAGCCCTCCGTCCTCGAACCGCAGCTGCTCGGATTTAGGTCCGAGGCTACTGCGGGGGTGATACCCCGAGCTTTGTCCGATAGCAGGTCTAAGCCGTGCTCGTCATGACTGTCTGGTACCGTGTTATTGACGATGGTTGAAGGAGCCATCGAGCCCAATAGCGACGACACAGAGGAACTCTCAATAAAAGCACCAATGTCGGTGTCAAAACCGGTGGATCTCGGGTAGGGGGTGCCGATCTATGCATCAAGGCTGATGGTAACAAGAAGTAAGGGACACAGGTGTTTACCCAGGTTCGGGCCCTCTCGATGGAGGTAAAACCCTACTTCCTGCTTGATTAATATTGATGATATGGGTAGTACAAGAGTAGATCTACCACGAGATCGTAGAGGCTAAACCCTAAGAGCTAGCCTATGATGGTATGATTGTAATTGTGATCGGCCTTCTAAGGACCAACCTCTCCGGTTTATATAGGCACCGAAGAGGGCTAGGGTTTACATGGAGCCGGTTACAAGGAAGGAAATATAATATCCGGATTGCCAAGCTTGCCTTCCACGCCAAGGAAAGTCCCATCCGGACACGGGCCGAAGTCTTGAGTCTTGTATCTTCACGCTTCAATAGTCCGGACGTTGTACACAGTCCGGCTATCCGGATACCCCCTAATCCAGGAATCCCTCACCCACCGCTGGACAATTGCCATTGCATCCAGGAATCTCCGTTGCATGTCGCGATCACGACCAGGAAATGTACATGGAAGCATGATTCTTTTGCCAATCCGATCACCGCGTGACTCGCCAACAACAACGGTGTCAACAAGACCCTATAGTAGCAACCAATGTTACAGAAAAACATGGAACGTGTATATTGTCGTTGCATTATAACGTGTTAGAATAAACACAAGCACGTTACCTGATAGAGGTCGGCGCGTATAACCTTCTGATTTTCTGGCTTTGAGTACCAGTCAAGCCTCATAGACTCAATCTTGATATACATGTCAACAGCCCACTGTTGGAAAAGGTGCCCCCCGAACAAGATGATGTTTAAAAGTTTCTTCCTGACCTGTAGCTTGAAGCAGTAGTACTCCCTTGCACTAACAAATTTCCTCGATTGTGTTGCATTCACCTCATTGTCACCAAAATCCTCATCTGGGTTATCCTCGTTGTCATCTAGAAGATTGACAACATAAGTATCAGTGTGTTGGCTGATTGACACAATAAGAATTGAACAATAAGAAATGACGACTGATACCTGCAGGTAAATCAGTGGCATGGTCTTCATGTGCTACAAAATTCCCAACTTGATCGCTTTCTCTAATCAAGCTTTCCTCTGATACATAGATAAAAACATAAGTTCACATTAATAAATAGCAAGCCTAACCCTTGTTAATGAACACATAATTGTATGTATATCAATGTCTTGGTTTCCTTGTGGTGTAGAATTATCTGATGAATGTTCGGTCCTGTCATCGTGGGGACCAACATATGGCATCCAAAGATTCCAACCAATCTCCCCACGTGGGAAGAATAGGGGATAAGACAACGGGTCATAGCACCCATAGTATGCTCTAATATATAGGGGTCGTTATCCTTTTTTTTCATTCACGACAACACTCCTGTCAAAGCAATTTTGTGGGTCGCTCCCTTCAACCCATATCGCTGCCACCTGAGAAGTCGTTGGGGCATTGTACCTTCGTTGATCGAGCTTGATATTCGTGTTTAGTGAGATCCTATACTCATCTAGATTTGGAACAGACCTAAGGCTCTTGAAAACTTGCGCATAAGGGTTAGGCTGTAGTATTCGCAGAATCTTCCGTATGAGGTCTATCTTAAGGTCTGGAGATCTCTTAGCCCTGTGAACCAAGTTTTCATTTGTATCATAAATATAGAGTTGGAAATGTCGAGGGCCATTATCAGCCGGCACCAGATCATCAAGAGCATGGTACAACCCGCCACACGCACGAAAAGTATATACTCCAGTTCCTGCCGCATTGCTGACTCGGCGATCAAGGGTGACTCCTAAACTTGTGAATGAGAAGTGCGAGTTGAAATATCATATATGCTCTCTGAAATATTTAGCATCCTCATCAGCTTGACATGTAAACAACCGTTTCAACTCTTCTGGAACCTCTGGAGTAAATATACGGACTTTTCCTTTTCTGCAAAACAAAATGCTGGCCCCTCGAATGGAAACCGCAAAGCCCCACAGTGAAGGCAGTCAGGAACCTTTTTTAGGACATGGTGCTTTGTAGGTAGGTTTCGGTATATGAACTTATCAAAATTTGGTACGGTTCCTGCTTGTGCATTCTGGCGTCCAAGCTGGTACGACTCGAAAGCAACATCTAGCACTGAAGAACAGTAGGTATTAAATTATCACTCAATACAACTAAAGTGTGCATGTGAGGGTGCTAAGTTGGAAAATAGATAATGGACATACCCTGATCCATAAATATTCTAGCTTCTTCATCAGGATCATGGTATGCGGCTTCTCCATTATGCAGTGGCTCCATGTAATCTAGTATGCAATATGTTGGTCAAATATAAATTCCTCAAATTTATGGATGAAGACATTCAAATGGGAACGACAGTATATATAATGTACCTTGAAAATTGGTTTGTTGAACAGGAGGCTCAAATATTCCATATGGATCAGCTGTCTGGTCGTTGCCCACTATGGAAAATCATAAGATCAGTATTACATAACAATGTAGGTGTTCTAGTAGACGTAGGGTCGGCAAAACTACCTTGCAGATTTTGAGTGTTTTGAGCAGTCTCTGTTGTCGGTTCTACTCCTGGCCTATCATTAGCCAGGGACTTTTGAGGTTGATTGGCGGCATTAAGAGGCTCTATACATAAAAAAATGAAAGAGAACCCAGATTACGGTAAACACGCTTGCACTATAAATAATATTGAGGTTGATTATAGTAATATTGTTCCTTACACTGTACAAACGCCTAATGATATACCTGGTGCAATATCTGCAGTGACATTGGAAATTGTTTGCGTTTTATGAACAAGAGGTACAACAACAGCTCTCAGTCTCCCTGCAATTTCTACCATCTGATATGCATCATTCCTATGCAACCAATTGTATTCATCAATGTTTCCTAAAATATTGTCCTCGTCAGGAGGGATGCCTTCATGTGATTGGGAGGAAGTTGGCATGTTTGATAAGCCTGCAAGAAATCTGGTGTCACCACATCAGTGCATATAGTCGTATACTCCATCCGTCCTAAAATAAGTGTCTCAACTTTGTACTAATTTTAGTAAAAAGTTGTACTTAAGTTGAGACACTTATGTTGAGTCGGAGGGAGTATATCTTAATAATATGCGACATAATAAAAGGCAATGACTATTTTATGGTACCACAGAACCTGCAAATGATATTGTTTGTAGCTGGCTGACACCCGATTGTCCTGTAGTTGGTGTGCGTGACACATTGTCAACGTTGTTGACAGTGGCAATAGATGTCTTTGCCTGTTCACGGGATTGGCGTTTTCTTCTTAATATTTCATCCCTGTTCTGTGCATACCGCTCCCTATCCCTTTGCCTCCTTAACTCTTTAGGGTCTACATAGATGCAAAAAGCTAATTAGCTTCAACAGTTAGGGGTGTATGTAATGCGTTGAGCATCATTACCAATGGATGTGGACATCGGTGTTTGTGTTTCATCTTTTTGGGCAGCGGTCCCTGCAGAAGCCTGAGACAATTTTTTCTGACTGTAGGCTTGACGTTGTCTTTTTAATATGTCATCCCTATTTTGTGAATACCGTTCCCTTTCCAGTTGCCTCTTTTGCTCCATAGGATCTACATCTATGATACATTATAGTTATAATTCAGAGTCTCAAAATGTTACCTGAACAACGGAACATAAGCCAACAGTACAAGGTTATTTTTACTTTGGGTCATGGCCAGGGGTGTATGTGGCACACTTTGCTGGTCATTAGGCAGCGCTTTTGGAGTCCCGTTATTTTGGCGTGCATCACGACGCCGTTTGAGAATGGCATCTTTATTTCGTGCATAGTATTCTCTGTCCCGCTGCCCCTTCAGTTCCTTAGGGTCTGTATAAATAGAAACGGAAAGTTAGCGCATAAGCAATAACAGTGTTCATCATTCAAGAAAAACTGTAGCGCTTAGTAGGCTGTTAATTACCCACGGAGCGGGAGTTGGTTATATCCTGAAATGGGGTGCGTGCCCCCGCGCGATTCGGAGATGACGTATCGCCGCGTATTAGTAGAATCTGCCAAGAGGGTTGAATCAAAGCATATTAGTTAGAATCAAATTGCAGATCTGATCCCTGTTACCATTAGTGGCAAATAACATTCATGTACACACAGTATTATTAAGAATAAACATGCTTGTTATGTTTATGCAGGATACAGGCTGAAGATTCTTTGTTTTTATTGATGTCAAGCAGGATGGTGCGGTTAGTAGATTGACTGTATTACAAATTCTGCTCACCTTAGGCCTTCATCTGAGGCAGGTTCAGGGACTTGCCGATAGCGAGGAGGCGACGGAGGAACGGCTGCCCAGTGTGCGGTGCAGGGCGGCGAGGGCGTCGTTCCGGAAGCAGACGATGCTGCCCCAGGGCGAGGGGATCTGCTGGGCCGCGAGGTCGGGGCGACGGTGCTATGATGCAGCGATGAGATAATTGTTTTGTATCCTTCCTGCTGATGCGTGATTTCAGGTGTTCCCTCCCACCATGGTATGGTGCAGCGATGGGAAGTTATTTGTTTCCTTGCGTGTGATTGATGATTAGGAGGGACGTGGAGGTGATTTGATTTCCTCTGCGGTGGAACGGTCCGTCTGTGTGTAAATTATTAAGTGCACCCCAAACAACACATAAGGTTAAGGTTGACCATTAGATTGATTTTAGTGTGCCTAATCGTAGGGTGGTAATAGGTCTGTGTACGTTTAACGGGGTGCGTGAAGGGAAGTTAATGTTTGCTGTTTTATTAGTAGTAGAGATATGTTCTGAAATTTCAAAACAATCGTATTGTCCAAAATTTGTTCCAAATTTCACAATTTTTTCCTATTTTCAGTTTGTTTGGCAAATATAAAAATGTTCAAAATTAAAAAGTTTAGAATTTCAAAAGTTTTTCACTTATTAAAAAAAATGAAAATTTCGTAAATTTTTTCCAAAAATGTTCAACATTTGATAAAAAGTTTTCACTTAAAATTTGTTTCAGAATTTCGAAAAATCTTCAGAAATTTCAAAATCTGTTCGCGTTTTATTTTTTGCAAATTCAAATAATGTTCATATTTTTAAAATTTGTTGACAAATTTATTTAGTGTTCGGGAATTTGCATAATTGTTCTTGTTTTTGAAGTTTGTTCATGTTTATAAATTTGTTCACAAATTCAAAATACGTTTCGGGTATTTAAAGAATTCTTGCATTTTATAAAAATGTTCATAATTTGATAAAATGTTCGTGTTTTAAATTTGGTCCTTTTTCAATAAATGTTCAACATTTCCAAGATATTTGGGTTTTATATTTTGTTTTGAATTTCAAATTTTGTTCACATTTTCTTTCTTCATAAAACTGTATGTGGTTTCTAGAATTTTTTTTAATAATTTAGAAATCTATATGGTACAGCAAACAATGTGGTACAGTGAATACACCGTTACACCAACTTCTTAAAAGTTTTGCGATGTCATTTGTCACTAGGAGTTGTTGGCTGTTGTTGCTAGCATCGCTCATGAAGTAGGGAGTCACGAGTTCGATTCCTAGCTGCAGCCGTTTCTTTTGGGAATTTTGTCGCCCTAGCTAGCCTGTGTGCCTTGGAGTGGGCCGGCCTAATCGGGGCGCACCCTGTGCGTTGGCACGCTATTGGACGCAGCGAGCATCTAATAGGAGCTCCCAGCCCTTTCAGCCTCGTGCATGTCTTTGTTGGCTGCGGGTTTGACTTTACACTAGTGGATAGGGCGCGCCTCCTGAGGGGTGACTCTGCGCACTTTTCTTACTGTTGTACTTGTTATCGTGTTTGTACAGTGCAAACGTGATTTCTTTCTTGCAGGGACAGTGCACTTCTGTCAGTGGTTATGTATAGCAAATTAACAGTGATTCTGGAGTGATGCACATGTGCGCACATTTACAAATGGAGTATCTGTTTAACTACAATTTACATAGTAGTGACTAAGTATCCGTTGAACTACAATTTACACGGTAGCCACCGCTCTAATTAGTCCTGGCTATTTGATTAAGATTAGCATAGAATCCACTCAGCACTTGACTTGAATAAAAAGCAGGTACTAATTATCTTTGAATCCTGCAAAAAAATGTCATCTTGTAAAATGGAAATCAATTAAGTCATAATGCTTTTGTATTACAATTAGAAAAGCCAAAGTAACACACTCTAAATTACATATTACAGAGAAAGAGTGAATGTGTATCTTACTGATCCAAATGAACATGCTACAATATCAGACGTGCACAAAAAATGGTAAGCAGCAGAATAGGTCAGTGCATTCTAACTGTATGTATGGGTTGTGTGAAAGACAACACCATCTATCAGAATATCAAGTCATGTTATCAGGCAAGTGTACCAGTAATTTGTGTTATTGCTTATAATCAATCAGACATTATGATCAACAGCTTTGAGGTTGTAAAAAGGGAAAGTAATATACATTAGGTAGCTAGACATCTTGCCAAATCATCAACACGCTAGTGAGGGCAAGTGATACCTAAATTTAGAGCTACATTTTTTTTACTGCAGAACAATTTTTTGCTTAAAGAGGGATGTTCTCAATTGCATCAGAACTTGAAAGCACATTAGATACTAATTAGTACAGCAACAATATCAAGCAGTAGATGACATATTAGATATAGGAATTTATCTATTTATCAAATAATTAGCAATTGGCGTGATATAGGAATTTATGGATTCATCAAAGACTATTAACTAGTAAAGCAAGAACATCAAGCAACAGATGACATGTTTGATATAGAAATTTATCTATTCATCAACAAATTAGCGTGATCCTAGAGTAGAAAGAGTAGCATTATTGTATGGTAGGGCGTGTTATATTTAAACCTGGCGCACACCAACATAGTCACTCGCACCTTCCTGTAGTTGTACATATCTTGATTGTGTTTAATGACCATATTGGGAAAATCTGGTGAAAGAGGAGAGGAGGAGCAAACCTGAAGCAACAACCACAACAAACAGGATCGCCGGGGGCACCAAACAAAATTTGATTTATAGAATGTTGTGGCATGGTGATCCAGAATTGATAACTAAGATATCTATGTCATGGTCCCTTGACATGGTTCAATCTTCAATTCCTAAGTCAATTCGACTAAGAAAATAATAATAAATTTTAACTTTGTAATATGACTAAACCTTTCTAAACAAAGGCCAGACTTCTCGATGTCTGTAAGAATATAAACACTTGTCCAACATTTATCCATGATCTAAACAATTTACTCTAGCATGTTTTCTCACGCCTTAATAAAGAAAGCTTTCCTGTAATCCTATTCTTAGGTCTCACTTTAACATCCTCTACCATTCCTATAAAAGAAACCACTTCCATTTTGAAGCGCATACCTACCTCTTCCTTTTCTTCTTCTTCAAGACCTTCCCTGATGATCCAAGTGTAAGGCATGAGATGATGTTGGCAATCGTGTCAAGTACAAAGCCATCCACGCTGACAGTGATCATTGCCTGCAGAAACAATATGCCCGCCTGAGCAGAAAAGGCACATTTACAAAAACAGCAACATGGTCACTATTCCAGTACCTCTGGGACAGGGCAAACAACTTTGCTCCTGTGAAGAGATGTTGGAATATCACTGTTAACTCTATTCTCCTGGTTGGAACAAGAAAATGATTAACCGCACATTGCGTATACTGAACTGTATTAAAGTACTGAACACTTTGATAAACAAGAAATTCTCATTAAGCGTACTATAGGAAGTCTGATCATTCCTATAAAGGAAAACAGGAAAGAGATTACAGTGTACACATCATGGTCAATATTCCTATAAATGACATGTGTATAATTAATCATCACCATCACATAATTAAGTACATGAAGACACCAGCACAAGAAATTTTAAAGAGAATACCATATTGTAAAATAAATGCCATCTGGCCAGGAAGAAACATATCATTTACCTTTATCATGCTTTGTTGTTGATTTACTGTCCACTGGTAGATAGACTGCAATCAATGAAATTGTCAATCAGTATTCATTTTATGTTGCATAAGGTCTGTGCAAGTTACACTGATAAACAAAATGAATTATACATTTGCAATTGCAGTGCAGCCACAACTAGTACCACCACTGTTAGTGAGGATGGATGCTGTTGTATGTACATCGTATCCTATTATTATTATTTCCGGGCACCAAAATATCCAACAACAATGGTACAAATAAAAAAAAGTTCAGGGGGGAGAGTTGTTTTCGTCTTCCAATTTCCAAAATCAGTGGACTAGAATAACACAATCAATATAATTGAAAAATACTCAAACAGTTAGTAGCACCGATCTAGTAGAATATGAAGAAGAAAGGCAAAGGTACAACAATTCCCGCAGCTAAATTCAGATGACACAGAAAATTGCAGTGATATATTGATGCTAAGATTTTGGTATCATATAGACCACTCGTATATGTAGATAGTGGCCGGTGACAAGAGTTTTTGGGAACCGGACATACTCTGCATGCATGGACTCATCATCCTAGAAAGGAACTAATTAGGGTGAGGAAAGATGCACGCAGTGATATAATTACTAACCCTTCTTGGGCCTTGCAAGTGCTTCAGCCACAGTATTCGTATCAGTTGTTTCAATATCTGCAAAAGGAAGCATAACAAATACAATGACCTTACGAACTGAAACCATATGGTGCATTAATACTAAGTTATTAATAGCCAATAAGCAAATGCAAAGTAGAAGTGTTTGGCTTTCCACTGATGTGAATGGGAAAGTACACCAAGATAGAGCAGGTACTATACTGCAGCATTACAGTGTGCAACCAACCAACAGTATATGACGGTTGATTTGTGCAACTATGGGTGTATTCTTTTTCAGGAAAGTATTAGACAGACAAATATGAAGCCAGTAGTAGTGTAGTCATAGGAGAACTATTAGGCTGTTAACATATCAGTACCTGTAGCAACCCTAAACCCTAAATGAATCAACTTCAGTATACAAAAATTTGAAAGAGACACCATGAAAACTTTTGAGTTGAGTCCAAAAGTTCACTTGTTGATTTCCTTTCAAGAACAACAACAACATGCCGATTCAGATCCTGAGAAAGTGTTCTCCTAGCCAACTCGCTATGTTGTCTCTTTGCTGCCATCACAGAGAATCCATGATCCTAGATGCCCGAAAGAACAATGGTATGACAAATTTCAAAATAGGACTAAGCACTACATGATGTTGTGGTTACCAAATGACATTACTTACAAGTTAATGCACTGCAAAATTTAGTACACTTTTTCACAGTAGTACAACTTGCATTTGACGAGAACCCATGCGTCTTCCTGCAAAATGATCAGCTTTAAGCATTAAAATGATAACTATATCAAACATGACTCCTGCCTACTAGACCATTACATAACACATAATGGCAGCCATAGTGCTGAACTTTTTTTTAGGGGAATGCCCTAGGGCGTACTTTATTAACTTCAGATCACCGTTACATCAAATATGATGCCCAGGAAAATCACACTAGGTGGATCACCGTCCCAATTAATTACAAGCTTCGAATCATAAACATGCCTAGCCAAATTATGTGCGACCCTATTAGCATCTCTAGGGCAGTGTTGGAATAAGACCAACAAGGTAAAGCACAAAGACAACAAGGTCTTCAGTTAAATCTAACAGGCACATAAGACCAAGAAATGTTAGAGTCTTTAGAATTTAGCACATATGGGACTTGATAAACAAATTACCTTAGATTTTGGACAAAAAATCAAGGACAAGAGGGATATGTAGCCCCTGACTCCCAATCCCCTTGTCCCTTTCAGCTGCTGCAGGGAAAAATCAATTGAAAGATCAGCACACACCACCTCAAGCATTCAACCACGCACACTAGCGCAAGCACAACATGCGCACACCACGACAGCTAGCACACACGCACACCACCGGCAGCACGCACAACACAGACACATGCCCGCTCCACACCACGCCCAGCTGCGACTGCCAACGCCGCCAAGATTTTGCAACTTTTGCTCCAGTGGTAGAGAGAGATTGGAAGGAGAGAGGGCGCGCTGACAATTACCTTCAATTTGCAGCCGCCGCAGATGGCCTTCAGCGTGACGACGCCGGGGTGGCCCGAGAGGTGTTGCATGATCTTGACCTCGCGGTGGACCGTGTCCTCGACGTTCTTGCAGGCGAACTCCTCGTCGCCGGCCTTGGCGCGACAGATCCGAACGGAGCCGAACTTGCCCTGTCCGATCTCGTCGCCGAGCTCGTGGCAGGAGACGATGATAGGGTTGGGATCTTTGGACGGTTGGAGATGCAGAGCAAATCGACCAAGGCTGCGAGCGGGGATGGCGCCGAAGGCGGCGGCGGCGGCGGCGGCGATAACCCTAGCCAGGGAGGAGAAAACGAGGGCAAGGAGGAGAAAGGAATTGTGGGACGATTGGGTGCCGTGCGTGCGATGGGTGCGGGCGTTTTCTTTCTCTCCTCCGCACGCGTTTTCTCTCCCTCTCTCGCACATCCAATTGACCAGCAGGAAGCTCTCTCGTCGTTGGCTGTCATGCACAGTAGCTCATGCCGACGTGGCACGCGCGAGGAGACCCCCCTGATGCACATCTTATTGTTTTTGATGTGCCTGGGCTGGATGGTCACCCTCCACATGTGGGCTGCAGTTCTCAATTTTTGTTGTTGTTCTGTGGGTTGTGGTTTTCGTTTTCCTTGTACCTTTTTTGTCTGAGGTAGGAGGCTTATTTGAACTGATGCAGCCGCCACCCTTGTAGGGAATTTTTTGGTCCCCCCACCTCCAGCTGCCATCTAGGCACCGAGAGGTGGGGGGCGTCGGGATCTTCAAAAGTTCAATGTTATTCGTCAACGTCTAGTGTTCATCGTTTTTGTGTGAGAATAAAATTACTCTCGTTCTTTCCGTTGCCATGTGGCCAGAGAGTTTTATGTCCTCGCAGGTCTGATTATTCGGATATGATTAGTTCATGTTGGTGTGTCAAGCTTTTTTGTTAGTTCGATTGTCTGCGGAGGTGAAATCTTTCATTAACACCATGATGAACATATTGTGATTCAACGGCCTGCACTTTCAGGGAATCATCCTCGGCCAAGTACGTTCATCGATACATGCTTTCCATCTTTTTGGTTGTGCGAATCATGGTACTTTCACAATATTCGACGGATGTGGATTATCCAGTGTTCTTTTACAATTATCCGACATTGTCAAATAGGATTATCTGATGAAGTCTAGTTCAAATATACAAATTGTTCACTTTTTAGAATCACTTTTTTAGAGAAGGAGGCTTAAAACCCCGGCCTCTGCATCAATCGATGCACACAATCATTTTTAGAATCACATATAAATATAATATAATCCCAACCCTAGTAGTATATACCACAATCACAGTCGTGGTCCGACCAACAGAGGCGAGCACTCTATTAGCTATAGAATGTTCCATGATTTTCTAGATGTCGCGAGTCATGTAAATTTAGGACATAGATCACATGTAGAAATATATTGAGGAAAATATCTACATCAATATTTTTTATCCATTTCCGGTCCGAGCACGCTTTGCTTCCGCTCCAAATCCGTAGTCCGATATAATGAACATTCGGATCCGCGTCCGATCATTATCCACTCCGCTCCAAATCCGACAAAAAAATATGGGAAAAGATGTGGTAAAAGCATTATCGATCTGATCCGATCCGTTTAGATCCCTACTCATGTCCTACCCATGACTAGTACGGTAGGGCTTTGACGTTGCCCATTGGCACAAAACCGTATCCAAACCCTACCCATTTGGTCGGGTACCCACGGGTATCCATGTCAATGGGTAAATTTTACATCCTTAGTTGTGTGTGTTAGGCAAGCCCACATAATGATCCAATAGCACCCATTAGGTTTCCCGATAGCTATTTGAGGTGAGGAATGCAAAAAATGCCTCTCCAGCAGCCCCCGTTTATTTCTGCTTGCACTAGTTTCTATCACTGACTCCCACATCTATCGGAAAGCCGGAGGATTCCCTTGGGTTATGTTCCCAGATATATATACTTGGCTCTAGTGGGCGATGTAGTTTTGGCTAGTAAATAGAACGTGTAAGTAACAAACTAGTGGCAGATTTGCAGCGAGTACGACAAATCATCACTGCATGAAATGATTGGAGTGTCTGGTAACTCGTCATTTTCCCATCTTAACTAATGAATTTTTAGTTAGACATGAGGATATGCATCACCATTTAACCTTAAGAAGAGATGTATGCGAGAAACAATGTAAAAAGAATAACAAACTAACCAATGGGCGGATATGCAACAAGTAAAACAAATGATCACCGCGTGAAAAGACGGAGAACTCGTCACTTCCCCATCTTAGGGCCTGTTTGGTTTTAATAAGTCACCTGATTTATAAGTCAGGTGACTTAAAACCAATGACTTATAAGTCACGCCTGTTTGGTTGTCACCTGACTTATAAGTCACCTGACACACCTTTCCACACCAATCAACATCATGCAGGTGGTGGGACCCATGCAAAAGGGGGTGACTTATAAAGTCAGGTGACAATCAAACAGACGTGACTTATAAGTCATTGGTTTTAAGTCACCTGACTTATAAATCGGGTGACTTATTAAAACTAAATAGACCCTTATTTGGAACCAAACATGCCCTTAGTTAATGAATTTTGACTTAGAAGGAGGATACGTATTCCCATTTAACCTTGTGGAGAGATGTACACGAGAAACAATGTAAAAAGAACGTGTATGTAACAAACAAACCAATGACGGATAACGAGTACGACAAATAATCATCGCGTGAAAAGGCTGACGTGTCTGCTATTTTGCCAAACAGACCCGACTTATAAGTCACACCCCAACTTAAAACTTATAAGTCACCTCCTTTTGCGTGGGTCCCACCACCTGCATGATGTTGATTGGTATGGAAAGGTGTGTCAGGTGACTTATAAGTCAGGTGACAACCAAACAGGCGTGACTTATAAGTCACTGGTTTTAAGTCACCTGACTTATAAGTCGGGTGACTTATTAAAATCAAACATGCCCTTATTTGGAACCAAACAGGCCCTTAGTTAATGAATTTTGACTTAGACGGGGGATATGTATTCCCATTTAACCTTGTGGAGAGATGTACACGAGAAACAATGTAAAAAGAACGTGTATGTAACAAACAAACCAATGGCGGATAAGCAACGAGTACGACAAATGATCATCGCGTGAAAAGGCTGATGTGTCTGCTAACTCGTCACTTCCCCGTCTTAATTAGTGAATTTTGACTTAGATGGGAGGATATGTGTCTGCCATTTAACCCTGTGGAGATGTATGCTAGAAATAATGTTAAAAAGAATATGTACATAACAAACCAACCAGTGGTGGCCTATCTTAAATTGTTGGTGGTGGAAAGTTTGTTCATGGTCAAGATTGATTTGATGGGGAATCAAGCCTGTTATCTACCACTTTTATGGGTAAGTCGACTCAATGATGTTGCATGCACCGAATACTTCTGGAGCTTCAGATAGAAGCTCACAATTCACGGTTCATTTTGGTGAATATTCAGGAACAATGCTGCTGTCTACTACGGCCTGCTAGCGAAATCTGGTTTACGACTGTGATCTAGAAATGGTTCATGAATCCAAACAATGATAATCAAGTGAAAGTTTTTCACATCGCGATTTAGCAATGCCAAATCGAGTGGCACGGTTTCTATGCTATGGTCTCATCCTGAATATCGCAAAAATGAAGATAACATCTAGAAAGAAGGTAAATGTTAACAGAAATATGAGCCATGAAATGCTCGAAAATAATACATATTACTTCCATCCCGTATTAGTTGTCTCAGATTTATCTAGATGCGTATGTATCTGGTATTCACGTAGATTACCGACGGTGTAACCACAATCTCATATCGTGACGCGGTACTCCGGCAATCATTCTTCTCCTTTCAACCAAATCTGTCTGGATGGATCTAGAGTGGTCGTCCAACCCTCTTCGATGTATTCTTTTTGGTGACGGCAATCAATTTCACATATCGTTGTTGTCGGGTTTGACGTGCCGGCGACTTCCTAGGCACTACATTAATATCGTTTTCTTGACTTCGACGGTGTTATGAACATCGGGATCGAGGTTTGCTCGAGACGCGCCTATGATGAGCACAGGGTGGAGGTGGGGGTGTGGTGCTATTGGTTTGGCTTAATACATGGCCCCCCACATTTGGTAACTTTTGTTTTTTCCCACTCTAGCTTTTCTTAATTTTTTTATGCCACTCTAAAATTTGACACTTTGCTTTTGTCACTCCTAGCTTTTGATAATGTATCACAACTGCCATTTCGTGACAAAAGTGAAAAGAAAAACATTTTAACTTTTGCAAAACTTAGATTTGACAATGTATCACAACTGCCATTTCGTGAGAAAAGCGAAAAGAAAAACATCTAACTTCTGCAAAACTTAGATTTGACAATGTATCACGATTGCCATTTCGTGACAAAAGCGAAAAGGAAAACATTTAACTTTTGAAAACTTAGATTTTGAAAATGTATCACAATTGCCGCTCTGAAATTTTTGCTACAATTGTGATGCATTGTTAAAATCTAAAAGTGATAAAAGTGAAATGCTAGAGTGACATAAGAAAAAGAGGTGGTAAGAACTATACTCGTTTGCCAACGGACCTGGGCTAGTTTGCACGATGTATGGCCAAATGATGGATTTAACCCGAGCTTTGATTCATTTTGACTATCCGTTGGATGTGGGTGTCCTGCCTTGGCCTAGAACTAGAGGACATCGAGCGTCCACCACTCCACCACCACAAGGCTAGGCTCCTCGGGAAGCCACTACACTCCACTGCCAGTCTGCCACACTCCTGCCACTGCGAGAGGAAGACAAGCAGGACGCCATGCCTTTGTCCTCCTCGTCCTCCGTCGAGCCGGACCACCACGCTACCCAAGGCGACACCGAGGGCGCAGTCTCGTTCCTGCGAACGCAGCACGACGTCGACGCGGTGTGCGACAGGTACGGCGTCCGCAAGGACCGGTACACCGCGCGCCCCGCCGGCGACCTGCGCGCGAGCTCGCCCCCGCCGCCGGGGTGCGTCTGCGTGTATGCGGAGGCGCTGGAGGCCGGGATGCGCGTCCCGCTGCACGGCTTCTTCTGCGATGTGCTCGCCCATTTCGGCATCGCGCCGACCCAGCTCGCGCCGAACGGGTGGCGCATCTTGGCGGGCTTCCTGGTGCTCTGCCACTCCGCCGGCGTGCCGCCGTCGCTCGCCGTGTTCCGGTACTTCTTCCTGCTGTGCGTCCTCAGCCACAAGCACAAGGGGTGCTACTTCTTCCGCTCCAGGGACACCTCCGGCCTGCGCTTCAGGGGGATGCCGAGTTGCATCAAGGACTGGAAGAACTCGTTCTTCTTCCTCTCGTCGCCGGAGCCGTGGCCATTCCCCGTGGAGTGGGGCGAGCCGCCCAAGAGCTCTTTCACGGAGCCGGTACTTAACAGCGAGGAGAAGAAACACGCGGGGAAGCTATTGCGCAGTTACGCCGGCGCGGCCGTTGACATCAACACATTTCTCTCCGACAGCAGCCTTGCAGCCGCCATGGCACCTGCCGGATCTGCGCCGCCGCCGCCGACGCCTTCTTTTACTCGCATTGCTTCCGATTCCAGAGGTAATTGAACGCCGTCCCTAACCCCTCCGATTCCCCTGTTTTTAATCGAGCTCTGATGTTGCTACCTATCGTGTTCGTGTGCTAGGCATGGATCCCTCTGTCTACGAGATGATGAAGAATATGCTGGCAGAGAAGGCGGCCGCTCAGGCGTCAGCGTCGGCGAAGAAGGTGAAAGCCGAGCCGGGCCGCCACGCATCAGGGTCGCCGCCGTTGTGCGCAAAGAAGAGGAATCTGGAGGAAGCCAACAGCGAGGAGGGTCCGCCTCGTTCTCTGCTGAACACGCCGCTGTCCGGCACGCGCTCGCCACCGCCGGGCTTCCCCAGCAGGCACGACGGAGACGGCACGGGCTGGGAGGCTGCACGGGAGCTGCTGCAGGGCGCCGTCGCGCCGCCGCAGCACCGCGCGTTTGCGGCGACCGAGCCGTCCGATGTGGTTGCGGCGAGCTATGTAGCGATTCTCCAGGTATGCCATGCCAGCAAATGCGGCGTCAGATTCTTCACCGGCGGGCGTATGTCTGGAGTCTGATCGATCATTGTGATTTGTGTGCAGGCGGCGAACTACGTGTCTTCCTCCTTGGGCTACGCTCTGGAGCTGCAAGAGAAGCTGGCGGCGCGGGACGCGGAGGTCGCGGCGCTAGAGAAGCAGCTGGCGGAGACGAAGGGCGAGCTCGCCGCGGCGAGGGCGGAGCGGGACAGTGCGAGAGGGGCGCGCGCGGCGGCTCGCGGAGCAGAGGAGTGGTCGCAGAGCGGCACGGAGGACATGAGGCCGCACGCGCTGGGGCGCTGGAAGAGTGGTAGCATAGCGGCACGGAGGACATGAGGCCACGTCGCTGCCTACGAGACTCGTTGTGCTGTGCGCGAAGAATACGCCATTGCCAAATTCTCACCGCATGCTACATCGAACTGGTATCGAAAGATTGGTTCGTGGCCTCTGAAAAAACACAAAGTAATTCGTGGAGCGTAGTCCTATCAAAATCGCGACCCAAGTTTCTTAATTTCGTCATGTCTCAATGGTCAAATTTCATTTGAGAAATACTCATTCACCTTGACGATCTTTCTTCACAACGAGGGGAAAGAGGCATAGAGTAGGGTATGTATTTGACACAGACAGTCTGTGAAGTCTGAATACTATACTGCGTACGAAGTTCGCTCTCGGAGGCAGGCTTTCCGAAAATCACTCTACAAGTTTCCAACGAAACAGTGTTCAAAAAAAAGTTCCCAAGGAAACAAAAATTATTTTAGCACCCAGACATAATACAAATATGAAATATCTACCATGTCATCAAAATTGAAAAGTTAATTCAAACTATAATATCAGAAATAGAAACAATAACCGTAAATCATGTTAATGGGCCAAATTTGTGACCCAATTTAGAACCAGCACCATTCATAGCATGAAATCATTTTTTTTATTCCTAGAATTGTAGGTCTAATTTAAATCAGAATGTTTGAGACATGGTGAATGTATGTTATGGCTACATGCTAAATTATTTTCATATGGTTTGACATTTGTAGAGTGTATGCCCGCAAACTATGCCACCACCAAGTTAGTGAAACTCAGCTGTCCATCAGAACTTTGGTAAACGTCTGGACAGCCCGATCCGGACACTTTTTTTCATCCAACGTATGCATCAAACGTCCGTGGACTAGTCTGCACATACGAATTCTCACAAAACGGAAGCAAATCTGGGGGAGGTCTCTGGGCGTCTGGACAGCCGCCACATTGGCGCTCGACACCCCGGCTCACCCAAAAACCCTGCCAAGAGCACTGATTTTCTGACTACATCCCTAACCTTGCTTTTGTACCCACGTAATCTAAGACCGACCGCCGCCAGGCCTTGCGGACCTCCGCCGCTGCACCCGGACGCCTATGCCTCCCTTGCATCCCTGGTCTGACCGTCGCCCAGGTACCCTCTGCCCCTGCACATTTTTGTCCATAGTGGACACCACGCTTGACAAGTGTTTGGAGAAATGCCATAGCTGATTTTTTTTACGGTATTGTTGTTTACTTTGAAGCAAACATGATGGGTTCAAACGAGTAGCACTTCTATGCCTAGTTCATTTATATACTCACATCATATGAGAACGAATATGAGAATGAAAATGGCGATGATGCATGCGGTTATTGAAGATGCCTAACGTGTAGAGGAGCATGCTCTCAATTTCAAGGATCAATCAAGGGACATCAGGTGATGAATCGGAATAGGGCACGAGGCACATGATGGTGATGGATGGCTACTTTCTCCCTGATGCGCTATTTGAGGCATATTTCCGCCATCAATTCCAGATGAGACAGAATATGTTCGGTCACCTCTACAATGGTGTGAGGGCCTATGATGACTACTTCATTTTGGAGTAGGATGTCACTGGAAACATTGGATTCTCTAGTTACCAGAACTGCATGGTGCATTGAGAATACTTGCCTATGGCACAACTGCAACTTCATGGGACAAGTACCTCCGGATGCCCTAAAGCACATGTCTCGAAGCCACGGTCAAGTTTGCTATTGCAGTGGTCAAGGTGTTTGGACCGGAGTACTAGAGATAACCAACAGCCGAACGCATGGCTCGATGTACTGTTAGAAGCAAGAGGGTGGCCAGATATCCCCAAGTGTTGGACCCCCAAGCCACGACGGCATGCTTGATCTTATTCAACTTGCAAAGCAATATCCAGCGGCATTTGAGATTTTATCCAAATACATCTGTTGATTAGCCATCGAGCAATTAATGAGCAGCTTCAGAATAATGTGGCTAAGCATTTGTGTGGGCGCTTCAAGGGTCGATAAATAAATGTGTCTGAATAAGTTGAATTCAAATTTAAACTATTTTATTGGAAAACTACACTATTAAACAGTTACTTCAAATTCTTATTTTGGTATTCCAGACAATATTTCAAATTATTGAACATGTTTCAAACAGAATAATAAAGTGTAACAGGAGAAAAGTGAATTAATGAAAAAAGAGAAGAAACCCAAGAACATAGAAAAGAAAAAAAATGCTAGGCCTTGGCCCAACTAGGCGATGACATTGCTCCCGTCGGCCGGCTTTTGGGCCAGCGCAAGCAGTCATGGATTTGAAAAAAGTTCACCGATTCAAAAAATGCCCCCACGTACAAAATCTGTTCACAAATATTTTTTTCATTATTTCAAGAAAAAATCAAAAATTGCAAAAACGTTCAGGGAGTTTCAAATAATGTTCGCACTTTTATTTATTTTGGAATTTTAAAAATCTTCCTGCTTTCAAAAAAATCTACAAAAAGATAGAAAATGTTTGGTGAAATTTAAAAAATTGGTTTTAAATTTTATTTATATTTAAAAAAAATCAAAACATGTTTGAGTTTAATTTTTTTCTGTAATACATGAAAAACAAAAGAAAAATGAAAAAGAAACAAAAAATGAACAGGAATAAGAAAAGGAAATACTTGGGAAAATATCGGGTTGCTACAGTAAACCGGTCGCTGGCGTGTAGTTCTTATAGTCTGGTTTCCTAGTCAGACAATGAAACATATTATCTCGTGTGGCTAGCAATGACAGGTTAGCAACGGGAGTTACATGGTTCGATGTCTTGCACTGCCATTCGTTTTTTGGTGAATTTTGTTCATAAATTCAAAACAAATACCATACTTAAATTTAGTTATAATTTTCAAAATGTTCGCGAGTTCAAAAAATATTCGGTCATTTTAAAAATTATTCATGCTTTTGCAAAAAAAATAAAAAGAAAATAAAAAATTCTTGCATTATTGCGTTTTGTTCTCAAATTACAAAAAACATTTGTGTTTTTCTGAAAATATTCAGGATTTTAAAAAATTGTTTCTATAAAAAATAATCAAAATTTCTTGCATTATTGCATTTTAAAATTTGTTCGAGTTGTTAATTTTTTTTGGATTTTAAAATATTGCTTGCATTTTAAAAACCTGTTCACAATCTCCAAGAAATGTTTGAAAATTTTCAAAAATTATCTGGATTCTGCATGGTATCTAATACTTAACCTTTTTTTTAACACGCATCTAGTACTTAACCTGGCGTGTTCCTTTTTGTTCACTAACAAATGTCAGCTCTACTGGTTATCTGCGCTTCTCCCTAACAAGGAGGTTTGGAGTTTGATTCACAGAGATTGTTGCTGGCGCTGCTATTTGTTTTAGATCGCGATTCCTTGTCGAGAGATGTATGCGTGATACAATGTAAAAAGAACATGTACGTAACAAACTAACCAATGGCGGATATGCAACGAGTACGACAAATGATCACCGCATGAAAAGACTGAAGTGTCTGGTAACTCGTCACTTCCCCATCTTAGTTAATGAATTTTGACTTAGATTGAGAATATGTATCACCATTTAAACTTGCGGAGAGATGTATGCGAGAAACAATGTAAAAAAGAATGTGTATGCAACAAGCCAACCAGTGGTGGATAAGCAACGAGTATGACAAATGATCATCGCGTGAAAAGGCTGGAGTGTCTGCTAACTCGTCACTTCCCCATCTTAATTAGTGAATTTTGACTTAGACGAGAGGATATGTGTCGCCATTTAACCTTGTGGAGATGTATGTGAGAAATAATGTAAAAACAAATATGTACATAACAAACCAACCAGTGGTTGATATGCAACGAGTACGACAAATGATCACCATGTGAAAAGACTGGAGTGTCTAGAAGCTCGTGTCACATCCCCATCTTAATTGATGAATTGTGACTTACAAGGAGGATACATGTCGCCATTTAAACTTGTGGAGATGTATGCGATAAACATTGTCCGCGCAACAACTTTGACCAATTTAGCTGTAGTTAGGCATTTTTTCAAAAGAAAAAAGATTAACCCCGGCCTATGCATCAAGCGATGCACGCAACCATTTATTAAAAAGATCCAAGTATCAAAATGCCAAGAACATCTCTGGTGCAAGAAAAATAAAACAATACAGAACGGAAACCACAACCGGCACAACTAGGCACTTGCATCTAGGTTGTTTCTTATTTCATAGCACGTGCACTAAGAGGAAATTTTAGGATGCTCCCAACTTAACTTACGAAAAAGGGTTCCCCGCTTTATATTATAAAACAACGAACCGAGTATCCAATACAACAGTACAGAGTACAATCAAGTCATAAAGTCACGTTGCAGGCACAGCAGGACAAGCCCCAAACAAAGCTAAAAAAAGGGAAGCTAATCCGGCTCGGGAGGCGGTGGCGGTGGTGGCGGCGGTGGAGCAAAGGCCGACGCCGATGAACGAAGAGAAGCAATGATGTTGTCGATGACGTCTTGATCTCGCCGCTTGCTAAGCGGTCTCCAGAGCTGCAAGAAGCCATACATTTTATAAATCGCATCAGTCACACGGCATAGAATCACTCGTTCTATGACTAGTTTATTACGGTTACGCCAGAGGTTCCATGCTAGGGTACCCAAAGCCACTCACGTGGGAGGGCGGCTAGTACCGAGGAGCCTAAGAACCTCCCCAAACAAATCCGACACTACAGGAATCAGGAACTTTGCCGTCACCCATGGCGGACGGTAAAGGCACACATGGCGGGCGACAAAGACCTTTGCCATCAGCCAGCTGACGGCAAAGAGGGAGCTGACGGCAAACACTTTCTTTGCCGTCAGGTTTCCTCAAGCTGATGGCAAAGACCCTCTTTGCCATCAGCTAGCTGACGACAAAGAAGCGGCTGACGGCAAAGTTCCTGATTCCAGTAGTGCGGGAGGTTGCCGTGGCACCAGTTGCCGCCAACCACCTCCCGAAAGCAGCTCCATAGGAACTGCGCCGCAGGGCACCAGAAGAAGATGTGGTTGCAGTCTTCCGATACCAAACAAATGGGGCAGAGGGCATCCCCAGGGCCATTCCGTCTGCGGACCTCCGTACCCAAAGGGAGGCGGCCTCGGACCCATTGCCAGAGGAATATGCGGATTTTCAAGGGGAGTTTGATCTCCCAAAGCACCGATAGTTCCACCAGGCCAGGAGTGGGAACAATCGCGTGATATAGGGATCTAGTCGAGAATCTACCACTTGGCTTGAGACGCCAAGACAGCGAGTCGGGCTCCAGGGAGGGGGACTGGAGGGCAATACACTCGAGAAATTCATCCCTTTGCTCGAGCTCCACCGCCCCGAAGGTACGGCGGAAGGCAAAAGCGCCCAAGTTAGCTAAGGCCACAGCCACAGAGAGCTGTGGGCGGACACAGATCGAGAACAACGCGTAAAAGCGTTCCGCAAAGGGGCGGGTCCCAGCCCATCTATCTAGCCAGAATAGGGTGCCGGATCCGGTACCCACTTTAGTGGAGGTCCCAATGCGCAAGATCGGCACCAGACGGACACCGATTGCCAGAATTGGGACCCACCAGATCTAGGGGCGAATGCCAGTGGCTGCCCACGAAGGTACTTTGCGCGAATAATCTCAAGCCAGAGGCCGCCCTCATCGGTCTGAATCTGCCAAAGCCATTTGGAGAGGAGGGCAATATTCATCCGTTTGGAAGAAATGACCACAAGGCCTCCTTGGTCTTTAGGCTTACAGATCTCAGACCATTTCACCATGTGGTACTTATGTTTATTGTTCTCTCCAGCCCAGAAGAATCTGGAAAGGAGTTTGGTAACCTCATGATGAAGGGATTCATGTAGACTATAGAATCCCATGACATACATCAATAGGCTAATAAGGGAGGAGTTCATCAGAATCACTCGAGCGGCTTTGGAAAGCCATCTCCCCTGCCAGGGCTCCATCCTAGGTTGGAGCTTGGCGATTATTGGACGAAAATCCTTCTCTAGCAGACACGTGTCACTAAGTGGCATGCCAAGGTAAGTGGTCGGGAATGCCCCCAAACGGCAATTCAGGCGATTGGCAATTTGCTGGGCTTCCATCTGGGAGTATCCCAGGACCATCACCTCACTTTTGGCGAAGTTAATTGTGAGGCCTAACATTTCCTAAAAGCAAAGGAGGAGGAACTTGAGGTTCTGAATATCCTCATCCGATCCTTCCACCATCATAATGGTGTCGTCAGCATATTGGAGGTGGGTCAGACCTCCATTGGCCACAAGATGGGGGCAAATTCCCCTAAGGTGGCCTGCGCGCTTGGCCAAGTCAAGGATCGAGGCGAGGGCATCAACCACAACATTGAAGAGAAATGGGGATATCAGGTCTCCCTGCCGGACCCCAACTTAACTTAAACGTTTTCTGTGTGAAAATCCAATAGCTAGTAACACTATTACCTCTTTAAACGGAAGATGTTGTAAATAATGTAGTATGGTAAAGGGTTTCACCCTTTGTTTTCTTTTAGAACTTGAGTAATAGTTAGTCAATTTAAAATCTTAATAGAATTTCCATTTATAAAGTACATAAGTATAAATTTCTGTTAATTTAGGGTGTAAATTCCTGCTAATTTTCAACAACTTTTCAACGTTTAGATCAAACTCTAGTACAGAAAATTTCTTTAGAAGTGGTTTATGGACGGAGTCCTCTAATGGTCTTGCCTACTGTCTGTGGAATTGAAACTAATACTCGTATTGTTAGAAGTAGTTGTAAAACTTCTTGGAATAAGTCCAACCGCAGTTGGTTTTCACTTATGAACCGACTTGAATACTTAAGTGTCTCAGTCAGTTTTCTAACAAAATCGTCTGGAATACTTGATGCAGTAAACCCTCATGTATTACTAATTTTGAAGCTGACATAATTTATGTTTTGCCACCAACTCTGAAATTAAAATTCACAATAATTGAACTATCACAGACTAACAAATAAAGTATCACAAACACATGCTCAATTTTTTCTCACAATTGCATTGTGTTATGTTGAACTGATACACAGCATACCATTCCATATCTAAACAGGCCATTCGATATTGGAGTAAATGGGTGAAATCTGCAATGTGATCAGCCTATATATGTGTTTGTTTATGTGTGGAACTTCAAAGAGAAACCAATTGGGACCATGACAAAATGTGCTCAACCACATCGCTGTCATCTACAAAGACATGCTTCAGCATCTCCTGCACCTCCCCCTGTGCTTCTTCTAGAAATCCCGCAACCAAGAAAAGCATGTACTCCCTTTGTTTCTAAATATAAGTATTTTTGGAGACTTCAATACAAACTATTATCGATGTATATAGACATATTTTAGAGTGTAGATTCACTTATTTTGCTCCATATGTAGTCTCTTGTTGAGATCTCTAAAAACACTTATATTTGGAACGGAGGGAGTATATCGAACAGTCGCACGGACGAGGCTTGCCTGCGTGCTCCCATCCGTACTCCCCTCCATTTATTCTTCATCCAACGGCCGGACCAAGTCTCCTTCCCCATGTCTTTTTTTAGCCAAAATAAAACATAAAATCACCTGTATTCTCGTATGTCTTCCAACGAATACCCGAACAACCATCATACTTTCTTCTCCGAGAGCACAGGGGAGCCATGCGAGCCTGCGAGGTAAGAGCATCTCCAGCCGTTCGGCCCCCCAGGGCGCCTAAAGAGAGCAGCCTGGGGGCAAACCGGTGCTAGATTGGCCCTTGGGGGCGACCTAGCTCTTAGTCACGCCCCCAGGCACCGCCCCCAGGACGCGGTTCAAACTTGGTCGTTCCCGCTCATCACAAAAGACGCCATAAGTCCGGCGATCATAGGCCACCACAGTCCGGCGATCATAGGCCACAGTTCGGCGACCGGATAATAAATAATCCGGCGTACAAAAAAAAAGAATGCCACAAGTCTGGACGCGTGCATCACTCGACGGGGTCGGCCTCCGGCGTCGGCGGAGTCGGCGTGCGCGGGCTTGGCAGTGTCGGAGCTGCTTCTGTGCTGGGCGGCGTAGGCGCGGCTTCGGTGCTGCTGGGCGTCGTGGAGGCATCATCACTCGGGCTTGGCGGCGGCGGCGACGTGGGCGTGGGAGTTGGCGGCGCCCTCGTCGGCAGCTAGTTCAGGATGAGGCCGTGCTCCGCCATGTACCACGCCTTGAGCTTCTCGTCGGTGCTCTGGAGCATGTCCGCCCCGCCCATCAGAAAAGCCAGGTCGGTGTTCCTCTTCTTCGCGGCGACGTTGGTCCGGAGCAGGTCGAGCTTGATGGCGTTGTTCGTCATCAACGCCGACCAGCGCGCCTCGGTCTTCTCTTCACGCAGGGCTGCCCGGGCCTGTGCGTCAGCGAGGCAATGCTCGACGGACTCCTGCACTCGCGCGGTAGCCGCGTCGGCGTGTTTCCCCTTCTTGGCCCCTTTGTTGCCGTCCGGCCGCCCTTCTGACGCACCCGGCATCGGCGTGTCTGGCTTGTAGGTCTCCTTGGCCTTGGCAAGGGTGTACCGGACTTCCGCCCAATTCTCGCACTTGTCGATCCGCTTGAAGACGTGGAGGTACTTGAATTCTTGGTCGCTGTTGTCCTGGCGATACATGGCAAACATGCGCACCAGCTGTGCCGAGGAACAAACAGTTGGCGGGCGCACACGGCGAAGAGAAGCGGGAGACCGGCGTGCCATACCTGATCCTCAATGCTGGCGCCGCTCTCCGGGCGAGCTGCGACCTCCTCGACGATCCCATGCCATTTTGTTGCACGCCGCATGGATGAGCCCCCAATGGTTCGCCATTCCCTTCGACCCGCGCTGCATATAGACGCCTTTGAAGTAGGGGTCGACAAGCTTGCGCTCGTCGAACTCGGCCTTGATGCACTCCCAGTACGTCTTGATGCTCTGGTTCGTGCCGGTGGTTGGGTCGAGGCAGACGACTTTCCACGCTTCGGCGAGACATTCTTGCTCCTTGGACGCCCATTTGATGCGCGGCTCGCCGGTCCTGGCCGCCCGCCTCTTCTTCTTGCGCCTCCTCGCCGGAATAATCGCCGGTTCCTCCTCCTCCTCCTCCTCCTCCTGCTCGTCTGGCTCCTCCTCGCCGTACTCGTGCTCACCGTCCATGCCTACGCTGAGGTCCACCGTGTCGTCCAGGGTAGCGAACCCGGGGGACGCGGCGGCCGCGGCCGAGCCCGCCGTGATGATGTCATCCATGTCAGCGTCGGCCGCGTCGGTGTCGCTGAGGTGTGACGTGGAAGCTTGTGAGAAGGGCATCGCGCCACGGCGTAGAGAGGGCATTGGGGAGTGTCGTGGTTTTGTCACAGCAGATGTCCTCATGAAAGGACTTAGTCGTGGAGCCATCGCTACGGGTTAGCTTAAAGGGGTTAAAGCGGACACAAGGACGCAAGAGAGTTTATACTAGTTCGGCCCCTTCGACAAAGGTAAAAGCCTACGTCTAGTTGTGATGGAATTGATGGGGGTTTCGATGACTAGGGAGGAAACAAGCTTCGCCTGAGTCTCGAGTTGTTGTCTGTTGTCCTGAATCACCGCCGGGTCGTCCCCTTATATACATGGGTGACACCCGTCGGTTTGCAGAGTCCCGAGACCGGCTCATAGACGTGTCCGGTTCGGTCTCTAGTATTTCTAACTTACAATACAAGTTACATACTAAGGCCGGTTTACGGCTACAACCCTTAAACCGGTCCTGGGCCTTGGGCCCTTATTGAATATCCTCACGGGCTTCAAGCATACTTGGCTACTGATGAAGTTAACCCGGCCTCTCCTGGCCGGTTTACGCCCAGTAGTAATATCCCCAACATTAGGCCCTAGATTGATTTGAACAGGTTCATGTCAATCATTAGTAAAAAACTTCATCTTCAATCATCTTCTTAGTTGAACCGCCGTGACGTCATCTTCTCAGATTGTGTTGAACCGGCTTGACGTCACCTGTCATAAAGGATTATATCTAACATCTTTGTTTAATAGACCTGCGACAATCGAGGCGACAGCTCCGTTTCCAAACTCGCGGCTCCATGATTCTCACGCCTGACACATGTCCTTTGCCTTTATAAGTAGACCGAAGGGTCATTTCCTTTTTCCCCTTCGTGCCCCTCTGCTTCGTCTTCCTCGCTCTGCCCAGCTTCGGAGCTCCGTCGCCGCCGTCAACCTCTGCACCAGCGTTGGCCGCTGCATCACCCTGAACGCACCAGAGCATCGCAGCGACCTTTCGCTTCTTCCTCCGCTCCGATAAATCTTCTATCATTTCACCGTAGATCTGTTCTTAGGGTTTCCATGTTCTTCGGTGTTCATCGTTATTTTTTGCTCATATGATAACTGTCAGTTAAATCTATGAATCCTTGTTCTGCGTAGCGGTAGTTTTTTATCATCCGCTGTTTACCTGCGCATCTCAAGGTCTTAGATCTCCCTGCGTCTTTCCTCGTTGATTCAGTACTGCTCCGTTTTATACCTTGAATATTTATTTCTTTTCTGAATATGCTCCAGCTCCAAAGCTGTAACAAGTCTTAGTGAAAACTGTTTTCGCACCTCCACACTTGATTCATCCATGTTTCAGACCAGGCGGTTTAACTTTGTAGAAAAACTAACAACTTGGCATATACCATTAGTCCCCTTGTTGAACCGCCAAGGTTTTTCCGGTTTATATATTGTCACCTTGCAGAACTCCGATTTGTAAACAAAACTTCCGGTTTAACAATGAACACACCAATCTATAGCCTTCCAATGTGTTCTTGAACCGGTATTACTGCCTTGCAGATTGCATCATGGCCAAGCAAGTGTATGAGTGTAACTGGGTCCCTTCTCGAGTGACTGAAACCCAACTGGAGAACTTAGTTCGCACCGGCGCTTTAGGCAAGAAAGATGTCATTCACTGGAGGGTCCCTGGTCCGGAGAGTTCTCCAGAACCTAAGGATGGAGAAGTTGTCGTTTTTGCTGACCACCTAGCCCGGGGTTTCAGTCCGCCCGGTTCAAAATTTTATCGAGACGTCTTGGCCAACTTCCAACTTCGTCCACAAGATATTGGCCCCAACTCCATAACCAATATCTGTCATTTCCAAGTGCTCTTTGAGGTGTTCTTTCAGGAGGAGCCCTCAGTTGAACTGTTCAGAGATTGCTTCCATCTAAACCGCCGCACTGAATTTTCTGACGGTCCCAACACCGAATTGGGTGGTGTGGAGATTCAAAAGCGGAAAGAGGTCACTTACCCTCACCCCAAAGAGTGGAACTCAACATGGTTTTACTGCAAAGATACCTCTCCTGAAGGAGAAAATCCTTTACCGGGTTACCATCCAGAACGGCTAAGCAATACACACCCTCTCCCTCGCAGACTGACTGCTAGGGAAAGAAGCAAATATGCACCCCAACTATCCAAGCTCCGGGCCTTCATGGCCAACGGGTTGACAGGAGTTGATCTTGCTTGATGCTGGATATCTTGGAGTATTCTGCCCCTGAGCCTGCGCTCCGGTTTGATGTGCAAATATACAGAAGATGTAAAAGACCCTCTCCGGCATATCGAGATCCAATAGACAAACGATGAAGTCACTGAAGCTGTTAAGAGGATGTTGAACGAACCAGAAACTACTTGCGCACAAACCGGCCTGGCTCCCTTTTCTGCCATTAACAAACCGCCAGTTGTAAGACTCATATCTTATTCATTTATAAAATCTGATTATGTTCAAATACTCTTTGCTGATGTTTAACATCTTCCCAACAGGGTGACGATCCATTTTGGAGCAGGAAGACTCCACAAGAGAAACCGGTGGCAATAACCCGACCAAAGACCAAAGTTGTGAAGAAACCAGCTTATAGAAAGAAAACCACTGCCTCCTCTGATCCACCAACTGACGATGATGTGGGTAATCCGGACCTTGCGGTAGAACTTGACTCACTTGGTCTATTTTTTACACACCTTATTGATAATGATTATTGCCAGGATGACGCTGAAGCTAGTCATGCTGATGTTGTAGAGGTAATCGCTCTTTCTTCCGATTCAAACCCTTTACCTTTAGTACAAATCCGTCGGGAAAACCGGAAAGTTAAATTTTCTCACCCTCTTGTTTACTTGGATCGAAACTTTCTTATGAAGACACAACATCATGAAGCTCGTTGCGCAACCCGGCACAGCGGCCAGGTAGTCACATCCACCGGTTTACCGAATAGTCCGTTCGAAACACCGCTCGAGGGTCTTTAACTGTTTCGTCAATGCTTATCCTAAAGCGGGTTGCTTTCACAACCTCTTAATCCATCCGACCCGATTATCGTGACTTCTCATTCTTCTTCTGGCGAGTCAACAGGCACACAACTCCCACCGCTTAAGACAGTGCTTGGGTAAGCCATATTCCTGATAATGTTGTTTGATATAGCACTTTCAATATTCCTTGGACTGATCCGTATTTTTCCTTTAAGAGCCAAGCTCAGGCCAAGCAAGAAACCTCGCATGGATAAAGCATCAGAAGACGAAGCTCCTGAATCGGCCGAAACACCAAACCCTGAGGAACACATCCAGGAGGATATACTGACTGATCCACCATTGCAAAGTCACGATGTTACTGTTGAAGAGGCGTATGTTGATACCACCGGTCCTCCAAGTCAACCCACAAGTCCTGCCCAAACTGGCAAGACAGCGAGTCCACCAAAGCAGAAGGATAAATTGGTGACCCCAGTGCGAACCGGCGAAGCCAAGGATGATGATGTTGTGATTACTGGCTTTGGCCATTCCGAGCCAGGTAATCCTGTCGCCTTGTCCAAGCATACTGCCAAGGAAGAATTTACTGCCTTTGGTAAAGGCAAGTGGAATGCCTATTTGGCAACTTACGCCGCTTTGAATGCACAAGAGCTTCATTCTGACTACTTGAACCGGTTATATACAAGCCGTGACTATGAAGCCGGTTTGGTGAACATGATGAAGGACAAATATGAGGTAAAATCCATAACTCTCTGCTTGTATATTGCAAACTGTCAACTCTGATAGCCCCCAAGGGCCGGTTCAACTTAATTTAGTTAAACCGGGACTTGAGTAACATAAGAATTCCAGCATTACTTAATGATAGAGCAAATAGGCATTAGCCCCCAAGTGCCAAGTTGAATACTTGTATTGAGCTTGGGACTTTATATACAAATTGTAGGATGAAAAGAAAATATGCATTAGCCCCCAAGTACCAAGGGCATAACTTGTTGTGGGGTTGGTACTTTCAACTCTGCATCTCAATCCTTAAATGATTTTCTGTATGTAGGCTGATGTGAACAAGAAAGATAGTCAAATTGCTGATCTTCAAGAGAACCTAAAATCCCAGCAAGCTGAAACCTCCAAAGCAAAGGATTTAACTAACCAGCTTTAACCATCATGGAAAAGCTTAAGGAGGGCTTCAACAAGGAGCGGCATATTGGGCTACCGAAAAGGTCATTAATTCAGCGGGCGTAACATGTCAAGCTGCCCTTAAACCGGTGGTGGATGAACTGACCAGCGTAAAGCGGCAAGTACATGCCATGACCGCTGCTGTCTTTGGTAAGTCCTTTTTGATTTCTGCCATAATAAAGCCTTCTCATAAAATTTCCGGTTTAATAATCCTTTGAATGACACAGGGACACGCATTGGCCACTTGGGATCCGACGTGTGGAAAAAGTTGAAAGCTTCTTATACATTGATAGAGCAACTCTATACCGGAGAGCAACGGATCATCAGCACCGCTTCTCACAACAACCCGGCCCCGACCTTGATCCAGGACACCCTTAAAAGATTGTCAATGCTTCCCGCCCGGTTTGAAGAATTAAAGAAATCTGCTGCTAGAACCGACTCGATAAATGCCTTAATCCGGGCTAAAGCGTGGGTGCCGGATTTTGATCCTGTTGAAGCGGCCCAAGGCTTCCCAAGCTTGAAAGAAGATGGGACGGAATTCAACGAAGAAGATCTTCGAGTTATAAACTGGGAGGTGCGCCCCTTGGCCTGTCAGCTGGTTGAAGAAGCAAATTTGTCTCACTATCAGGCCCAGTATGATGGAGAAAACAAACGAGTGTCTGCCCCAATTCCTGAAGCGGAGAACCTTATACCGCCAATCCGTAAGCATACTTACGCTCCTGATATTGAACCGTCGTTGCTGATCAACGATGAAGCTGTATTCCAAGCTTTAATGGGAATCGATCGACAACTGTTGATTTCACCACCGGTAGGGAATCGGTTGAAGCAGCGCAGATGACCCGCAACCATCGTGCCAAGTCGGCGATCAAGCATAAACCGAGTCCGGTTTACATTATCGCTTCATGCTGTTAAAACAATTATCTTATCTGGGCACTGTGTTACCTTGTAATAGACTAGCTGCCACACTTTGTGTTGATATGCCTTCGTGCATATTTATTGCAACTTATGCTTTTGTTGAATTATCAACTTTAAACTGTTATCTGCAGCCAAAAAATCTTAAACCGCCATTGTGGTTGTACCACCAGACGGGTCATCATATCCATGTATATGAAACTAAAGATAGCACTTCAGATCAAACATATAATAAATATATGGGAATATATGATACCTGCCATCATAGGGCATGAAGTTTGGCCGTGCCAATCTTGAAGCGGTATTATAAACAACCCGCCCAGCTGAAGGAGAAAACAGCTCCTGCATATATAAGGTCGGTTTACTAGGTAAACCGTTCCGGGTTAAGATGAACACCGGTGTTACTCCATAATAGGATGTTTATTAAAAATCAAACTGGGCAAAATTGTCTCCGGATGAAAAATAAACCGTATCTCGTCAACCGACAGTCGAAACGGTTTAACATTTGTCGGTTTAAAAACACAACAAAAGAAATATGCAAAAAGACAAATAAATTGCAAGCAAAGGCAAAGACAAAATCTTTTGCGGACAGAGGCTGCTTGAGCCGATCAAGTGGCATTACCATGGTCGAACATGACCAAGCCCCCAATAGGCGTAGCTATGGTTCATGTTAGCCAGGCCCCCAAATGATGCAAAGGCATTACGCCGATCAAGAGGTGTAGCGATGGTTGGGTTCACCAAGCCCCCAAGTGATTCTGTGGCCTTAGGCCGACCAAGAGGCGTGACTGGTTCAGACGTGACCAAGTCCCCAAGTGATCTTGTGGCTTTCACCTGTCAAAAGGTGTTGCATTGGTTCGGATACGACCAAGCCCCCAAGTGACATAATATAAAGCTTTGTTAAAAAGCTAACTCAAGGGGTAAACCGGAGACCGCTTTAAGACAAAACTCCGTGTAACCACTCATGATGTAAAAAATAACAGAGACCCCGCTTCAGCTTAGGCTCCGATTTATTGTATTGATCATAATATATACATTGTCATAATATGTACATAAGTATAGCCTATGGCTTAAGTATAATAGGGCCGAAGATGAGCTATGTTCCACGGCCTGTTGGTCTCCTCCTCTGACGTACGTGAGTCTTTATGCTCTCGAATATCAATCAGATAGTACGACCCGTTGTGCAAATTCTTGCTGACCACGAAAGGTCCTTCCCAAGGTGGGGATAGCTTGTGCATATGAGTCTGGTCTTGAATGAGCCTGAGCACCAAATCTCCTTCTTGAAAGGTTCTGGTTCTAACCCGGCGACTATGATAGCGACGAAGATCCTGCCGTAAATCGCCGAACGGGCAGCTGCAATGTCACGCCCTCATCCAACAGGTCCAAAGCGCCTTGTTGAGCTACCTTGTTGTCCGCTTCAACATAAGCTGCAACACGAGGTGAGTCATGACGGATATCGCTGGGAGAACCGCCTCGCTCCGTAGACCATGAAGAACGGCGGTATCCCGTCGATCTGTTGGGTGTAGTGTTGATGCTCCATAACACGATGGTAACTCAACCCAACAACCCGACGCCGGTTGCAAAGGAACCATAAGCCGGGTTTGATGCCTCGTAAGATCTCCTAGTTAGCTCTCTGCTTGGCCATTGGACTGTGGGTGAGCTACCGATGAAACGCTGCCGATGTGCTCGCTCACGTAACTCCTTCAGTAGCACCCTTAGACAGATTGGTACCATTATCAAGAATGATACCGTGTGGAAAGCCGAACCGAAAATCACCTTTTAATGAATTGAACCGCCGTGGCTGCATCACACTTGCCGACGGGCTCGCTTCTACCCACTTTGTAAATTTGTCAACCGCCACCAAAAGGTGGGTCTTCTTGTCTTTGGACCTTTTGAAAGGTCCGACCATATCTAGCCCCCAAGTGGCAAACGCCAAGTAATTGGAATCATCCTTAATTCTTGAGCCGCACATGAGCGCCCTTGAGAACTTCTAACAACCGTCACATCGCCTAACCAGGTCCTCTCAGACGCATGAGCAACAACCAATAAAAACCGTGATTTAAACGCCTTAGCCACCAGAGATTTTGAACCGGCGTGGTGACCACAATCTCCTTCGTGGATTTCGCGCAAGATCTCACAACCTTCCTCTGGCGAAACACAACGTTGAAATGCTCCTGATACACTGCAATGATGCAACTCGCCATTGTCAATAGTCATGGACTTGTATCGCCGGATTATCTGTCTGGCCAGCGTCTCATCCTCTGGTAACTCGCCCCGGTTCATGTACGCAAGGTAAGGAACCGTCCAATCCGGAATGACATGCAGTGCTGCCACCAACTGAGCCTCGGGGTTAGGAATAGCCAAATCCTCTTCGCCAGGGAGCTTGACAGACGGGTTATGCAGGACATCTAAGAAGACATTAGGCGGGACCGGTTTACGCTGAGAGCCTAGCCGGCTTAAAGCGTCCGCCGCTTCGTTCTTCCGTCTGTCCACATGATCCACCTGATATCCCTTGAAGTGGCCTGCGATAATATCCACCTCACGACGATAAGCTGCCATGAGCGGGTCCTTAGAATCCCAAGTACCAGACACTTGTTGGGCCACCAGGTCCGAGTCACCGAAGCATTTGACTCGGCTGAGATTCATCTCCTTAGCCATCCGGAGACCATGGAGTAAAGCTTCGTACTCAGCTGCATTGTTAGTACAAGGGAATATTAAGCAGAGAATGTAACCGAACTTATCACCTCGTGGGGTAGTTAATACGACTCCAGCCCCCGAGCCCTCCAATTGCCTAGACCCATCGAAATGAATAGTCCAGTAGGTGTGATCCGGTTTTTCTTCCGGCACTTGCAGTTCCATCCAATCATTGATGAAATCCACAAGTGCTTGAGATTTGATCACCGTCCGAGGCACGTATTTCAAACCGTGCGGCCCAAGCTCTATAGCCCACTTGGCAATCCGGCCAGTTGCCTCCCTGTTTTGAATTATATCTCCCAAAGGAGCAGAACTAACCACTATGATGGGATGTCCCTGGAAGTATTGCTTGAGCTCCCAGCTTGCCATGAAAACTCCATACACCAGCTTCTGCCAATGCGGGTATCTTTGCTTGGACTCAATAAGCACCTCGCTGATATAGTAAACCGGACGCTGAACCGGATATTCCTTGCCCGCCTCCTTGCGCTCTACCACAATAGCCACGCTGACTGCACGAGCATTAGCTGCCACATATAGTAGCAATGGTTCTTTGTCAATCGGAGCAACAAGAACAGGCGGGTTGGCTAGCTGCCGCTTTAGGTCCTCCAAAGCTTTATCAGCGGCCGGACTCCAAACAAAGGGATCCGCTTTTTTCAGCATCTGATACAAAGGTATTGCCTTCTCACCTAGGCGACTGATAAACCGGCTCAACGCGGCAATCCGGCCTGCCAAACGCTGGACATCATTGATACACTTCGGTTTAGCCAGAGAGGTGATAGCTGTGATCTTCTTCGGATTAGCCTCAATTCCCCTGTTGGACACCAGAAAACCCAATAACTTGCCTGCCGGTACACCAAAAACACACTTAGCCGGATTGAGCATCATCTTGTATGTCCGTAGGTTATCAAAGGTTTCTTCAAGTCGCCAACCGAGTCTCCTTCTCTCTTGACTTAACCACAATATCATCCACATAAGCATGCACATTACGGCCGATCTGTTTATGAAGGCAGTTCAGACACACCGCTGATAAGTTGCACAGGCACTCTTGAGCCCAAAGGGCATAGAGACATAGCAGAAGGCTCCAAAAGGAGTTATGAACACCGTCTTCTCCTGGTCCTTAACCGCCATCTTGATCTGATGATAACCAGAATATGCATCCAGAAAACTCAACGCCACAACCCGCCGTAGCATCAATAATCTGATCAATGCGGGGAGGCAAAAGGATCTCTGGACAAGCCTTGTTAAGATCAGTGTAATCCACACACATGCGCCAGGTGCCGTTCTTCTTAAGGACCAGCACCGGATTAGCCAGCCATTCAGGATGGAACACTTCAACAATAAAGCCAGCCGCTAAGAGCCTGGCTACTTCCTCTCCAATAGCTTTGCACCTTTCTTCGTTGAACCGGCGGAGAAACTGCTTTACCAGTTTATACTTAGGATCAACATTAAGAGTGTGCTCAGCGAGTTCCCTCGGTACACCCGGCATGTCAGAAGGCTTCCATGCAAAAATGTCCCAGTTCTCACGGATGAACTCGATGAGCGCGCTTTCCTATTTCAGATCCAAGTTGGCACTAATAATAAACTGCTTGGACGAATCGCCAGGTACGAAGTCAACAAGCTTGGTCTCAGCTGCCGATTTGAACTTTAGAGTCGGATCATGTTCTGTGGTTGGCTTTTTCAACGGAGTCATGTCAGCCGGATCAACATTATCCTTGTAATACTTCAACTCCTCCGTGGCACAAACCGACTCTGGATAGGCTGCATCACCTTCTTCACACTCCAAGGCAATCTTGCGACTTCCATGAACGGTTATGGTGCCCTTGTGACCCGGCATCTTGAGCTGCAGATAGATATAACAGGGCCGTGCCATAAACTTGGCATAAGCCGGCCGCCCAAACAAAGCGTGGTACGGGCTCCGGATTTTAACCACCTCAAAGATCAATGTTTCTGACCTGGAATCATGATCATCTCCAAAGGCTACCTCCAGAGCTATCTTGCCAACAGGATATGCTGACTTGCCCGGTACCACACCATGGAACACCGTATTAAACAGTTTAAGATTCTTGTCTGTTAGCCCCATACGACGGAAGGTCTCGTAATACAGGATATTAATGCTGCTTCCTCCATCCATGAGCACCTTGGTGAACTTATATCCTCCCACCTGAGGTGCCACCACCAATGCTAGCTGACCCGGATTGTCAACCCGGGGCGGGTGATCCTCTCTGCTCCATATGATTGGCTGTTCGGACCAGCGTAAATAACGAGGCACGGCCGGTTCAATTGAATTCACTGCTCGCTTGTGAAGCTTCTGGTCCCGCTTATCCAAGCTAGTGGTGAATACATGATATTGCCCACTATTCAACTATTTCGGATGGCCCTGATAACCCGACTGCTGCTGGTGGTGGTTGTAACCACCCTGGTTATTCTGATTATTTTGATTGTTATGTCCACCCTGATCTCCATTGAAGCTTGAACCGGCGTTTCCTCCACCGTGACCCGGCCCATGGAATCCGGATCCAGAGCCACCACCTGATCCATGATCATACAGGAAAGCATTAGAATTTTTAAACTCCTGCATAATATAACAATCCTTCCAAAGGTGGGTGGCTGGCGCTTCCTTCGTCCCGTGCTTCGGACAGGGCTGGTTTAATAGATAAGTCAGGCGGTCCGGATTGGGACTTGGAGCTCCACCACGATTTGGCGGTTTACCCTTCCGTCACTGACCCCTGTCCTATCCGTTGGTATTAGCCACAAAGTCCATGCTACCATCCGCTTTACGCTTGCCTCCGTTACCATGACCTGCCGTGTTGTGCTGCTGCCCCTTGGAGTTGCCGTTCTTCTTTCCCTTCCCTGTCTTGTCATCATCAGACTCGGGATCCTTGGTACCATCAAAATCAGCATATTTCACTAACGCAGTCATGAGGGTTCCCATACCGTTGCAATGGCGCTTCATCCTTCCCAATTTCAACTTCAGAGGTTTAAACCAGCAGTTGCTTTCCAAAGTTATAACCGCGGAGTCGGTGTTAATGCGGTCTGAGGAGTGCAAAATTTCCGAGACTCGGCGTACCCAGTGGGTTGTTGACTCTCCTTCCTCCTGGACACAGGCCGCTAGGTCCACTATCGACATGGGATGCTTACATGTATCCTTGAAATTCTGGATAAACCGGGCTCGCAACTGGGCCCATGAATTGATAGAATTGGCTGGCAAGCTCTTTAACCAAATACGGGCTGTCCCTTCAAGCATCATGGTAAAATACTTTGCGCACGCCACTTCATCTACATCAAGCATCTCCATGGCCATCTCATAGCTCTCTACCCATGCCTCCGGAGACATGTCGGCCGTGTAAATTGGCACCTTGCGTGGGCCTTTGAAATCCTTGGGCAGGCGCACATTGAGTAAAGCGGGGACAAGACAAGGCACTCCCAAAGAACTAGAAGTAACCCCTGGCTCAATTGTGGTGGTTGGACGAACCGGCGTAAGTTGATGAGCCTCATGCTGCGCTGCTAACTCGGCGTCCCTGCGTGCTCGGGCCCGGTCCACCACTTTCTGAGCATCACCTGCCGGGTTACATCCACGGGGTGCTTCACGGTTCCGTGCATTACTGGATACGGCCAGTTCATCCATCCGCCTGCTATAACTCCGGCTTGGGCGGGGGGTGGAATGAATCCGGTCACGGCTATATGAATATGCTTCCTGCTGAACCAAAGCTGTTCGAAGAAGTTCCTTAACCCGTCGTGTCTCCACTGCTAGCGGAGAATCTCCTTCAATTGGTATGACCTCCAGCCATGAAGCAGCGGCAATGAGATTGTCCATCGGATTGGAATAATGACCTTGAGGTGTATGGACAGGCTGAGGCATGATGTTATTCTGTCGAGGTGGCTCCATCAGGCGAGGTTGAACCGGTGTACCCGTCCCCGGTGCCTCCGCCCGGTTTAACCACGGCGGGTTACTAGTCCCTGCTCCTGGGGTGTTGAAGAGGTTTCTGCCATCGAAGACTGTCGGCAGGCGAGACCGATGCTTCCTTTTCAGGACTTCATGCGATGCGGTCTGGTCTAGCATAAGCCTATAGGCCTGCACGTCCAAAGCGGCCCGCTCTGCGGCCATCCTGTTGTTCTCGGCTGCCAAATCGGCCTTAGCCTGAGTGATCTGTTCCCTCACTTTTACAATCTCTGTATTGTGGGCGTCCTGATCCGCCGGGTTAGCTTCTGCCATAAGCATAGCCAACGCATCAAACAGATCAGACAAAACTTGAGCCGGCGGGCGCACAGAGCCTCATGCCCCGGCCTCTGCTGATCCGGAGAACATCGCTGCTGCGGTTGAAGAGTGGACCGCCGCTTGTGTTCCGGCCATGAATATCCCAACCCGATTGGGCAGATCAGAGGGGTCCGGAATACTGTCGCCATCGGAACAGCCCCCAATCCGGCCGTCCTGCAACTGATACAATGATTCAGTTTCTCCGGTCGAGGACTAGTCGCCAGAGTAAACAACGGTCTCGCTACCAGATGCCGATCCACCTTCATACTCTCCTCCGTGGATGACTCCCACGAAGGCACGCTTCACGGCCGGTTTAACTGGGCAGATCTCGCCGCGCTGAACTGCTTTGACGAGGTCGGTGCAGATGTCCGCTCAGGGCCAGTTCACCGATCTTGCCAATGAAGACGTGTATGCCACCAAAGGGGACCCGGTACCCGTACTCAATCGAGCCGGCCTCGGGGCCCCAGCCTGAATCGTCGATGTAGAGCTTTCCGCGACGACTCTTGGTCATCCGGCCCACAGCATAACCCTTGAGTCCTTCGAAATTGCCCTCCAAGAACTTGAAACCATCGTGCGATAGCCCCGCGGTGGGCGCCAACTTTCGTGGTTTTGCCACGGCAGATGTCCTCATGAAAGGACTTAGTCGTGGAGCCATCGCTACGGGTTAGCTTAAAGGGGATAAAGCGGACACAAGGACGCAAGAGAGTTTATACTAGTTCGGCCCCTTCGACGAAGGTAAAAGCCTACGTCTAGTTGTGATGGAATTGATGGGGCTTTCGATGACTAGGGAGCAAACAAGCTTCGCCTGAGTCTCGAGTTGTTGTCTATTGTCCTGAATCGCCGCCGGGTCGTCCCCTTATATACATGGGTGACACCCGTCGGTTTGCAGAGTCCCGAGACCGGCTCATAGACGTGTCCGGTTCGGTCTCTAGTATTTTGAACTTACAATACAACTTACATACTAAGGCCGGTCTATGGCTACAACCCTTAAACCGGTCCTGGGCCTTGGGCCCTTATTGAATATCCTCACGGGCTTCAAGCATACTTGGATACTGATGAATTTAACCCGGCCTCTCCTGGCCGGTTTACGCCCAGTAGTAATGTCCCCAACAGGGAGGATGCGTAGGCCGGCGGCGAGTAGTTGTATGGAGGGTACTGCACGCCGGCGAAGGCGGGGGAGGGCGTGCGCTGGGCCGGGTGTCCATGGGGGAAGGTGACGTTGGGGTTGAACCCAGTGTGCGCGTCCCCGTCGGCGTAGCCCGGCGACTATGTGCATCCCCATGGTTGCAGCGACGACGAGAATCCGGCCGGAGAGCCGACACTTTGCTGGCTCCAGGGCACGTGCTGGGCGTGGTCGCCGGGTGGATTCATCATCCCCACGCGAGACGCCTCGGCTTGATCCGCCGGAGCCGCAGCCGCACGTGCCGCGCTGTCCCGGGCCTTTTTGGCGTTGGCCCTGTTCCGCCGGTCGGCGGTGACAGCCTCCCGTCGCTGAACTTCCACCCTCCAGTCGGCGTTGGTCAGGCCCGACAGCTTGGACGGCGGCGCCCTCGGCTTCCTCTACTTCGGCTGGGCAATGGTGGCGGTCGCAGCTGTCGTGGCGCGGGGATCACACACTTCTTCGGCAGCATGGCGGCTGGCTGGGAGGCGAGCGGGAGGGAGATTGGCGGGAGGAATGGAAAGAATGAGAGGGAAGTGCGGAGAAAAGCGGGAAGAAACGGCGGGAAGAGTCTCTTGACTCGCCGACAGAGCGGACCCATGACCCTTTTCGCTTGTGCCGGCACCCCAGACGCCCCCAGCGTGCCGTGTTTGGCTTGGGTCCGCCGGCGCTAGTTTCGTCCCAAGCCGGCGAAAAACGGGCTATTAGGGGCGCGACTGGATCGATTTTTGGGCGCCGGCACGGCAAAAACGCCTGGGGAGGGCCTGTTGGGGGCCCGGCTGGAGATGCTCTAACCCATGCAAGCACAGCACGTATTGGCGACTTGGTGCGAACAACGATGTGGCTGGCACAACGGGCGGCAAGGCCAGCCCTCGCTCGATGCCGGAGCCCGGAGGTGACTTGACCCGCACGAGTACGGCCCGTTCATGGCCGTGGCGTGCAGAACTATGTGGCCGGCTCGGCGGCGTTCCAAGCGGGATCCTCCACGATGAAGATACTGTCGTTGACTACAATCCTGCTAAAGCAAGCAGGGCCTAGACCAGAGTGTTTGTCAATGCGTTCGAGGAGCTCCAGACCTGCACAGACGAATTAATCGGGCGGCGGCAGTCCTCCAAAGCTTGAGGACGTACTTTGGCGATGGCAGGGCCCGGCAAAATGAGATGCCGTAGTTCGGCGCCACTCACCCACTGCACCTCACCGTTGCGCCTCACGTCGGTCGGCGTCTTTGTCGAGGATGGCAACAGGACGGTCAGTGGGCCACTCCACCGTCCGCGTCCCACATGGTCGCGCTCCGCCTAGGCGACTCCGACAACCTTGTGCTGCTCGACGAGTAGAACGCCACGCTCATAGAAATCCTTCGACCGGCCCACAGGCTCGCTTGTGTCATCGGCTAAGTCGGACCTAACGGAGGAGGACAACAAATGAGGTCGATGCCATGCACGTATGGATGGGTCACCGTAAGGCCTGCCGGCGGCAGCAGGCCTCGCGGCGTGGGGCAGGGGGAGTGCGGTCGGCCGGGACTGTGTTCATGGTTAGGCACATAGCGGTACATCGATATGATGAAGGTCTGTTGCAGCTTGTAGCTTTTGCTGGGAGTGTGACCGATGCCGGCAACACAAGCATGGCTGATGCGAATAGAGTAACAGACTCAAGGCCATTCCCGTGTATTACGGGTGGGAGAGGACTGCATGTATACGAGTGGATGAGGATTAGACCGGTATTCTTTATTGTTTTTTGTCAGTGAAAAAGAACGGATGGAAAAGAAATTACTCGAACCGTTCAATGTGAAAGGAAGGATGCGGAGTACGGATGGGAGCAGGGCAGCAGGGCGACCAGAGCATGCCTTATTATTATAAAGTTTTTCCCCTCTCGTTAGGGTTTCGTTCTCCTCTGGCGGCGCCGCCGTCGAGAGTCTATTCCACCCGATCTCCGCCTCTTCCTGGTCCTGATCCTTGGGAAGTATACGTAAAGGTGTGCGGTGGGTTTCGCCCTTTAGATCCTGGCCCGGTTTAAGGCTAGGGTTTAGCGCTGGTAGTCGCCATGATACACAGGATGAACGAAGCAGGACGCGCCGGGGCAAGGAACCGGTGGAAGATCTCCTGAGCCGATTGGAACTCCAAGAGGATGAGGAGGAACAGTTTGTCTGGGAGGAAGAATTTAAGGAAGAGAAGATCGAAGCCAAGTAGCTGGCGATAGCGAAGGTGCACACCAACAAGGGATTCAGCCCCTCTGCTCTTTATGCTGATATGAGATCGGCGTGGAACCCAGCCAGGGAGGTCCGTTGGCGAATAATAGATGAGAACCTGTTTACGGTGCATTTCGGATGTTTGGGTGATTGGAATACTGCAATTAACAAGGGGCCTTGGCTGTTTAGGAACTAAGGAGTCTTGATAGAGGAATATGATGGATTCAAGAAACCAGAATCGATGGTTTTGGACAAATTGGTGGTATGGGCAAGGATTCTGAAACTCCCGGATAACTATCTGTTTCCAGCAGCGATAAAGGGCATGTGCCATAAGATGGGTAAGGTGTTGGAGGTCCAAACAACCCTACCGACTGGCTTTGTAGGTGAATTTTTAAGGGTCAGAGTGGAGCTTACTGTCTCGAAGAAACTTATCCGATTTGCTTCAATCACAAAGAATAATGTGACAGACTGGTACCAAGTCCAGTATGAAAAGCTACCGGATTTCTGTGGAAATTGTGGTCTTCTGGGGCACTGGTATGAGGAGTGTGGCACTGGAGAGCATGATGTAACCAAGCTGGAGTGGGGTGATTTCCTCCTGGTTGGTGGAGGTAGAGGTAACGGCAGAGGCCGTGGATCGAGTAGGAACCCTGGACGAGGAAGAGGTGAGAATGTAAGGGAAGATCCACCTTTTGGCCCAGGTCGTGGTCGAGGAAATACTCCTCATGGCGATGTTGGAACGGGGTCAGTGCAAAGCTGGCGCCACAATGCGCTGTATAAACCAGGAGGTACAGAGATGGAAACAGGACAAGGGTCAGAACATGAGATGAGCAATCAGGATGTTCGTCAGATCAACATCCTTGGTAAGAGAATTGCAACGGATACACAACAAGCTTTGCCAGGGGGGTCCAACATGTTGGCGATCATTCCCAATATGTCCAGAACATCAAAAGTGGTAGCGATTGTGGATCAGCTTGAAGGAGAGACTTTGCCGGGGATCACCCCGGACGCGGCTAGCATGCCTCCCAAAAATGCTAACAGAAAGAAGTACAAAGGAGTGGATGGTGAAGCTGTGGAAAGCTCGCCACTAAGCAAACTAATGAGATATCGGCGTCCTCCCACGAGGAGGATGGCCGGACGCAATGAAAATACTAGCATGGAACTGCCGGGGCCTTGGGAACGCACCGGCAATACGTGCTTTGTTGGATGTCCAACGAAGCTGCAACCCCAAGGTGATGTTCTTGTCAGAGACGCACCTCGATAGTTATCCGGCAGAATGTCTGCGTAAGAGATTGAAGATGGATCAAAAACTAGTTTGTCCGAGCAATGGTAGAAGTGGAGGCTTAGTTCTTTTCTGGAATAATAATGTCAATGTTCAGAGATTATCTCTAGATCCCATGTTCATTGATGTAAAGATAGTGGATAACAATAATAATAATTCTGGTTGGCGTTTGACTGGGATCTATGGAGAGTTCAGGTGGGAAAACAAACACTTAACTTGGTCGCGTATGAGGCAACTGCATCAAGCGCATAGTTTACCCTCGCTCATGGTGGGAGATCTCAATGAGATCATGTACTTGCATGAGAAGGAGGATGGCAATCCACGGCCACCCCAATATATGCAAGCATTTCATGATAATGTAGAAGAATGTGCATTGCATGACCTTGGTTACATTGGTGACCAATACACTTGGCGTCGAGGAAGAATATGGGAAAGACTCGATAGAGGGCTTGTAAATGATTTGTGGACCTCCCAATTCCCTCATGCGGCATTGCGGAATCTAGAGTTTAATCATTCGGATCATAAACCTCTTCTGGTGGATACTGACTTCTATGTACAGCCACCAAGTGGTACGAATACACATGTCAAAAGATTTGAAGCTAGATGGCGCAGAGAGAAGTTATTCAATGAGAAAGTGATGGAAGCATGGACGGAGGATGCAACCGACCCAAACGCGACAAGCATACATGAGAAACTCAATAACATGCATGCTAGCTTCCATGATTGGGATCAGAGGGTTTTTAAAAAACCCAAAAAATGGTTACGTAAAGCTCAAAGGGAGCTGGAGAGAGTCATGAATGGCCCTATGTCAGATGAGAATGATGAAAAGAGGAAAGAACTGACAGAACTGATTGAATATCTGTTAGAGCTGGAGGAGATCCAAGTCATGCAGTGATCTTGAGCAACTTGGCTGACAAGCGGAGACCATAATACGGGTTTCTTCCAAGCATATGCATCAGCAAGGAGAAAGAGAAATTTCATGAAGAGACTAAAGGATGATGGAGGTAATTGGCTTGAAAGTATGCCAGAACTGAATTCACATGTTCTAAACTACTTTACGCAACTTTTCTCGTCTGAGGTGCAGCACACAAATCTATAAATCTTACAAAAAGTTCAGCATAAGGTAACTGACCAAATGAATAGCTTCTTGATGGCACCTTATTCAGCCGAAGATGTCAGGAAGGCAGTGTTCAGTATTGGAGATATAAAGGCCCCGGGACCTGATGACCTTCATGCAATATTCTTTAAAAAATACTGGCATATTCTGGGAGACGCGATCACAAAGGAGGTTCTTCATGCAATTAATTCTAGGGTAATCCCAGCTGATTGGAATGAAACCACGATTGTCATGATACCAAAAACTGATGGTCCTGAACTGGTAACACAATTCCGCCCTATAAATCTTTGCAATGTCTTATATAAGATTATCTCTAAAATGTTAGCTTTCCGGCTAAAGAGTATTTTGCCGGAGATCATTTCCCCTACGCAAAGTGCCTTTGTCCCAGGAAGAATGATCACTGACAATATCTTGATAGCATATGAGTGTGTGCATAAAATCAAGAACAAAAGGGCTGGTCAGATAGGATTATGCGCTGTAAAATTGGACATGCATAAAGCATATGATAGGGTGGAATGGTCCTTCCTCCATGATATGATGATGGCACTGGGTTTTAACGAGCAGTGGATTGAACTTATGATGGCGTGTGTAAGCTCTTTCTCTTATAAAGTCAGATTCAATTCCCAGGAGACGGACAACTTTAGTCCAACAAGGGGTATAAGGCAAGGGGATCCCCTCTCCCCATATCTTTTCCTTCTCTGTGCAGAAGGCCTTTCCAGTTTATTGCAGTATGAAGAAGAAGCTGGTGGCATAGAAGGAGTTAGAGTGTGTAGAAATGCACCGTCAGTATCACACCTACTTTTTGCTGACGATTCTCTAATTCTAATGACAACGGATGTTCTAAATGCAGCTTCCTTACATCATGTGCTGGAAACCTACTGCCAAAGTTTGAGACAGTTGGTGAGTTCATCAAATCTAGTGTGTTTTTCAGTCCTAATACTCACGCAGCTTCAAGAGCTGAAATTTGCCAAGAACTGAATATTGATACGGAAGCACTCTCTGATAAATATCTTGGTTTGCCTGCTATGGTGGGAGCAAATAGGAGTGACTGTTTTAAACACTTTGTTGAAATAATCAGAGAGAGGCTCAAAGGGTGGATGGAAAAGATCCTCTCAATTGGTGGCAAGGAAATCCTTATTAAGGAAGTGGCACAAGCCATCCCAGTATTTCCCATGTCTGTGTTCAGTATACCTAAGGGAATTTGCAAAGAGATCACAGATTTAATTTCCCATTATTGGTGGGGAGATGATGAGGAACACAAAAGAATGCATTGGTTTTCTTGGTGGAAATTATGCTGCCCTAAAAGTGATGGAGGGATGGGCTTTAGAGACCTATACTCCTTCAACTTGGCAATGTTATCAAAATAATGTTGGAGACTGATCACTCAACCGGATTCATTGTGTGCTAGAATTCTGAAAGCAAAATACTATCCAAATTGTACCCTTCTACAAGCCACCTTAAAGAATGGTCCATCATTCACTTGGTAGAGCATCATGAAGGGCCTAGAGACCTTCAAATTGGGATATATTTGGAGAATTGGCACGGGTGAAAATGTAAACATATGGTCTGACCCATGGATCCCTGCCAGTCCAGATAGAAAGGTGATCTCTATACGAGGTAACTCCATCCTTACTTGTGTTGCGAAACTCATCGATCCAATTTCTGGCACCTGGGATGAAGATATCCTCCGTTCAAACCTTAGTCCGGTTGATGTCAACAGGATTCTGCAAATACCATTGAACACCAACTCCTTTGAGGATTTTATAGCATGGCACCCTGATCGACGAGGGAGTTTTTCTGTCCGTGCTGCATACAAAGTTCAATGGATTCGATCTTTTGGGCCCCATGCAACTGCCCTGGCACAGCCAAGCAGGTCGTGCTCCCCGGCAGTATGGAGTATCTTATGGAAGCTACCTATCCCACGTAAAATTCAGATCTTTTGTTGGAGAACTCTTCATGGAATCCTGCCGCTAAAGTCTATACTCACTAATAGACATATCGGTTCAGCGGGAGCATGTCCTATCTTCCATAGAGAAGCTGAGGATATTAAGCATCTAATCTTTGATTGCTTTCATGTAAGAGAACTCTGGAATCGATTGGGCATCATGGATATAGTTGAGGAGGCAATGGTGCTATATCGGTCCGGTTCGGTCGTCCTCGAAAATCTTTTCTTAGTTGATCCGAGACCAATGCCATTAAAACCAAACCTGGACATCAAGCAAGTTTTAGCGGTGGGAAGTTGGTATCTATGGTGGATCCGTCGGCAATATACCCACAATGGTACACCTCCTCCGGTCTTTAAATGGCCTCTACCGGTTCTTGCTGTTACTAATAATTTTCATCAGGCTAATGAGAAGAGAAGGAGTACTCCTGAGGAGAGATGGGCCCGACCAGATATCAAATTCATTAAGTTGAATGTGGACACAGCTTACTATATAGATGAAGGTGTGGGCGCGACGGCTGCAGTGATTAGGGATGAGAAGGGCATTTTCTTGGCGGCACAATGCATCTTCATTCCCCATGCAGCTAGTGCAGTTTCCACCGCGGAAATGGCAATGAGAGATGGTGGCGTTTGCAAATTCCTTGGGCTTTCCTCGGGTTGAAGCAGAATCAAATTCCTCAACTGTGATTGAATCATGTGCGGGTCAAACGACATGGTGGGATGAAGCAGCAACAACTTTCGCCGAGTGTGTGGATCTATCTACGTTGATTGGGAAGGTCAATTTTAAACATTGTTCTCGCACTTGTGGATGATGTTATTCCTTCTTTTAATCAATAAAGCTAGCAATGATGGCCTTCCCTAAAAAAAGGGCGACTGGAGCAGGCAAGCCCCGTCCCAGTCACGCAATCATTTACTACAAATCTGAAAAGACCTACTGAGTGGCGGAGCCAGAACTTTCGTGGAGCCTGGGAAAGTTGAGCCTAAGTGTGTAATCTAGAAATAAAAAATCGGATATTCGGATACACGTCATATAATATATCAGAGAACTTCTGAATCACAAATCCACATTAATAACAAAGTAAAAACATAAATATAATAGTCACACAAAATGTAATTTTAAAGTGAACTTGTATATAATATATCAATATTGGTTTCATAGACCAAATAAGGTCGAGACTTGACAACAAAAGATAAATAACTAGTCTTGCATAGAGGCAAACAAAGACATACAATCAACCTTGCGTAGAGGCAAATTCACCATGTTGCCAAAGTCCTAGAAGGCACTACAAGATAGAAAATGGATTTGTAATTAAGTTCTGATGTGAATATATTAAATCTTGAAAGTTTGCAAGAATATAGATGGTCAGATGGAACATACCGACAGTGCACTAAAGAAAATCACGGGGCCAATGCCCTTTTCGAGACCTCATTGCAGTAAATGTTTGAATAATATCCTTATTATCAACTGAGTTGAATAACTCCCATTTGGTGTAGCATATCATCAAGTCATTGAACCATTCATTATTTTCGGTTGGCAATGTTAGTAGGTGGTTGTGCCTCAACTTCTATTTCCGGTTGCACACCATTCACATTTTCAGTTCTTGCTCTACTCACCAAAAACCTCCTCATCTCTGAAATTTAATGATAAAACTTGAAGTTAGTTGTCACACAAGTAAATAAGAAAATGAGCTACAATAAGTAACAGCAGTACCATCTTTGAAAAAAAGTAACAATAGTGCAGAACTACTTACACATAAACTACATGTACTGCATCAAAATTCCTTAAATCCGTCAACAAAGCATTACCTAAATTTAAGCCCTAAATCTATTGGTTCATTGCAGATTGCCAAATGACTTTTCAGATATAAAGAAATCAACAAACACATTCTTATCAAAACTGTTTCTGGGGGCATGTAGTAGTACTGCAGAGGTAATTAACACTTTAACTAATATCATAGCATAGAGGAGCGCAAAGCTGCTACTGTTTTGAGATTCGAAACTGCTTTGCGGACAATGGTTTTCTCATCCGACCAGTACGACCAGAGAGCATATCATCTCTAAATGCTATGGCCCACAAACGGAATTATCTACAATTGTCTCTAATCGTACTGTGTTGGACAGGCATTCTGTCGTACGTATAGCAACGTTGTTTGAGATTCTACATGAGGTCTTGGTTGTGCTTCAATCCCGGGTCTTGACCAGTTATTCAGAGATAGTCAGAGATGACTAGATGAGGGATCCCTAGCAAGTCCTAGAGGCGCCTCGAGGCGACCTTCCGGACCCTGGGCGCAAAGGGAGCAAGATTCCCACGGGCTTCAAGTTCGGACCCCAGCCGAACACTGCGCCGGGATACGCAGAGGAAGGAGGCTCCTCCTAGGCGACTCCAAGGCGATCTTGCGCCGGTGGCCACTCCGGCCCCGGCGGCCACCTCTCCTGTTGACGGCCACTCCGGCCTCGGCAGCCACATTCCAAGATGTCTCCTTTTGCCCTCAACTTTGATCGTGGTAGAAAGTTCCAAGCGGATATGAGAACCAAGTTTGGTCATCCAGTGGTGTTCTCTCCTGGCTTTCGTCAACAAGAATTCATCTTGGTGGTTTCTTTCTGTCGCGCAACCTTCAAGCTTGATGTGCACACGGTTAGTGTCTCTCTCTTGGCTATGTTTGGAGGTTATGCTCAAGGTTTTAGGGTTCGTCACTTGAGGGATAGAACTTTCAAGTTTTCGGTGGCCTCTAAGTCTGTTGGTTTTGAGATTTACAACAATGGTAGAATCGTTGAGCAAGATTTTGAGGTTCTTTTTAGTTTATGGACTTATGGGGGCTCAAATTGGTTTAGGGAAGAACAAGCTTTTTACAAAGAACTAGACGCTGAATGGACCTTGGTGGGTAGAAATGGAAAGGCTGTCGTCGACAACTCCGGCGATCGTCAGAGTTACAACGCGGTGGTTAGAAACGGTCGATCGGTTTTGAGCGGTTATCGGGTCCCATTCAATCCACTGTCAATCAGCGGCAAGCTTTGAATTCCCCCTCTCTTAATTCTGAGAGTAATGGGTCACTTAATCAGTCGCAAATGTCGCAACGTTCTGCCTCTCACGCGAACGTAGTATGTTTTGCATGTGGAGGGCAAGGCCACTTTGCACGTAACTGCATGGTTCCCAAGCTACCTGGGCTTTGGCCTTTTATACAGTTTGATTCTTTCGCGAGCCCGCCCGAGGCGGCATGGGCTAATGGTGCGGTGGAGGCCTGGTTCAAATGTGTCGGCCCAGCTCAGCCGACAAGGCAGGTTTCGTCATTTACGGAGCTGGTCAAGGACCTATTTCCAAACTTCCAGCCGCGACCACAGGGTGCCTCCTCGCATTCCTCTGTTCTTACCAACTCTGCCTATTCCACTGTTTCTGCCTCGGCAAGCTCGCTGTCTGCCTCACCATCACCGGAGCAGGCATTGGTGGTCCGTTCTTCGGCAGCTTCGACCTCGACCATGGCCAACATTCCCATCGATCCGGCTCCCTTCGTTCCTCATGGGTTCCAGATTTTCGAAGTGGAGGGGCGTACTGGGGTTTCGAGGGAAATTTTGCCGCATCGTCCACGAAGGCATGTGGACTGGGCGATTGCTACCATTCAGCCGCATCCCAATGAGGTATTTTTCCCAACGTTAGAGAAGTTCTTGAGGAGTTCTTTCAAGGTGTTGAAGAAGTTGGGTTCAGAGAAATCTAGCCTTGTCCTTTTGGAGAGGCGTATGTTCAGTTTCGGCATGTTAGGGACAGAGATCGTCTCATCGGTGAGCCGCATCCATTTGGAGATGTTTTTATCTCTTTCACTAAGCACAATCAAGGTAGGAACTGGCGCAGATTGCACTTCAATAGGATCGTCTGGTTACTGTTTGTGGGTGTCCCATTTGACCACTGCAATACTGAAGATATTGCAACTGCCATTGCCAAGTGGGGAAGAATTATTAGTTGGGAGAGAGAGAGGATGCTCTGAAAGGGATGATTCTGGTGAAGGCACGAGTCACTGAACTTCTTGACATCCCTAAAAGCATAAGGTGGTCTGAAGGGGATTGCTTTGAGGAGGAATCATGGACTAGTTCTGTGGAGGTTTTATTAGAGGAAATGTTGGGGGGTGGCCCAGCTGATGAAGATCCTATCCCACCTCCTGGAGTGGACCCTCACCCTATTCCACAACATGCCAATGATTTCCCTGGCTTCCATCCGGCTCCTATTCAGAATGAGCCTGCTCAACAGGAGGATTGGGATGATTGGGAAGAGTAGGAGGAGCAAGGCCACTGGGCTTTCCCTCAAGCAAATAACCCTCAGGCTCAACCACCACAGCAACAAATGGAAATGCCAGTCTTACAAGAGGATGGTGCTCCCAATAGCAGCATCACCACTACAGTTTCCTTGTCTGATGGTATTTGGTCTAACACACCCACTGCCAGTGAGGAGGTAAATCAGGGTGCTCAGAACAATCCTTTGGGCATGGGCTTACAGAACATTCTTAATGCTTATCAGGCAGATGGGGAGGAGGAGGATCTTGGGCAAGACTATGCAAACATGCCTATTGTTGAACAGCAGGTGGTGCAGGGGGTTCCTTTGATTGTTCATGAGGTTTTGCATGAGGTGGAAGCTGTTGATCAAACTGTGAATTCAGATGCTGTGGTCCTACCTGCTGCTGCTGAAGGAAATGCTGTGCCAGATGGGACTCTTGTTCAGCCTGTGGGTGTTGTTCCTCTTAATACAGCCAATGTGCAGGTTGAGGTGACTGAAGAGAATGCTGCAGCTGCTTCTCAGCTCAATGTTTGTCCTCTGGGCTCTGATAGTGAGGCTGCAAATGTTATGCCACTAGGATCCCATGAAGCAAAAAGCTTAGAGCTCAGAATGGATTTAAAGGGCAAAGCAGATGTCCCTATTGTTCAGGTTGGCACCTCCACTAGTGGGACCAGTAAAGGTATGGACAACTTTCATCCATCTAATTCCCCTACTCTGCTAGATATTCAAGAATTAGTTCATAATCATACCTTGGATATTATTGATGGTGCCCATTTGATTTCCGAGGAAGGTTTGGACTTGTGGATTCAACACTTTGCTCCAGCAACTCAGGGAGAAGTAAACACTTTCAAAATTGACATACCTGTAAGTTGGTTTAACTTCATAATTCACCTGCTCCTCACTCCTGACAAATTTGGCTGGCTGATGCATCTGTTGAAATCTGAGCTGTAGAAATTGCTTACTGCCAACTGTGATACTAAAGAGTCTATCTTATTCCATATACCTGACAAACCTGCTACTTCTCAGGCTCCAAGTAGTAAAGAAATCATGCTGGGTCTGGGAAAGGAAAATGAGGGTATAAGCCCTGCTGCTCACTCCTCAAGTGGAGCTGGAAGCCCACTCACGCAAGTGTCCCCCAATAAAGTCATACAGTTGTCACTAGGTGAAGCTGTCTCAAGGAAAAGAAGGGATAAAGAGCCACTTGTGGAGACCTAGGTGAGAAGAAGTGATCGCATTAAGAAAGACAACAATGGGTATAGGAGGAAATCATGTGATGCTAGCTCTTGCTTACCTTGTAATGCTATTCCACCCATTGTGCATAATAAAGTGGTCAAAAATCTGACAAAAACTTTTTGCAAGGTGTCTGAGGATGAGGCACAGGACATGCTTTCTAAGAGGCCCAAGAAGAAGGGCCAGGAGAATGTGGCCAAGGTCTCCAAGGTCACTGGTGCTACAACTCCCTAGGGTGTGCCATGATGAACTGTCCAGTTACTAATAGTACCAGGAATATTTTGAGAAAGGCTAGTTTGATAGTGGAATGTATGAAGTCTGGTATGCTTGATGTAAGCAGAACATGTTTAGTGTCTGTACTGAAAACTTGGTGCCCTCTTTTGTCTACTGCTATGTTGATCTGTTTAACTAAGCTCTGGAGTTGTAGTTGCTATCAAGACATTGAAATTATTGTGCTCTCTAGCAGGACTATTGTGTTTCATCTGTTACCCATGTTTCCTGACACCTCAAACTGTACTGGGTCTCATTCACATAAATACTATGCTTTGCATATGTGTGGCAACATACCAGGAGATGGGGCCTGGTATCATACATTCTCCATTCAGTTAGTTAATCATGAGTAGAAACAGATCCTGGAACATCTTGAACTGGAACATTAAGGGTTTGAATTCTCCTGATAAATGGCTGGCTATTAAGCAAAAAATTGAGGAAAGTGCTGCTGGTGTTTTGTGTCTACAAGAAACTAAGAGACAAGCTTTTGATTTGGCATATATTCATAACTTTTGTCCACAAAGATCCAACAAATTCGAATTCCTGCCTTCTATTGGGGCATCTGGAGGGTTTTTGACTGCTTGGAATGAGGCTCTTTTTAATGGGCAATTGCTCTTTCAGAATAAATTTTCACTCTCTATGCAGTTCACTTGTACTTCAACCAACAAACCATGGATCCTCACAAACATATATGGACCTTGCAACCTTGAAGACAAATTGTAATTTATTGATTGGTTTACAAATATCCAAATGCCAGATGATGTTGATTGGATAGTTATGGGGGATTTCAACTTCATTAGGTCACCTGAAGACAGAAATAGACCTGGTGGAGATGTCAATCAGATGTTACTGTTCAATGAGGCTATTAGTAATTTGGGGTTAATTGAATTACCTCTAAAAGGGAGACAGTTCAGCTGGAGCAATATGCAAGAAAGTCCATTACTTGAAAAACTAGATTGGTTCTTCACCTCTGCTGCATGGATGACTTCTTATCCTGACACAACTGCTCTGCCTCTTGCAAAACCAATATCTGACCATTTGCCTTGTGTAATTAAAATTGGTACATCAATTCCTAAGTCAAGGGTTTTTAGATTTGAAAATTATTGGTTGAAGCACAACTCTTTCAAAGATATTGTTCAAGCTACATGGAACATTCCTATTGGTTATACTGATCCAGCAAAGAAGATTAATGCTAAATTCAAGATCCTGAGGAGAGCTCTTAAACTTTGGGCAAAAAATCTATCTTGTCTCAGAAAGCAGATTGATGAGTTGAATGAATGTATATTCCTATGGGACTTCTTGGAAGAATTCAGAGACCTCACTGTAGCTGAGCATAACTGCAGAGAGCTTTTGAAAGAAACACTGCTAACTGTTCTCAGTAATCAGAAGATTTATTGGAAACAAAGAGGAAAAATCAAGGGGTCAAATTTGGGGATGAAAATACAATTTTTTTTCATACAAAGGCTTTAATTAATCACAGGCATAACAAAATTGCAATGCTCATGAGTGAGGACCAAGTGGAAATTACTGATCATGAAGGGAAGGCTGCAATTCTTTGGGAAGCTTTTAAGAAGAGACTAGGACAATCCAATGGCCATACAATGCACTTCAATTTACAAGACCTGTATGATAATACAGTGGATCCACAAATATTCCAAGACCTTGAGAGACCTTTCTCTCAGGAAGAAATTGATGAGGTAGTTAAAAACCTGCCTTGACAAATCTCCGTACCCCGATGGATTTAATAATGAGTTCCTCAAAGCTTGTTGGCACATTATCAAGCTGGATATTCTTGAACTTATCATTGCCTTTCATGTTGGGCTGTGAATTTGGAAAGCATAAACACTTCATATATCACACTCATTCCTAAAAAGGAGGTACCTATTTCCCCTAATGACTTCAGGCCAATTTCATTGCTTAATGGGGTGCTCAAAATCATTACTAAACTACTGGCCAACAGATTACAAAAAGTCATTCTCAAGCTGGTCCATATCAATCAATATGGATTCTTAAAGAACAGAGTAATTCAAGATTGTCTGGGTTGGGCCTATGAATATATACATCAATGCCACAAGTCAAAAGAAGAATTGCTTGTAATCAAACTGGATTTTGAAAAGGCTTTTGACACTATTGAGCATCAGACTATAATTGACATCTTAAGGGCTAAGGGATTTGGTGAAAGGTGGATAACCTGGATGCACTTGCTATTCAATTATGCTTCCTCTGCTGTAATGTTAAATGGGGTGCCAGGGAAGAAGTTTTACTGTAAAAGAGGAGTAAGACAAGGAGATCCCCTTTCACCTCTTCTATTCATACTGGCAGCTGACTTGCTTCAATCAATTTTGAATAAAGCCATGACTAGGGATCTAATAACACCTCCACTACAAGTGACCTCATGCCCTGACTTCCCTATTGTGCAGTATGCAGATGATACTCTTGTTATTATGCAAGCAAGTACTAGACAGCTTGTATGCCTCAAAGCTCTACTAAACACATTTGCAGATGCCACATGCCTCAGAGTAAATTATGGGAAATCAATCATGGTGCCTTTAAACATTGCAGAAGACAGAGTACATATTTTCACTAACACCTTGAATTGTGCCAGAGGGCAATTTCCTTTCACTTATCTGGGGCTACCTTTGGGCATTTATAAGCCAAATATGGAGCAGTGTTTGCCTATAGTCAATAGAATTGCTAAGAGGATTACTGGCATTTCCACTTTCATGACTCAGGCAGGGAAGATTTTGTTGGTCAAATCTGTGTTGGCTTCCTTAGCAGTTTACTTCATGTGTTGCCTGGATATTCCCATCACTATTAAACACCAGATCATCAAATACTTACGGCACTGTCTATGGAGGAGCCCTGATTTGGAAGATAGGAGGCCAACCCTAGTGGCTTGGCACACAGTTTGCAGACCTAAACATCAGGGTGGCTTGGGAGTTATGGACATCTTCACACAAAATAAAACTCTGCTCACGAAAAATCTTCATAAGTTTTACAATAGACATGACATCCCTTGGGTCAACCTAATTTGGGAAACATACTGCAGCAATGGGCAACTTCCAGGAGATCAAAAAGTGGGCTCTTTCTGGTGGAAATCCAATCTTGCACTGATTGATCAGTTCAAAGCTATAGCAAGATGCAATGTGGGAGATGGCAAAACTGCTTTATTCTAGGATGATTTGTGGGATCAATTCATTCCCAAGCACAAGTTTGATCATCTTTACTCCTTTGTTAGAAACCCTCAAATAAGTATTCATCAAGTGATCAATACTGAATATCTCCAAGACTTATTCCATCTGCCTTTAACTACATAGGCTTATGAGGAGTTCCTACAAATGGAGGGCATGTGCATTTCCATGAGATAATCAGAATACTTAGATGCTCCGGATACTTGGAGTTACATCTGGGGCAATGAATTCTATTCTTCAACTAAAGCATATAAGGTGCTAATTGGGCACAAACAAACCCCACCACATTTTTCATGGATTTGGAAAAGCTGCTGTCAGCCCAAGCATAAAGTTTTTTTTCTGGATGCTCCTGCATGACAGAGTAAACACAAGGAATCTTTTAAGGAGGAAAAACTTTGAATTGGAAGTTTACAATTGTGCAGTGAGGAACTGTCAGCAAGAAGAAACTCTGCATCATCTTTTTTTTGGGATGTCCTTTTGCCATCAGATGCTGGGATTTTATTTGTCCTTCAAGAACACCAAACTTATCAGTTATGGAGGCATTTGAAGACCTCAAAGACAAACTCAGATACCCTTTCTTCATGGAGATTATCATATTGGGATCTTGGGCCATCTGGATTTCTAGAAACAACAAAATCTTTGATAATATAACTCCCTCGTTTCAGGGCTGGAAACACATTTTCACTAAGGAACTCAAGCTTCTGACATTCAGGATCAAGAAGAAATATGAAGTGCAATTCTCTGCTTGGCTGGATTCTATGTTGTAATTTGTATAGTTCTCCTTGCTTTTCTTGTTAGTATTTTTTAGTTTTTATGCTTAGCTGTTGTATAGATTCTCTTTTTTTGGTAGTTTCTCCCAATTCTTCTTTTTTTAGTAGGGCTTAGCTCAAGCCCACAAGACTATTGTGTTCTCTCTTTTCTTTAATTAATAAAAGTTGCAGCGGGGTGTTTACCCTACTGTTTATAGTCAAAAAAAAGAGGGATCCCTAGCACCTAGCCCTAATTTCCATGGAGAATTCTTAGCCAAGGAACTGTTCCAAAGATGAGATCATGAGAGGAAGGAGTTGGCTGGCCTGGGCACATGACGTTTGCTCGCCGCGGCCCCGTCTCGCCGTCTAGGGTAGTAGGGCTCTAGGCTAATCGCCACCCCTATCGCCTAGTCCCTGCGCTCGGCACCTGTGAGAAACGAAGAGACTTTTTTTTAGAAGAGAAACGAAGAGAAAGGAGTCGGGTCATGAACTGTTGGCTGGGCGGCGAACTCTCTCCTACGGTTGCCTGTTGGGCTGTGAACCATTGAGAAACGAAGGCCCAAATTATTTTTGCCCAGGTAAAGCAAGCTACCGAACAACTTTAGGCCTTTGTTAATCGATCGAGCGCTGCTGTCGTGGAGCCAGCGAGCCCGGGCAAGTGCCCAGGGTCGCCGGGCGGTGCCTCCGACCACCGAGGAAGAGGACCTTTGATGAGTGTGGAGGCGTCGCGGACGCGCCAAAGACGACTCCGCCAACCTTCATGTCGGTGATCCCGGCGGGAAAGGTGGTGTCTTCCATTGCTAGCTGAGTAATTCCGATCAACTGGAGGTTGATGAACAAGGAGCAACACCCACTTCACAGCCGAGCACTGAAACTCCGTTTAAATAGACCCCGAATTGTTCAAGGCTGCCGTACTGGAAACGATGATAGTCAACTGAAAAAGAGATTCACGCTAAAAAAGAGATTCCGTTTAATTCTGGGTCAGCTGACATTATCGCACGTTTCACGCACATAATCGGTAGATGCACTCTGTGTGAGACGTAACTGAGACTTAGTTACGTCTCGGTCAGCTGACACCATCACACGTGAAACGTAATTAACCGGTAGATACACTGTGATTGCTTCTGGAACAACACTCAAGAAAAATAGAAAACATCATAAAATTGAGAAAACCCAGAAAAACCTGAGCAAAAAAGCAAAGATTTTTCTAAAAAAAACATAAAGAAAAAAACATGCTCATGTGCAAGGGTTGTGGTCGCATCTAGCTCACGACATGTGGTGACATTGGGAAGCACCACGTGGAGCGCTAGAACATTCCCCAAAAAAACGGGGGCACCTGTGAGACGTCAACAAGATCAATTCAGATGTGGTATAGGGGGATAGGGACTGCTGCATAACAGTCGCGGCCCAAGGAGCAGCACAATGCGTGCAGGCAATAAGGCCAAGAGCCGTGCAGTCCAAGGACTGGGGAAGGCCCAAGGTGTGCCTAAGGTGAGCGGATCAAGGAGCTGCCAGTCCAACCTAGAAAGCGCGGACAAGGTTGTAGTCGAAGAGGGGAGCAACTATCCAAGCGTTACCCTTTCCAGGGCTTCTGGGTGGGTCACTCTCTTGCATACGAGCACGCTAAGTTGTGCGTCCAGCCGTCGCCATGTGACACGTGCCGGGTGCTGTCCCGGATTTTTTTCTGTATGACTTTTTGCGTTTAGATTGTTTTTTTGTGGTTTTGGTTTTTGCCTGGTTTCCCTATGTTCTGGAGCAAAACAAATATGTTTTTTGGAGCACATATGTGCTTCTCGAAAGAGAAAAACACAGTTGTGCTTCTCATGGAAGCACATATTTGCTTTCATAAGAAGCGAAGTTGTGCTTCTCGAAAAGGGAAAAAAATATGAACATAGATTTGCTTCTGTAAGATGCATAGTTGTTCTTCTCGAAAAAAACTGTGCTTCCATGAGAAGCATAGATTTCCTTCCGCTAGAAAGCAGAGTTGTGTTTCTCGGAAAGGAAAAAAAATAAGTGCAACAATTTAACCTTTTCAAGTCAAGACATGCGGTCAACAATAGTAAAGACGGTGAGTTCAGAAAATCTTTACGTGACGTCCAATGTGTGAATTGTTCACTTCAAGTGGATCAGGGATGGAGCTACTAGGGTGAGAATACAAAATCCGTCGTCGGCTATGGTAATTTGATGGTCGATGTGACATGGCGTTGGACAAATACCCCGTAAAATTGGGAACACAAATCAAGAGTAGTGATGGATTCAGTTTTCGTCCGAGCATTGATTGTGATGGATAAAATGAAGGGGCCATTGTTGCAGATCCACGTGAAAGTCAACGAATTAGCAGCGGAGCTCATGGTAATGGTTCAAGTCGAAGGAAGATGAGGGTTCATGCATGGGGCTTCAAGATGATGATGTTGGGAATTAGCACACAAATGCACTTGTGGTTAACTGATAACTTCAGCGGAAAACAAAGTAATCTCAGCATCATATCATGTACTAACTCAAGTATTGTTGCTTAGCACGGAAGGAAACATATGCAGCAGCATATATGGAGGCAGAAAATGTTACTCAGCAGGCAAGACACTCCTCAGTCTAGTGACTTGTGGTAGGAGTAAATTCCTGGACAGCAGCAAGCATAAAAAAATAGACACCATATTTCACGTGGAACCCCCCCCCCCCAACTCGAGGGGAAAACCCACGGGTGTGCTGGTCGTTGGCTTTACTGGTTTCCCAATATCTTTTATTGTTCATGTTCAATGAACACCACATCTCGGCTTCTTACAATCTTTCTATTGGCTGGATCCCACAACCTGTAGCCGAAATCTTCACTTGGTTAGCTGAGGTAGATGCACTGCATTGTCTTGCTATCAAGCTTAGAGCTCTCGTCCCTTGGAACATGTAAAAATGCCCTGCAACCAAAGACCTTCAAGTGCTTGTATGATACCTCCTTCCCAGACCAAACTCTCTGAGGAATATCACCTGCAAGAGGAACTGAGGGAGATAAGTTAACCACATACATAGCATTCATCAATACTTCAGCCCAAAAGGAATTAGGTAAATGAGCATGAGAGAGCATAGCCGTGACCCTCTATGTGAGTGTCATGTTCATTCTCTCTGCAAGATCATTGAGCTAAGGTATCTTTGGTGGACTCTTCTCAAGCCTGATGCCAAACTTTCTGCAATGCCTTTCAAAAGGACCTCGGTATTCACCACAATTGTCTGATCTCACGCACTTCAATTTCCTGCCAGTTTCTCTTTCAACCTTGGCATGGAACTCCTTGAAGGCTTCAAGCGTCTGGTATTTGTGTTTCAGCACATAACCGAAAACCTTTCTGGAATAGTCATCAATAAAAGTCAAAAAGTATAATGCTCCATCATGAAATTTTTCAGTCATGGAGCAAACATCAGTGTGCTCAACATCAAGAACATTTTCTGCACAATGTGGAGGGAGTGTACGAAATGCAACCCTATGTTGTTTGCCAGCAAAACAATGTCCACAGGGTTTCAAGGGTATACCTTTCAACTCAGGGAGGTACTTCATGCGAGCAAGTGCGTGCATGCCCTTCTCACTCATATGCCCAAGGCTCTTGTGCCACTGTTCAACCAAAGTGCATTTTTCAGCAACGTTCAACACCTCATTGCACAACTTGGTTTTAGTCACATAGAGATTACCTTGCTTACTTCCTCGAGCCACAATCAAAGAGCCTCTGGTGAGCTTCCATTTTCCTTCACCAAAATAACTAGGATGTTTGATATCATCAAGCTTGCCCACTGACAACAAATTCAGCCTTATGTCAGGAACGTGCCTCACATCATCGAGCACCAATCTGCAACCTGTGTTTGTTCCAATGCATATAGAGCCCTTGCCAACAATTGTTGACGAACCACTATTTCCCATCCTCACTTGGCCAGTAACACCACTAGTGTAAGATGTGAAATACTCCTTGTGTGATGTGATGTGGAAGGATGCACCTGAATCCACAACCCAACTCATGCCATCATCACGAACAACACTATAGCAATCTTCATCTTCAATGACTAGATAGTCCTCATCTGCTGCAGTCATGGCTGAATTGCTCTCAGCCTTTTGCTCGGCTTTCTATGTGAGTTTCCCCTCTGCAAGCTCTCTTTTGTACTTCTTGCACTCGCTCTTTGTGTGTCCCGGATTGCCACAATGAAAGCAAGTAATATCTTTTCTCTGTTTTGACTTTGATCTCCCCCTGGATTTGCTTTTGCCTTGCTGAAATCTTGTATTGCTGCATCCACGGTTCTCATTTTTCTCGTGGGTTTCATCCACATATGCATCAGAAGAAGAGGCGTCACCCTTTTCTTCTTTCTGGCTTCTTCATTCAACATACTATTCTTCACCATCTCCAAAGTCAGCTTCCCATCCGGAGTTGAATTGCTAAGTGACACAACAAGCATGTTCCAACTATCAAGCATGGAACTCATGAAACGCCCTCGATGCGGCTATATCTCCCACGTGTCGAAGCACGACTTAGAGGCATAACCGCATTGAAAGCAATGTCGCAAGTGAGGTAATCTTCACACAACCCATGTAATACATAAGGGAAAGAGATACATAATTGGCTTACAATCGCCACTTCACACAATACATGAGTAAAACATTACATCATACAGATACAATCAAGGTCCGACTACGGAACTAAAATAAAATAAGACTACCCCAAATGCTACACAGATCCCCGATCGTCCCAACTGGGCTCCACTACTGATCAACTGAAACAAAACAACAAAAAGAACAAGATCTTCATCGAGCTCCTCCTTGAGCTCGGGTTAAATCCACCCGCACGGTTTCATCGGCACCTGCAAACTGGTTTTGGAAGTATCTGTGAGTCACGGGACTCAGCAATCTCACACCCGCGAGATCAAGACTATTTAAGCTTATGGGTAGGAGAAGGTAGTGAGGTGGAGCTGCAGCAAGCGACTAGCATATCTGGTGTCTAACATATGCAAATGAGAGCGAGAAGAGAAGGCAAAAGCACGGTCGAACAACTATGATCAAGAAGTGATCCTAGAACAACCTCGTCAAGCATAACTCCAACACCGTGTTCACTTCCGGACTCCGCGAGAAGAGACCATCACAGTTACACACACGGTTGGTGTATTTTAATTAAGGTCAACTTCGGGTTTTCTACAACCGACATTAACAAATTCCCATCTGCCTCATAGCCGCGGGCACGGCTTTGAAAGATAATACCCTGCAGGGTGTCCCAACTTAGCCCATGATAAGCTCTCACGGTCAGCGAAGGATATTCCTTCTACCGAAGACCCGATCGATCTCGGAATCCGGCTACAAGACATTTGGCAGTAATAAAACAAGACCAGCAAAGCCGCCGGATGTGCCGACAAATCTGATAGGAGCTGCACATATCTCGTTCTCGGGGCACACCGGATGAGCAAGGCGTCGGGTTGGCATAGACCACGATTGCCCGGGGCGCGGACATCGCTTCGGTTTGGACCAGCAATCGAAGGAGAACTGGCCCGGGTTTAAAATAAAGATGACCCTTGAGTCTGCAGAACCCAAGGGAAAAAGGCTTAGGTGGCAAATGGTAAAACCAAGGTTGGGCCTTCTTTGGAGGAGTCTTATTCAAAGCAAACTGTCAAGGGGTCCCATAAATCACCCAACGCGTTGGGACGCAAAATCAAGGAACATAACACCGGTATGGCGGAAACTAGGGCGGCAAGAGTGGAACAAAACACCGGGCATAAGGCCGAGCCTTCCACCCTTTACCAAGTATATAGATGCATTAATTAAATAAGATATATTGTGATATCCCAACAAGTAAACATGTTCCAACAAGGAACAACATCTCCATGTTCAACAAGGAACAAACTTCATCTTCACCGCAACTAACAACGCTATAAGATGGGCTGAGCAAAGCGGTAACATAGCCAAACAACGGTTTGCTAGGAAAGGATGGTTAGAGGCTTGACATGGCAACATGGGAGGCATGATAAGCAAGTGATAGGCATCGTAGCATAGGCATAGCAAAAGAGCGAGCATCTAGCAAGCAAAGATAGAAGTGATTTCGAGGGTATGGTCATCTTGCCTGAAATCCCGCAAGGAAGAAGAACGAGTCCATGAAGAAGACAAAAGGATGTAGATTTAGCGAATCCTCACAACTCCGAACGAAACCGCAGCTAAGCGAGAAGCAAACCGGAAAGAAGCAAACAACATAGTAAACAACCATCAATACACATGGCATGATGCACAACCAAGTATGATGCATGTCCGGTTTAAAGAGGCATGGCATGGCAAGGCGAAGCAAACAACACTACAATTTAAGTGGAGCTCAATATGCAACGAGTTGCATATCGACGAAACACCACATCAATTATTTAGTTCACTCCTGATTAGGTACTCAACAATATTAAATATTGGTTAACATGGCAAGTGGCGAAGCATAACAATACTATACCATCTAAACAATTTAAATGGGGCCGGGTATAACAAACAACAAATCTGGTAAGTCCCCATATGCATTTAGCAAATTAATGGAAACAACAAATATAAACATTTAAATGTTGTTATCATGATGCGGATGACATGTGCAAGTTTTAAGCAATTTTTATGAAAATGTTGACAAGAGCATGATACGAGGCATTTGGTCACCATGGCGGAACGAAACGGGTGCCACGACAACGAAACCAAAAATGATGCCACGGCAGCATATCGGTTCCAGTAGCTCATGGAGATACCGGAGCAAAAGGAGGCGTGCGGATGTGTGGAACACGCAAGAGATGGGGAGTGATCCCGGATACCGGGTGTCCCACATGACGGTGGCATGGCAAACGAGGAACGTGCAAAGACAATTCGATCACGGTGCAAAACTCGAGCATCTCATACAACACACAAGCATTCGGTCCACGGTTGATCGTCTCGGGGCTTATACCTTGAGCGTGCATTGGGCGGAACACGTTTAGAGGAAGTAGTCGTTCACGGGTCGTCGTGGGAAGTAGTCGAAATGGCGGCGTAGTGGAAGTCGTTGTTCACGTGGCGGCGGTAGTTGTACGTTATCGTAGATGTTCAGGTCGACGGTAGTGGTACACGCGACGTCGGGGTACTTGTCGGTCCGGTCTTGGCGGTGTAGATGTACATGGCAAACATAGTGGTACTTTGCGCCGGTCGTCCTGGAACTTTTAATAAATCCACGAAGGCAGTCTTGGCATTCCGGGTCTTGCAGTGTAGTCGAACTTGACGTCAACAAGGCAATGGAGGTAAATGGCGCAGGGCGTGCACAGGAGCCCAGGGTCACCGGGGCCAAACAGAGGGCCTTGGCGGACTTTGATAAGGCAGCAGCAGGGCGAGGAACACAGGGCCACGGCGGCATGGACGGGCAGAAAGCGCTCGGGATCGAGCTCCTCTCGATCCAGAGCATGGATGCGGCCATGGGACGGAGGTGGAGGCCCGGCGAGGTCGGCGGCTTAGGCCTCCATGGGCGGCATGGACGAAGTGGCCGTCATCGGCCTTGGCTCGGCGAGGAGGCGCGCCATGGCAGGCCCGCGAATCCGGACATGGCGGCGCTTGACGACAGAGGGTGACGCGAGGCAGGGGGTGCCGGAGCAGGGCAACCGCGGGAGGCCGAGGCTGGCGGAGCTGCGGAGGCGGCGTGGCCATGGACGATGGCGAGGAGGGTTGAGGGCGACAGCGACCGGTGCTGGGGCCCCGGTGTGCTCCGGCAAAAACGACGGGGACGAGCGGCGCAAGGATCAGGAGCTCCTCTCCCGGTCGAGCGGAGACTACAGGAGGCAGAGCCGGCAAGCTTGGCACGCCGAAGGTGGGAACGGGGCTCTGCTGGCGGGATCCGGCCGTGAACGGGCAAACGGCAGCGCGGGCGGAGGAGCTGCGGGCGGTCGCTGAGGAGGTGGAGCCGCAAGGCGGCGGGGTCGCGCGCGAGGTGGGTCGGTAGGAGCGGGGCTCTGCTCCTCTCTGGCAGCACGAGGGGAACGAGATGAGGGCGCGGCGCTGCTCTCCCTACGACGGTGCATCGAGGAAGGAGGGGATCGAGCAGGGCTCTCCCTGGCGATGGCTGTGCATGGCGGCGGCGCACAGGGGAACGAGGGGAGATGAGGGGGATTCGAGAGATGGGGATCGGGCTCTCTGGCGGCTAGGGTTTGGAGGGGGTCGACGGGGATTGGTGGCCGGCCTAGCCTAGTGGCATGCGGTTGATGGGCTTCTTCTCTCCCTTCTTCAGATCTCTTCCAAGAACAGAAAAGCAAAGAAAGAAAAGGGAGAGAAAATAAATGAGTGGACAAGAATTTGGACATGGGGATAATTTTCCCGGACTCACAAAAATGAGCTTGATCCAAGAAAAATAGAAAAGAGGCACGGATGCAAGATTTAAATTCAAACTCATTTGAATTTAATTCAAATGGGTTTGAACTAGGACTTGATAAAAGGAAGGCCCAAAAATGTTCGGATTTTTGGTGGAGCTCCGGAAAATGGCAAAAGAATTATTGACACGGTTAGAGAGTCAAAACTTGAAGAAGAAAAGGCCAAGGGATTTAATATGCAAGTGGGTCATGGTTAATTCCAAATAAATGGAATTATTATTATAGCTCCCTAATAATAGTAGGAGACTTTGAATATGTTTTAAAGAGAAATCACCATGTGAATATCCCTCGATTTAAATAGATCAACGATCTATGCAATTTATTTAGGTGAGTTTTAAAAATTAAATGACATGATGCAATGCAAAAATAAATAGAGCAAGCACAAAAGAAACACACAACGAAACTCGGAATAGCTGGAAGTCTTCTCGAGCATCGGTCTCGGGGCGTCACAACACTCCACCACTACGAGAGGATCTTGTCCCGAGATCTAGGATGGCGCCGGAGAGAAACGGAAGAGGAAGAGGTAAAACATAGTTGCTTCTTTGACAAACGAGTGAAACCAAAGAACCTTGAGAGGTTGAACAAAACGAAAGAAAGAAAACAACAAAGATGAACAAAGTTGAAAACACTCTGTTAGAAAAGAGGAACATGGGATACGACGAGAACCAAGGGGTTTAGTGATAAGATAGATATTGAAACCACTCCGGTTAAAACTAGATAGGGAAGGAATAAGAATGATATAATTTGGGCAGCACTCCGACTATAAATGGAAGGAATTGAACATGATCTTGACAAGATGAGAGGATACTTGATGAAAGAAGAGAGGATACTTGATGAAATCAACAAACACTGCCTCTGGAACTATTGAAAAAAATGGCACAAGGGGTAAGAAAGATTTCAGACCGCACTCTGGTTAAATGGATAAGCAAGAAAAGAATATAATCTTGGCAAAACAACATGATGGGACGAAGAGAGCAACATCACAATGCCTCCAGAAGAAATAATAGAAAATAGATCATTGGAATAATAGAATGGAGAACAAAATGCTAACTTCTTCCACAAATGAGCTTGGAAAGCACCCTTCCAAGAAGGTTATAACGGAGTTGTTGGAAAACCAACAACGAAAAGAATAAGCTTGTAGTGGGCTTATGGAAACAACTCAAAACTTAGAGGTGAATACATGCCACTACGGAAAACAATTGGTTGCTTGAGAGCAACACGGAGATGAAAACTTGATTCTCCGAGAGAATAGGAGAAAACTTGGATCATTGATAAGCACCACAATAAGCAACATTCCTTAGGGAAGGCTTTAGGTGAAATCTGACACAAGATAAATCCAACGAAGAGATTGGTGGATTTAAAATATCTCATTCTTGACAACATGTGAATCATGAAACGCGAACTTAAATTGTCAAGAATGACATGACACCACCTCAAAAGATAAGGTAGAAAGAATAGCACTTTGAAATGCAAGAAGAAGAATACTTGAACTCCTCAAAATAAGACATGTGCTGAACACCATGTTTATTTTAGAGTAAAGCTTGACGGATCATAACTCCGAGAGAAATCTTGATGAACAATTGAAGAATGAAAAGAATCCTTGATGAAGCACCATGTAGAGCCTCCATGAAGAACTCCGGTAAACAAAAAGATGATAGAAAGAAAGAGAAGTTGAAAACACAAGGTGAAGCCTTGCAATGACTAGATGGAGCTTCGCGATGATATAATGAGAAAACTTTGAACTCTGGAAAATAAAAGATGAAGCAACTCGAACCGAGAATTGTGACATGATGAACAACTCTGGAAAGAAGAAACTAGATCACTTGGATGAACCAATAATAAGAATTATGTTATGCGTATCCTTCACCAATATAAATTGATGACAAGCAACGGATTTGGCATACTATTTATTCTCATTGAAAAATGATTACAGATAGAGATATAGCGCAAACTTGAGAAGGTATTGATGGACCCACCGGTGGGATTGGAACAACGATTACATTAATATGAGGACATAGGAAAAGGAATCTTGAACAAACCACCGTAAGAATTGAAAATGAACGAAGAAAAAGAACGAATCGCCGTAAGGAATTAGAAATGAACGAAGATACTTGAGAGAATTTAGATACATGAGAACGGAGAGATCATGGACTGATTAGTGAATACTTGAATGATGCACCGGTAAGATTTAGAGAACGAGAGCTGAAAGCTGGGAATGAGGAATTATGACATGATGGCCTTCGGAGGAAAGAAATGGAAACAACTCATGAAATGCTCCGGATGGGTGAAAAGAATTCCCACAATCGAAAACAATTATGAGAGGATGGCATCAAACTTGAACTACGCATCTTTGGAAGAACGGTTAAGGATTAGGAGGAACTCTTCTTCGGTCTTCAAAATCCGAGAATGACGACGAGAAACACCACCATGAATTGTTGAGATACTCCGGGATGAAAATTAGAAAGGTTGACCCATCGATGAAAGAATTTGAAAGATCTTGGAGAAAGACATTTGACTGATGATAATTCATCCTTACATCAAACTTTGCAAAGAATTTGAGAATCGCTCCGGATAAATTAGAAGAGTCAGGTAAGATCCTGGGAAAAGACATGTGGGTTAGGGCCCACTCAAAAGAACCACCGTTGAACAATTGCTTGAAATAAAGATTGCACCGGTAGAATTAAATGGCTCAAAAGGGATAACAACTACGATAAATCTTGCACGGATTAGGAATGAAAACACGAATCTTCTGAGATAATCTTTAGCACTCCGGAAAACAAATGAATAACAAGAAGTGAAAAATTATGAGGTGCACCGGTATGGGAAAACATTTCAAACGGGGAAAAGGATATGATCGACAAAGCTTGAATTGATTCCACCGGGGAAGATAAGAGAACAAAGGATGATAAACTTGGAGCTTCCTTTAGCATCTTCATGAGAATCACCGGATAAGAGCATTGAGGAAAAGAATGAAGAGACTTCACATCCATACGATGGATATTTGATTAAGAAATCTAAGTCCTTGAAGAAAAGGGTGGGAGGGCGGGGAAAACAAAGACAACTTGGGATGGATGAAACGAACACCGTTGAGAAAAAAAAACTTAGAATTGATCTTGCGAATGTTGCAATGATCGGATTTACTTGGAGAGAAGCACAGGGTTGGAAAGGATTGAAAAGACGACCTTGATGAACAAGAAGGATTAGCATCCACATAGAAATATGAGAACACCGTTTAGAATAAGGTATGGAATCGACACTTGACATCGAAGCAACTCAAATACCACAAATAAAATAAAACAAAGGATTTGGCTTGCAGAATAAGCCGGAACAAATACATATGATAGAGATTTACCCAATCCCATATCATGCATCTGTCGGAAAGATATTCTAGGAGCTACTTGAATTCCCACCTATAAACTCCCGAAACTTTCTTGTTATGCAATCAGGTGTTGGGGATACAGGGGACACAAAATATATCACCCAAACTAACAATACCTAGATCCAGCTGTATCCATCCTTCAACACATAACCAAGAAACCTTAGGAAATCGTTTACCTCAACCTTCGAAAAGCATCCTTTATACGAGTCATGGCAATACTCTCGAGCTCGCCCGATCTTTGGGTTATCGAGGTTATCTCACCAACAAGCGCATAAAAGAGATTTTCGATGTCGGCAAATCTCGGTATTCGAAACTGCAGCGATAAAATTGTGGCGACAACACCTCGGAGCTCAACTCCCGGGACACTGCCACAACCCTAAATGTCGGAGGCACCAAGAACAATGTTCTCGTCACAAAACCATCAGAACGATTCCATGATACCCGTGTGATCCTAAAAAACTTTTTTAGTGAAATTTGAGGAGAGAAGAGTCAAAACTTCTACGTCAGGAGGCCTCACCAGAGCGACGAAGGGACTGAGGAGTAAAAAGAATCCTACTCTCCAATATATATAATCCTAAGACTCAAAACATTTTTGTTCTAGACTCAACAACGCCATCAAACAATCAAGCAGGGGGCTCCTAAGTCGGGGATGGCTCTGATTACCAACTTGAAACGCCCTCGATGCGGCTATATCTCCCACGTGTCGAAGCACGACTTAGAGGCATAACCGCATTGAAAGCAATGTCTCAAGTGAGGTAATCTTCACACAACCCATGTAATACATAAGGGAAAGAGATACATAGTTGGCTTACAATCGCCACTTCACACAATACATGAGTAAAACATTACATCATACAGAAACAATCAAGGTCCTACTACGGAACCAAAATAAAAGAAGACTACCCCAAATGCTACAGATCCCGATCGTCCCAACTGGCTCCACTCTTGATCAAGCTGAAACAAAACAACACAAAGAACAAGATCTTCATCGAGCTCCTCCTTGAGCTCGGGTGCGTCACCTGCACGGTTTCATCGGCACCTGCAAACTAGTTTTGCAAGTATCACGTGAGTCACGGGACTCAGCAATCTCACACCAGCGAGACCAAGTCTATTTAAGCTTATGGGTAGGAGAAGGTAGTGAGGTGGAGCTGCAGCAAGCGACTAGCATATCTGGTGTCTAACATACATAAATGAGAGCGAGAAGAGAAGGCAAAAGCACGGTCGAACAACTATGATCAAGAAGTGATCCTAGAACAACCTCGTCAAGCATAACTCCAACACCGTGTTCACTTCCCGGACTCCGCGAGAAGAGACCATCACAGTTACACGTGGGTTGGTGTATTTTATTTAAGGTCAACCGGGTTTTCTACAACGGACATTAACAAATTCCCATCTGCCTCATAACCGCGGGCACGGCTTTGAAAGATAATACCCTGCAGGGTGTCCCAACAGCCCATGATAAGCTCTCACGGTCAACGAAGGATATTCCTTCTACGGGGCGACCCGATTAGTCTCGGAATCCCGGCTACAAGACATTTCGGCGATAATAAAACAAGACCAGCAAAGCCGCCCGGATGTGCCGACAAATCCCGATAGGAGCTGCACATATCTCGTTCTCGGGCACACCGGATGAGCAAGGCGTCGGGTTGGCATAGACCTGATTGCCCGGGGCGCGGACATCGCTTCGGTTTGGACCAGCAATCGAAGGAGAACTGGCCCGGGTTTAAAATAAAGATGACCCTTGAGTCTGCAGAACCCAAGGGAAAAAGGCTTAGGTGGCAAATGGTAAAACCAAGGTTGGGCCTTGCTGGAGGAGTCTTATTCAAAGCGAACTATCAAGGGGGTCCCATAAATCACCCAACCGCTTTAGGGACGCAAAATCAAGGAACATAACACCGGTATGACGGAAACTAGGGCGGCAAGAGTGGAACGAAACACCAGGCATAAGGCCGAGCCTTCCACCCTTTACCAAGTATATAGATGCATTAATTAAATAAGATATATTGTGATATCCCAACAAGTAAACATGTTCCAACAAGGAACAACATCTCCATGTTCCAACAAGGAACAAACTTCATCTTCACCTGCAACTAACAACGCTGTAAGAGGGGCTGAGCAAAGCGGTAACATAGCCAAACAATGGTTTGCTAGGAAAGGATGGTTAGAGGCTTGACATGGCAACATGGGAGGCATGATAAGCAAGTGATAGGCATCGTAGCATAGGAATAGCAAAAGAGCGAGCATCTAGCAAGCAAAGATAGAAGTGATTTCGAGGGTATTGTCATCTTGCCTGAAATCCCGCAAGGAAGAAGAACGAGTCCATGAAGAAGACAAAAGGATGTAGACGAACGAATCCTCACAACTCCGGAACGAAACCGCAGCTAAGCGAGAAGCAAACCGGAAAGAAGCAAACAACATAGTAAACAACCATCAATACACATGGCATGATGCACAACCAAGTATGATGCATGTCCGGTTTAAAGAGGCATGGCATGGCAAGGCGAAGCAAACAACACTACAATTTAAGTGGAGCTCAATATGCAACGAGTTGCATATCGACGAAACACCACATCAATTATTTAGTTCACTCCCGATTAGGTACTAAAAAATATTAAATATTGGTTAACATGGCAAGTGGTGAAGCATAAGAATACTATACCATCTAAACAATTTAAATGGGGCCGGATATAACAAACAACAAATCCGGTAAGTCCCCATATGCATTTAGCAAATTAATGGAAACAACAAATATAAACATTTAAATGTTGTTATCATGATGCGGATGACATGTGCAAGTTTTAAGCAATTTTTATGAAAATGTTGACAAGAGCATGATACGAGGCATTTGGTCACCATGGCGGAACGAAACGGGTGCCACGGCAAGGAAACCAAAAATGATGCCACGACAGCATATCGATTCCATTAGCTCATGGAGATACCGGAGCAAAAGGAGGCGTGCGGATGTGTGGAACACGCAAGAGATGGGGAGTGATCCCGGATACCGGGTGTCCCACATGACGGTGGCATGGCAAACGAGGAACGTGCAAAGACAATTCGATCACGGTGCAAAACTCGAGCATCTCATACAACACACAAGCATTCGGTCCACGGTTGATCGTCTCGGGGCTTATACCTTCGAAGCGTGCATTCGGGGCGGAACACGTTTCGTAGAGGAAGTAGTCGTTCACGGGTCGTCGTGGGAAGTAGTCGTAAGCGGCGTAGTGGAAGTCGTTGTTCACGTGGCGACGGTAGTTGTACACGTTATCGTAGATGTTCAGGTCGACGGTAGTGGTACACGCGACGTCGGGGTACTTGTCGGTCCGGTCTTGGCGGTGTAGATGTACATGGCAAACATAGTGGTACTTTGCGCCGGTCGTCTTGGAACTTTTAATAAATCCACGAAGGCAGTCTTGGCGTTCCGGGTCTTGCAGTGTAGTCGAACTTGACGTCAACAAGGCAATGGAGGTAAATGGCGCAGGGCGTGCACAGAGCCAGGGTCACGGGGCCAAACAGAGGGCCTTGGTGGACTTGATAAAGGCAGCAGCGAGGCGAGAACACAGGCCACAGCGGCATGGACGGGCAGAAAGCGCTCGGGATCGAGCTCCTCTCGATCCAGAGCATGGATGCGGCCGTGGGACGGAGGTGGAGGCCCAGCGAGGTCGGCGGCTTAGGCCTCCATGGGCGGCATGGACGAAGTGGCCGACATCGGCCTTGGCTCGAAGCAGGAGAGGCGCGGCCATGGCAGGGCCTGACGAATCCGTATAGGGCGGCGCTTGACGACGGAGGGTGACGCGAGGCAGGGGGCGCCGGAGCAGGGCAACCGCGGGAGGCCAAGGCCGGCGGAGGTGCGGAGGCGGCATGGCCATGGATGACGGCGAGGAGGGTTGAGGGCGACAGCGACCGGTGCTGGGGCCCCGGCGTGCTCCGGCAAAAACTACGGGGACGAGCGGCGCAAGGATCAGGAGCTCCTCTCCCGATTGAGCGGAGACTACAGGAGGCAGAGGCGGCAAGCTTGGCGCACCGGAGGTGGGAACGGGGCTCTGCTGGCGGGATCCGGCCGTGAACGGGCAAACGGCAGCGCGGGCGGAGGAGCTGCGGGCGGTCGCTGAGGAGGTGGTGCCGCAAGGCGGCGGGGTCGCGCGCGAGGTGGGTCGGGAGGAGCGGGGCTCTGCTCCTCTCTGGCAGCACGAGGGGAACGAGATGAGGGCGCGGCGCTGCTCTCCCTACGACGGTGCATCGATGAAGGAGGGGATCGAGCAGGGCTCTCCCTGGCGATGGCTGTGCGTGGCGGCGGCGCACAGGGGAACGAGGGGAGATGAGGGGGATTCGAGAGATGGGGATCGGGCTCTCTGGCGGCTAGGGTTAGGAGGGGGTCGACGGGGATTGGTGGCCGGCCTGGCCTAGTGGCATGCGGTTGATGGGCTTCTTCTCTCCCTTCTTCAGATCTCTTCCAAGAACAAAAAAGCAAAGAAAGAAAAGGGAGAGAAAATAAATGAGTGGACAAGAATTTGGACATGGGGATAATTTTCCCGGACTCACAAAAATGAGCTTGATCCAAGAAAAATAGAAAAGAGGCACGGATGCAAGATTTAAATTCAAACTCATTTGAATTTAATTCAAATGGGTTTGAACTAGGACTTGATAAAGGAAGGCCCAAAATGTTCGGATTTTGGTGGAGCTCGGAAAATGGCAAAAGAATTATTGACACGGTTAGAGAGTCAAAACTTGAAGAAGAAAAGGCCAAGGGATTTAATATGCAAGTGGGTTATGGTTAATTCCAAATAAATGGAATTATTATTATTGCTCCCTAATAATAGTAGGAGACTTTGAATATGTTTTAAAGAGAAATCACCATGTGAATATCCCTCGATTTAAATAGATCAACGATCTATGCAATTTATTTAGGTGAGTTTTAAAAATTAAATGACATGATGGCATGATGACATGATGCAATGCAAAAATAAATAGAGCAAGCACAAAAGAAACACACAGCGAAACTCGGAATAGCTAGAAGTCTTCTCGAGCATCAGTCTCGGGGCGTCACAACTCAGCAGCAACAATGCTGGCACCTCATCCTCAAAGTTGATTTTTATGGCCGAAAGTTGATTTATATGGCATTGGAAGACATTCAAGTGCTCAATCACACTTGTGCCATCTCGGTACTCAAGCTTTGCAAGTCTTTTGATCATCGAGGCCTTGTTCATTGATGTCTTCCTCTCATACATAGACTCCGACTTCTGCCACATCTCATATGCATTTGTGTCATTTGCAACATGGTGGAAAATTGCGATTGGTGTACAACCGAATCATACCTACTGCCTTTCTGTGCAACACTCTCCATTCTTCTTTCACGACACTGGTGGGTATCTTGTCTTTCACAATTGGCTCATACAAGTCCTTGCAATAAAGGATGTCTTCCATCATGGGCTTCCATAATGAGTAATTGGAAAAATCAAGTTTTATCATGCCACTTGTAGTAGCGCTTTCTTCCAAAGCCATTGTAAGCAGCACTTCCATCAACAATCAAGCAACTGGGATTTGCAACCTTCTAAGCAACCAAGGCTCTGATGCCACTCTGTTGGGAATTAGCACACAAATGCACTTGTGGTTAACTGATAACTGCCGCGGAAAACAAAGTAATCTCAGCACCACATCATGTACTAACTCAAGTATCGTTGCTTAGCACGGAAGGAAACATATGCAACAACATATATGGAGGCAGAAAATGTTACTCAGTAGGCAAGACACTCCTCAGCCTAGTGTCTTGTGGTAGGAGTAAGTTTCTGGACAGCAGCAACCATAAAAAAAGACACCAGATTTTACACGGAACCCCCCTCCCCCCCAACTCGAGGGAAAAAACATGGGCCGAAGCCACCCAAATCCTCTTCCACTATTATCAAATGTGGGATACAACAAGTTCTTCTCTGGATAGCACTAGTATGAACACAACAAGATTTGGGGTTCAAGAACTAGGGATTGAAACAATCTCACCAAAGATGGTGGAACCGAAGCTTGAAGGACACAAGGTAGTGGATCTAGACCATCACAACCTTGGGGAGGAGCTCCCTTTTCTTCTTTCTTCAATCTTCCTCTTCTTCCCTTGCTCTCTTGGTTTTCTCTCTTCTCCCTTAGAGGATGAACTGATTTTCGTCACTCTTGGTGGTGGCTGCTGGATGGAGGGTGAAGCATCCCCATCCACTCATGTGCAAAGTCCAAAATGACCCTAGGTCAAAACCCTAATGGATAGTGGGCTTCTACACCTCTTTGGGCTGCCTAAAAGGTCTCAAATGATCATCTCTGTAAGGGCATATTTGTCCCTTAGCTATTTTGGTGATTGATGACAATGCTTTTGCGGACTAATTGTGTGCATGGAGTATTTCAGACATATCATGACTAGGCACAAGACGATTTGGTGCCCCTCGAAGACTATTGAAGATGGCGTTTCTCTATGTTTCTTTTTGGTGGATTTGAGTCGTAGGAAAGCCGTACTATTAAGAGGGGATCCGCTTTGGAAAGGTTTGGGTGGAATCAACATGTACACGTCTGTTTCCTTTGCACCACCTTTCTTTTGGCTCTTTGGAGCATCCTCTGTTTTCCGTGTCTCTGCAAAATGAAGGACTCCTAGTGTTGCTGAACTAGGGCATGCGGTAGTACTGCTCTTCGGAGTGGTAGTACCGCAGGCCCTTGAGGTAGTACCGCAGGCTCTTGTGGTAGTACCGCAGGTACCCACGGTAGTACTGCTCATTGGGAGCGGTAGTACCGTGGCCCCAAGGCAGGCCCAACGGCTCGAGCGGTTGTAGGGGCGGATGTAATTTTTTACATCCGCGCCTTACACGATAATACAGCGCCTCGGTGCGGTAGTACCCATGACTCTGGCAGCGGCGGCAACATAAGCGGAAGTAGGGGCGGATGCAATATTTTACATCTGCGCCCTACACGGTAGTACTGCTCCAGGTGTGCGGTACTACCGTGTCGGATTTTTGCACAGATCCCAATTCAGCGGAAGTTGCCACGGATGTATTTTTATATGTCCGTGCCTTCCCAAATCTGGACTACCCCTGCCTTGCGGTAGTACTGCAAGGGGGAGCGGTAGTACCGCGCTAGCGGTTCTACCGCCCTCTGCTTCATCACATCAGGGCTTCTTTGGATTCTGCTGCATGGGCGGTAGTACCGCAGTGCCTTGCGGTAGTACCGTGTGCCCTAGCGGTAGTACTGCGTCTCCGGTGCGGTAGTACCGTGCTTCACAGGCTGAGTTGGTGGATAACGGTTGGATTTGTTCTTCCACTATATAAGTGGAGTCTTCTTCTTCAAGTTGACCACCTCTTCCATCCCCAAGCTCCATTGTTGCTCCAAGCTCCATTTTCGCCTGATCTCTCTCCCTAGCCAATCAAACTTGTTGATTCTTTAGGGATTGGTTGGGAAGGCCCCGATCTACACTTCCACCAAGAGAAATTGGATTCCCCCCACTAATCCTTTGCGGACCTTGTTACTCTTGGGTATTTGAGCACCCTAGACGGTTGAGGTCACCATGGAGCCATATTCCATTGTGGTGAAGCTTCGTGGTGTTGTTGGGAGCCTCCTATTAAGTTGTGGAGATTGCCCCAACCTTGTTTGTAAAGGTCTGGTCGCCGCCTCCAAGGGCACCAATAGTGGAATCACCGCATCTCGCATTGTGTGAGGGCATGAGGAGAATACGGTGGCCCTAGTGGATTCTTGGGGAGCATTTTGCCTCCACACCGCTCCAACAGAGACATACTTCCCCTCAAAAGGAAGGAACTTCGGTAACACATCCTCGTCTTCACCGGCTCCACTCTTGGTTATCTCGTGCCTTTACTTGTGCAAGCTTATTTGTGTTATATCCCTTGCTTGCTTGTGTGCTTGTTGTTGTTGCATCATATAGGTTGCTCACTTAGTTGCATATCTAGACAACCTACTTTGATGCAAAGTTTAAATTGGTAAAGAAAAGCTAAAAATTGTTAGTTGCCTATTCACCCCCCTCGAGTCAACTATATCGATCCTTTCAATTGTATCAGAGCCTCGTCTCTTTGTTAAGGACTTCGCCGTCCGAAGATTATGGTTGACATCGTAGACGGTGGGGAAGAGCACTCCGGTGTGAATCCGTTCTCGTCTACGGCCGATGGGGGAACCACAGTCTCTCGTGAGGATTTCAATGTAGCTTTGAACACATTGAAAACCTCCATCATGACCGAGGTTGAAAGATTGTTTAACAAATTCTTAGAAGGGCTTAAACTATCCACTGCACCGATGAAAGTGGGTGACCCCACTAACAAGGTGACGGATGCTAACTCCGACAAGGGGGAAGCTACTAGTGAAAAGGCTCCTTCTTCTAGTGGTAAAAATGGCAACGACATCTCTGCCCATGTGGAACCTCCACTTACTTATGGTGGAACGATTCCTTCCACTCATTTGAATCATGCCGGTCCTCCCCCTAAGATTGTGAAAAATGAGGACTTTGATTCTTGGGTTTATTGCTTTAAGCGTCATTTAAACCATGTTAATACTAATCTTTGGAGAATCATTGAAGAAGGTTTTTATCCGCATGACCGGAGCAACTTCACCCCTAGAGAAGCCGCTGATAATCAATTCAATGAGAATGCTCTCTTCATCATCCAAGATGCAATTCCACCCGAAGATCTTGCTCATCTCCGGCCCTTCACCGTGGCCAAGGATGCATGGCGCCATGTTGTTTCCCTCTACAGGGGAAGCGCAAGCATTCAAATCTCCAACTATGAAGTGGTGCAGGATGAAGCCGATGAGTTTGCAATGAAAGAAGATGAAGAAACTCGTGATCTCTATCGGAGATTAAGTACTCTCGCGGTCTCACTCCGAGATCATGGGAGCAAGGAAACAGATGACAATTGGATCAAGTGTCGGAGTAATGGGCCACGGGTAGCCTAACCTGAGCCCCCGAACCTTTCAAGAAATCGGGGCCGGCTGTGCCCCTCAAGGCGTCAAGATAAATCCCTGCCTTCTGGCGGCCGGTTGGCCGAACGGCCGACTGCCAGAAGGCGGCCCTGCCCAAGAAGGCGGCTCCAAGACGGGCCGACTCCTAGCAGGCGGCCTCCCGAGAGGCTGGCTCCTAGCGGTCAGCCCAAGGCACCCTCAGAGTCCGCGCCCCCTCTAAAGAGACAAGATAGGGTGTGGCAGCAGTATAGCCCATCCCCCGGAATCCAGGGCCGGGCGTGGCCACAGTGCTCCGTACAGGCGGAGATCTCCGCCTAGCGAAACACTGTTGCCACCCCGCCCCTGATGTCTCTCCTATCAAGCGGAGCCCTGCTCCCACGACTGCCTTTCAGTACAGCCCGAAGACGGCGGGCCCTACCAGTCAGTGAGAGCCCGGAGGACGGCAGAGGCCTCACCAGTCGGACCCGAGGGAGGCCGGCTCCCAGCAGGCGGCCTATTCCTTCCTCGGGGCCCACGCGCCATTAATCAGATGAGACCGGGCATGGCAACAGTGATCCCCCACCAGGCGGCGGGACTGTAGCCGCGCTCCCCTGACCAAGCTTGTGTCATTAGCATCACGGCTACAGTAATCAGCAGCCGGCAAGACCCGCGAGCGGCGGGAGCGGCCTGTCGGCTCCTTACCAGACCAGCCGGTGGGACCCACCAAGCGGCGGGCCCCAGCAGCCAGCGGAGAAGCCGGCGACCGGAGAGACTGACAGCTGGGCCCTACTCACCCGGTCGGATTACCATTGTACCCCTAGGGGGGTAGGCCTATATAAACCCTCAAGGGCACCCATGCAAAGGGTTCCAATCTATTAGAATTAGACTCACACCTAGGGGAGGAGAAGATCTAGCCTTGCCTTCTTCCATCTCTAGCATACAGCTCGAGGAGCCCCATTTGTACTCACTAGTGCCTTAGTGATCATGCGGAGACCCCGCAGAGCAGGACTAGGGGTGTTATCTCCTAGGTTAGCCCCGAACCAGGGTAAAGTGTGCCGGCGAATGTGTCTACGCCTCATCCTGCTTCCAGGCACCGGCGACGTTCTACTCGCTCCCACCATGATAAGCCATCCATTGGCATATGTCGCACCCAACCCCCGACATTTGGCGCCCACCGTGGGGCGAGGTGCACCATCTCCCGGAGACCTGTTCTGGACGTGAACCCTATTCCTTCCGGGCGAGCGCAGCCAGCCTGGCATGCCAGACGGCGTTTGCGCCGATGCGCTGCATGGCGCCGAGGTCGCCTGCGCGGCGAGCTGCCTCGCCGATCTTGTTGGTGAGATTCGCCTATCCGACGAGCCCGCATCCGATGCGGGCACCGATGGCACCGAGAGCCGCCTCGTGGGCCTCCTCGATCAGCTCCACATCGCCAGCGAGCCTGCTGCCGACTTGGAAACGGTTGGCTCCACCGATCCGATGTTGGTCGACTCCGACACAGCGTCGCTTGACGCGTTCCCCTCCAACATAGTGGTCCATGATGAGCCTCTTCCTCGCGCGGACAGCGACGGCAGCACCGTCACAGAGGTGCTCGTCATCAGCCACGGCGAGCACTCTGGCGGAGGTGGCCAGGATCCGTGGCAAGCGGCGATGCAAGAGCTGACTGCGCCCATCCCAGAAGACGCCGACGCCGAGACGCTGGAGGCACGCCGCGTCCAGCTCGTCGAGAGCGCCAACCGGCTGGCCAGCATGAGACGCCTTTCGGAGGCCTACCAGCGGGAGATGGACCGTGCTGTCGGTGGCACGCCGGCTCCCGGTGGGCCTAGCCGCATTGGCTTGGTTCAGCAGTGTGGCGCGACCATCGCCAGCATGTTCTGGACAGATTATCCCGTCTACGCCACGCCTGCGGAGAACATACGAGCCGCCCAGGCGGCAGCAGACGAGCTAGACAGACTCGAGGGCGACGAGCGTCGCCACATGACGGAGCGAGTCCAGCAGCTCCTCGACGCGGCTGCGGAGCAGCAAGAGGCCAGGTCCCGCACTGAAGCGCCCAACCGGTGAAACAACGACCCGCCTCCTCGCCGAGACCAAGGCGCGATGATACATCTCCAACGTATCTATAGTTTTTGATTGCTCCATGCTACTTTATCTGTTGTTTTGGACTATAATGGGCTTTATTTTCCACTTTTATATTACTTTTGGGACTAACCTATTAACCGGAGGCCCAGCCCAGAATTGCTGTTTTTTGCCTATTTCAGTGTTTGGAAGAAACGGAATATCAAACGGAGTCCAAACGGAATGAAACCTTCGGGAACGTGATCTTCTCACCGAACGTGATCCAGGAGACTTGGACCCTAATCCAAGTAGTGCCAGAGGCGGTCACGAGGGTGGAGGGCGCGCCCCTGCCTCGTGGGCCCCCTGACGCTCCACCGACGCACTCCTTCCTCCTATATATACCTATGTATCCCCAAATGATCAGAACAGGAGCCAAAAACCTAATTCCACCGCCGTACCTTCCTGTATCCACGAGATCCCATCTTGGGGGTCTGTTCTGGAGCTCCGCCGGAGGGGGCATCCACCACGGAGGGCTTCTATATCAGCACCATAGCCCCTCCGATGAAGTGTGAGTAGTTTACTTCAGACCTTCGGGTCCATAGCTAGTAGCTAGATGGCTTCTTCTCTCTTTTTGGATCTCAATACAATGTTCTCCCCTCTCTCGTGGAGATCTATTCGATGTAATCTTCTTTTTATGTGTGTTTGTTGAGGCCGATGAATTGTGGGTTTATGATCCAGCTTATCTATGGAAAATATTTGATTCTTCTCTGAATTATTTTATGTATGATTGAGTTATCTTTGCAAGTCTCTTGAATTATCCGCTTGGTTTGGCCAACTAGATTGGTAGTTCTTGCAATGGGAGAAGTGCTTAGCTTTGGGTTCAATCTTGCGTGTCCTTACCCAAGGATGTAAAGGGTTGCAAGGCACGTCTCGTATTGTTGCCATCGAGGATAACAAGATGGGGTATTTATCATATTGCATGAATTTATTCCTCTACATCATGTCATCTTGCTTAAAGGCGTTACTCTGTTTTTAACTTAATACTCTAGATGCATCTTTGGATAGCGGTCGATGAGTGGAGTAATAGTAGTAGATGCAGAATCGTTTCGATCTACTTGTTTTGGACGTGATGCGATATACATGATCATTGCCTAGATAACCTCATAACTATGCTCAATTCATCAATTGCTCAACAGTAATTTGTTCACCCACCGTAGAATATCTATGCTCTTGAGAGAAGCCACTAGTGAAACCTATGGCCCCCGGTCTATTCTCATCATATCAATCTCCATCACTTTATTTACTTGCTTTGCTTTTACTTTTCACTTTGCATCTTTATACCAAAAATACAAAAATATTATCTCTATCAGATCTCACTCGTAAGTGACCGTGAAGGGATTGACAACCCCTAATCGTGTTGGTTGCGGTAGCTATCGCTTTGTGCAGTCTGCACGGGGACTTGCGCGTGGCCTCCTACTGGATCGATACCTTGGTTCTCAAAAACTGAGGGAAATACTTACGCTACTGTGCTGCATCATCCTCTCCTCTTCGGGGAAAACCAACGCAAGCTCAAGACGTAGCACGTGACATCCCGGACACGGACTGGTGGCACCCGCGATAGAAGAGACAAGGAGCCGGCTGCTAGCCGCAGCCGGACTCGCATCACCATCGAGCGTGACCAAGACGGCCGCCCAAGAGCAGTGCAGCAACGAGACGACTGTCCGCCTCCACCTCCCCGCAGGGAGAGGCGTGTTTCCCCGCCGCCTGTTGATCACCCGTCACTCGGCGACTGCCTTGGCCGCAGATTCGGAATCGGAGAAAACGATGCTCGCCACCGGATCGATCGCCTCAATCGATCCCGGGCGCTAGAAGAAGAAGATGAGCTGGGTCCACCATGCTTCAGCCCCCGCATCCGAGATGAACCTTTCCCCAAAGGGTTCACACTCCCGAGATACACCCAAGTACACTGGCTCTGTGAAGCCGGAGGACTGGCTGGTCGACTACTCCACAGCAGCCAACATCACGAACGACATCAAGCGCGTTTCCGTGAAGTACGTTCCACTCATGATCCAGGGCACGGCCCGGACGTGGCTGAACAGCCTGAAACCCTGCAGCATCAACAGCTGGGTCGATTTCACTAAAGCGTTCATCCGTAACTTCAACAACACGTACAAGCAGCCACCCAACTCGCCAACTCTCCTTGTGCGTCCATGGCCCCAACGAGTCGACTCGCGACTACCTCACGCGCTGGGCCGAGTTGCGCAAGTCTTGCGAGGGTGTGCACGAGGTGCAGGCCATCGAGTAATTCACTGCCGGGTGCCGAGAGGGCACCCTCCTCAAGCACAATCTCCTCTGTGATGAGCCGGCGACCCTCGACAAACTGCTGATCATAGCAGACAAGTACGCCACGGCCGAATCCTCCATGAAGGCAGAGATTCAAGTTAACGCATCGGGCAAAGTGGCCTGAGGGAGTCCTGGATTAGGAGGTGTCCGGATAGCCGGACTATATCCTTTGGCCGGACTCCTGGACTATGAAGATACAAGATTGAAGACTTTGTCCCGTGTCCGGATGGGACTTTCCTTGGCGTGGAAGGCAAGCTTGGCGATACGGATATGTAGATCACCTACCATTGTAACCGACTCTGTGTAACCCTAATCCTCTTCGGTGCCTATATAAACCGGAGGGTCTTAGTCCATAGGATGAACAACAATCATACCATAGGCTAGCTTCTAGGGTTTAGCCTCTCTGATCTCGTGGTAGATCTACTCTTATACTACTCATATCATCAATATTAATCAAGCAGGAGTAGGGTTTTACCTCCATCGAGAGGGCCCGAACCTGGGTAAAAACATCGTGTCCCTTGTCTCCTGTTACCATCCACCTAGACGCACAGTTCGGGACCCCCTACTCGAGATCCGCCGGTTTTGAAACTGACATTGGTGCTTTCATTGAGAGTTCCTCTGTGTCGTCATCTTTAGGCCCGATGGCTCCTCCGATCATCAACAACGATGCGCTCCAGGGTGAGACTTTTTGTCGGAGTAATTGGACACGGATACCCCGAAGACGGCGAGACAATAAATCAAGACATCGGGGCTAGCAAAGCCCTCGATCCGACTGCTGGCGCTCTGCCCGCCCCCGACCGACCGCTTCTCTGCTGGCCGGCTGCCGACTGCCGACTGCGCCAACCAGCCGGCTGCCGACTGCAGCCCGACCCGACACCGATAAGACCCCGACGTGGCGGCCATACCGCGGACGAGGCGGCTGTACCTCATGTCATCATGTATAGTGTCACTTGTCCCCTGGCACTATTTATGAAGTGACCGAGGGGACAAGCATGACACCCCATCATGCCCCCTTGTTCCCATGCCACTACCTAGCTTACTTCCTAAGCTACGGTGGAGCACTCTCATGCCCACTTGCTAGCTAGCTCATACACCCATATAAGACATATGCAAAGCCAGATGCCTATGGCACTGAGCTTAGATACAGCTCCAGGAGCACTTTGTACCAGATATACTCAGACATGCAGGAATAGGGGTATTATCTCTCCGAAGAGCCCCGAACCTGGGTAAACTACTGCGTGCTATTCGCATACCCGCTCCCGGGCCTATCAGCAGCAGTCTTGCCCTCACACGAAGCCACCTTGTGGCATATGTCGTCTTGCAGCCCCCCGTGAGAATACCACGACATTTGGCGCCCACCGTGGGGCGGTACTATGCTACCACGCTGCTGCTGGTTTCGCTGTCCGGGCGGGACCATTTTCGTCTTCACCGCCGCGGCGTCGCGCCGTCTCTCCAGAAACGGTCGGGGGCTCGACATCGACATGCCCCGGAATGGCCGCGAGGGGCGGTGCGTCCTCACCGTCGGCCTCGCCATCCTCATCACCTCCTCCGCGGTGTCGCGCCGTCTCTCCGATAACGGTCGGGGGCTCGACATCGACATGCCCCCGGAATGGCCGCGAGGGGCGGCATGTCCTCGCCGTCGGCCTCGCATTCTTCATCGCCACCGCTGCGACGCCGGCCGGTCGTCCGTGTGCGCCGCGCCGCCTCGCTTTCATCGGCCGCATCCATCCGCAAGCCGCCCGCGTCGCTCTCTTCCTCCGGCTTCGCCGCCATTTGCAGCTGGTGCTATTTGTCTCTGCCCATACACAACCCATACACTTCTCAGATACAGGTCGGACATGACCTGTACACAAGCTAGACAATGGTTGTGCACTAGCAAACCAGCGCTCGCTCCTGAGCCTCCACAGCTACGGCCACTGCTCCCGTATCGCCCAGCTCCACCCGGTACCTCTGCTGTGTGGCTGCAGCTCCGGCCGTCCTTTGCTCCGAGCGTCGCGTCCGTCCTCTGCTCCAAGCTCTTGGCTGCCGCCCACCTCTCCTGAAGTTGCACGCATATGCAAAAGCTAGCAAGCAAGCACACAGCCTGGCAGCTTGATGGATTCTTCAGCTAGCTTGCCGAGAACTACGTACCTACATACTAGCTCGCCTCCACTCCACTCCGGGCTATAACTCAATGCTAGCTCCCTCGTTCCTCCCCTGCTGCGTTCTCTTCCTCACGAGCGCACAGGGATGCTGATGGCTGCTCTACTCGGTCCACATCTCGCTGCTCCAGCTCCGTCTAGCTCCCCCCACACGACCGGCCGCTGCCGCGTCCTCCGCTGGCTCCGGCTTGGACCTCCACATCGCCATGCCGGTCGCCGGCTCCACCCCCGCGCACCGGCCTCTGTAGCACCAGCCCGCCGGCCACTGCCGTGCTGCCCCGTGCGTGGCGCTGCCTCGTGCCTAGGCGGGTCCAGCTCCCTCGACCATCCGGCTCCGCTGAGCTTCCCGCCAGGATCTTCTTCGACCTCGGGTCCGCTCCACGGGCGCGCCGGCCACGCTGTGCCTTCTCCCGCCCCGGCCGACACCGGCCTGCGCCCCAGCCGGCTCCTCCGCCTGCGGCCTCCCCGCCGCAGACGGATCCACAACGCTGCGTCTCACGCCCGTGTTGCTGCGGCCCCCGGCTCCTGCGCGCGCTCCGTCTCCTCGAGCTGGCGCGGCTCCGGGCTGGCTCCGCGCAGGCGCAGAGGCCGCTTCGCTGCCTCCTCCGGCGGTGGTGGCTCCGGCCGCTCCGCGCCGGCGCCGAGCGCCCACTTCCGCCGCCCACATCCCGCTCCGTGCCAGACATCCTCACGCTGCTTACGCCCCAAGCCGGCCGCCAGCGCGCTGCGCTGGCCGGGCTGCGCCTCCGTGCGGGCCGCCCGCCTCCCCGCTTCGCTGTCTCAGGCGCGCCGACCGCCGTTTGCACCGCGCCAAGTCGCCCAAGTCCCGGCACCCGGACGGCCGGCTCCGCCCGCCACCCGGCCGGCTGCCGGCTTCCCGTCGCTCCACTCCTGGCAAGCCGACTGTCCGAGAAGCAGGCTGGGACAAGAAAGAAAAAGAAAGAGCCCAGCTACCCACGCTGGCTAAAAGAAAAGTCAAAAGGCCGGGTTCTCAGGCCGGTCGTCAAAAAAAAAAAGAGAGGCCGGCTGGGAGAAAAAGAAAAAGGGTCGACTGCCCGCTGTAGCCGGCTGCTCGTGCAAAGGAAAAGAGGTCCGATTGACCAAGTCAACAGCCGGCTGACGAAAAAAAAGAGGGGCCGGGTGGAGATGTGAAGAAGCAAAAGAAAGAGAAGAGGTCGGATAGAAAAGAAGTGGCCGAGTGCCCACAGCCGGCAAAAAGAAGAAAAGAGAGAGAGATAGGACGCGAGCCGGCTGCTCGTTTCCAGAAGTCCGACTACCCAGTCGGATGGAAAAGAAACATGCGTCCGGCTGCCCGCGGTGGACAAAGAGAAGGAGAAAAAAAGACAAAGTAGTTGCCGAGATCCGGCCGACCGCCAGCGATCGCCCAGATCTCGGGCTACATCAGCGGAATGTTGACGCCCGCGAGGAAAAAGACAAAGTAGTTGCCGAGAGATCCGGCCCGACTAGTCAGAAGTCAGCCCAGATCTCGGGGGCTACACCAGCGGTGGTCTTGTTGACGCGCGCTTCCGAGAAGAAGACAAAGTAGTTGCCGAGAGATCCGGCCCGACTGCCGCCAGATCGGCCGGATCTCGGGGCTACCAGCGGTCTTGTTGACGCGACCCCGCGAAGAAGAAGACAAAGTAGTTGCCGGGAGATCCGGCCCGACTGCTCAGCAGTCGGCCCAGATCTCGGCGGCTACACCGGCGGTCTTGTTGCGCCCGCAAGGAACAAGACAAATTAGTTGCCGAGAGATCCGGCCCGACCGCCAGCAGGCCTGCATCTCGGGGGCTACCAATGGTGGTGGCTGACGCCGCCGCCAAGAAGAAGACAAAGTAGTCGCTGAGATCCGGCCCGACTTTCGCCATCGACCCAAATCTCGGGGCTACCCAGTAGTCTTGTTGGCCTCGCCAAGATTGCGCAGAAAGAGAAGAGTTTTTTTCTGGCTGCCAGCAGCCGGCAGAAGAGAAAAATAAGAAAAAGGGCATTGCAAGACGCCTCGCCGCCTGGCTGGTCGAGCCTGACCGGCCGGGACCCTCCTTCGAGCACCCGGAGGCTCAAAGACTACACCCAGCGGGTGCGCCGGCGCGCTCAACAAGCGTTGAGCCGCACCAGCTGTCTTCGGCAAACTCCGCCTCGGCTACGCGAAAACCAATGTGAGCTCCTCACCCGCATTTTTTTTGCACCACGCAAGCACGGATAACCCCGAGCGATGCTCGGGGGCTGTCTCCGCATTTTATTACAGTAGCATCACTGTTCACCCCGGCGCCAGCCAGAGTTGGCCCGGGGGCTGGCCGCTTGGCCTGAGACGTTAGTTCCCGCAGACGGCTTAGTACCGTGCACGGTACCAAAGGCCCACTCTTAGTCACGGACCGCAGAGCGGCTGTCCGACTAGCAAGAGTGAACGCTGGAGGCCACCCACGCGAAAAACGTCCGGGAAGAAATACGCTTCGGGTGACCCGACCGTTTCCTTTACAAGTATCTACTCGGTTGAATCTGCTCCCAGACTCTGAGTACTGTACACTCCTCTTCACGGCCCACTCTCAGCCACAGACCGCAGAGCGGCAGTCCGGCGAGCAAGAGCACAAGCCAAAAAGCGGAGGGAACACAAAAAAGATTTAGGGTCTCGGACGAAACCGAGTCGGCACCCTCCGCATAAAACTTGCGATGCTAAAAGCAAACACATGATATATCTGCGTAGACTAACTTTGTCTTTTTCATGATCATTTCGATGAACACTCGCCAAAAAACCTCCACCCAACTTTGCCAAGTTGCCCGGAGGCTTGGGGGCTACTGTCGGAGTAATGGGCCACGGGTAGGCAAACCCGAGCCCCTGGACCTTTCAAAACATCAGGGCAGACTGCGCCCCTCAAGACCCCAAGACGAGGAGCCGCCGACTGCCCCTCCCAGCCGAGTCCCAGAGACAACCTCAAGATAAGCCGACTCCCAGCTAGCGACCTCCGGAGAAGCCAGCTATGGGGAGTCGGCCCGCGACTCCAACCGCCTCCTGCTAATGCGACTACAGACGGGATGGGATGGGGCCGCCTCGGCGCCCATCCCTGCCCCGTTCACAGAGGACGGGCATGGCCACAGAGCGCCGTACTGACAGAGATCTCCGTCCGGCGCGGCACTGTTGCCATGCCAGCCCTGACATCAGCCCGGTGGGCAGATCCCTGTACCCACGACGGCCTGTCTGTACGACCCGAAGACGGCGGGACCCGCCTGTCGGCGGGAGTGCAGAAGACGGCGAGAGCACCCCAAGACGGACCCATTGGGAGTCGGCCTCCGAGAGTCGGCCGGCCCCTCCCAACGGGCTCCGTGCGCCATTAACCAGACAAGACAGGGAGTGGCAACAGTGATCGCCCGTCAGGCGGTGGCACTGTTGCCATGACCCCATGAACAAGCTCGCGTCATTAGAGGCACGGCTACAGTAATCCGCAGTCGGCAAGACCCGCCCGCGGCGGACAAGGGCTGTCGGCCCGTCTTTGGACCGTCAAGGGCCCACTAGTCGGCGGGCCCCGTAGTCAGGCGGAGAAGACGATTTACTTAAGAGATCACGGCCGGGACCTGCTCCCAGTCGGTTTACCATTGTACCCCCGGGGTAGGCCTATATAAACCCCCCGGGGCACCCATGCAAGGGGTTGGACACTCATAGTTCTAGACACACATAGAGGGAAGAGGAGAGCTAGCCGTGCCCTTCTCCTTCCTCACCCCGAACAGCTCAAGGAGCAACCTTGTACCCATTTTGCCATAGTGATCATGCGGAGACCCCACAGAGCAGCAGTAGGGGTGTTATCTCCTCGGAGAGCCCTGAAGCTGGGTAAGATTCGCCTGCGTGCATGCCTTCGCCTCATCCCGTTTCCAGGCACCGGCGACGTTCTACTCGCCCCCACCATGATAAGCCATCCTTTGGCATATGTCGCACCCAACCCCCGACAGCTACTGTCGGAGTAATTGGACACGGATACCCCGAAGACGGCGAGACAATAAATCAAGACATCGGGGCTAGCAAAGCCCCTCAGTCCGACTGCCTGGCCGCTCCTGCCGGCCCCCCGTCCGACTGCTTTGCCTGGCCGGCTGCCGACTGCCGACTGCGCCAACCAGCCGGCTGCCAACTGCAGCCCGACACGACACCGATAAGACCCCGACATGGCGGCCATACCGCGGACGAGACGGCTGTACCTCATGTCATCATGTATAGTGTCACTTGTCCCCTGGCACTATTTATGAAGTGACCGAGGGGACAAGCATGACACCCCATCATGCCCCCTTGTTCCCATGCCACTACCTAGCTTACTTCCTAAGCTACCCACATAGCTTACATATCAAGCTAGCTCCACACTATATATATGGGCTCACATCCATCCATCTAGGGAGGATGAATTCCCTCACGCATGCATACATGCCACTCACGGTGGAGCACTCTCATGCCCACTTGCTAGCTAGCTCATACACCCATATAAGACATATATGCAAAGCCAGATGCCTATGGCACTGAGATTAGATACAGCTCCAGGAGCACTCTGTACCAGATATACATACCAGATATACTCAGACATGCAGGAGTAGGGGTATTATCTCTCCGGAGAGCCCCAAACCTGGGTAAACTACCGCGTGCTATTCGCATACCCACTCCCGGGCTTATCAGCAACAGTCTTGCCCTCACAAGAAGCCACCTTGTGGCATATGTCGTCTTGCACCCCCCCGTGAGAATACCACGACACTTTTCTCCCCGGACAGATCTTCGTATTCGACGGCTTTGCACTGCGGGCCAATTCGCTTGGCCATCTGGAGCAGATTGAAAGCTATGCCCCTGGCCGCCAGGTCAGATTTGGAAGTTCGAACTACACGGCTGACGTCCATGGAGACTTGATCTTTGTGAGTTCGAGCCCCAATAAGCGCGCCCTTAGACACACGAGGGGCATGATCTAACTCTGCCGCTGAACAGTGTCCTGGAGGCCGCACCAGTGTCCGCTCCGACCCTTAGCTCGGAGCCGACTGCGCCGATCGAGGACGGGTGGCTGGATACCACCTCGGTTGCTGCGATTTCTACGGTGATTGAGCCGTATACCTACCCCGTCCTTTGCGAAGCTCGTGACTCCAAGGTGCCGGACTCCTCTCTGGACTCTGAGCCTTCCGCGCCCCCGCCAATCGAATCTGATTGGGCGCAGATCATGGAATTCACTGGCGCGGACATCTTTCAGCACTCGCCCTTTGGTGACATCCTGAACTCACTAAAGTCTCTCTCTTTATCGAGAGAGCCGGCGGATTATGGTCGGGAGGTTTGAATCACGACGACGAAGAAATTCAAAGCTCACCCACCACCCACTTCATAGCCACTGTCAATGATTTAACCAACATGCTCGACTTCGAGTCCGAAGAAATCGACGGTATGGACGACGATGTAGGGGAGGAACACGAACCAGCACCCATAGGGCACTGGAAAAACATCCCATCTCACGATGTATACATGGTGGACACACCTAAAGGAAGTGACGACGAGGAACAACGGGACGCTATGAAGGATCGTTCCCTCGAAAAGCAGTCAAAACGGCGATGTAAGCGCCGCTCAAAGTCCTGCCTCGACAAAGACAACAGCCATACAGACCCAGCCATAGAGCAGGGCGAACCGGTGGACGACGAACATGCTATCGAGCAACCGTCCGAACAGGACAACCTGGATAAACAACCCGTCCCCGGCAAAGATAATAGTCCGGACGATCTCACGCCGGGCAAGTTGCTGGAGCAGAAGAACCTCCACAAAAGGCTCGTTGCCACTGCACGTAGCCTGAAAAAGCAGAAGCGAAAGCTCAAAAACAGTGGAAGATGCACTCAGAATCAGATGGAGCAAAGTACTCAACACCGTAGAAAAATACGGCGACAGTTACCGAACAAAGAGCTACCCAAAGCGAAAACTACTGCCTGAATTTGATGAGGAGGCCGTAGAGCCCCCACAATCAAAAAACAAGGAGGCCACCTGGTCGGATGGATGACCCCATGGCAAACAAAGAGCGGCAAACGGCACCGCACACAAGACGGCACGCGATCCGCACAGGGATTCGCATCAAAAAGATGGCCTTGTTAGATCTATCTATGGGCCAAGAAAACAAGCTCTAGTAAGCAATGCAACACATCAAGTATCCAAACATCACGGTATACCTAAATATAGGGGTGCCGCACACCCCCTTTGTTTCACCGATAAGGTGCTGGATCATGAATTTCCAGCGGGATTCAAGCCCGTAAACATAGAGGCATACTAGGAACAACAGACCCCGGAGTCTGGATTGAGGATTACATCCTCCATATACACATGGCTAGAGGAGATGATCTCCACGCCATAACATACTTACCCCTCAAGCTCAAAGGGCCAGCCCGGCATTGGCTTAAAAGCCTTCCCGAAAACACCATTGGAAGTTGGGAGGAGCTCGAGGATGCTTTTCGGGCAAATTTTCAAGGGACCTATGTCCGACCTCCGGATGCCGACGATTTAAGTCACATAAATCAACAACCCGGAGAGTCAGCTCGGAAATTTTGGAACAGATTCCTTACTAAAAGAACCAAATAGTCGATTGTCCGGATGCGAAGCCTTAGCAGCTTTCAAACACAACGTCCGGGAAGAATGGCTCGCTTGAGACACCTCGCCAAGAAAAGCCAAGAACAATGGCGCATTAACAAGCCTCATGACCCGCTTTTGCGTGGGAGAGGTAGCTGGCTGGCAAGATGCGATACCAGCGACCCAAGTACATCCAAGTCGGGATGGAAGCGAAACCACGACGCAGCAAGGACCAGCGTCGGACCAAGGGAAACAGCCCGAAGAGCACGACAGTCAACACCGGATTCAAAAGCTCTCGGCAGAATCATAAAAAGCTGCCCCCTAAGGATAACAGGGACGAGCTATCTAACTTAAACAAAATCTTGGACAAGATATGCCAAATCCACAGTACTCCCGAGAAGCCTGCAAACCATACCCTCAGGGATTGTTGGGTCTTCAAGCAGTCCGACAAACTCAACGCCGAACACAAGGGGCTCGAAACACCAAGCGAGGACGATGACGAACCCCACAAGTAGAGCACCGGAAAACAAAAGAATTTCCCACAAGAAATCAAAACAGTAAACTCACTTCACGTGACGAAAGGGAAAAATAGAGCGGCGCCCATAGAGGTACGCGCCATACGGCCTATCCCGAAGGAGTCCCGCCACTGGTTGTTAAAACCAATCACCTTCGACCATCAGGATTACTCTAGAAGTATACGGAATGCAGGTTGGACTGCCTTGATATTAGATCCGATAATTGGCGGACTCCAATTTACACAAGTCCTAATGGACGGCGGCAGTGATCTAAACCTGCTATATCAGGACACAATCCGCAAAATGGGGATAGACCCAACCAAATTTCGCCATTGCAACAGTTCCTTTCAAGGGGTATTGCCAGGCCCATATGCCCATTGTATGGGCTCTCCACTGCTAGAAGTTGTGTTCGGCTCACCCGACAACTTCCGCCGCGAAAAGTTAACCTTCCACCTCGCCCCATTTACAAGTAGCTATCAAGCACTATTGGGACGCGAAGCTTTCGCCCGCTTTAACGCAATACCACATTATACATCTCTTACACCTAAAATGCCCGGTCCACGCGGCATCATATCATCAAAGGGAAACATCGAGGGTTCCTTGAGTCCGGAAAATTGTGCGGTTGCCTTGACAGCCCCACAATAAACCGGCTTCACCAATACAAGCACTTAGACAGGTCGTCCAGACCCCGGACACGGCTGGACGAGTCCGGCGTAAACATACAAGGGCTTACTAGACGCATTGTAAGTGCATCTAGTGCCACCCCTAGTTGGTTTTGGAGTATTGACGACAAATTTGGTTGAGGGACTAATGTGTTTGTGAGAATTGCAGGATAACACAGGTAGTGTCCCTCATTGATTCAGTTTACCTACCGGAGATGACCCCTAAAAATGTATGAAGACATTGACGACAATGGTGGTATGTGAAGATATTCATATTGAAGACTATGACATGAGAAGACATTGAGTGAAGACTATGGAGCGAAGGATCGTGTCGTTTCGTTGTTTCCTTTTTCTTCTTTGTTGAGTCATAGGAACCACCGTACTGTTAAGTGGGGTCCAAGTGAACAAAGTAAGAATGACTGAAGTGATGCTCAACCCAAATCCTATGTCTTCGAGCGAAGACAATGAGAGCAAATCTTATCCAGAGTTGGATGAGTCAGCTTTGCTTGTAGCCCAAGTAAAGTTGCCGTGTGTGTTTGAAATCTGACCGTTGGAACACGTGTCAGTTCCTTAGTGACCCAGGGTCATTTCGGACATATCAGGTCGGGTTGCCTAGTGGCTATAAATAGCCCACCCCCTACACCATAAATTGGTGGCTGCTCAGAGTTAGTGCACGGCTTTTGTCGTTTGAGAGCAACCCACCTCGAAGCCTTTGAGAGAGAGAAATCCTTGCGAGGACAAAGCCCAAACACCCAGAGCCAAAGAGTGTTAGGCATCACTGAAGTCTTTCTGTCTGCGTGACCTAAAGACTTATTACACTTGAGGACTGTGAATCCTCCAGCCGGTTAGGCGTCGCGTTCTGAGCATCCAAGAGTCATTGTGGATCGCCGGTGAACAAAGTCTGTGAAGGTTCGAAAGTCTACCTTGAAGACTTACCAGAGTGATTGGGCGAGGACTGTGTGTCCTTAGCTCAAGGGGAATAAGGTGAAGACGCGGTCTTCTGAGTTGAATCTCAGCCTCCCTAACCAGACCTACAGTTGTCACAACAACTGGAACTGGTCCAACAAATCCTGTGTCTTCAACAAGTGACTGGTTCTATCCTCTCCCTCCCTTTACTTAGAGTTTGTCTTCGTGAAGTCATTGCCTATTTGTCGTACCTGTTTGACTTCATTGCTTGAATACTATCGTTGGTTGGCTTCATACTATCTTCCATCCCGATCCTTACTACTAAGCTGCTATTAGTCTTTGTACTTTCACATCACTGCATACTTGACTATGGTTTGCTTGTTGTAGTTTATCTTCCGCTTCATATCAATTAGGTCATTTCTATTGTTTTTCTTCAAAACTTCCACGTTTTGAAGACTTTCATAAAAATCTCCTATTCACCCCCCTCTAGTCGATAACTAGCACTTTCAATTGGTATCAGAGTAAGGTACTCCTTGTTACGTGTGATTCGGTTTAACCACCGGAGTTTTAGCTATGTCGATTGCAGGATAATCAAAGTCTCCGCTGCTTGCCCGTGTTCGATGGAACTGAATATCCCTCTTGGAAGAATAAGATGCGCATGCATCTTGAAGCCATTGATGTCGACCTACGGTATGTCGTCAAGAACGGCGTTCCCAAAACTGGTGAAGGTGTCACCCTCGCTGATGTCAAGAAGTTCATTCAAGCTGGACTCTACTGCCAAGAACATCATCTCGGTCATCGACCAAAGGACAAGATGGCCGTGTGAGTGCTCTGAAACGTCGAAGCTAGTCTGGGACTGGCTATCCAAGGTCAACGAAGGCGTCTCAACCCAGAGAGATCAAAGGATCAGTGTTCTTCGCAACCTCTTCAACCGCTTCAAGAGAAACGACAATGAAAATGTCCAGCTCACGTTTGATCGCCTCACCGACATCACAAATGAGCTTCGTGCTCTCGGCGCCACTGAGATTACCAAGCATGAAATCGTCAAGACACTCTGAGATCACTTGACAGCTCCTTTGACACCCTTGCCCTCATGATACAAGAACGCCCTGACTTCAAGACACTCGATCCGTCTGATATACTTGAGAGGCTTAACACACATGAGTTCCAGCTTTCTGAGAAAAGAGATATCTATGGTCCCAACTATGGCCGAACTTGCGCTTTGAAGGCAAAAGTTGTTTCCTCATCGAAGAAGAATCTGACTGCAGTTCTGATGATCCTGAAGACATTGGAAAGGAACTTGCTATGCTTGTGAAGAAGTTCCAGAAGTTCACTAAGAAGAAGGGCTTCAGAAAGTCTTCACGATCTAGCTCAAGAAATGATGAAGCTTCCACTCATGACTACAAGAAGAGAACATGTCACAAGTGCAAGAAACCTGGACACTATATCTCTGAGTGTCCACAGTGGGACAATGAGAAGAAGAAGAAGAAGAGCAAGGAATATGATTCTAATGACAAGAAGAAGAAGAAATCTTCAAAGTCTTCTTCCAAGTCCTCATCAAAGTCTTCATCTCATAAGAAGAGCTCATGTGGCAAGGCTCGTGCTTTTGTTGGCAAGGAAATGGATTCAAAGGAGGAGTCTGTTCTGAGGAGGCGGAGGTGGAGTCTGAAGAGGAGTCCGACCCTGGCGTTGCAAGTCTGGCTCTAGCCACAGCCTATGTTGCCAAGTCCATCTTCAACACTGAAGACAATGACTTCCACACCAACGCTGAAGCTGATGACAAGGACGACCCTGCTCCCACCTACTGCTTCATGGCACGTGGTGCCAAGGTAAAATCACGTGATGCTTACTTTCAAACATCAAGTGAAGATGACTCTGATTGTGAATCCAAGCCCAGCTACAAAACACTTGCTAAAATTGCAACTGAACAACAAAAAGCTATGGAACATACTCAAAACTATTAGACAAAAGCGATGACCTGTTGGACACGAAAATGACACGTTCACAGTCCTTAGTTGAAGACATAAAAATCTTCATGCTAAGTACCAAGAACTTGAAAGTCGCCATGAAACGCCTCAACCACTCATGAAAAGCTCTCCTATGATTATCTTCAAAGGAAGCAAGAGCTTGAGAAATTGAGAGCGGCTCATGAAGATCTTCAAAAGAGAATGAGTCACTTGGCGCCAACAGATCAGTCCGCTCAGATGGATTTGAACCACCATGTCTAAAATGCCTTGAGCGTGATAACGCTACCTCTGTTGCTGAATGTTCCATCGCTGCTATCTGTTGCATTGTCTTCAACTCTTGATGTGGTAACTAACCCCTCTGCGGAGGATACCACTACTATTGCTGATGAAAATGCTAGGTTGAAGACATTGCTTGAAACAGGGATGTATAAAAGTCTGAAAGGACATCAGACACTTTGCGATGTCCTCAAAAAGCAGATTCTGAACCGAAACCCTAGGAAAGAGGGTGTTGGGTTCGAGAGGAAAATGAATGTTGATGGTTCCTACTGGAAGCCTGAGCAGTATCCCAAAACCACATGGGTTGCTGCAAAGGGACCTTCAGTGGATCCATCCACCTTATCTGGCTTTACCTGTGCTAATCCTATTATCATTGATGAATCCCTTGATGCAAACTATAAGCTGTTCAAGAATCAGAATGGTGAAGTGTTTGCCAGGTATATTGGTACTAACTGCAGGAATGGACCACCTATGAAGAAGATCTGGGTTCCCAAAAGTTGTCTTGAGAATCTTCCAGTGAATGTGATCATGACACCACCTGGGATGAAGACAAACCCTGCACCTAAGGCGTCATATGGTCCAAAGGCTTCAAACAGACAGAGGACTCACCTGAGTCACCCTAACGCCAATGTTTTGCAGGGAAACCGTACTCAAACTTATGAATATGAGCATGTGTCTTCAAACCGCTATGTTCATAGAACTAAGAACTTTTCTGCTTATTCATATGAGTATCATTCATCTCCTGCAAGGCTATTTGCTAGGGCTCCAAAGTCAAGTTCTCGGATGCTGCACTTAGACTCATTGCTTCTAAGCCACCCCTGAAGATGTGGGTGGTTAAGAAGAATTAACTTTCTTTTGCAGGGAAGGGTCTCCAGCCGAAAATCAAAGGCGTCTGATGCTATTGCTGGGGACCTAAAACATCTTGTAGGGCGCAAGATCAAATGCCCAAATGGTCTCACTATGCATTTTGTTTCTGAATTGTTTGCCATTCATCCTGTCAGTCCTAATCTTGATCTGAGCTTCAATAATCCTCTTGCCCATTAAATGTTTATGCTTCACAATACTCTTGGTGAAGCCTATCCCCCTAACTGTACTGTAGGGTATGACACCTCATGCTTCAGAATGGATTATGGACAGCGGATGCACTAATCATATGACTGGTGATCGAAGTCTTCTCATGGACTCAACCTTACGTCCATCAGACAAAAGTCACATCACATTTGCTGACACTGGTAAAAGCAAGGTATTGGGTCTAGGTAGAGTTGCAATCTCAAAGGATCAACACATGGATAAAGTGATGCTTATTGAATCCCTTGGTTTCAACTTAATGTGTGTCTTGATGCTTTGTGACTTGAACATGATTGTGCTATTCGGAATATATCGTTCCCTTGTACTAATGGAATCTGACAAGTCTCTAGTCTTTGAAGGGTATCGGAAAGATGATCTATACATGGTAGATTTCTCAGCAGGTCCATAACTTGCCGTATGTCTTCTTGCAAAAGCTTCAGAATGCTGGCTCTGGCATCGGAGGCTGGGGCATGCTAGCATGAGGAACTTACACACACTCGCCAAGAAGAAGCATGTCATAGGCATCGAGGGTATCAAGTTCAAGAAGGATCATTTGTGTGGTGCCTGCGAAGCTGGAAAGATGACTAGGGCAAGCACCCTCAAGACAATCATGACGACATCTCAACCCTTCGAGCTGTTACACATGGACTTATTTGGCCCTACTCACTACTCTACCCTCACAACAACTGCTTGTCTCTATGGCTTCGTCATTGTTGATGACTACTCAAGATATACATGGGTGCACATAATTCTCT